>OX336361.1:5000-605000 GCA_946902875.1 Nematopogon swammerdamellus
ACTAGCCACATCGAGTGGTGTACTTATAATTAATTGGAAGATTAAATTGAACTATTTATTTATATTTTTGCATTTTCTTGCATTTTTCTATGGTTTTTTATGGGATTTGTTTATGAATAGTTGGTGATGTCGGCTCCGACAGGCAGCAAGGGGCCCGGGGCCTCGGGGCGGACCGGTGCGTTGCCAAAGGCGCCTCGAGTGAGGCCCGCTGTGGCGGGAGCGGTGACGGGGTGCCCTGCAGGTGTGACAAAAGACAGGAAAGTCGTTCTGTCGTCCAAGGAGACAAAGACCAAAACACCCATCTTGGCTGACATAGGACCAATCCCACCTATTCCTCCCTTCAGGTCTCCGCCTAACCCCACGCCCCAGCGATCGCTGCTTCACCGTGCGATCAAGAACGCTACCGGGCTCGCCGAGTCCTCGGCAACCGGCACAGAGGCCTCGGCGCCTGTGTCGGCGCCTGTCCAGCTTGCGGCCGGTGTAGCGCCGACGCCTGCCGAGACGCCTACGCCAATGCGGCCGGTGCTCCTCCCAGAACCTCCCGTGACACCTGCGCCGACCCGGCCAGCGCTTCTGCCGCAGCCTCCCGAGCTCCCCGAGGGGGTGTACGACTGGGAGATGTCCATCAGGGGTGACATCACTCCAGATCGTGTCTCGAGCGTGGGTCAAAATACCCCATCACGAGACCTTTCGCTCGCCTCGTCTGCTTCCCGCAATAGAACCCCCCTCATCAACGAGCTCCCGCAGCAGGCCAACCGGCTCCTGCAGCAGGCGAAGTTCGCCCTGGAGAAGTCCGGAAACCTCAAAAGAGAAATCCGAGAGGTAGTCACGGACTGTATGATGGGTATGTACAGCATCATACTGCGACTAGCTGACTCCAGGGCGCGCTCCGTGGCCGAGTGTGAGCGGGCTAGGACTGATAAGGCCAAGGAGGCCCTCTATCTGGAGCGAAAACACTCAAGAGAGATGGCCGCCCTGGCCTCCAGTAAGAAAGCGTTAGAGGAAAATGTGGAGCTCATTAAGAAAGAGATTGAGAGCACCCGCAGCTTCCTCGCGTTTGAGATGAGCCCAGCTCTACGCGGGCCGCTTGCTGCCGAGGACGGCGGGGCTGGTGGGAGGGCTCGGGAGGTGGATACGACTCCGGCGCGTGTTGGTGAGCTGAGTGTGGAGATGAACCAGCTGAGGACGGAACTGGTAGGCGACCTTCAGAAAATCCACAAGGAACTGGAGGTCATTCGTTCCTCAGCTGAGTCCGCGACTCCCCGCTCGTATGCCGACGTGCTGTCCGCGGTCCGGCCGGAGCCCGCGATCGGGCGGCGATGCGCTGGTGACCACGCGCTCATCGTGTCCTCGGGGGACGTAACCGACACCGCGGAGGCGGTTATCAAGAGGATCACCGCGGCCGTTAAGGTCGACGAGCTGGGCGTCGGAGTAAGCCTCCTCCGCAAGGCCCGAGACAGGAGAGTGGTACTAGGCCTGGGCACCTCGGAAGCCAGGGCCAAGGTTCGTGAAGTGCTTGTCTCGGCGAACCTGACTGTGGAGGAGGCCCGTGCCCGGAACCCTCTAGTCGTACTGACGGGCGTGCAGAAAAGCCTCACTGACGAGGAGGTGATCGGATACCTCGTCTCGCAGAATAAATTTCTGCTGAGCGAGGTGGACGGACGCGAAATGAAGGTGAAGTATAGAAGGCCGGCCCGAAACATAGAACATTGCCATATTGTAATGGAGGTATCACCTCCATTGCATAAGAAAATGGTGGAGTACGGCTGGCTTTATCTCCACTTTCGGGTCGTATCCGTCTACGACCAGTCACCCCTCGTCCAGTGCGGTAAGTGCCTGGGCTACGGCCATACCACACGTGTGTGCAAGGCCGAGGCCCAGGCCTGCACGTACTGCGGCGGTTCGCATAAGCGCGCCGCCTGTGAAGTGAGGCAAAGTGGAGGACAACCTTCTTGCATCAATTGTAAGAAGAGCGCCGCGCCCACTGATCAGGCGCACCACTCTGCGTACGCCAACAACTGTCCGGAGAGAGTCCGCTGGGACAGGATAGCTAGAAGCAAAGTTTGCTATCTCTAGTTAGTCCCTCGGCTCTCGATGAAGGGCGCTAGTTGGCGTGCAGAGTGGCTTTGCGGTGTCGGCAGGGAGCTGATGTGACCGGCTGTCGGACGGACATTGCCTGCTTAGTCATTATGCATTCTCCATTGTGGACCGGTTAAGTTGTCAGGAATGTAAAGAGTAGAGTATATAAAAATTTAAATAATTAAATTAATGTAGAGAATATAAAATTTAAAGTGTGTATCAATATTATTAGAAGGTAATGTAATGTGTACAGAATTTTGTTGTAAACTTAGCGTGTATTATTGTACCCAATTTGTATTTAGTCGTTCTAGTTATAAAGTTGTATTAGTGTATTATTAGTTGTATGTATTACTGGTAGACTATACATTCAATATAAATATTAGTCGTAATCTTTATTACCTTAAGTAAGTTTAGTTTATAATAAAGTGTAGAGTATATAAAATTTAAATAATTAATTTAATGCAGAGAATATAAAATTTTAAGTGTGTATCAATATTATTAGTAATGTGTACAGAATTTCTTTAGTTAATATGATGCATTACTTGAAGAGGAGGCAGTAAACTTGCGTGTATTTTGTACCCAATTTGTATTAGTCGTTCTATAAAGTTGTATTAGTGTATTATTAGTTGTGTGCATTGCTGGTAGATTAACCATTCAGTAAGTAAGTTTAGTTTAGAAAACCGTGTTTAAGTTAGCATAAGTCCGAAAGGTTTTTCACATGTACTAGTTGTAAGCGCTTTAACGAATAAAAAGAAAGAAAAAAAAAAAATAAATACAAAAAATTATAAATAAAATTAAGAAAGTATGCGAGAGCAAGCCCGCGCTCCCTCGCTTCCACTTTGTGGGACTAGGGGCCAGGTGATGGAAGATGCCGAGACGAATGAATGACAAAAGACTCGGCATATATAGCTGAGGTTCGATAGGAACAAAAAAAAAAAAAAAAAAAAAAAAAAAAAAAAAAAAAAAAAAAACCTAACCTAACCTAACCTAACCTAACCTAACCTAACCTAACCTAACCTAACCTAACCTAACCTAACCTAACCTAACCTAACCTAACCTAACCTAACCTAACCTAACCTAACCTAACCTAACCTAACCTAACCTAACCTAACCTAACCTAACCTAACCTAACCTAACCTAACCTAACCTAACCTAACCTAACCTAACCTAACCTAACCTAACCTAACCTAACCTAACCTAACCTAACCTAACCTAACCTAACCTAACCTAACCTAACCTAACCTAACCTAACCTAACCTAACCTAACCTAACCTAACCTAACCTAACCTAACCTAACCTAACCTAACCTAACCTAACCTAACCTAACCTAACCTAACCTAACCTAACCTAACCTAACCTAACCTAACCTAACCTAACCTAACCTAACCTAACCTAACCTAACCTAACCTAACCTAACCTAACCTAACCTAACCTAACCTAACCTAACCTAACCTAACCTAACCTAACCTAACCTAACCTAACCTAACCTAACCTAACCTAACCTAACCTAACCTAACCTAACCTAACCTAACCTAACCTAACCTAACCTAACCTAACCTAACCTAACCTAACCTAACCTAACCTAACCTAACCTAACCTAACCTAACCTAACCTAACCTAACCTAACCTAACCTAACCTAACCTAACCTAACCTAACCTAACCTAACCTAACCTAACCTAACATCGAACCGGTAGTAGTATAAACTTGTACAATATTAAAGACTATGGCAGATTCAAGCAATAGTAATATACGGGTGTCCCAGAAACCGGCGATAATCCGTCGACAGCTGATTTCTGCTGCAGCTGAGCTGCTAATTTCCTCTCAGAATATCTAATTTTAGGTTTAGTAAAAATGGCATAGTTTTTAAAAGTTTGTCATTTTTGTAAAAATCGAAAATTTTCTCCCTCAGCTCATTTTTAGGGTTCCGTACCTCAAAAGAGGAAAAACGGAACCCTTATAGGATCACTTAAGCGGCGGGAGAAGGGAGGGGTGGATTGGAGGAGAGGGGAGAGAGGAAGGGAGGAGCGAGTGAGGCTAGGAAGGAGGGAGGAAGGGGTGGGACGGAGGAAGGGGTGGGAGGAGGAAGAGGGTAGGGAAGAAGGAGGAGGATGAAAGAGTGGGGGTAGGAAAGAGGTGGGAGGGGAAGATGAAACGAGCGAGGGGGGACGGAGCGAGTGGGGTATTAGGGATATTTTTTTTATTGCTACCGAACTGGGTGGCTCTGCCCGAGGTCGCAACCTCAGGCGCAGCCAATTTCACCCCCGAGGAGGTGCCAGTCCGGCTTGGAGGTGGAATAATGTTGCTGGGGAAAGGCTATTAACCCGCGATTTGAAGATCCGTGGATTATAGGAGTGGGGGAAGATATTCCCTGGGAGCCCGTTCCACACGTTTGCAGTGCGGCACAAAAACGATTTAGAGAATCGTGCAGTTCGAAGAACTCTTCTGTCGACTACAAAGGGGTGTTCCGCGAGAGTATGGCGGGTTTGGCGGGATAAGGGAAGCAAGTTCGTCAGAGCAGCGGCCATAGTAGTACCGATAAAACAGGCTCAATGACCCAACGATACGTCTGTGTTTTAGAGGTTGAAGGTCCTTTGTGAGTTCAGAGTCACCAATGAGGCGAATGGCTCGTCGCTGAATAGAATCCAAGGCTGAAAGAAGGTACTCAGGGGAACGCTCCCAAAGATGACTGCAATATTCCATCACCGGTCTTACTTGTGCTTTGTAGAGTGTAAGTAGTTGGACCGGCGTGAAAAATCGCCGACATCGGTAAAGGATCCCTAATTTTCGAGACGCTAGTTTCGCCTTGGACTCTATGAACGATCGAAACCCAACGTCCCTGGACACCTCCATACCTAGGATGCCCAGACTATCATCGTTGGGAACTTGGCTGCCCTTAAAAGTGGCTTGGAGAGGAAACGGATCAGCCTTAGTAGAGAAGGCACAAGCTGGCGTCTTGGCTAGGTTGAAGTTGACCAAGTTCTTGTTCCCCCAAGAGGATACTTCTTCGAGAACCTGGCCAACCCGAACAACAGTTTCGCGTCTCGCGTTTGCTGCTGAGGCTTCTCTACCCTTCCAGTCCTTGATGAACCCTTCCTGTACCGTGCTGTCGTCCGCGTAACAATGTATTTCGCCGAGCGAGAGCATGTCATTGATGAACAATAGAAACAGCGTAGGCGACAGCACGGATCATTGTGGAACACCAGCAATAATTGAGTAGTCGGCCGAGCAGGCACCATCTAGGGCGACAAAGATCGACCGACCACTCAAAAAGCTGGAGATCCACACAGTTTTGCAGGAAAACAGTAGGCCGGAAGCTTGTTTAGAGTCCCCGGTGTCAGACGCGATCGAATGCTTTGGATATGTCCAGAGCGACCGCCAGCGATTCCCCAAAACCATCGAGCCTTTCAGCCCACAAATGCGTGACGTACGCTAGAAGATCTCCAGTCGACCTTTGCTTGCGAAAGCCGTATTGTTTGTCGTCGAGGAGTTTAGCGTCTTCTAGGTACGTCAGGAGCGCTGAGTTGACAATGTGGTTAAATGGGAAAGAGGAGGACGGAGAAGAGCGAGGGATGGGAGGGGAAGGTAGGGGAAGCGAGGGAGTTAGGGAGAGAGTGAGGGGGAAAGGGTTCAGGGGGAGAGAGAGAGAACACAAAAGAAGCTATCGTTTATCATGTTTGCATTTAAATCGGATTTGCTATTAAACTGACTTTACGGCGGGCGAAGCCGCTGGTAAAAGCTAGAACTAAATAAAAACACGTGAAGTATAATGTTGCATATATAATATATTCTTATTTTATCAAAAGAACAAAAATAATAATGGCATACTCTGTTTCGTTAGTATTAGACATTAGCGACGATCCAATTGGCGTGATGCGAAACGTCTGCGTTGACACCCGGGTAGTAGTTGTGCGCGCAACCGAAGCCCCACGAGGTGACGCCGTAGACGACGCTGGGGTTGGCGGCGTGTGCGACAGGGCCGCCCGAGTCGCCCTGGCACGCGTCACGCCCGCCCTGGTCCAGGATGCCCGCGCAATGCATTGCAGGCGTGATGCTGGGCCAGTTTTGGTAGCCGGGCTGCGTCCGCAGGTACTCATAGCGGGTGCGGCAAACCTCCCAGTTGATCTTATACAGCTCCACGTGCAGGAGCACCGGCGAGGGCGCCCCGTTTTGCTGCAACAGACACTCTCGTGAGCTCGCGGCATTACACTAATAGTGTGCGCCGCACGCACGGAAAGAACGAGACACTTCCGTGAGTTTACGTCATTATACTTAATACAGGACGACGAGTCGCGAAACTAACCAGAGAGAGATATATTCTCGTGAGTGTGGTGCTACAATGCGGCACTCGCGATTCGCGTAGTTACGGAGTGAGATATAGACGCCTTCGTGAGCTTGCGGCATTATACTACAGTGTCACACTACAGAGTGAGAGATAGACGCCTCCGTGAGCTTGTGGCATTATACTACAGTGTGGCACTACCGAGTGAGAGATAGACGCCTCCGTGAGCTTGTGGCATTATACTACAGTGTGACACTACAGAGTGAGAGATAGACGCCTCCGTGAGCTTGTGGCATTATACTACAGTGTGACACTACAGAGTGAGAGATAGACGCCTCCGTGAGCTTGAGACATTATACTACAGTGTGACACTACAGAGTGAGAGATAGACGCCTCCGTGAGCTTGAGGCATTATATTACAGTGTGACACTACAGAGTGAGAGATAGACGCCTCCGTGAGCTTGTGGCATTATACTACAGTGTGACACTACAGAGTGAGAGATAGACGCCTCCGTGAGCTTGAGGCATTATACTAGTGTGACACTACAGAGTGAGAGATAGACGCCTCCGTGAGCTTGAGGCATTATACTACAGTGTGACACTACAGAGTGAGAGATAGACGCCTCCGTGAGCTTGTGGCATTATACTACAGAGTGAGAGATAGACGCCTCCGTGAGCTTGAGGCATTATACTACAGTGTGACACTACAGAGTGAGAGATAGACGCCTCCGTGAGCTTGAGGCATTATACTACAGTGTGACACTACAGAGTGAGAGATAGACGCCTCCGTGAGCTTGTGGCATTATACTACAGTGTGACACTACACAGTGAGAGATAGACGCCTCCGTGAGCTTGTGGCATTATACTACAGTGTGACACTACAGAGTGAGAGATAGACGCCTCCGTGGGCGTGTGGCATTATACTACAGTGTGACACTACAGAGTGAGAGATAGACGCCTCCGTGAGCTTGTGGCATTATACTACAGTGTGACACTACAGAGTGAGAGATAGACGCCTCCGTGAGCTTGTGGCATTATACTACAGTGTGACACTACAGAGTGAGAGATAGACGCCTCCGTGAGCTTGTGGCATTATACTACAGTGTGACACTACAGAGTGAGAGATAGACGCCTCCGTGAGCTTGTGGCATTATACTACAGTGTCACACTACAGAGTGAGAGATGGACGCCTCCGTGAGCTTGTGGCATTATACTACAGTGTGGCACTACCGAGTGAGAGATAGACGCCTCCGTGAGCTTGTGGCATTATACTACAGTGTGACACTACAGAGTGAGAGATAGACGCCTCCGTGAGCTTGAGGCATTATACTACAGTGTGACACTACAGCGTGAGAGATAGACGCTTCCGTGAGCTTGAGGAATTATACTACAGTGTGACACTACAGAGTGAGAGATAGACGCCTCCGTGAGCTTGAGGCATTATACTACAGTGTGACACTACAGAGTGAGAGATTGACGCCTCCGTTAGCTTGTGGCATTATACTACAGTGTGACACTACAGAGTGAGAGATAGACGCCTCCGTGAGCTTGAGGAATTATACTACAGTGTGACACTACAGAGTGAGAGATAGACGCCTCCGTGAGCTTGAGGCATTATACTACAGTGTGACACTACAGAGTGAGGGATAGACGCCTCCGCGAGCTTGAGGCATTATACTACAGTGTACAAAAACGGTAATACATAAAAAAAAGTCTCCGGTATGGCACCTACCTCCTCAGAGGTGATTGGCTGGTCGGAGCGTGTGCTTTGGCCCCTCCCATTCAGCCACCCATAACGGATTGCATAAAAGAAAATTGTGAGAAAAGTGAGAGATAGTGTGACACTACAGAGTGAGAGATAGACGCCATCGTGAGCTTGAGGCATTATACTACAGTGTGACACTACAGAGTGAGAGATAGACGCCTCCATGAGCTTGAGGCATTATACTACAGTGTGACACTACAGAGTTAGAGATAGACGCCTCCGTGAGCTTGAGGCATTATACTACAGTGTGACACTACAGAGTGAGAGATAGACGCCTCCGTGAGCTTGTGGCATTATACTACAGTGTGACACTACAGAGTGAGAGATAGACGCCTCCGTGAGCTTGAGGCATTATACTACAGTGTGACACTACAGAGTGAGAGATAGACGCCTCCGTGAGCTTGTGGCATTATACTACAGTGTGACACTACACAGTGAGAGATAGACGCCTCCGTGAGCTTGTGGCATTATACTACAGTGTGACACTACAGAGTGAGAGATAGACGCCTCCGTGAGCGTGTGGCATTATACTACAGTGTGACACTACACAGTGAGAGATAGACGCCTCCGTGAGCTTGTGGCATTATACTACAGTGTGACACTACAGAGTGAGAGATAGACGCCTCCGTGAGCGTGTGGCATTATACTACAGTGTGACACTACAGAGTGAGAGATAGACGCCTCCGTGAGCTTGTGGCATTATACTACAGTGTCACACTACAGAGTGAGAGATAGACGCCTCCGTGAGCTTGTGGCATTATACTACAGTGTGACACTACAGAGTGAGAGATAGACGCCTCCGTGAGCTTGAGGCATTATACTACAGTGTGACACTACAGAGTGAGAGATAGACCCCTCCGTGAGCTTGTGGCATTATACTACAGTGTGTCACCACAGAGTGAGAGATGGACGCCTCCGTGAGCTTGTGGCATTATACTACAGTGTGACACTACAGAGTGAGAGATAGACGCTTCCGTGAGCTTGAGGAATTATACTACAGTGTGACACTACAGAGTGAGAGATAGACGCCTCCGTGAGCTTGAGGCATTATACTACAGTGTGACACTACAGAGTGAGAGATTGACGCCTCCGTTAGCTTGTGGCATTATACTACAGTGTGACACTACAGAGTGAGAGATAGACGCCTCCGTGAGCTTGAGGAATTATACTACAGTGTGACACTACAGAGTGAGAGATAGACGCCTCCGTGAGCTTGAGGCATTATACTACAGTGTGAGAGATAGACGCCTCCGTGAGCTTGAGGAATTATACTACAGTGTGACACTACAGAGTGAGAGATAGACGCCTCCGTGAGCTTGAGGCATTATACTACAGTGTGACACTACAGAGTGAGAGATTGACGCCTCCGTGAGCTTGAGGCATTATACTACAGTGTGACACTACAGAGTGAGAGATAGACGCCTCCGCGAGCTTGAGGCATTATACTAGAGTGTACAAAAACGGTAATACATAAAAAAAGTCTCCGGTATGGCACCTACCTCCTCAGAGGTGATTGGCTGGTCGGAGCGTGTGCTTTGGCCCCTCCCATTCAGCCACCCATAACGGATTGCATAAAAGAAAATTGTGAGAAAAGTGAGAGATAGTGTGACACTACAGAGTGAGAGATAGACGCCATCGTGAGCTTGAGGCATTATACTACAGTGTGACACTACAGAGTGAGAGATAGACGCCTACGTGAGCTTGAGGCATTATACTACAGTGTGACACTACAGAGTGAGAGATAGACGCCTCCGTGAGCTTGAGGCATTATAGTACAGTGCGGCACTTGCGAGTTGCGAGTCGTGTGGTTACGGAGTGAGGTAAAGACTCTCACCTGTGTGGCGCCATAGCCCATGGCGATGAGGGCGGTGTTGTAGGCGAGGTTGTAGCTGGGGCCGGCGATGCTGGCGACGCCGATGTTGCCGCCGAGCGGGAAGGCGCCGTGGAAGAGCAGCGCGACGTCGTTACTGAGGTGGCTGTTGGCGTAGCCGCCGTGGAGCAGGAAGCGGCTCAGGTTGTTCGCGATGCCGCCGCTGTTGCGGTTGAGCGTGCCGGCGCGCACGCGCCACTGCGTCGGCTGGTCGCCGCTGAACCGATTTATTTAATTATTTATTATAGAATCAACATTTTCCAACAATTAAGTAGTATAAACTTGTACAATATTAAAGACTATGGCAGATTCAAGCAATAGTAATATACGGGTGTCCCAGAAACCGGCGATAATCCGTCGACAGCTGATTTCTGCTGCAGCTGAGTTGCTAATTTCCTCTCAGAATATCTAATTTTAGGTTTAGTAAAAATGGCATAGTTTTTAAAAGTTTGTCATTTTTGTAAAAATCGAAAATTTTCTCCCTCAGCTCATTTTTAGGGTTCCGTACCTCAAAAGAGGAAAAACGGAACCCTTATAGGATCACTTTGTTGTCCGTCTGGCTGGCTGTCTGTCCCTCAAGACCCTTTTTCTCAGGAACGGGTGGACGTATCAATTTGAAATTAATATCAAATATTAAGGTCTATGTTTCCTCGGAGGTGTAAAAAAATTAAGCTTCTAAGTCAACGCAATCACAAGATACGGCCATTTATGTCATAAATTTTGCTACCGGCAAATTAAATCAAAACTTATGGAGTACTTCCCGTTGACCTAGAATCATGAAATTAGGTACGAAGCAAGGTCTCATAGCACAAGTAAAGGAAAAAATCCGAAAATTGTAAATTCATACTTACATCACATAAAAAAAAAGTTTGCTTGTTTTGTATGTCAAGACCCTTTTTCTAGGGAACGGGTCAAGGTATCAAGACGAAATACCACCGGCGGCGCCGCGGCGGAGGCAGGGAGACTAATAAAAAAAATTAAATTAAATTTTAAATTATTAAAATTGTTGCGCGTTTAAAATCACGCAGTCCAAAGTACAGGTTTCTTGGTCGTTGTTTTTGCGTCAACTGGCCGGTGACGAAATATTGGATTCATGGAACACAAAAAAATAAAGTAATTTCAATTTGACAACGAAGAACTGTCATCTCGGCGTTAACTATAAAAATGAATGTTCGTTCGTTCGTTCGTCTTCTATCCGATTATGATGAAACTTTCGTGGGTTGTTGTGCGCGCACCCGCGAATGTAAAGAAAACTTTAAAAAGTTCAAATTAATTTAAGGGATGCTTTTCGTTACGTTCATTCTAATAATCGGCACAACAATCCACGCTGACGGCACGGCGGCGCGCGGCGCCGCCGTCAGCGTGGTTATCGCCGTATTTCTCGTATCCATAAGACTAATGTATAGAAGAAGGTAAGTAACGAAGGGCGAGCTGGGCTCAGGTTATACGTTAAGCCTTCTCGAAGAAAGTAAGGAACTAAAGGCAATGCCAAAGGTGGAGCTGCGTTCACTGAAACGATATTCTTACTCCATGAAAGTAACTATCTAAGGGCGAGGCTGAAGGCCGAGCTGCATTCAGGTAAACGATAATCGTTCTTTAATAAAGTAAGTAGCTAATGGAGAGGCCGAACGCCGAGCTGCATTCTGGAATAACATAAACGTTGAAAGTAAGTAACTAAGGGCGAGGCCGAAGGCCGAGCTGCGTTCAGGAAATTGATAAACATTAAAGAAAGTAAGTAACTAAGGCGAGGCCGAAGGCCGAGCTACCTTCAAATAAATAATCTATCTCCATCTCGAAGAAAGTACTTAAGTAACTAAGAGCGAGGCCGAAGGCCGAGCTGTATTCTCGAAGACGATAAACCTACTCTAATAAGGAAGTAACTAAGGGCGAGGCCGAAGGCCGAGCTCCGATCAGGTAAATGATTTTCGTTACGAAAAAACTAAGGTAACTAATGGCGTCGCTGAAGGCGGAGCTGCGTATAGCTAAACCATATACTTTCTCAAAGAAAGTAACTAATAGCGAGCCCTTAGTTACTTGCGACCTTACATTAATCGTGAAAGAATATTGTTTACCTGAACGCAACTCGGCGTTCAGCCTTGCCAGTAGTTATTTACTTTCTTCAAGATGGTTTATCGTATTCCAGAATACAGCTGGGCCTTCGGCCTCGCCCTTAGTTACTTACTTTCTTGAAGAAGGTTTATCTTCTTCATGAACTCAGCTCGGCCTTCGGCCTCGCGCTTAGTTCCTTACTTTCTTAGAGAAGGTTTATCGTATTCCAGAATACAGCTGGGCCTTCGGCCTCGCCCTTAGTTACCTACTACCACCTACGGATACAAGTGAAAAGCGGCCTTTACGTATTTGGGTTTTGTTCGATAAAAATACGGGAATAGCTGCCAACAAGAAATAAATGCCAAATAACTTCTCGGAAACATCGTCAGTACCTCAATTCGTATTGGACGCCATTAGAAGCTGTCACTTATACTGTGAAAAGATGGGAATCTTCAAATCTTGTAGTTCGCCGTACTCAGTTTCTAATGGTTCCAGCAGAAGGTATAACAATTCACAAGTCGCAAGGTGCAACCTTAGAAAAAGTTGTGGTTCATATTTCTAAAAACGTAAAAAGATCGATAATGTATGTAGCTTGTTCTAGAGCAACTTCATCGTCTGGACTCTTTTTGGTCGTGAATTCAGGTAAGTTTAATGCTCCATCTGAAATATCAGCATCGAGCGCTGTAAGCATTGACTTAAAAAAAAGGTTATTTCTATGGCTGTAAGTATGGAAATAGAAATACTAGAGCAAAACAAAGTGGTACCATATTTTAAATTTTTGCAAACACCTGAAGATAATGTTGTTCAAATTGTATTTCATAACGTGCAATCATTGCGCAAACATTTGCCAGACGTCGTCATAGATCCTATCATTCTTTCTTCCCATGCCGCACTGTTTGTTGAAACCTGGGGATGTCGAAGTGATACTTTTGAACTTGATGGTTTTGATGAGGTGTGCAGAGTAGACGGTCCAGCAGTTGCTAATGCAAATCCAGATTGGGGATCTATCGCGTATGTACATCGCAATCTTAAGGATGCTGTGACAGATGGATCATGTAAAAGGTATTGCTTAGATAACCCGGGCGCTGCAAACGGCCATTGTGAGTGTATACATTTTGAAATGTTCGATGTCCGGTTGATTGCTGTTTATAGGTCGCCACGATGTCTAACTAATGTTGCTATAGAATGTATAAAAACAGCGATATACGATAACAACGGCAATGATTGTATTTCTCGTCTGATTGTTGTAGGAGATTTGAACATAGATTTTAAAACCAATCGACAAAATGCAATTTCATTATATTTCGCCTCCATAGGCATGTTACCCTTAATAAGCACAAGCACTACAAGAACTAACGTTTTTTCCAACTTCGATGTACAATGCGGTACTGTTCATTCCTTTTTCAGTCACCACCTACAAATCTGGTTCAAATTTAATACTTAAGTAATTACTTTAATTTCCAATTATACCATGTTGTAGTAGTTATACGTTTCGGGGTATTATTTTGGGGGAAAACTTAAAACATACTCGAAAAAAAAACGGGCGAAAATCTTAGAGACTTGATTCCCGCGATGGACGAACTATCTACATACAAGTTTGTACGGAACCCTCGGTGCGCGAGTCAGACTCACACTTGTCCGGCTTTTTTTAAATGCCACAAGTACAAATGTAATACTTTCTTAAATCTGGTTTTTGTCAAATATTTCGGAAAAGTAAGGCTTTCACACGGTATCATATTTTTTTTTTATTTTTAATCCTGCTTAGCTGAAAATCTACTTAAGAGCCACTAGTAAAATTTTTTTTCAGCGTCATCCCTTGAATTTGGCCCTTGGAGGTGAAAAAAATAATAGCTACACTAAAGTGGCATTATGCAACAAAAACACGCACATCTAATTTCGTTTTAAAAATGATACATCAAAATTTAGATAGGTATTTAAAAGCATAAACAAATAATTCACAAAAACACATTGATGCCTATTTCTTGCAACACAGTTACGAGTGATGTAGTAATACGTACATGTAATAGTGAGCAGCAGACAGCGTTCAGGTGGTGATGAGTACGACGCCGCACGCCTGGCTCTACGAGGGTCGAGTCCGGTTCAACCCTATGAACGGCATGTACTCGGCGATGTAGTAATACGTACATGTAATAGTGAGCGACAGAGAGCGTGCAGGAGCTGGTGATGAGTGCGACGCCGCACGCCTGGCTCTACGAGGGTCGAGTCCTGTTGAACCGCATGACAGGCATGTACTCGGCGATGTAGTAATACGTACATGTAACAGTGAGCGGCAGAGAGCGTGCAGGAGCTGGTGATGAGTGCGCCGCCGCAGGCCTGGCTCTACGAGGGTCGAGTCCGGTTGAACCGCATGACAGGCATGTACTCGGCGATGTAGTAATACGTACATGTAACAGTGAGCGGCAGAGAGCGTGCAGGAGCTGGTGATGAGTGCGCCGCCGCAGGCCTGGCTCTACGAGGGTCGAGTCCGGTTTAACCCCATGACAGGCAAGTACTCGGCGATGTAGTAATACATACATGTAACAGTGAGCGGCAGAGAGCGTGCAGGAGCTGGTGATGAGTGCGCCGCCGCAGGCCTGGCTCTACGAGGGTCGAGTCCGGTTGAACCCCATGACAGGCATGTACTCGGCGATGTAGTAATACGTACATGTAACAGTGAGCGGCAGAGAGCGTGCAGGAGCTGGTGATGAGTGCGCCGCCGCAGGCCTGGCTCTACGAGGGTCGAGTCCGGTTGAACCGCATGACAGGCATGTACTCGGCGATGTAGTAATACGTACATGTAACAGTGCGCGGCAGAGAGCGTGCAGGAGCTGGTGATGAGTGCGCCGCCGCACGACTGGCCGAAGGCGGAGGCTGTCGACCACCTGTACTCGGTCGCGACCATGTAGGGGTATCTGAAGTCGCCGACGGGTGTGCCCCCGACGATCCTCTGCGTTCTCTCGGGAACCGCTGTCACACACACACACACATATTCTCAATGCATGACGCATAAATACATAATTAATATTCAAGTTGTAAAATTGTCATGTAATTTTATAAATTGTAATGAGTTATAATAATTTTTTTAAATGTTCAAAAAAAATTAAAAAAATTTCGTCGAGGCCTATCGTTTTTTCCAGCGAATGAATAGTCGTGTATTAGTAGTTTCCGAGATATGCCCGCTCAAACACTTTTTCCTTTTTTATTCTGAAACGGCTGAACCAACTCAACTCAACTCAACTCAAATTTCATTTATTAATTTTCACACTTTTACACAACAACAGATTGTCCCTATTTCATACATAACATACTTTGCAATAATTGTTCTGTGTTGTGTGCAAACACCATCTCCCAAACTGGCCTAACCGATTTAAAAATTAAAAAAAACAATTATTTCAAAAAGAGCAAATTTTTTCTACGAAAAGAAACAAATTGTAAGTCGATCTGACCAGTAGTTCAGGAGTTATAAGCATTTATTGATTTTCGAAGTTTTCGAGGCACTTTTTCTAAGGGCCATATTTATAGAAGGGATCGATGTACGAGTCTCAGGTATGTTATCTTAGCAAGTCGGAAGAACTACCTTTAGGACGATATGCCTCACATTCCTTTAAACCTTTTCACAAAAAAAAAGTCGGCAAGTGCGAGTTGGACTCGCGTACCGAGGGTTCCGTATCATCAGCATCACTCAATATATTTGTAGGTATTATGTATGTACAAAAACAAATTGTTTTGGAAAATCACGAACCGCCTAAATAAACACTACAGCAATGGTTTTTGACTGTGCGGCATTCGTGAAGTTGAAATATAAAAAAATATATTTCTTATATGATATAACGACATATTATCCTTTTCGGATTTTATCTTTACTTGTGAGACCTTGCTTCTTGCCAAATTTCATTACTCTAGCTAGGTCAACGGTACGTACCCCGTACCCCCGTACCGTACGTATAGGTTTTGATTTCATTTGAGTGAGTTTGCAATTATTAAAACATAAAACCGACTTCCTAAAAAAATTAAAACTAAAAAACTATTTAAAATAAAAATATAAAAACCGCCTTCAAAAATATATGAAATAAAAACCTAAAAAAAAAACGAACCCTAGAGTTGAAGGCGGTGCTAAAAAGGCTACACAAATCACAAAGGATATTATCATCCACTCATGTTTTCTTTCATGCATCATTTTTGCTTGCTTTAGCACCGCCTTCAACTCTAGGGTTCGTTTTTTTTTTTAGGTTTTTATTTCATATATTTTTTTTTTTTTTTTATGGAAACTGACACGGTTGGCTACATCACCCACAACATCCGTGATGTCAGCCCATAACACCGGGTGAACTTGGTGCCACGTCAGTGCTTCCCTTCGGTCGTGCCGGCTACACTGAACTGGACGGAAAACACAAACTATTTACATAGCCGTTTCGACCGACCTTTCATTCAGTGCGGTGGTACCAACCCGGGCGGGTTAAACCCTACCACCTAGTAATATAAGAAGGGAGTCATATCCCTTAGTCGCCTTTTACGACATACACGGGGAGAGATGCAGTGGGGCTATTCTTTTAAAGTACCGGCCCCACACGGTACCTATTAATATATTTTTGAAGGCGGTTTTTATATTTTTATTTTAAATAGTTTTTTAGTTTTAATTTTTTTAGGAAGTCGGTTTTATGTTTTTTATTTATTTTTTTTTATTTCACAGTTTTTTTTAGTAATTTTTTGCTATTAATGTACTCGGCGGAATCGCTCGGCCTTCGGCCTCGCGATTCCGACTCGCTTTCCAATCCGATCTTGACCCAATTAAAATAGGACCACGTCAGCCTCGATAGCTCAGTGGTGCAGACAGCCAACTGTCGCTATTGAATGTTAAGCAACGCTGGGTGCGGTAGTACTTGGATGGGTGACCGCTGACCGTTGGAGGCTGACCGAGGTTCAGATTTCTCGTAAAACTGTAGGTCCCTTCCCTCCTAATCTTACTTGGTGGTAGGGTTTAACCCGCCCGGGTTGGTACCACCGCACTGAATTAAACGTCGGTCGAAACGGCTATGTAAATAGTTTGTGTTTTCCAACCAGTTCAGTGTAGTCAGCACGATCAAAGGGGGAAGCACTGATATGGTACTTAGTTCACCCGGTGTTATGGCTGACATCACGGACGTTGTAGGTGATGTTGCAGAACTTAGTAGAATGGACAGACATAAACGTGTTACGGAACCCTACTTTTATTATAAAATAACCGTCGGAGGACCTTGGTTGAAAATTGTGAAATTTAGTAGAACGGACAGACATACATTTGTTACGGAACCCTACATTCATTTTGAAATAAATGTTAAATTTTGTAGAACGGACAGACATGCATTTGTTACGGAACCCTACATTCATCTTGCAGAACTTAGTAGAATGGACAGACATAAACGTGTTACGGAACCCTACTTTTATTATAAAATAACAGTCGGAGGACCTTGGTTGAAAATTGTAAAATTTAGTAGAACGGATAGACATACATTTGTTACGGAACCCTACATTCATTTTGAAATAAATGTTAAATTTTGTAGAACGGACAGACATGCATTTGTTACGGAACCCTACATTCATCTTGCAGAACTTAGTAGAATGGACAGACATAAACGTGTTACCGAACCCTACTTAACAGTTGCACTCCGGGAGTGCCGGCAGATCCCGTGCTACTCTAACTTAACCCTTAATGCAATGACTTAAGGTTTCATTTTAAAAATGACGCTGACGCGATGTCGCGAGTTATACATTTTTTACCCACCTAAAAAAGTGCCAAGCGCCGCTAAAGAAGTTTTCACTTCAAAAACCTCAGGGTTATCCCCTTTCAAATAAAAAAAAAAGAATTTTCAAAATCGGCCCACAATTGACGGAGTAATCGCGTAACAAACATCCAAAAAAATAAAACTTACCGTCGAATTGAGAATCTCTTAGGTCTAAAGTAAATTGCTCGTGAAGAAAAATGCAACGAGCCCACACACGATGGGTTTATCATGTGTAATTTAGGAGTTCCTATGGCCACCTGTCTCCATCATCAGACCAGCTCGATGGTACTCGTACCATAATAAATTAAGCGCACCTGGCCGGTCGGAAAAGATAAAAAATTTCAAATTTATAATATTCATGAAACAAGGGTCCGAATATGTATCACTAGTATATCGATTCATGTATTTCAACAGGACAGAGAAAATTTCTAAATATTATGTATTTAATACTTTTTAGTTCTTTTTTGGAAATCGGTTTAATATTTTTCAAAACAGTTTTTATTTCATTCGTTTTAGTAATATTATTACATAAAAAAGAATAATCGAAATCGAATAATCGAAATCGATTAAAGTGGTACAAAATTATTCGCCATATGTGTCAGACTGCAAATTGCTGAATAAGTCCACATCACAAAAGTTTTGCTGAAGGTAACCACACACCATAGTATTATGCTGATTTTTCGAAAACCACTGAACCAATTTCGATAAAATTGAAATGGGACCACCTCGGAAGTATGACCTAACTAACAAAAAAAAAGAATTTTCTAAATCGGCCCTCAATTGACGGAGAAATCGCGTAAGAAACATACAAAAAAAATAAATAAAAAAAAATAACATACAGACGAATTGAGAACCTCCTCCTTTTTTGGAAGTCGGTTAAAAATTTTCCATAAATAGGCGTATCTTTTGATTATATTGATTTAGAAGTTTTCATTTTCTATAGCTCGAAGGGATCGCAGACGTTAGTATTTCATATTAATTTCAATTTGATATCTTGACTAGTTACTGAGAAAAACGGACCTTGACATACAAAACAAAAATTTTTTTTTATGTGAATAACTAATATTTTACAATTTTCGAATTTTTTCCTTTACTTGTGCTATGAGACCTTGCTTCTTACCAAATTTTATGATTCTAGGTTGACGGGAAATACCCTATAGGTTTTGATTTGAGTGGAGTGAGTTTGCGAGCATGAAATATGATATAGATGGCCGTATCTTTTGATTGCGTTGATTTAGAAGCTTTAATATTCTACACCTTAAAGAGATCGTAGATCTTAGTATTTCGTATTAATTTCAATTTGTTATCTTGATTCGTTCCTGAGAAAAAGGGACCTTCACATACAAAACAAACAAAAAAAATTTTTTAATGTCACATAACTATAAATTTACAATTTTCGATTTTTTCCTTTACTTGTGCTATGAGACCTTGCTTCTTACCAAATTTCATTATTCTAGGTTAACGGGAAGTACTCTATAGGTTTTGATTTGGTTTGCCGGTAGCAAAATATGTGACTTAAGGGCGTATCTAGTGATTGCGTGGACCTATAAGCTTAATTTTTTTACACCTCCGAGGAAACGTAGACCTTAGTATTTGATATTAATTTCAACTTTATACCTCTACCCGTTCCTGAGAAAAAAGGTCTTGACAGACAGACACCCAGCCAGCCAGACAGACAGACGGACAACAAAGTGATCCTATAAGGGTTCCGTTTTTTCCTCCTTTGAGGTACGGAACCCTAAAAAAAGAATAAATAGTAAAAAAAAATATCTCGTCGAGGCCTATCATTTCCTCCGCAGCGGGTGAGTAGTCGTGGATCAGTAGTTTCCGAGATATTAAGCCCTCTCAAGCACTTTTACCTTTTTTTTTACGAAACGCCTGAATCGACTCGGTGAAGAACAACTACTCGTATTTAAAAAAGAGCAATTTTTCTACCAAAAGAAACAAATTGCAAGTCGATCTGACCGGTAGTTCAGGAGTTATAAAGCATATTTTATTTATTTTCGAAGCCTTTTTTCTAAGGGCCATATTAAGAAGGGCTTAATGTACGACTCTCGGGCAATGATACTTATAATATCATTGCTCTCGGGTATGTCGTCTTAGCAAGTCGGAAGAACTACCTTTAGGGCGATATGCCTCACCTTCCTGTAACTCTTAGGCTCATTCTACACTTGCGTTTAAACGCCGCCGGCGTAAAAACGCTCGAATACGCTGTGGCAGACCGTCATTCTACACGCTAGCGTTTATACGCTGCGATTTCTCATTCTTCAAAATGGAGCCGCCCATGATATTCGCCCGCTTCAGGAATATTTAATTTAATGTTTACTGTACACCGAGATAATCCTCACAAGTTCTTCTTGTACTACACAGTTCTCGATTGGCGTAGTCCTTCGACTTTACATCATATAAAGCAGGCCGATCTTGTATTTCTACAATATATCGCTCGTATTGATCATGTTCACTCACGGGGCGCACGAGCCCCAAGTTTATCCGCTGCGTATTTAACGCTGCATGTTGCGTTGAAAAAGCAAACGCCCGTGAAACGCAGGTACAGCTGCGGATAAACGCCGTAACGTAGAATGCGTCGTTTACTTGTAAATAAAAAATTATTGTGTCTGCCGCGTTTGTCGAGCGTTTTTCCGCCGGCGGCGGCGTATAAACGCAAGTGTAGAAGGGCCATTATAGTTTTTGAGATGTAAGTCGCCAAAAGTACATAATTATCGTGAGGCAACTTTTTGTAAAGCAGGATAAAGACGTTTCATCAAATCACGTCAAAAAACCTGGCATAGGAGTCGGTTCGCACTCCTTCTGGTGTTCTTTAAACGTGCAATCACGGTGGAACGTGGAGAATGCATGTATGTCGTAGGGTAGATCCAAATGTTCGTGGCCTAACATAGAAAGAGCCATGACATTTTTTTAAATCTACCCTCATTTGTAGTACGAATTTGCAGTAATAAATGTGAGAAGTTTGGTTCCGATACTGCAAGCCATATTTTTTTCATGATTATTTGTTTAACGCTATCCGACAAGATTTTCAATAATGGAGAAAATTGAACACTGAGAATTTTTTTTTTTTTATGTAATCCGGTATGGGTGGCTGAATCGGAGAGGTCAAAGCGCATGCTCCGACCAGCCAATATCACCTCCGAGAAGGTAGGTGCCATACCGGAGACTTCCCTGGATTGCTGGCTATACTGGACTAGAGAACACAACCGCGGCTGCTATGCGGCCATCTTACATCCAGTACGGTGGTACCAACCCAGTCGGTTACAATTTGAGGCTACCACCTAGTAAGGGGCAAGGTAAGGGACCTACAGTTTTACACCGGTTCCGAACGGTGAAGCAGCAGGTGTAGGTATGCACGTAAATTTTTTCGTCAGAAAAAAATCATTGGTACACGCCAACGGATTCGAACCGAGGACCTCTTGCATGAGAATCCGATGCCCAAACCACTCAGCCACCCGCCGCTCATGCAGTGCTGAAATACCTCCATAAAAAGGCATATCACCAAATGATATCCATCAAGATATGGTGAACACATTGGGGGAGTATACTCCATCGTATTCCAGTGTCAAAAAGTGGGTAGCTGAGTTTAAGCGGGGTCGGAAGAGCATTCAAGATGTCTCTAGGAGCGGAAGGCCTTCGACGTCTACCACGGAGGAAAACGTCAATAAAATATGTGATCTGATACTGAGTGACCGAAGATTGACCATCAATAAGATAGCTGAGATCACAGGCATTAGTTATGGCCGAGTACAAAACATTATATCGGAAGAATTGAGTATAATAGGATTTCTGCTCGTTGGGTCCCAAGATTGCTTTCAGCTGAACAAAAAAGGAGTTCCATTCACAATTTCCCGCGATTGTTTTGAACTTTTGAGGCAGATCCCGAGGATTTTTTTGTCCCATTTCGTTACCATGGATGAAAGCTGGGTTCACTGCCGTACTTCTCAATCGAAACAACAATCGAAGCAGTGGAAAAGATCTGGCTCACCCACTCCGAAGAAGTCTAAGGTCGTTTTGTCGACCAACAAAGTCATGGCTTCAGTTTTCTGGGATGCGAAATGCGAAGTTGATTACTTCGTGGATAATTTACCAAAAAGCGGAACTATAAATTCAACCTATTGCGAAGACTTCGGGAAGAAATCAAAGAAAAATGGCCGGGGTTGCTGTGGAAGAATGTGTTGTTCCATCAAGACAACGCCCGGGGTCACACTTTGGCTGAATCAATGTCTGAAATTCATAATTGTGGCTATGAATTATTGCCCCACGCACCTTATTCGCCGGATTTAACCCCTCAGATTGGCACATTTTTCCAAATAAAAAAAAACACTTAGGTGGCTCGAAATTTTCGACCAAACAAGAGGTGATAGCCGCAGGAAATGAGTATTTTGACGACCTTCCAGAATCATTTACAAATTAATGTACGAAATTCTTCCAGCTCCGCGACCGCACTTTAGCTGATAGCTAGTCAGGTAGAGGATTCGTGCAGTGGTGCAGTGAGTGAGTTAGTGAGCGAGTATAATGTGTACTGACCGAGCGCGGTGCCGAGCAGCGCGAGCGCAGCTACCACTAGTGCGGGGACGGACTGCATCCTGCCGGGCGGGTCGAGCGGGGTCGAGCGGGGTCGAGCCGTGTCGGACCGTGTCGAGGCGGTCTACGACTGTGCAACCACTGACGCTTCACGCTACATTTATACCTACCATCACATTTCTAATTAAACAATATTCATTCCGATAACAATTATCATATAGAGATAGGCGTTGGACGTTAGTTATATATATAGGGTGATCAAAAATTCACGTACATTATGTATAATTAAGAAAAAACTATGTTTTTTCCTCAATATTAATTATGTCCCCTTCAAAGTAATCACCGTCGGATAGAATGCACTTCTGCCGACGTCTTTTTCAATCTTCGAAGCATTTCTGTAACGAACTCTTAGATATGGTCTTCAGTTGCTTTAGCGATTCTCCTCTATGGTCACGAAACGCCGTCCTTTCATAGATCTCTTCATTTTTGGGAACAAGAAAAAGTCGCAAGGGACCAAGCCGGCGGATACGATGGCTGAGACATCAATGCGCTCTGGGTTTTTTTTTTTCAAAAAATCGCGACTATGTCGCGAGGTGCTGCACCATATGATAACGAGCGGACGCGTTACTATGGGCCAGTTGGAAAAGGTTATTCTTCTACAATTTTGGTCTTTACCTGGGAATGGCCTCACGCAAATGGCGTAAAACTTCTAGGTGATATTCTGGCTCCTTATTGAGCATGCAACCTGGTTTAGGAATTCGAGGTGTACAATCCTAATTGTTATCAAACAAAACAGTAATAGAAACCTTGACGACCGATCGAACTTGACGTGCTTTTTGGGCCTTCGCTGCTCTGCAGTCTTCCATTGGGATGATTGCACCTTTGCTTCAACGTATATCCATACACCCATGAATCATCACCGGCTATAGATGACCCGTTTGAGCAATTCTTCGTCATCAGCAAATTCATCCAACATTTGCTGATACTGCTTCTGTTGACAATTTAACCATTTTGGCGGCCACTCGAGACATGCCCATCCATAATGCCCCGGTGATAATCGATTCACAAGATCCGTATGAGAAAGCAACTCCCTCTGCCACCTCTCTCATAGTGATTCGGTGATTAGAAAGCACAAATTACTTTGATTTTGTGGATGATGTCATCAGTAGTTGATGATCACCTTGCTGTCATTTTCACTCTGGAAAAATGTTGAGAAATTGCCGAACACAATTAAATGCGTCTTATTGACAGTCTCGCGTGAGCCGCGCGCGCATCAACACGATGCATCGCACACCGCTGAATTCGCGCCGAAATAACAAAAACACACTCGTTAGTCCTTCGCGCAATGAATCGACATTCACAAGTGAAAGTCCTAAAATGGTGATAAATGAGTTATTAAAATTTCTGTGGTGCAAAGTTGACACTCTGACTGAACCTGGTATAACCAGGATCTGCTTGACGACTTACAAAGAAGATGATATCGACGCCGCCAGAAAGTTGCTGTCGGGGTTTCTGGACAAGCGACCATCCCGCAGCACTGACCCGAAAAGTAACTTACAGGACTCCATCAAGATGATCAAGGAAGCAGAGCCGGATGCGCTACCGATTTTCGTAGTGAGAGACCTCAACAAATTACCAGCCGTTACATGGGATCACGT
This sequence comes from Nematopogon swammerdamellus, assembly GCA_946902875.1. NCBI lineage: Eukaryota > Metazoa > Arthropoda > Insecta > Lepidoptera > Adelidae > Nematopogon > Nematopogon swammerdamellus. The sequence goes on from OX336361.1 coordinate 28,997, forward strand.
CGACGTCTCTGATGAGTATCAGTTGACCTGCGGAGTGAGACAGGGCGGGCTGACCTCTCCGGACCTGTTCAACCTGTATGTAAACCAACTCATAGAGGAGCTAACCAGCGCCAGAGTCGGATGCCACTTGGGTGGCATCTGCGTAAACAACATTAGCTATGCGGATGACATGGCGCTGCTGAGCCCCTCTGTGAAAGGACTGCGGAGGTTACTGGATATATGTGAGCGATACGCGCGTGAACACGGACTAACGTACAATGTTAGGAAAACGGAGGTCATGGTGTTCAAAGATAGATGCGGACCCACGTTTAATCCTACCGTAACCTTGTGCGGCTCTCCTTTGAGAGTCGTTACAAGGTTCAAGTACCTAGGGCACATCCTGACAGAGAGACTGAGGGACGACGATGACCTGGAGAGGCAGCGTAGAGTGCTTGCAATGAAAAGCAACATGTTGGCTGGACGTTTCCGGTACTGTTCGGTGCAGGTCAAGCTGACGCTGTTCCGCGCGTATTGCCAGGCATTCTACACCAAGCAGCTGTGGTCCCAGTACACGCAGCGAGCCTACAACTCACTGCGTGTACAGTACAACAATGCGCTTCGGTGTATGTTGGGACTGCCCTGGAGGTGTAGCGCGTCTGGCATGTTCGCGGAGCATCGGCTCGATGACTTCTACGCTATCATGCGGAAGCGGCGAGCAGGGTTTATGGACCGAATTTGTAAATCGGAAAACGAAATTATAAAAACGATCTCTGACCAATTGTACTATAACAATGACATAATTAAATGTGGGATTTATTATTGACAAAACAAAATGTAAATAATTTATTATGTTTCTATTCTAACTTTATATTGTTATATTGTATTGTACTGTATTGATTTAATGTAATGTACTATGGGTTATACCTGAAAATAAATCATTATTATTATTATTTATTTTATATCCTTTATTTCACATATTGAAAATTTTACATTAATTTTATATATATTATACAAAAAAGTAATAAAAATACGCAAAATTAATATAAAAATTAAATACGGTAATACCGCCGGCGGCGGGAGACAAGCCTCCAAGCACGCCGGGGGGTGCAGGCCGTGGCTACGGAGCTCTCCGGGACGACGCGAGGCAAGCTACGAGCGATAGGTGGTGGTACTAGACACGTAGGCCACCACCACCCCCATCTCGGAGAGCTCCGTATCCGCCGGACTGCACGGCGACGTCGTCGCGCAGGTCTGTTAAACGTCGTCATCTTCGCGCGCGCGTCGCCTCATGGGTGCACTACACCACCGGTAGCGGGGGCACTAGACGGGACGCGAAGTCCCGATGGCCCCAAGCTGGCCGGTGGTGGACGCCGCCCTCACCGTAGTTCTTGTGGCTCGGCCGACGTCAACACTCCATCTTAGTCGTCGATGAAATGCACCGACGGTGTGGAGCTGGGTGGTAGGGTGTGCGTGTAGTGGTGCGAGAAGAATGGCGGCTCTCGTATTGGACGACCCGGGCGCGGGGAGGCCGGGCGACGCGGTGGGCGGAGGCAGTGCTGCTGCGGGCGAGCGGTGGCGGCGGGGGCGTCGAAGTCGAGCGCGGCGGGGGCCGGCCTTCGCCGCAGAGCCCGCTCTCCATCACGCGCGTCGCGTCCCGGGTGGTCTGCAGCCGCTTCTGTCGCCAGGCATGTCGAGCTGGTGGGGTACCGGGGACACCGAGCGGCGGCGGTGGTGATGCCGGCACGGTGCCTCCAACCGTGCGTGTCGCTGCGCCGCTGGAGAAGAGTCCGCGCGTGGCGGAAGCTCGGTTTGTTCGTCCCAGGCAAAAACTTTTAAAATAAATTTTCTAGAGAAAAATTTTCCGACATGTCGGTTTGACAGCACTTTTTCTTCTTCCATTATTATTATTATTATTTATTCGTTTATTTACACATTTTTTCTTTTTTTATATTAATTTCACAGATAAAACCTAAATCTAAAATTAATACAAAATAACAAAATGGAATTTCCACCACCGGCGGCGTGGCGAACCCAGGCTACCGATGGTCGGACCCGAGAGAGAGAAACCTCCGGACAATTCGAGCGGTGTCGAGCAAGACCGCCTTCTGCATCTGACCCTTGATCCAAGCAAGTGGCTCTAGCGAGAGCCTCTCTTGAGATGATGGTCGAGGCTCTTCGCTATCAGCCCATGCGCAGACACGACTATGGGCACAACGATCGTCGAGTCCACGGGCCACATGTCGGTGACCTCGTGAGACAGATCGATGTATTTTAACATCTTGTCTTTTTCTGCCTTCACAAGGTTCTCGTCATGCGGCACCGTGATGTCGACGAGCGCTGCGCGCCGCGCCTCTCGGTCGATTATCACTATGTCAGGTCTATTAGCCATAATAGTCCTATCAGTGATAATCGACCGGTCCCAGTAGAGCGTGATGTGAGCACTTTCGAGAACTGGCTGTGGGTTATACTTGTAGTAAGGCACCTCCGAGCCGACAAGGTTGAACTTCAAAGCAAGTTGCTGATGGATGATCCTGGCTACTAGGTTGTGCCTGTGCAAATACTCGGAGTTGGCAAGTTGCGAACAACCCGAGATTACATGTCTGAGGGATTCGCCAGGTTTGTGGCAGGCGCGGCAGATGTCAATGGTGCCATCCTTCATAATGAATCTCCTGTAATTGTTGGTCTTAAAACTTCGTCTTGTATTGCACAGACAAAACCCTCGGTTTCCCCAAAGAAGTCCCCGAAGCGTAGCCAGTGCACGGAGGCGAGTTGATCTACATCCGGCCCCGTGAGAGACCGGAAGTACCTACCGTGCAGCGCCTTGCCTTTCCATACTTCCATGCGGTCCTAGGTGCTCAGTACAACCGGCTTCCGCCCATGTCCAGCGGGGTAAGGCCTTTATCGCTGACGACGACATCGCGGTGCATCTCACAAACATCAGTATTTTCCATAAAATACTGACGGAGATTGCATACCTCGCGGTTGTGTAGGTTATTGGCATTTAGGATACCTCTACCCCCACACTTCCGCGGGATATACAATCTCATGACCGATGATCGTGGGTGATGCATCCGGGACGTCGTCATCAGCGTTCTGACCTTTCTGTCCAGGGCGTCCAGCTCAGTCTGAGAGTATATTTGAGTATGCCAAAGGTGTATATAAGAACGGGCATGACCCAACCATTGTAAGCTCTGATTTTATTACTGCCTGACAATAGACTTTTCAGTACTATTGTGAGACGGTGATAGAATTTAGCCTTTGCGTGTTGTTTCATGACCGCATCCTTGATACCAAGACACTCCTGCATACCCAAATATTTGTAGGTTTCTTCGTCAGAGAGGGCTCGAATGTTCACCGACTCCGAGAGTTGAATCCCATCGGAGGCCGTGACCCTCCCTCGTTTTATATGGATGCTCGCACACTTGTCTATCCCGAACTCCATTCCAATGTCCGTGCTGAAATTTTCAGTTGTCTTCAGCATCGACATCAGCTCAGAGTCCGAACTAGCCAGTATTTTTAGGTCATCCATATAGAACAAGTGAGAAATCGAGTGGCTCCCTCTCCGCAGAAAGTAGCCCAGTCCCGAATCCTCCAGAAGCGAACTGAGAGGGTTCAGAGCTAAGCAGAACCAAAGCGGGCTCAGGCTGTCACCCTGGAAGATGCCCCGCCGTATATGAATGCAGTCTTCTACATCAGAAAGCTGCCTTTCACCTGGAAGTCTGAGGACTGTTTTCCATTGTTCCATACATGCACTCAGGAATTGACAGATGTTTTCATCAACTTTGTATAGTAGTAAAACTTTCTTGAGCCATGTGTGGGGTACAGAATCAAATGCCTTTTTATAGTCAATCCAGGTGGCGGACAGATTCTTTCTGCTGCGGCGAACCTGCTGGAAAATAGTCGCATCTATGAGAAGAAACTCCTTAGTACCGCGACATCCAGCCCGACATCCATTCTGAGTAGCCGACATGATGTTATTTTGGCGGTCGTGAACATTTATTTTGTTTGTCAGAATGGATGTCAGTAGTTTATAGATAGTGGGCAAACATGTAATTGGTCTGTAATTTTTTGGATCCGCGGTACTACCGGTCTTATGGAGCAGGTGGGTGATGCCTGTGGTCATGAACTCTGGTAGCAGTCGTTGGTCTATGGCTTCTTGGTATTGAATTGCCAAGCGAGCATGGCAGCAAGTAAGCCATTTGAGCCAGAAGTTGTGCAGTCCGTTGTGGCACTTAATAACGGGTACTCAGCACGGACAGATGGGAAGATAGATGTAGGTAATAGGTAGGGCTCACTCACCAAAACGTGCAGATCTCCAGCTTCCACGACAGCGTCCGGAATGACCTTTGGCCCCGACCGAGTCACCTTCTCGCTCGCGCACTAACTAATATATAAACTAAACAAACGTCTATGTCGCAATCAAGTCACCTTACACATTCCCAACGTCTCTCCCGTCTCTTCCTCCAGGAACACTCTCGTCTTATCGCGCGCGCGTCTTCCTTCGTCACCGGGCCAATCGCGACTACCCTCGAGAATATTTCCCTTCGCTCGCGTTTCCACTTTCTAACCTACCCGCAAGGCTTGTGAGCTAAAGGTTTGTAGGAAGGCAAAAAGGTGGGAAATATGAGTGTGCTGAGTAGCACCGTTATAATCCCCCCCACTTATCTTGACCAATATGGTTTTAGTAGAGCAATATTGGTTGTGGTTACTACTCTATCAGACCCAGGTTTTACTAGAGTAACTCGGCCCTCATTCATTGTATGTATTTGAAATGGCCCGGACCATCTTGGGCAAAATGACTTGGTGATACCCCTTGCTTTGTTACTCACAGCAAAGTTCTGCAGTAGCACTTGTTGTCCCACTCTGTAATTGTTTTCTCTACGTCTAAGATTGTAATGTTTGGCGCGTTTATCCCATGCTCTTCTAAGATTGTTTGCTATCGCTTCTTTGGTCGGTGGAATTAACTGAGTCATATCCGTGTCAATATTTTTGACCGACCACAAGTTCTCTAAGGGCATCGCAATGTCGCGTCCTAAAAAAAGTTGTGCCGCGGCAGCACCTGTACTTTCGTGAACCGCTGTGTTCAGTGCAAGTTGCAGGCTTGGTAGACTCGCATCCCAAAGATTGTGTTCGCGCTGGCAATAAATTCTGAGCATAGAGTTGATATTTCTGTTTACCCTTTCGACCATGTTGGATTGGGGATAGTGGGGGCTTATATTTACGTGTTTTATTCCCCAGGCCACGCACATGTCTTTAAAAGTTTGGCCAGTGAAATGCGTTCCATTGTCCGAGACAACGGCTAAGGGAGGACCATACCGGGACCAAACTTGAGTGTTTAAATGTTTAACCGAATTATTTGCTGTTGCGGCTCGAACTGGTATTAGCTCGACCCATTTGGAGTAGGCGTCGATTGCTACCAATATATATTGATAACCAGATTTGGTTCTTGGTAAGGGCCCCTTATAGTCAATGTATACTGACTCCCAGACGTTTTCTGGGTTTTTGGACGCCATTAATCCTGCCTGTAATTGATTGTTAGGTTTTGCCATTTGACAATCTTTACACGATCTTACGTAATTTTTTATATCCGAATACATTCCTTTCCACCAGTAGAACTTCGTTATTCTATTATATGTTTTTGTTATCCCTAGATGGCCCGCTATATCCTGGTCATGATAATAATGCAAAACTGATTTCACTAATTTTTCTGGGATAACTATTCGCCACTTATTCCCTTTTGCCAATTTCCTACATAAATATTCGTTGATTAATTTGTAATGTTTAACGTTTTGTCCGCTTCTTAGCGTTTCCATAATAATATGTAGTTCCCGGCAGCTTTCTTGATGTAATTTAAGTGATTGATTAAACTCTGAATACTCCGTTAAACTAGCACATATCGTTTCTTCGTTACCATCGTACATGCGGCTTAAACAGTCCGCCACGTTGTTGTCGCACCCTCTTATATGTTTAATTTTAAATTTGAAACGTGATAGACTGAGAACCCACCTTCCCAGCTTGCCCGTTTGTTTCGGGTGGGAGAACAACCACGAGAGTGCGGCGTTATCGGTGTGTAGCTCGAACTCGGCTATCTCCAAATATGTCTTGAATTTATTAACACCAAACACTGCCGCCGCACACTCGAGCTCGTAGGTGGCGCGGCGTCTCTCAGCGGCGCTGAGCAACCGGCTCGCATACGCAACCGGAGCGAGCTGTCCGTCTACCTCTTGTTGTAAAACTGCCCCGAGTGCCTGTCCAGATGCATCTACTTGTAGTACGAAAGGCTTGGAGAATGAAGGAAACCTCAGAACTGGCGGCGTAGTGAGAGCCTTTTTTATCCTCTCAAATGCTTCTTGTTGCGCGTTATGCCAAAATAATTTTTCGTTTTTTCGTTTTAGTTTGTTCAAAGGCTCTGACAACTCAGCATAGTTTTGTATAAATTAATAAGTATAAATTAAAAAGTAATAAGTTTTGTTTTGTATAACATCCCCAAAAATGTTTTAACATGTTTTAAGTTTTTTGGTGTTGGATAATCTGCAATGACCTTCGTCCTAGAGGGATCCACGTGTAAACCTTGTCCGTTTACAACGTGACCTAGAAAGTTTACTTCCGACCGAAATACTTCTATTTTCTCAGGATTTACTGTTAAACCGGCGCTTCTTAGACGGTACAATACTTCCTTTAGGTGTGAAAAATGACTTTCAATGTCTTCTGAGTATATTATCATATCATCCACAAATGGCATCACGAATTTAAATTTAATATCCCCAAAAATATTATCAACCACCCTGTTGAGTGCCTGCGGGCTTACACATAGGCCAAACGGTACGTAGTTGTAATGAAATAAACCATTTGGAGTTATAAAGGCAGTCTTCTCCTTATCATCTTCGTATAATGGTATTTGATGAAATGCGCTGTTAAGATCTATTGTAGTAAATACTCTTGCATTACCTAAAGCTTGAAATATGGACTCAACCGATGTCATTGGATACGAATCATACACAATTTTTTTATTTAAAGCTCTGTAATCGCAGCAGAGCCGCTTTTTACCATTTTTTTTATCGATTAGAAAGGCCGGTGCCGCATAGGGCGATACTGATTTTTCTATTACGCCTTTTTCCAACAGCTCGTCTATGTGTTTCCTCATTTCCTCCGCCTTGGGCGGGGAGAGGGGGTAAAATCTCATTCTGACTGGTTCGTTATCTGTGAGCGTTATTTTGTATTTCAAAATGTTAGTTTTGCCTAAACGTTTCGTGATGACGTCACCGTAGTTAGCCAACAACTCTTCTAATCTTTCTTTTTCTTTGTCATTCAACCTTACTTTATTTTTATCACTCGAAATATTTGCACAATGCAACTTATTGCTATGATTCGACTTTAAATATATTCTAGTCTCAGGCTCAAAGTTAAACGTGATGTATTCTTTACTAGGATTTAACAACAACTGTGTACGCGTGATAAAGTCATAACCTAATATGATTGGATTGACTAATTCTTTTGCAATTATAAACTCATGGCGCCAGGTGAATTTATCTAACGATATTAGTGCAGACATGCTCTTCGAAGAGTTAAAAGTGCGAACATCGGCTGTTGTGCACTGGGTGTTGATATCGGAGTTTATTACTTTTTTTTCGTTTTTTATTTTATTAAAGATATCGTATCTGCAAAAGGATCGGGATGCGCCACAGTCGATTAGTGCCGTCGTAGTAAGAGATTTCCCTATACACACTGATATCGTAGGCAATGACATACTTTTTTTATTTTTACTATTTGTTAAATTTTTATTTCGTATCCCGTTACTATGTACTACTTCGGTTCGCGCGACATTCCGGTGTGAATGTCGCGCTTGAATTAGTTTCCCTGGTTATTATTCCTATACTGATTGTTGTAATATCTTTCTCTGCGCCTTTCGCAGTTTCGCGCCAAATGTCCGACTAAATTACATTCGTAACATCGCATGGGCTCCCGGTCTATGTTTAAACTGTTGTTGAACGTATCTCGACCGTTTGGTTGTCGCCCGGCGTTCGCTCGATTCGGTCCTTCCGTGTTGCCGTATGCGCGGTCCGGCGGCGGTGGCGCGGTCCACGGTCGCTGTGTCGGCGCGCGCGCGTGCGGGGGAGTGCGCGCGGCCGGGTCGGGCCCGGGCCTGTACACGGTCGGTGTGACTGCACTTACGGCGGCCGCCGCCTCCGCCGCGGTGTATTGTGCATCGCGTAACATGGCACCGTCTATCTCGCTACCAAGTTGTAGTAGGTATTCCACGGTATCGATGGGACGTATCGGCCGTAGGTATTTAAATGTAGTTGGCGCGATATGTGAAGTAATTATATTCACCAATTCGGTTTCACTGAACCCGCAGTTCAGCGCTCTCGCCGCTGACTCCACCTTCTGAACGAACTCCCTTAGTGTTTCATTGTGTTTTTGAAACCGAAATACCAACTCTTGCTTTAGCGTTTCCCTATGAATTGGACTGAGGTAGTTTAATAATTCACCCTTCAATTTGTTCCAATCTGTGCACGCTGCATCTAGTCGGCCGAACCACCATGAGCACAGCGGCTCTCTCAATTTTAACATTATGAGCGGTATCAATTTGTCGGCGCGTATTAAATTTAATTTGAATATTCTATCTAAATGTATTATAAATTCTAAGAAGGTTTTTGCATCGTTTCCGTCGCAGGCGGTAATACTTTCAATCATCTGTTTGGCTATTTTGAAATTTTCTTTATCTAAAAACTCGTGCCTTAGAGAACTTGCCGCCGCTGTCTGCGCGTGAGTGTCCGCACAGACGGGGGGTGGAGAGCCCACTTCCTTCTTTGTTTCATAGATCGAGATTTTTTCTTCCATTACAGTAATACGCTCTAGCATTTCTCTCATTAGCTCGTTCTGGTTAGAGATTCGGTGTGTGAGCATGGTTACTGCTTGCGATAATTCGCTTTGATTTCCCCCTTCGCTCCTAGACATTTTCCTAGTATGAATTTAGCGCCTCCACCAATTGTGGCACTTAATAACGGGTACTCAGCACGGACAGATGGGAAGATAGATGTAGGTAATAGGTAGGGCTCACTTACCAAAACGTGCAGATCTCCAGCTTCCACGACAGCGTCCGGAATGACCTTTGGCCCCGACCGAGTCACCTTCTCGCTCGCGCACTAACTAATATATAAACTAAACAAACGTCTATGTCGCAATCAAGTCACCTTACACATTCCCAACGTCTCTCCCGTCTCTTCCTCCAGGAACACTCTCGTCTTATCGCGCGCGCGTCTTCCTTCGTCACCGGGCCAATCGCGACTACCCTCGAGAATATTTCCCTTCGCTCGCGTTTCCACTTTCTAACCTACCCGCAAGGCTTGTGAGCTAAAGGTTTGTAGGAAGGCAAAAAGGCGGGAAATATGAGTGTGCTGAGTAGCACCGTTATACCGTCGGCCCCGGGAGACTTCCAATTGTGGGCACGACGGATTGCCGAACTAACATCAAGCTGTGTCAAGTTCACTGGCTCCATCGGCTCTATATCCTGACATGCTCGCTCGACAGTCTTCATCCATTCACCTTCGACGTGGCAGACGGGCTGTGACCATATTTTACTCCAAAATTGACAATTTTCTGCTTTGGTAGGTTTAGCCTCATCTGCCACTAGCTGTTTAGGCTGCTCCCAGTTTCTATACACCCGCCTTTGGTCACTCTGGAACTGGTGATTCAGTTGATATCGATCGACACGCTCTCTATAGCGGCGAATACGCTTTGCCCACGCGCTAATCCGCTGCTTCAGGTCGTCTATGCGCTCCGTGACCACTGAGTGGAAGTTGGGATGGGAGGGCCTTATTACAACCCCTTTTAGGACTTTAGTCACGAACCGCATAATTTTTGGTCGCATATTTCCCGACCTGAAGCAGCAAAGCTTCCCTATGAGGACCCGTGTCTCGTCGATACGTTTCTGTATTCTCCTCTGCCAAGCGGGGACCGCCAACATTGGGCCTGAGTGTCTCACGCGGTTGTTGTTTTCGAATTTGACACCGGCTATTCGACATGCGGCGATCGCCGCACAGCAGAGGAGTGAGTGGGTATCGACTAGGTTTTCGCTAGTTTCCATATATGGTTTTAAATGGGAATTCATGGTCCCCACAATGCTCATATTTTTCTATTTGTGGGCAAGCGCGGTATTCGAGGCCTAGTTACAAAGCTTACCGATCGAAACTCCAAAATCGCCCGATCCAGGGCGCTTCTCATTTGCTCATCAACCTGGGCATTTACGTCTCCCCCTACTACCTCACCCCCGTCCTCCGCTGAAGGTGGTGGCTGTGACAGCAGCTCACTCATATTCGCCACTACACATACAGGGGTGTGTGGTGAGCGGAGCGCGTCCGACAAGGCGCAGACAGCGTCTGCGCGCGGCCGCGAAGAAGCGGGAGCTATGGTAGTAGGAAGCGCGTCTAGGCGCAGTCGATCCAGCACGGCGTCATCCAAGAACTTCCGTGTCCGGATGACGCGTACCTGGTCTGATAGACGCTGGGCTGAAAAAGACATTGTCGGTTCAAGAGCCTGAAACTCAGTAAGCAATCTTGCTCGAAACATGGTCCGGTTGGTTTCTCCCTCTGTGGCCCTGTAGTACGCCGTCATGACTTTCATATTAAGGTCATAGGGCCAGCGCATACGGCGCACTACACCATCGGTAACGGGGACTATAGGCGGAGCATGAAGCCCCGATGGCCCCAAGCCGGCCGGTGGTGGACGTCGTCCTCGTCGTGGTTCTTCTGACGGAAGCGGCGTCGTCGGCCCGTCGTCGTCGCCGCCAGATGATTCTGACGACGTTGCGGCGGGCGTCGGTGGAGGGTGTGCGGTGGATGGTGTAGAAGAAGTGGCGACTCGTGGACGCAGGCGGCGGCGGCACGGTGATGCGGGCGCGGGCGGGTGGGGCGAGCCATCCGTAGCGCTGCTGCTGGGCCGGTGTGCTGATACGCGGCGGGGGCGGCGGCGTGTGGAATTGCGCGTTCGGTGCGCGCTCTGCCCTCGGCCTGCAGCGCTGCTCGTACCTCCATTCGCCCGCCGGAGCGTCGGCCATGTCGCCGCACGCCTATAGCCGCCGCAGTCTTGAGAAGTTGACATGTGACGGCAGGCGCCGTCGGGCGTTGGCGCCGGCAGTGCCCTACATGCTGCCTTCAGCAATGCGGGCCTCTATGCTGCCGGCGAGGCTGCTGCGCGTAACGCGGGCCCGGTCGGCGCCTGTAGATATTCTTTACATATTTTTCATATTTACCGAAAAAATATTTACATGTGTCAAACTTGACAGCTTTTCTTCTTCTTATTATTGGTTTTTTCTTTCAAAAAGCCAACTACGCATACAAAATAGCCGAAAACACATAATATTATTTTTAAACACCAGGTGTGTACCAACATATAGAAAAAGAAAAAGGTCTCTTACAGTAACGTATTTATATTCAAATATTTTGTGTATGTCTTTATCAGCCCTCGCATCGCATACGTAGCATTTTTCGCGATGATTATGATTCCGTATGAACGGTGTGGTCGAGCGCATGTGGAGTGAAACACCTCGTCTACCCCGCCCCGCGCCGTGTGTCGGCTGCTGCCCGCCCGACCGGGGCGGGGCGGGGCGGGGCGCGGCGGAGCTCATCAAACAGTAGTAACGGCGGACATGCGTCGCACCCTGCTCATCTCACTGCCCGCCGCCGCCGCCGCGCGTCGTCACGTCGCGGGTCGTGTCGCCATCCTGATGAATTATGTTGTAAGGAAGCGGACGCCGCCATGGAGAGAGTAGAGTAGAGAGGAGTAATTATTGTGGTAATCTCTAATTGTTAGTAAAACATACATTAGCGCTGAGGGGATGTAACATTTCAAATTTCACCAATCACGCAACGTTTATAAGTGCACGTGTGCTGAATCACGAGCACTTGGTCGACGCGGCTGATGTGATGTGACGCGACGAGTTGCGTCGGCGCGGCGGTGACGTCCAGTCTGCCGGAGCGAATCCTCTCTACTCCCGCTTCCGTGGCACCGGGCGCCGGGCGCCGGGCACCGGTGGCGCTGACTCACCGCCCGCGCCGGATGATGTGGGTGCACTGTGCAGCGAGCGCGACACCTCTCCACCGAGCCGCGTCACCCACCTCACTCACCCAACTAGCAGGAAACAATTGTACAGGGTGCGGCGCGAAAACTTGCTGATTTGTATTTCGCGCCAAGCGGCGAGGTGGGGCTGGGAAAGGGCGGGAACCGACTCGTTCGAAATACGAAATAATGAAGTTTTGTTATCCGCATAGTCAGTTCGCGCCATGAATTGGACCAAAGAGCAGCGCGCGTTTGCCGTCGAGGCGTACTTTTTACTGGCCGTTCCAGCGCCTCATCTCTTTGAGAGGCGACCTTGTTTGGCCGGCCCGCTCCCCCGATTTGTCTCCTTGTGACTTTTTTTATGGGGTTATCTGAAATCAATTGTTTACAATGACCGTCCAAGGAGCCTACCTCAACTGAAAAACAATGTACGCCAAGCCAGCCTCGATAGCTCAGTGGTGCAGAAAGTCAACTGTCGCTATTGAATGTTAAGCAACGCTGGGTGCGGTCAGTCCTTGGATGGGTGACCGCTGACCGTTGGAGGCTGACCGAGGTTCGGATTCCTCATAAACCCGTAGGTCCCTCCTAATCTTACTTTGTGGTAGGCTTTAACCCGCCCGGGTTGGTACCACCGCACTGAATGAAACGTCGGTCCAAACGGCTGTGTAAATAGTTTGTGTTTTCCGACCAGTTCAGTGTAGCCGGCACGATCAAAGGGGGAAGCACTGACATGGCACCTAGTTCACCCGGTGTTATGGACTGACATCACGGACGTTGTAGGTGATGTAGCCAACCGTGCCAGTTTACATAAAAAAAAAACATCGCCAAAATACCCGTCGATATGCTTAGAAGAGTTGAACGAAACTTCAGAAATCGGGTAACTCGTGCATCGACAATGAGGGCCGTCATTTGACCGATAATAAAAAAAATTAGAATGTATGTTACAATAAAAATAAATTACAGTGATATCTCTACTACTTTTTTATTTATTGACTTTTCAAAGCAGCAAGTTTCCGCGCCGCACCCTGTATAATAAGAAAGTAACGATATTACTACGTGTGAGCTCCACAGCTCCACGGTCAGTGATTCAAGCGGCGGGTGGCCGAGTGGTTTGGGCATCGGCTTCTCATGCGAGAGGTCCGAGGTTCGAATCCCGTCGGCGTGTACCAAGGAGCTTTTTCAGACGAAAAAATTTACGTGCATACCTACACCTGCTGCTTCACCGTTCGGAACCGGTGTAAAATTGTAGGTCCCTACCCATGCCCCTTACTAGGTGGTCGGCTCAAATTGTAGCCGACTGGGTTGCGACCACCGTACTGGATGTAAGATGGCCGCATAGCAGCCTCGGTTGTGTTCTCCTCTAGTCCAGTATAGCCAGCAATCCACGGAAGTCTCCGGTATGCCACCTACCTTCTCGGAAGTGATATTGGCTAGTCAGAGCATGTGCTTTGGCCCCTCTGACTCAGCCATGTATACCGGATTACATAAAAAAAAGGCACAAAGCTAATTAAATGTGCTAGTACCAGTAGCTACCCGACATGGTGAATACAATTGCACACCCGAAACTGAACTAGGCTTGGTTTTGAGAATGTTTGTTTTGCTTTCTTCATACAAAAGTGTCAAAAGTTGAACATTTATCAGTTCACATACAGATACATTTTTCGGTGAAAAAAAAATACAGCTCAAAATAATAAAACCGACCGTGTGTATTGCAGTACAGTACCGTGACAGCAGGCACACACACCTACCTACTGTAACAACGACCCTTGTTTCAGTTTCAGTTTATTTAGATAAAAAAGAAAACATGTACATTTAATAAAGATAAACTAATATAAAAACAGTCTTAGATGTGAACATAAATAAAAAACTTATAGAATCTTATACTTATAGAAATAGACTTATATCTACTAGACCTAAATTACATTTTTTATTTGGTGTTTTCTACCATGTTTGGTTTCTGCCCCCCAAACTAGCCCTAAGGCTGTACTATGAGGGGCAGTGCTTCTAATGTTACAGATAGAACGGGCAGAGTATAATAATTTAATAACATTTTAAACTAGCAATGAGTATAAGATTGTTTTTTCTTTACGAATCAGTTTTATTGTGTTGAAAGAGTCTTGTCTGTGTGAGGGTGTGTGTGTGTGTGTGTGTGTGTGTGTGTGTGAGGGTGTGTGTGAGAGGGTGAGGGTGTGTGTATGTGTGTGAGGGTGAGTATGAGAGGGTGAGTGCGTGTATGTGTAAGTGGGATAGGGTGTGGATGCATTTGTAATTACTTTATTTAAAACTACATCTCTAACCTAAAGTAGCACTTTTCTTTCAATGTATTTGTCCCTTCTATTTTATTTTTTTATTTTTTTGCTTTATAATGTCAAAGAGTTTTTCAGTATCATTATAATTGTTTTCCATCAGCCACTGCCGCGTTTTCCTTGCCCTTTCCCTACAGCTCATACTATTAATATTTGTAACTTTATTAATTTTATTATAGAGAAAGGGTCCGAGAAAACGCATCGTCCTTTGCCCAAACCGTGTTCTGATTTTAGGGACTGGCACAGTCTCTGTTAATCGTGTACATCTCCGTGCATTATCCTTGTTAGAAGTTACCGTTTGCCTTATTAAAGTTTCAATAAATAGTTGGCGCACTGTGAGGGTACTAGTTTCTGTGTGGAGGTCGTGTGTGGGATACCTGAACGGTTTTTTATAAATAACTCGGAGAAGAGCTCTTTGACTTCTTTCGACCTGTAAAAGATGCTCTTTAGCCGCTCCACCCCATGAAAGTACACAGTATGTGAGTAACGACTGTGCCAGTGCCATGTAGACGATTTTTATTAGTTTATTACTGGCTATGTTTCGAATACGTTTAAATATATATATAAGCTTCCGTACTCGAGCAGCTAGAGTCACCAGATGCAAATCCCAACAAAGCCTGTCGTCTAGTGTTATACCTAAATATTTTATTTGACTGGTACGTAAGAGAGCTTGGCAAGTACACCCGACGACGCTCCTACCACAAGTATGTATTTTGAGATCAGTGTTCCACGCCGGGTGGAAAAAAATAAATTGAGACTTTTAACAGACTAATATAAAAACGTGGGGCGCATGTTATTTATTACGCATATTAAACCCCCCACGTTTTTATATTAGTCTGTTAAAATTCTCAATTTATTACTTATTCCGCTGACGCAGCGACACAATATGCCCTTTGGCATCCGACATGAGAAGACAGCACGCTAGTATTGCACGATTTCTTACCCAGACGTAAAATCTTAAGAAGGCCCAGGCTAGTGTCCTTATTATTTTCAAATTTTTTGAACAGCTGATGTTTTTTTTCTAGTTGTTGTTTTAATAAAACCGTTTAACTTAAAAGTTTTTTTAACAATTTTTTTATTTACTCGTTTTTAGTTTGATTTTTGGCTCGTATCATTCTTTACGCAAACTCGTCATCCTTTCCAACTCTCTCATTGCATCTTTGTTACTCGGTTTCTTACCTGTCAATTTCTCACATTCAAGCTCCTCAATACATAGCCCTTCTAAAGACTTTACGCGACTCAATGCAACACACGCTTGACCCTCCTCAAATAGTCTGGAGCCCAAATACACGACAGCATGGTCAACAGTACTGCCCTGCATTTTATGGACAGTGGAGGCCCATGACAAAATTATCGGTAACATTCGTCTCTCAGCTGAATAATTAAACTTTGCTGGAAACTGTATGGCTTAAGGATGGATAAGGTGTTCGCCGTCCCTTTCAAAATCAATTTGAACAGATGGTATGTCTGTTTCATACATTTGCGTTCGACAAGTATGGGACACTCGTCCAAACAAACCAAATGAGCCCAAACTCGAGGGGGTTACTAGTAACGGTTAAATAGTTCCACTGTACACCTCCTGACTCCATCATCAGACCCTCGTCACCAAGTGTATTGGTAGAAGTATGGGACACTCGTCCAAACCAACCAAATGAGCCCAAACTCGAGGGAGTTACTAGTAACGGTTGAAGAGTTCCACTGTACACCTCCTGACTCCATCATCAGACCCTCGTCACCAAGTGTATTGGTAGAAGTATGGAACACTCGTCCAAACTAACCAAATGAGTCCAAGCTCGAGGGGGTTACTAGTAACGGTTGAAGAGTTTCACTGTCCACCTCCTGACTCCATCATCAGACCCTCGTCACCAAGTGTATTGGTAGGAGTATAGGACACTCGTCCAAATCAAGCATATGAGCCCAAACTAGAGGGGGTTACTAGTAACGGTTGAAGAGTTCCACTCTACACCTCCTGACTCCATCATCAGATCCTCGTCAACAAGTGTATTGGTAGAAGTATGGGACACTCGTCCAAACCGACCATATGAGCCCAAACTCGAGGGGGTTACTAGTAACGGTTGAAGAGTTCCACTGTCCACCTCCTAACTCCATCATCAGACCCTCGTCACCAAGTGTATTGGTAGAAGTATGATACACTCGTCCAAACCAACCATATGAGCCCAAACTCGAGGGGGTTACTAGTAACGGTTGAAGAGTTCCACTGTCCACCTCCTGACTCCATCATCAAACCCTCGTTACCAAGTTGAAATTATCATAATATTGTATTGTCACGAGAACTCAATGTGTGTGCAAAGTTTCATAAAAATCGGTTTAGTAGAAGTGGTTGAAAAAGTTGTCGCAAGATTTGAAGCAAAGACAGAAACAAACAAATATACGGAGTCAAGCTAAATAAAACCGTTTAATAACAAGAGCGCGCAGCCTTCAGTGCGGTCTAGCTCACTCCCGCCGCAGCCTCCAGGGCGAAGCACTGTCGCCGGATCGAGGGTCCAGAACCCACTTAGAGCTTTCACATTACATATTGCTGTCTCAACATTTTTTTTTTTATGGAAACTGACACGTTTGGATACATCACCTACAATCACATTTCCCACATTTTTCCAAGCCGAACTCCATTCCAATGTCGTTGCTGAAGCCTTCAGTTATCTTCATCATCGACATTAGTTCAGTGTCCGACTTGGCAAGCAGTTTGAGGTCATCCATATAAAATAAGTGCGATATTCGAGAGCCTCCTCTTCGAAGACAGTAGCCCAGCTCTGAGTCCTCAAGCAGAGTGCTAAGAGGGTTCAGAGCCAGACAAAACCAAAGCGGACTCAGACTGTCTCCCTGGAAGATCCCCCGCCGTATGGGAATCCGGTCGTCTGCGACCGAAGTCCGTTCGCCACCTGGCACACGAAGGATAGTACTCCATTGTCCCATACATGCGCCAAGGAATTGACAGATATTCGTGTCAGTTTTGTATAATTCTAGTATCCTTAGCAACCATGTATGGGGCACGGAGTCAAATGCCTTCCTGTAATCTATCCAGGCAGCAGACAGGTTCTTTCGATTGCGTCGGACCTGCTGACAAACGGTCATGTCTATGAGGAGAAGCTCCTTAGTACCGCGGGACCCAGCCCGACATCCATTCTGAGCAACTGACAAGATGATATTTTCCTTAATATGAATTGATATTTTATGCGTCAAAATGGATGTCAGGAGCTTGTAGATGGTAGGCAAGCAGGTGATAGGTCTATAATTTTTAGGTTCCGCAGTACTACCAGATTTATGGAGCAGGTGGGTGACACCAGTAGTCATGAACTCTGGGAGAACCAGATGGTCGAGGGCATCTTGGAATTGAACAGCCAAGCGGGAATGGCAGCTTCTGAACCATTTCAGCCAGAAGTTCTGCAATCCGTCCGGCCCTGGAGATTTCCAGTTCAGTGCCTGGCGGATTGCAGAACTTATTATTATTATTATTAACTAATTATGCAGTCAGAACGTTGTTATTGTACCAACCCGGGCGGGATAAACCCGCTTAACCCCTTTTTACCTTACCACCTAGTAAGGTAAAAAAAAGGGAAGGTACCTACAGTTTTATGTGGAATCCGAACCATTGTCAGCCTCCAACGGTCGAGCGGCCACCCATCCATCCACTGACCGCGCCCAGGTATGTCTATGATCCGACCGACGACGACAGTCGCCCAAGCGCACCACTGAGCTGACGAGGTGACGGGTGTTCCTTCAAGCTGTTCCAAATGTGAGGATTTCTCGCAGTTCGCGCGGCGTGCGGGGGCGGGGACGGGGGCCAGGACGGGGGCGGGCGGTTGTCTCCGCGTTTGTATTATTCTGTGCCTCAGCCGCCTGCCTACGCCGCCGCCGCCGCCGCCGCTGCGCTAAAAATTAGCCAAATCGGTCCTGGCGTTTTCAAGTGATGCGCTTACCAACCAGTAGCGATTCCTGGTGCTGAGTATTGGGTTGGCTTTGGCTAATTGTTTCTTTTTTTTTCATAATTTCATAACTATCTCGTTAATTTTTTAAAATATAATAAAAAATAAAATGTATGTAATAATAGGAATAAGGTTATAGTGTAATAAAGGCGGACCGAAGACCACAGGGTTAGTCAGCTATATTTTGAGCTGTTCCCCGCGGCTTCGCTCGAGTAAAATTCGAAAATGTCAAAGGCCGACCTTCGTACAGGTAATAGATTCAATGTATAGAAGAAGTAAGTCACTTAAAGGGAGTCCGAATGGTGAGCTGCGTTCAGGTAAACACAGGTATCTCTATCTCTCTCGCTCTCTCTTCCTTCACACTATCCCCTCCCTCTATCACTCCCCCTCTCCTTCGCCCCTTTCTCACCGCCTCCTTTTCTCTCCCGCTATTAAAATAATCATCTGTCCCACGTGAGGTAAGAATTCGTATGGTCACCTTATAATTATTTTTTTTTATGTAATCCGGTATGGGTGGCTGAGTCGGAGGGGCTAAAGCGCATGCTCCGACCAGCCAATATCAACTCCGAGAAGGTAGGTGCCATACCGGAGACTTCCCTGGATTGCTGGCTATACTGAACTAGAGGAGAACACAACCGAGGCTGCTATGCGGCCATCTTACATCCAGTATCACTTATTAAAATAAAACCATTTGTCCCACATGTCGAATCGCATGGTCACCCCTCTACTAACGATTTTTTTTGTCCCACATTAAGTAAGGAATCGTATGGTCACCCTATTCAAATAGAACCATTTGGGAATCGCATGGTCTTTGGTCACTTATCTACTTACTTGAAATTTTTTTTGTCCCACTTTAGTGAAGGAATCGTATGGTCACCCTAATAAAATAAAACCAGTTGTCTCCACATGAGGAATCGCATGGTCACCCTCTACTAATTTTTTTTGTCCCATATTAGGTAAGGAATCGTATGTTCACCCTATTCAAATAAAACTATTTGGGAATCACATGGTCAACCCTCTACTAACATAATTTTTTTCCCTCATTATTTAAGGAATCGTACTAACTTAAAAAAAATGCCCCAAATTAGTTAAGGAATTAGACCATTGGCCCCACATCTGGAATCGCATGGTCACCCCTCTAATAATTTTTTTTCCACATTAGTGATGGAATCGTATGGTCACCCTATTAAAATAAAACCATTTGTTCCACATGAGGAATCGCATGGTCACCCTCTACTAATTTTTTTTGTCCCATATTGGGTAAGGAATCGTACGGTCACCCTATTCAAATAAAACTATTTGGAAATCACATGGTCATCCCTCTACTAACATAATTTTTTTTGTCCCGCATTATTTAAGGAATCATACTAACTTAAAAAAAATGCCCCAAATTAGTTAAGGAATCGTATGTTCACCCTATTAAAATAAATCCATTTGGGGATAGCTTGGTCACCCCTCTACTAAAATAATTTTTTTTCCATATTAGTGAAGGAATCGTATGGTTACCCTATTAAAATAAAACCATTTGCCCCACATGAGGAATCGCATTGTCACCCTCTACTAAAGGTAAAGAATCGTATGGTCACCCTATAAAACCATTTTTTACTAATTTAACATTTTAATCTTATGGTCACCCTATCAAAATAAAACCATTTGTCCCACATTCATTAGGAATCGCATGGTCAGCCCTGCACAATTGTTTTTTTCTGGCGTTCGATTGCGATGGCTGTCGGCGTTGGTCTAAGATTCTCATACAAAAATTACCAATTTTGATTTTTCAATCTTTATGGTATGGTATTAAAGTTCAAATTGACTTTTAAGTATTATTACGATTTTATTATATGTATAGATACAGATGGAGATTCCTACAAAGCCCTGGTTTTTCAAAATTAATTGTCCTAAAATTGTCTCCTCTATTATTTGGCCTTCCTTCTCATCTTTTCAAAATTCGTGTTATTATTTTCTTCACTGTGCGAATGTTGAGTAGGAGAGGTCGGTGATGCTAATCACATTTTTTTTGCTTGTCCCTTATATGAAAAATGGAAAAAAGTCAAATTTATCCCCGTCTTCCAAAAAATTTGGTTTTTTTTTCATGTTAATTCTGTCCACCTTCTATCTATACTTTTTTATATTCCGAGTATTATTCTGGTTCTCCAGAAATTTATTTTTCAAAATAAATTAAAAATATAGGTTCACAGTCATCTAATTTTATCTTCTTTTAATATACTTACAATGTGTTGACTAGTAGTCATATTTTTAGACATTATCATTTTTAGATCTTATAACTTGATATTGGCACATTGAGCCTCAACTGTAAAGTTATGAGGCCACTTGCCATTGAAAAAGAAATTAATAGACTCACAAAAAAGATACAAGTGGTGTTTTGCAATCAGACACTGTCACGTAGTGAATTTTAATAGCGGACTGTCGAAATGCGTTTACCGAAGCGTCAGAGACACATTGCCAGTACGGAGGAAAATGCTGCGTACTAAGGCTACGGTACACGTGAGACGTCCGTTATTTTGAAGATTATTACTGACAACCTACATTTCTGAAAATTCAATCACACAAATCTCGGCGTACTACACTCTCACTACGCAACCGAGCACACATTATTATATCATTTACCGAGCGTGAATCTCCACGATCTCTTCCCGCTGTCAGCCCATATTAAAATTGTATATTGTTTGACGTAACGAAAAAGATCGCAAGCGTCTGTATGGAAATCGATTTGCCGAAGGGGGCAACACCGCACATCGCGGTGTTGATTAATGGGTTGCCAGGCGGTTAAAATATATCCTAAATAGACGGGAATTCACACTCGCCTCGGTTACACTTATCAAATTTATTAAGTCAGACATCATCTGAGGATCCCTAGCAGAGGTCCATTATTATTATTAAATGGTGTTACAGGCCTTCATCCACTTATATCCATGTAACAACCTACAGTGCGCGTCATTGCGTGCTAGCCGACTTCATTCCGCAGCCACTCTACAAACGCGCGCTGTCATCTATAAAAGCGGGACTCGGTGATCCAAGACTTCACTTCTTTTGCATTATTTCCCCGCTTCGAATAACAATATAACGCGCTCGATCTGCCGCTGTGAGTTTCACTAGTCTCCCTCGCGACCGCGCCGATGCCGACGAGCCGCGGCCCTGCACCACCGCCGTCGGTCACGCGTCGTCGAGCCCTCCCTCACGGACGCCTGCAGCCGTTCAACACAGCGTTGAGAGAGGAGTCCCCACAGCCAGGGTTACGGGTAACATTACACTCTCTTCAGCTCTGCCTTGCCTGTCGCTTGTGAGACACCGCCGGTCTAGCGGTTGTCGTTGCGCTTCACGCACAAAATTGTATAACGCCCCTGTGTATTTTTCTCTCTTCCCATCCACAGGGCACCGTGATATGTGTGCACTATGATATATGATATATGATATGATATATGAGTACCGTGATATATGTGTGTGATATGTGGGTGTGTTTGTGTGTGTGTGTAGCTTCTACGTCTACACGTAGACATTTCTACGTTCCACGTAGACTTCTACGTTTCTACTCTTCTACTGTACTCCTAAGTTCTCCGTCCGAGGACGCCCGCATCGTCTGCGTCGGCACAGCCGGTACGAGCCACCTGGGCACTACTCCTCGTCCGGCTGTCCGAAGCAAGAAAATTGTGAAGAGGGTGGGGAACGAGCTACGCGTCGGAGGCATCGTGTCGGCCTCTCCGCGAAGACCTACGTCTCCTTCCCCCGAAGATAAGTTCTCGGATAGAGTCGTAGTTTTTAAACGGTTTTATTTAGCTTGACTCCGTATATTTGTTTGTTTCTTTGTTTGTTTCTATCTTTGTTTCAAATCTTGCGATAACTTTTTCAACTACTTCTACTGAACCGATTTTTATGAAACTTTGCACACACATTGAGTTCTCGTGACAATACACTCCTATGATAATTTCAACTTGGTAACGAGGGTCTGATGATGGAGTCAGGAGGAGGACAGTGGAACTCTTAAACCGTTACTAGTAGCCCACTCGAGTTTGGGCTCATTTAGTTAGTTTGAACGAGTGTCCCATACTTCTACCAATACACTTGGTGACGAGGGTCTGATGATGGAGTCAGGAGGTGTACAGTGGAACTCTTCAACCGTTACTAGTAACCCCCTCGAGTTTGGGCTCATTTGGTTAGATTGAACGAGTGTCCCATACTTCTACCAATACACTTGGTGACGAGGGTCTGATGATGGAGTCAGGAGGTGTAGAGTGGAACTCTTCAACCGTTACTAGTAACCCCCTTGAGTTTGGGCTCATATGGTTGGTTTGGACGAGTGTCCCATACTTCTACCAATACACTTGGTGACGAGGGTCTGATGATGGAGTTAGGAGGTGTACAGTGGAACTCTTCAACCGTTACTAGTAACCCCCTCGAGTTTGCGCTCATTTGGTTGGTTTGGACGAGTGTCCCATACTTCTACAAATACACTTGGTGACGAGGGTCTGATGATGGAGTCAGGAGGTGGACAGTGGAACTCTTCAACCGTTACTAGTAACCCCCTCGAGTTTGGGCTCATTTGGTTGGTATGGACGAGTGACCCATACTTCTACCAATACACTTGGTGACGAGGGTCTGATGATGGAGTCAGGAGGTGTACAGTGGAACTCTTCAACCGTTACTAGTAACTCCCTTGAGTTTGACCTCATTTGGTTGGTTTGGACGAGTGTCCCATACTTCTACCAATACACTTGGTGACGAGAGTCTGATGATGGAGTCAGGAGGTGTACAGTGGAACTCTTCAACCGTTACTAGTAACCCCCTCGAGTTTGGGCTCATATGGTTGGTTTGGACGAGTGTCCCATACTTCTACCAATACTCTTGGTGACGAGGGTCTGATGATGGAGTCACAAGGTGTACAGTGGAACTCTTCAACCGTTACTAGTAACCCCTCGAGTTTGGGCTCATTTGGTTGCTTTGGACGAGTGTCCCATACTTCTACCAATACACTTGGTGACGAGGGTCTGATGATGGAGTCAGGAGGTGTACAGTGGAACTCTTCAACCGTTACTAGTAACGCCCTCGAGTTTGGGCTCATTTGGTTTGTTTGGACGAGTGTTCCATACTTCTAACAATACACTTGGTGACGAGGGTCTGATGATGGAGTCAGTAGGTGGACAGTGGAACTCTTCAACCGTTACTAGTAACCCCCTCGAGTTTGGGCTCATTTGGTTAGTTTGGACGAGTGTTCCATACTTCTACCAATACACTTGGTGACGAGGGTCTAATGATGAAGTCAGGAGGTGTACAGTGGAACTCTTCAACCGTTACTAGTAACCCCCTCGAGTTTGGGCTCATTTTGTTGGTTTGGACGAGTGTCCCATTGGTTAGGGAAGGCGTGCCGGGCCTGCCGATGTCTGAAAACATCTCAAAAACTATTCGAAATTACGTGCGGCAGAACGAAAACACGACGCGAATGAAATGTAAAACTTTCTACGACATTTTTCTCGAGTGACTGATTCCCCGCACGCACGCCCCGCCCCGCCCTCGCATCAGATCAGGAAGAATGTTGGAGTTCGCCTCCACCTCACGCACTCTTTGAGTAAAACATTTCATATTTGTTTATTCTGAGAGGAATTGTTGTATATTGTTGTATATTGTTTATTAAGCATTCATTAGACAACATGACTGTGCTCGAATTTGTCACAATTTGTTCTATCCGATTCGATTACACCCACGAAGAAGAACCGGTAAGAAACTTTGCAGGGTTTTTTTTTTCATAATATTTTTTACAAGCATTTAGTGACTATCCACATAATAACACCGCCTACAGTCGATTGAAAAAACAGCTTGAGAGCAAGATCAAAAACAGATTTTTGTTTTGTTTTTGAAGTTCTGACTGCAAGGACCTAATTTAGTGGATCAGGTGTAAAGAGCCTTTGTCAAATTTTTTATACGTCATTTGTATCAACTCAATAATGTTAGTAATAAGTTTACATACTACAACGTAGTATTGTCAAATAATAATAAAAAAAAATATAATAAAAATATTAAGATACTTGAAGTATCAAGTTGTCAATCAGTTAGTAAATAAATTTGAGTACAAATAGTACCTAGTCATAATAAGTAGACATACTACAACGTAGTATTGTCAAATAATAAAAAAATTATATTATAATAAAAATATTAAGATACTTGAAGTATCAAGTTGTCAATCGGTTAGTAAATAAATTTGAGTACAAATAGTACCTAGTCATGCGCTAACTAGGTAGGCTGCAGGTTCTGACTGCATAATCATGCAGTCAGAACCTCAAGATATAGTCCTGTCGACTAATGCCTCTTTTACAGTATAGTAGGCTTTCTTTACAAGAGTTGATTTTATATGTTTCTTAAACAAAGTATCATTTAGATTTTTGACCTCTTCTGGTATTTTATTATACAATCTAACACTGTTGCAAACAAAACTTTTCGACATTTTAGATGACCTGTGCTTCGTAATTAGAACATTATTTTTATGCCTAGTATCATGCTGGTGCATATCAGAGTGAAGCGTAGCATCCTGTATATATTTCCTAGCATAGCAGATATTTTGATAAATATAAGCACTGGGTAATGTCATAATTCCTATTTTATCAAATACATTTCTACAAGAGTCCCTCGCCCTCATACTGAGTATACAACGCAGTGCTCTTTTTTGAAGGATAAATATTCTATTAGATTCCGCCGCGTTTCCCCAAAATAATAATCCATAAGACATAAGACTATCGAAGTAAGCATAATACACAGTTTTAGCAGCTTGTATGCCACATAATTCTTTAATTTTTTTTATGGCATAACAAGCTGAACTTAGCTTACCAGCAAGCGTATCTATATGAGGTTTCCAAGTTAGGGTGCGATCAAATATTACTCCTAAAAAGTTTATTTCTTTGGAAATATGCAATGTCAGATCTTCTGCTGTTTTAACAATTTCCTGATTAACAATACGTCTGTGAGTTCCAAGTGCAAAGTGCATTACATTTGTTTTATTGACATTGAGTAAGAGGTTATTGGAATCAAACCAACACTTTAATGACTGAATTACATTGATGAAGGACTCACGTAATTCCGCAATGTTTTTATTTTTTAAAACTACAGATATATCGTCGGCAAACATTACTAACTCAATATCATCTTTAATACAACTAGAAATGTCATTTACATAGATTAAGAAGAGCAATGGTCCCAGTATGGAACCTTGAGGAACACCCATAGAAATGGATTCTACACCAGACTTATTACCATTAACATCACACATCTGCTTTCTGGTACTCAAATATGATTTACAAAGACGCAACTCTTTATCCCTTACACCATAATGTTCCAATTTCATTAAAATTATGTCATGACTAACACAGTCGAATGCCTTGGATAGATCACAGAAGATGCCATAAGTGTGATTAGAATTATCTAATGATTGAATTATAGCTTTTATCATTGACGCAATGGCATCTCCTGTAGACTTGCCCTTGCGAAATCCAAATTGTTTATAGTTTAAGATGTTGTTATCATTAAAATAATTAATTAATCTTTTTTCCACGGCTTTTTTCAAACACTTTACTAAATACAGGAAGCAAAGATACAGGACGATAGTTTCCAATATTGTTATGACATTCCTTTTTAAACAATGGAACTAACCTAGCTATTTTGAGTGAATCTGGGAATATGCCGTCCTCAAAGCATTGATTTATAACACTAATTAATGGTTCTATAAGACTAAAACTTAGTGACTTCAGTAGTTTAGGTGAGACATTCCACAAGTCCTGGGAGTTTTTTGATTTAAGGTCTCTAATAATTGTTTTAATTTCGGAGAACGATACAGGATTGAAAGTGATGGTTTTATTTCCTCGTGGTGCGTATCTTCCCAGATATTCTAATGCTGCTTCAGTACTTGCTTTAACATGTTTTGTTGTTTCTTGAGCAATAGTAGAAAAATATTTATTAAAGTGATTTGCAACACTTGAGCTATTTTTTTTATAATGTCGTCTCCTATTTTTAATTCTATATTTGTGTCATTATTTTTAGGAGACTTGCCTGTTTCTTCTTTAATAATAGCCCAGGCCATTTTGATTTTGTTGTCAGATTTTAACAGTTTATCTTTTAAGAACAATTGCTTGGCTTTAATTGTAACTTGCTTAAAAATTTTACTGTACAACGACTCTAAGATTTGCATTGTTGTTTTGTTTTAACAAATCATACAAAAGAAATAATTTTTCTTTGGCTCTTACAATGCTAGGTGTGGCCCACTGTGCGAAATGTTTTTTTTTGAAATACTCGTTTATATTTCAGAGGCATGTGCATATTTAAATATCTAACAAAAGTGTTAAAGAAGTATTTAAAGTCAATTTTATTTCTCTCTCAATTCAATTTAAATCTCGGAGTCCTGCGCCCCGTGTCCCGGTTAGTTATGAAACCAATTCTGACGACGGTATAAAATTTATACCGTACCGATATTTAATATTTATATTATCTATACATGTAATAAAATCGTAAATGCAAAAAAAAAGCAAGTGTATCAGTAGTATAATTTGGAGCAATTAAATATAGGTTAAAAATATATTACAAGCTTTTATGTCCTGCAAATTACAGCACAACACCGACCACCACGTTTAGCAGAGTAATCGAAAAAGATATATTTAACTATCATGCAGCAAGTAAGGCACGAAGACTCACCTGCTGCATGACTCGGTGGTGGAAGGACTGTGCCAAGGTGAGAGGTGGCTAGCCTGTAACGTTTAGTCGGATATCTTGTCCTTGAAACCGCTTCTTACGACATGCGAGAGGTGTGTGGGGCTATTTTATTAATTTTTTATTTTAAAATTTTAAGGAAACAACAAAATAATACTTATTCTACCGAAACCTAGACCGGTAAAGTTTCCACATTTAAACATATAATAATATACATATAATAATACTATACAGGGTGTTCGGCACTTCAACCGACAAATTTTTTTTGTGGGTAAGTTGGGTCATTTGATACGTTTTGACCCATGATACCTTTTATCAGATGTCACGTGGTATCGAGATAGAATTTTTTTTTTCTTTATTTTTGAAAATTACCAAAATCCCAGCCCTAAACCCTTGTAACTTTTTTGTTTATAATTTTATCAGCACGAAATAAAATTTATTGAACTTTACGATTTTTATACCATGAAAAGGTTTTATGACCTCCCAAAATCCCAAGAACGAGTAAAAATATGACAGAATCTTAATTTCTTAATTCATTAAAAAAAAACTGACATCAATTGATAGCTATCTGAATGTAATGTGCTCGAAGTGTTCTCGTGTAGTGTATCTACCTACAGTAGTGGTACATATACCAGTACCTACAGCCTGCTGCACTGTAGCTAGCTAGACTAGACTAGAGGATGCTAGAGGCTAGAGGAGGCTCGCTCAAGTGTTCTCGTGTAGTGTATCTACTACAGTAGTGGTACATATACCAGTACCTACAGCCTGCTGCACTGTAGCTAGCTAGACTAGACTAGACTAGAGGGCTAGAGGAGGCTCGCTCAAGTGTTCTCGTGTAGTGTATCTACCTACAGTAGTGGTATATATACCAGTACCTACAGCCTGCTGCACTGTAGCTAGCTAGACTAGACTAGAGGCTAGAGGAGGCTCGCTCAAGTGTTCTCGTGTAGTGTATCTACCTACAGTAGTGGTACATATACCAGTACCTACAGCCTGCTGCACTGTAGCTAGCTAGACTAGACTAGAGGCTAGAGGAGGCTCGCTCAAGTGTTCTCGTGTAGTGTATCTACCTACAGTAGTGGTACATATACCAGTACCTACAGCCTGCTGCACTGTAGCTAGCTAGACTAGACTAGAGGCTAGAGGAGGCTCGCTCAAGTGTTCTCGTATAGTGTATCTACCTACAGTAGTTGTACATATACCAGTACCTACAGCCTGCTGCACTGTAGCTAGCTAGACTAGACTAGAGGCTAGAGGAGGCTCGCTCAAGTGTTCTCGTGTAGTGTATCTACCTACAGTAGTGGTACATATACCAGTACCTACAGCCTGCTGCACTGTAGCTAGCTAGACTAGACTAGAGGCTAGAGGAGGCTCGCTCAAGTGTTCTCGTGTAGTGTATCTACCTACAGTAGTGGTACATATACCAGTACCTACAGCCTGCTGCACTGTAGCTAGCTAGACTAGACTAGAGGCTAGAGGAGGCTCGCTCAAGTGTTCTCGTGTAGTGTATCTACCTACAGTAGTGGTACATATACCAGTACCTACAGCCTGCTGCACTGTATTTAGCTAGACTAGACTAGAGGCTAGAGGAGGCTCGCTCAAGTGTTCTCGTGTAGTGTATCTACCTACAGTAGTGGTACATATACCAGTACCTACAGCCTGCTGCACTGTATTTAGCTAGACTAGACTAGAGGCTAGAGGAGGCTCGCTCAAGTGTTCTCGTGTAGTGTATCTACCTACAGTAGTGGTACATATACCAGTACCTACAGCCTGCTGCACTGTATTTAGCTAGACTAGACTAGAGGCTAGAGGAGGCTCGCTCAAGTGTTCTCGTGTAGTGCATCTACCTACAGTAGTGGTACATATACCAGTACCTACAGCCTGCTGCACTGTAGCTAGCTAGACTAGACTAGAGGCTAGAGGAGGCTCGCTCAAGTGTTCTCAAATTCAAATTCAAATTTAAAATACTTTATTTTCAGAAAAACATAAATTTAACATTTTTACTAATTACAATTAGGACAATACAACAAAACACAGATACTATATAAAAGAGACGATCCCTGCATCCTATACTGGCATTCGCCGTGTCACAGGATGCAGGTAACTGTCAGCCTTATACCTACTTAGTTTATATTTAAATTAATATATATTTTATATCGCTTGTGTGTGTGCGAGCATGTGGGTGTGGAATGGTGTGCAGTCTATTTATATTTGTGTGTGTACATTTATATTTATATAATGTACCCAAATTGTTATAATTTATTTTTTTAACTAATAATTATTATTTTTTTTAATGTTGCATAGTGTTATTAATAAATTTATCTATTTTACTATTCGTAAAAGATCTTCAACCTTTGCCCGGCCAATATCTGAAAGCCATTTTTTAGCCCCTTTTTTAAATAAGAAATAACTTGCTGACTCTCGAACAGAGGGATCCATTTTGTTGAAGAGATAGGGACCCAGGAAGGTGTGACACTTTTGAGCAAAACTAGAGTTTGTGGCGGGAACAATACATTGCTTATTTATTCTCTGCCTGGTGGGATGCCTGTGCGTCGCGTACGTTAACATATATTTTTTCTTATAGTAGATCTGTACAATACTTTTTATAAAAGATTGCCGGACAGACAGCAGTTCACATTCTAAGTACAGATCCTCAGTGGGGTAACGGAACGGTTTCCTGTACATTACTCTAAGGATGGATCTATGAGCTCGTTCGAGTACAATTAGATGACTATGGGAAGCACCACCCCACACAGTAATGCAGTACGTCAGAAGTGAGTGGCACAAGGCATAGTAGACACACTTAATCAGCCGTTGTCCTAGGACGTTCCGAACTGTTTTAAAAAAGTATAATAATTTTTTTAGGCGACATGCTAATTTTTGTATGTGCAATCTCCAATTAAGGTTACAGTCAATAATTACGCCCAAGTATTTAATTGATTGGACCCTTTCCAAAATTTCACAGTTGCAGGTATTACAGTTTATCTGGTCACAACTATGTATTTTAATAGTAAAATTTGCATTTGGTTGTTTTTTTTTATCTATAGAGAAGCAAATATATTTGGTTTTGGAGGCATTCAGCGTTAACAAGTTTTCTTGTAACCATAGTTTCACTTTGCACAGACTTAATTCAACCTCTTCTTTTATTGACTCCCAGTCACTACCATAGAATAAAATAGCGGTGTCGTCAGCAAATGTTATTATTTTGGAGTTCCCCAGCTCTGTGTTGCACAAGTCGTTTATATATAACAAAAATAAAATAGGGCCCAAGACACTGCCTTGCGGAACACCAAACGTGACTGAACTTAGTGTACTCAGTTCCCCATTCACCTTAGTTCTCTGTGTTCTGCTTGTGAGATAGTCACGGAACCAGTTCAATGCTATACCCCTAATACCCGCATTCTCTATCTTGCATAGCAGTATTGGTATGGATACCGTGTCAAACGCTTTAGCTAGGTCTAGGAACACACCGAGACACAATTTTCCTTTGTCGAGATTCTTTGTCACATATTCAGCTAGGTTTGACACGGCATCCTCAGTGGATCTCTTAGATCTAAACCCAAACTGGTTATTAGAGTATATCGAATTTTCTTCAAGGTAACGAAAAAGTCTGGATGCTATAATTTTTTCGAGAATTTTCGATAGCGTACTGAGAAGTGATATGGGACGGTAGTTGGTGACTACTTGTGCATCACCCCCTTTGAATATAGGGCAAACAACAGCTTCTTTGTAGACTTTGGGGAAAACACCGGTAGACATACTCAAATTGTAAGTGTAAACTAGTGGCAGTACTATATAATTTTTTATCTCTTTAATGCACATTGTTGTTATTGAGTCGTTTCCTGGTGCACTTTTAGATTTAAGTTGATTTATTATTTTTATTACTTCACATTCATCAGTTGGAGTTAAGAAAAAGGAGTTTGGTGAATTGTTGTTAGTTGTTCTGGCTTTTTTGGAAAGGTCTTCTTCAGTTGTGTCTAGTATTTTTAAGGTTTTATTGGCAAGAGTCTGTCCTACTGTTACAAAATGGTTGTTGATATTATTAAGTGCAACATTCTTGTCACTGCTGTTCGATACTAATTGCGTCAGATTATTTTCTTTGTTGTTTTGAATGTGTGCTACGTCTTTAATAAGGTCCCATGTCTTTTTAGGATTATTTTTACTATTTTCAAGTTCCTTCTTATAGTATAGTTGTCTAGCCATCTTAATAGCTCTTGAACATGTATTCCTGTATGATTTGTATTCAGTTTGCAACGTTAAATTATATGGGTCCGCTTTAGCTGTTCTATGTAGTTTGTCTCTTTTACGTATACACTTCAGTAGTCCTATGGTAATCCAAGCTTTTATTGTTTTCTTTTTCAATA
This sequence comes from Nematopogon swammerdamellus, assembly GCA_946902875.1. NCBI lineage: Eukaryota > Metazoa > Arthropoda > Insecta > Lepidoptera > Adelidae > Nematopogon > Nematopogon swammerdamellus. Next base: position 60,350 of record OX336361.1, read on the forward strand.
TTACTGTTTCTTTGCATTTTTCTATGACCTGACCGAGTATGTCGCAGAAATACTCAGCTGCGATATTTGCGTCATCAGTTTCATACATATTAGTCCAGTCACAGTTTTTTATCTCTTCTCCTAACATGTTGTAGTTGATTCTTCTAATAGTTACATTTTTGTTTGTTATTTTCTTCATTGGGACATTCTTAATACAAGCCATTACTGGGAAATGATCGGTGACAGGGGTTCGGCATATCACGGACGTAACTGAGGCTGTTGTTTTTAACATAATATGGTCAAGGCAGTTATTGTCTCGGGTTGGTTTTGTGATGGTGGCAGCGAGGCCGTGTTCAGATGTCAGTCTTAGGTAGTTATCAGATTTCGGGTCATTGTTGTTTTCTTTGATATCAATATTGATATCCCCTACAACTGCAACAAAGGGAATCGCGGAGGACGCACTTAGACACGAGTCCAGACTTAAAAGGAACGGTTCCACATTAGTGACAGAGGGAGAGCGATAAATACACAAGATTGTTATTTTGTTCGCTATCCTAACGCATAAACAGTTAGCATCATTCATATTAGGTTCACTAATTGTTACATTTAAGTCAGCTTTGGTGTAAATAACGACACCATCATTTTGGCCCTTATGCTTACTTGTATTGTAACTGTCATAACCTGATAGGTATTTGGGAGTGTAATATTCATTCAACCAACATTCCGTTAATACTATTATGTCGAAGTCGTGTTGAATCTGTTGAAGTAATATTATGAGCCCATCAAATTTGGCATTGATACTCCGTATGTTTAGATGTAAGATTGATAAATTTTTGTTTCCTGATAGGTATTGTCTGCACATGGTAGGATCATCAACGATTTGTAATTCTGCACATTGCACCTTGTCAAGATCGGAACAAAATTCACTGTTAGTGTCAATATTAGCCATGGCTACTAGTTAGTCTGTACGTGTGTGTTCTAACTAATAAAATGAAATGGATACAAGTGCAGAGTGGAATCCTAGTCAAATATATTCTATAGGAATAGTGCGGCGTTGTTTGAAGCATGGCTAATAATCTAGTAACAACATGAGAGCACCGTCCCCGTTTTAGTGTAATGTTTCTCTTTAAGGTAAATATATTCTTACTAGTCGATTCTAGGTATAGTAATATTTTAATTTTTCGCAAGCAGATGCTTGCAGGTGCACCAGTGTGACGACTAATATAAAGTGGGAGAGGGTGAGTGCATGTGTCTGTGTGATTGCTATTTAAGCTTGTGTGTGGGTTTGTGTTTATGTTTGTGCAACAATGTAAGCATGTGACATAGTGCTTGTATATCATTTTGGAAGGTTTTGTAAGCCATTGCTTAGCTTTAATGCAATAATGACAAATACAATGCACACATTTATTCACTATTTCCCCCTGCGCTTTTCTGTATGCAGTTTTCATAGGAGTAGTAAAATCAAGGCATTCACTTTCACACTTACTTTTATATTTATAATAATTCTTCGTAAACACATTGGTTGAACATTGATTTAAAATATAATAAACAAAACACTTAAGAGAACAAATCGAATAATACATAATAAGCATTCTTAACACTGGAGGGATGGTCTTATTAGTCGATGGTATTGATGTAAGAGAGTGGTTTATTGAGAATGTATGAGATGATGTTGAGTTGTTGTGAGTCAGGTGAGTATGAGCGGTAGGTATTGAGTTTTGAAGGTTTGTTTTATAGAGTGTTGTGATGAGAATGAGGACGGTATGCATGTTTGTAATAGTGTATCTAGCACACAAATTAATAGACACAGGTAGAATCAGTATAGAAAAGTACAGACATAGGCACACATATAAATTATAAGAACATAGTAGGTTACATGGGGTTGAATAACATTTAAAGTTAGTGCGCGGAGGGGGGCGCGGAAGCGGGAGCCGCGCGCTCAGCCTCGAGAGTACGACGCGCGCCCGCGGCTTCCGCGCCCGCTCTGCCTGTAATTTTTTCAACATCTTTTTCGCATTCGATACGTAGGACCGTACTTCCTGTTTCCTTACGCGCATAAATTTGGCCTTGACGAGTCCATACAAAACGAAAATTGTGTGCTTTGGCCGCTGATCGAGTTATATGAAAGAGTTGGCGGTTAATTTTCGTAAGTCGCTCGTTTAAATATATAGAATTCACATGGTTCGGTCCTAGGGTGTTGATGATGTCGCTCGTGTTGAGTCCGTGGCGAACCCTAGCCGCCTTCAGGAGCTGGTTCCTGACGGCTCGGCGACACAGTCGCAGGACAATCGGGCGGGGCCGAGTGATAACGTCGGCACCGCCGTCGGTGCGCCGAGGACCTACGCGAGTCGCGTGATCGATGTCTCTCTCATCGAGGGCCACTCCGACCTTGGTGGCGAGGACGGAGACGAGGTGGCCCAGATTCTCGCCGGGCTGCTCCGTGACTCCTGCAATCTCGAGCTCGTTCAGCATTTCGTGCTGCTCGCGCACGCTAAGCTCGCGCTCCAGCCGCTCCACCCTCGCCTGCAGCACGTCCACCATCTTGTCGCGCTCCTCCAGCCTGGCGAGTCGCCGGTCCATCCTCTCCAGCTTCTCGCTAAACTCCTCGAATTGGCTAAGGCACTTCTCCATGGACACTCGAAAATCGCCAACTTCTTGTTTCGCCGCTCGTATAGCGGCACTGAAGTCGTCGACCTCCTCCACTGATACATCCGGTATCGGCACCGCCGAGAGCAGAGGCCGTGCAGCGTGGCCGCCACCGACTCCTCTAGGTACTTCCTTGGCGACTGCTGTGGGGCAGGCGGCGAGAGCGGAGCCTGTACCGTCGGTTCCAGTGACAGCACCTCCAGCGAGATTCTCTTCATTGGCGATGGTATCTTCACCATGCGTTGGTAGCTTTTTCACGGGCGTGTTCTTCACAGGAGTGTTGGTGTTGTCCCCGACCCGGCGCTTCATCGTGACGCACTTCGGACAGATCCAAGAGTCACGCGCCAAGCGTGTGCGGCCGGCGCCCATAACGCACTCACTGTAGAAGTGTGCTGCGCACTGGGTGCACACAATGTGCCTGTCAGTGCGCTCAATTGAGTCCTCGCATGCACCGCACTTTGCCATCTTAGAATGTGCGAGTAACTACCTAATAGCTTGTATGTAGGTAGGTAGGAAAATATATATGAAATTCACTCTTGGTATGATCACACTATTATGGAGATTAGGGCAATTTCTCGGGAAAACTCACACTTTCCACGATAATAGCACACTTTAAACTATGTGTGTGCACTGTTTTTAGTTAGATAATTTTAAGTTTTGCCGATATTTTTAAAGTTTCAAGTTGTAGCTTCACTGAGAACAACCGACCGATCTGACAGCTGACAGTTAAACTTCGTGTAGTGTATCTACCTACAGTAGTGGTACATATACCAGTACCTACAGCCTGCTGCACTGTAGCTAGCTAGACTAGACTAGAGGCTAGAGGAGGCTCGCTCAAGTGTTCTCGTGTAGTGTATCTACCTACAGTAGTGGTACATATACCAGTACCTACAGCCTGCTGCACTGTAGCTAGCTAGACTAGACTAGAGGCTAGAGGAGGCTCGCTCAAGTGTTCTCGTGTAGTGTATCTACCTACAGTAGTGGTACATATACCAGTACCTACAGCCTGCTGCACTGTAGCTAGCTAGACTAGACTAGAGGCTAGAGGAGGCTCGCTCAAGTGTTCTCGTGTAGTGTATCTACCTACAGTAGAGGTACATATACCAGTACCTACAGCCTGCTGCACTGTAGCTAGCTAGACTAGACTAAAGGCTAGAGGAGGCTCGCTCAAGTGTTCTCGTGTAGTGTATCTACCTACAGTAGTGGTACATATACCAGTACCTACAGCCTGCTGCACTGTAGCTAGCTAGACTAGACTAGAGGCTAGAGGAGGCTCGCTCAAGTGTTCTCGTGTAGTGTATCTACCTACAGTAGTGGTACATATACCAGTACCTACAGCCTGCTGCACTGTAGCTAGCTAGACTAGACTAGAGGCTAGAGGAGGCTCGCTCAAGTGTTCTCGTGTAGTGTATCTACCTACAGTAGTGGTACATATATCAGTACCTACAGCCTGCTGCACTGTAGCTAGCTAGACTAGACTAGAGGCTAGAGGAGGCTCGCTCAAGGGTTCTCGTGTAGTGTATCTACCTACAGTAGTGGTACATATACCAGTACCTACAGCCTGCTGCACTGTAGCTAGCTAGACTAGACTAGAGGCTAGAGGAGGCTCGCTCAAGTGTTCTCGTGTAGTGTATCTACCTACAGTAGTGGTACATATACCAGTACCTACAGCCTGCTGCACTGTAGCTAGCTAGACTAGACTAGAGGCTAGAGGAGGCTCGCTCAAGGGTTCTCGTGTAGTGTATCTACCTACAGTAGTGGTACATATACAGTGGTACCTACAGCCTGCTGCACTGTAGCTAGCTAGACTAGACTAGAGGTTAGAGGAGGCTCGCTCAAGTGTTCTCGTGTAGTGTATCTACCTACAGTAGTGGTACATATACCAGTACCTACAGCCTGCTGCACTGTAGCTAGCTAGACTAGACTAGAGGCTAGAGGAGGCTCGCTCAAGTGTTCTCGTGTAGTGCATCTACCTACAGTAGTGGTACATATACCAGTACCTACAGCCTGCTGTACTGTAGCTAGCTAGACTAGACTAGAGGCTAGAGGAGGCTCGCTCAAGTGTTCTCGTGTAGTGTATCTACCTACAGTAGTGGTACATATACCAGTACCTACAGCCTGCTGCACTGTAGCTAGCTAGACTAGACTAGAGGCTAGAGGAGGCTCGCTCAAGTGTTCTCGTGTAGTGTATCTACCTACAGTAGTGGTACATATACCAGTACCTACAGCCTGCTGCACTGTAGCTAGCTAGACTAGACTAGAGGCTAGAGGAGGCTCGCTCAAGTGTTCTCGTGTAGTGTATCTACCTACAGTAGTGGTACATATACCAGTACCTACAGCCTGCTGCACTGTAGCTAGCTAGACTAGACTAGAGGCTAGAGGAGGCTCGCTCAAGTGTTCTCGTGTAGTGCATCTACCTACAGTAGTGGTACATATACCAGTACCTACAGCCTGCTGTACTGTAGCTAGCTAGACTAGACTAGAGGCTAGAGGAGGCTCGCTCAAGTGTTCTCGTGTAGTGTATCTACCTACAGTAGTGGTACATATACCAGTACCTACAGCCTGCTGCACTGTAGCTAGCTAGACTAGACTAGAGGCTAGAGGAGGCTCGCTCAAGTGTTCTCGTGTAGTGTATCTACCTACAGTAGTGGTACATATACCAGTACCTACAGCCTGCTGCACTGTAGCTAGCTAGACTAGACTAGAGGCTAGAGGAGGCTCGCTCAAGTGTTCTCGTGTAGTGTATCTACTACAGTAGTGGTACATATACCAGTACCTACAGCCTGCTGTACTGTAGACTAGACTAGAGGCTAGAGGAGGCTCGCTCAAGGATAAACTGTCAGTTTAGTATAGGTTAAGTTATTCATTAATTAATGTAAGTGAGGCCGTAAGGATGTCGGCAAAGGTGATCCATCATGCGTCGCGCGCGCGGCGGCGGCCGCGAGGCCGCGTGACGTCACTCACTCACACCGGCTACCGTGCCGCCGCGCGCCGCTGCCCGCCCGCGCCGCGTGCGGGTCGAGTGAGACTACACCGCCGCCGCCGGCACCCAAACCTGCAGCAGTCTGTTGTGAGCAGACGTAGAGCCGCTACGACGACTCGATGCGCGCGAGGCGGGTTGGAGGCGGGAGACGTGGCATGACGCAGCGCCGCCGCTACTGGTGGCGTAGCGCCGCTACGGGTGGTGCGGACCGCAGACGTAGAACCGCTACGACGACTCACTGCGCGCGAGGCGGGTAGGGGGCGGGAGACGTGGCATGACGCAGCGCCGCCGCTACTGGTAACGTAGCGCCGCTACGGGTGGTGCGGACCGCAGACGTAGAACCGCTACGACGACTCACTGCGCGCGAGGCGGGTAGGGGGCGGGAGACGTGGCATGACGCAGCGCCGCCGCTACTGGTGGCGTAGTGCCGCTACGGGTGGTGTGGACCGCAGACGTAGAACCGCTACGACGACTCACTGCGCGCGAGGCGAGTAGGGGGCGGGAGACGTGGCATGACGCAGCGCCGCCGCTATTGGTGGCGTAGCGCCGCTACGGGTGGTGCGGACCGCAGACGTAGAACCGCTACGACGACTCACTGCGCGCGAGGCGGGTAGGGGGCGGGAGACGTGGCATGACGCAGCGCCGCCGCTACTGGTGGCGTAGCGCCGCTACGGGTGGTGCGGACTGCAGACGTAGAACCGCTACGACGACTCACTGCGCGCGAGGCGGGTAGGGGGCGGGAGACGTGGCATGACGCAGCGCCGCCGCTACTGGTGGCAATGCCATTGTGTTTTGTGGTTTCACTAACAAAACGCGCACGTCCACTGAGCTGTCACTGCACACCGGTGTTGCTCCTGGAGGCGGCGGAGGGTTGAGAGTCGCCTCCCGCGGCCCTCGCCGCCACCTCAGCCGTCTCTGTCACGGCGGTCGCGTCGCCGCGTTGTAGCCGGCGGCGACGCCATGTTGAGCTGACGACGTCGCTGCTGCTGCGTTCTCCCGCCCCCTACCCGCCTCGCGCGCAGTGAGTCGTCGTAGCGGCTCTACGTCTGCGGCCCGCACCACCCGTAGCGGCGCTACGCCACCAGTAGCGGCGGCGCTGCGTCATGCCACGTCTCCCGCCTCCAACCCGCCTCGCGCGCATCGAGTCGTCGTAGCGGCTCTACGTCTGCGGCCCGCACCACCCGTAGCGGCGCTACGCCACCAGTAGCGGCGGCGCTGCGTCATGCCACGTCTTCCGCCCCCTACCCGCCTCGCGCGCAGTGAGTCGTCGTAGCGGTTCTACGTCTGCGGTCCGGACCACCCGTAGCGGCGCTACGCCACCAGTAGCAGCGGCGCTGCGTCATGCCACGTCTCCCGCCCCCTACCCGCCTCGCGCGCAGTGAGTCGTCGTAGCGGTACTACGTCTGCGGCCCGGACCAGCCACCCACCCACATGAGCATGTGGCCAAGTGGCACATAAACAAACCCTCACAGAGTCGCGTAGTTCTCTAATGTCATCCTCCTGTCGCTCGTCTCTCGTTCGCTCTTCGGAGTCGTCCATTATCCACGGCCGGTCCTAGCGGGGCGGGGCGGGGCGGGGAAGAGTTTCCTTCTAATGCCGGCGGCTGTCAATGTCTCAATCCGGCCTGTTACACTCATTGTGATTAATGGAGGTCGGTAGAGTCGGCAAAAACGTCGAGCATACTTTTAGTTTTGTTTGGCGGCGACGCAGCGGCGGCGCGGCCGCCGCTCACACGACAGCCCGATATTAGGTATTAATATTGTCAACCACACCACCATACCGCGCACCATATGCGAGGATGGGTGGGGCGGGGGCGCGGCGGAAGGCTCTCTCGACGTTTGCGGTTGTTGGGGTGCAAAAACTAAAACGACTTGGAAAAGAGTTGGGAGGTGACGGAGATATCGGACCACGCCTCGAGAAAATAACACATTGTCAAATTGTTAATACGAGTATGCATAGAGGTATAAAGATTATTTCTCTATGCGAGTATGTGTTATGTATGAACCGCTGCCTGAGACTGACGCAGACGTCTACGTCATACTGCGTACCTACTAGGTACTACGCACCTCGGATCATGTCATGTAAAGCGCAACGTCTGTCTGTCTACTTGTACCTACGTACCTACTAGGTACTACGCACCTCGGATCATGTCATGTAAAGCGCAACGTCTGTCTGTCTACTTGTACCTACGTACCTACTAGGTACTACGCACCTCGGATCATGTCATGTAAAGCGCAACGTCTGTCTGTCTACTTGTACCTACGTACCTACTAGGTACTACGCACCTCGGATCATGTCATGTAAAGCGCAACGTCTGTCTGTCTACTTGTACCTACGTACCTACTAGGTACTACGCACCTCGGATCACATAATGTAAAGCGCAACGTCTGTCTGTCTACTTGTACCTACGTACCTACTAGGTACTACGCACCTCGGATCATGTCATGTAAAGCGCAACGTCTGTCTGTCTACTTGTACCTACGTACCTACTAGGTACTACGCACCTCGGATCACATAATGTAAAGCGCAACGTCTGTCTGTCTACTTGTACCTACGTACCTACTAGGTACTACGCACCTCGGATCATGTCATGTAAAGCGCAACGTCTGTCTGTCTACTTGTACCTACGTACCTACTAGGTACTACGCACCTCGGATCATGTCATGTAAAGCGCAACGTCTGTCTGTCTACTTGTACCTACGTACCTACTAGGTACTACGCACCTCGGATCATGTCATGTAAAGCGCAACGTCTGTCTGTCTACTTGTACCTACGTACCTACTAGGTACTACGCACCTCGGATCACATAATGTAAAGCGCAACGTCTGTCTGTCTACTTGTACCTACGTACCTACTAGGTACTACGCACCTCGGATCACAGAATGTAAAGCGCAACGTCTGTCTGTCTACTTGTACCTACGTACCTACTAGGTACTACGCACCTCGGATCACATAATGTAAAGCGCAACGTCTGTCTGTCTACTTGTACCTACGTACCTACTAGGTACTACGCACCTCGGATCACATAATGTAAAGCGCAACGTCTGTCTGTCTACTTGTACCTACGTACCTACTAGGTACTACGCACCTCGGATCATGTCATGTAAAGCGCAACGTCTGTCTGTCTACTTGTACCTACGTACCTACTAGGTACTACGCACCTCGGATCACATAATGTAAAGCGCAACGTCTGTCTGTCTACTTGTACCTACGTACCTACTAGGTACTACGCACCTCGGATCACATAATGTAAAGCGCAACGTCTGTCTGTCTACTTGTACCTACGTACCTACTAGGTACTACGCACCTCGGATCATGTCATGTAAAGCGCAACGTCTGTCTGTCTACTTGTACCTACGTACCTACTAGGTACTACGCACCTCGGATCATGTCATGTAAAGCGCAACGTCTGTCTGTCTACTTGTACCTACGTACCTACTAGGTACTACGCACCTCGGATCATGTCATGTAAAGCGCAACGTCTGTCTGTCTACTTGTACCTACGTACCTACTAGGTACTACGCACCTCGGATCACATAATGTAAAGCGCAACGTCTGTCTGTCTACTTGTACCTACGTACCTACTAGGTACTACGCACCTCGGATCACAGAATGTAAAGCGCAACGTCTGTCTGTCTACTTGTACCTACGTACCTACTAGGTACTACGCACCTCGGATCACATAATGTAAAGCGCAACGTCTGTCTGTCTACTTGTACCTACGTACCTACTAGGTACTACGCACCTCGGATCACAGAATGTAAAGCGCAACGTCTGTCTGTCTACTTGTACCTACGTACCTACTAGGTACTACGCACCTCGGATCACATAATGTAAAGCGCAACGTCTGTCTGTCTACTTGTACCTACGTACCTATTAGGTACTACGCACCTCGGATCACATAATGTAAAGCGCAACGTCTGTCTGTCTACTTTTACCTACGTACCTACTAGGTACTACGCACCTCGGATCACATAATGTAAAGCGCAACGTCTGTCTGTCTACTTGTACCTACGTACCTACTAGGTACTACGCACCTCGGATCACATAAATAATGTAAAGCGCAACGTCTGTCTGTCTACTTGTACCTACGTACCTACTAGGTACTACGCACCTCGGATCACATCATGTAAAGCGCAACGTCTGTCTGTCTACTTGTACCTACGTACCTACTAGGTACTACGCACCTCGGATCACATAATGTAAAGCGCAACGTCTGTCTGTCTACTTGTACCTACGTACCTACTAGGTACTACGCACCTCGGATCACAGAATGTAAAGCGCAACGTCTGTCTGTCTACTTGTACCTACGTACCTACTAGGTACTACGCACCTCGGATCACATAATGTAAAGCGCAACGTCTGTCTGTCTACTTGTACCTACGTACCTACTAGGTACTACGCACCTCGGATCATGTCATGTAAAGCGCAACGTCTGTCTGTCTACTTGTACCTACGTACCTACTAGGTACTACGCACCTCGGATCACATAATGTAAAGCGCAACGTCTGTCTGTCTACTTGTACCTACGTACCTACTAGGTACTACGCACCTCGGATCATGTCATGTAAAGCGCAACGTCTGTCTGTCTACTTGTACCTACGTACCTAACGCACAATCTTGTAACGCAATCAATGAAACGTTGAACTTATGTCTCATTTTGAGCAATTATTGATATAGGTAACTTTCTTGCTCCGCCTCCTCCTCGTCATGTCTTCTCATCTTCAAATGATGATCGGTACTCGGTACTGGGTACTGGTACTCGGGACTCAGTACTCGTTGACGAGTACCCACCTACCCACTTAGTTGCTTCTCACATACAGTAGAGCGACGCGACGACGTCTTCAACCCGCCCCGCCCCCGCCCCTCACTACAACACAACCTACAGCTGCACCACTATAAATAAAATATAAAGATGTGACGAACTGAAGTCACAGCTCAAGTGTACCGATGGTACCTAGGATGGAAATGAATAAATGAAATGAAATGTACTCGTACATACAGTACACGTATCCACATGACAACAGCTCGATACGATTTAAATTTTTTAGGGTACCGTACCTCAAAGGAGGAAAAAACGGAACCCTTATAGGATCACTTTGTTGTCCGTCTGTCTGTCTGTCTGTCTGTCTGTCTGTCTGTCTGTCTGTCTGTCTGTCTGGCTGGCTGGCTGGCTGGCTGGCTGTCTGTCGGTCTGTCAAGACCCTTTTTCTCAGGAACGGGTAGACGTATCAAGTTGAAATTAATATCAAATATTAAGGTCTATGTTTGCTCGGAGGTGTAGAAATTATAAGCTTCTAAGTCAACGCAATCACTAGATACGCCCATTTAAGTCACATATTTTGCTACCGGCAAATAAAATCAAAACCTATAGAGTACTTCCCGTTAACCTAGAATCATGAAATTTTGAAGAAGCAAGGTCTCCCAGCACAAAAAAAGGAAAAAAACCCGAAAATTGTAAATTTATAGTTATGTGACATTAAAAAAATTGTTTGTTTGTTTTGTGTGTCAAGGACCCTTTTTCTCAGGAAAGAATCAAGATAAGAAATTGAAATTAATATGAAATACTAAGATCTACGATTTCTTTAAGGTGTAGAATATTGAAGCTTCTAAATCAACGCAATAAAAAAATACGGCCATCTATGTCAGATTTCATACTCGCAAATACACTCAAGTCAAATCAAAACCTATAGGGTAATTCCCGTCAACATAGAATCAAAAAATTTGGTAAGGAGCAAAGTCTTACAGCACAAGTAAAGGAAAAAATCCGAAAATTGTAAACTTGTAGTTATATGACATTAAAAAAAAATTTGTTTTGTAGGCAAGGACCCTTTTTCTCAGGAACGGATCAAAATAACAAATTGAATTTAATATAAATTACTAACATATACGATCTCTTTAAGGTGTAGAAAATGCAAGCTTCTACATCAACGCAATCAAAAGATACGGCCATCTATGTCAGATTTCATACTCGCAAATTCACTCAAATCAAATCAAAACCTATAGGGTATTTCCCGTCAACATAGAATCATAAAATTTGGTAAGGAGCAAGCTCTAACAGCAAAACTAAAGGAAAAAATGCGAAAATTGTAAACTTGTAGTTATATCACATTAAAAAAAAATTTTTGTTTTGTAGGTCACGGACCTTTTTCCCAGGAACGGATCAAGATAACAAATTGAAATTAATATAAAATACTAAGATCTACGATCTCTTTAGGGTTTAGAAAATGTAAGCTTCTAAATCAACGCAATCAAAAGATAAGGCCATCTATGTCAGATTTCATACTCGAAAATTCACTCAAATCAAATCAAAATCTATAGGGTATTTCCTGTCAATCTAGAATCATATTTGGTAAGAACCAAGGTCTCATAGCACAAGTAAAGGAAAAAAAATAGGTAAGAAAACTTTTAAGTTAAACGGTTTTATTAAAAAAAAAAAATAGAAAAAAAACATCAGCTGTACAAAAAACTAGAAAATAGTAAGGACACAAACCTGGGCCTTCTTAAGATTGTACGTCAGGGTAAGAAATCGTGCAATACTAGCGTGCTGTCTTCTCATTTCGGATGCCAAAGGGCACTTTGTGTCGCTGCGTCAGCGGAATAAGTAATAAATTGAGACTTTTAACAGACTAATATAAAAACGTGAGGCGCATGTTTACGCATATTATACGCCCCACGTTTTTATATTAGTCTGTTAACAGTCTCAATTTATTACTTATTCCGCTGACGCAGCGACACAAAGTGCCCTTTGGCATCCGACATGAGAAGACAGCCTTCGAGTTATAGAAAATGAACGCTTCTAAATCAACATAATCAAAAGATAAAAAGATACGGCTATTTATTATGGCAAATTTTAATACAAACTTGCAATATCACTTAAATGAAATCAAAACTATAGGGTACTTACCGTTGACATAGAGTAATGAAATTTGGCAAGAAGGAAGGTCTCACAACACAAGTAAAGGAAACATCCTAAATTGTAAATATGTCGTTATGTCGTATAAGAAATATATTTTTGTATATTTCAACTCACACTGCACGAATGCCTCACAGTTAAACCATTGCTGTAGTGTTTATTTAGGCGGTTCTTGATTTTCTAAAACAATTGTTTTTATACATACATAATACAAACATATTGAGTGATGATACGGAACCCTCGGTGCGCGAGTCCAACTCGCACTTGTACGGCGGCAACACCGAGCTGTCAAATCCAGATTCGTTAGAGCTCGTTTTTATTGTTGAAAATTTGATTTATATTCAACATAATATTATTAAAACGATTAAATTTCGTCAAATTGGACATAAAAAACAAAGTGTACGTGTTATTACATATATACATCGAGGTTTTCGGGTGAAATCGGCGAAACAAACTGAGTGACCGTTACAGACCAACTTCGAGAGTTTTTTTTCTTATCTGGCGTATATTCTGCGCTAAATCAATGTCTACACCCATCTACGCTACCGAAGGGACGCACGCGACACAACCAGACATCGTCAAGACAAACTTCGGTCACGAACTGGTTTAGTTTGAGGTTATGCCAGGTGGAAAGAAAACCTAGAAAGTTCTGACGAGTCTCGGCGGCAGCTGACAGCTGGGCACCCGGAGCTGCAGTTGAGGAGAATTATAATTACTGCAAATACGTGAGTAACGTTCACATTAAACCTATATAAATATAATAAACTTACTAATATAATAAAACCTACCTATATAAATAAAAATAAGTGTAGAATTAAGGTAATCTGATTTGCGGCACTGGTGATTCAAACCTGCTCGAAACGATCGCGTGTGGAAATCATACGTATGCGATTGTCTTGCGACGCGGGCCTAGCTAGCTAGATTAGGTTATTGTGCGGTCGCAGGTACCCGAATATACCTCACAACTTAGCATAATTTGACAAGAGTCACCGCCGCGATAGCGATAGTTATAGGCTACACAATCTATAGGCACACATAGATATGAAAGTAAGTAGTTTATTCACTGAATAGAATTATATATAAGTACCTACACTGCATTGCCACTTGTCACACTGTCCCGGCAGCTCCCGGAGCACAATTAAATAATAATTATAACTACATTAGTATTAAATTTTGATAATAAATTATTTAGGTATATATAATTATATAGATTAGTACTTATACATACACGTATATACCTTCAGTTAAATAACTTGCTAGAGTATATATGTATGAGTTATGATAATAAGTAAAATTTTGTTTGTTTTATCTAAATACATAAAATAAGTAGTTAACATAATAAATTTATAAATAAGTGATCTTATACATGTAGTTGTCTTATCCTGTATATACATATATTAATCCCACTATTAATTTTAAATTATATTAAGTGCTATACTAATCCTACTGTCAACTTTCTTCTCTTTCCATGAACACTCGGAGCAAAACTCGATCCGCCATGGCCACGGAGACCACCCTGCTGCAGCAGCAGATCGAGGAGCTAAGGGTTCTTAACAGCCAGCTTCTCGCCGAGCAAGCGGACAACTCGGAGGCGTTCGACGGCCTGTGGGCGGCCAACGCGAAGCTCAAGAGGAAGCTCGCCGAGAAGGATGCCTACATCGAGGAGCTCCAAGCGGGCGAACAACGGCTCATGGAAACCATACTAGAGTACGAGCGGGACCAGAAGGAGTACGAGAGAGTGCTCGACGCCAACAATGCACTGCACAAGGATTTGTTGGAGCTGCAGCTGAACAAGGAGAACAGCGGCACGTATTCCTACGACGGTGACTCCAAGGATTTGCAGCAACTGAGGGATCTGCTGTCAATAGAAAAGAAGCAGAATATTGGACTGCGAAGGGAGGTCGCGGAGAAGAATGCGATCATACGCGAGCAGTCTAAAAAGCTTAATGAACAGACAGCGGCACTCCACCTTAGGTCTACGAGCGACACTCCGATCAGCTTCACAACATACCTCGACGCACGCTCACTCTCTCCCCCCCTCTATGCTTCGTCGGCGTCTATAGCTGAGTCATCTTCCTACCAGGACTCCCTACCCCTGCCGGTTGCAACGCACACTACCACAGTCTCAGCACTGCCCGCGACACCAGTCGGATCCCTGTCTACCTCACCTTCTGGGTTGTCTGCCGCGGTAACAAAGGCGCCAAAGAAGAAAAATAAGGGAAATAAGGGAACGAAGAAGAACAGTGTATCTTCCGAGGAGGTCAAGCGGGCAAACTCCAACGCATCAAAGGCAAGCGGGCGGAATAGAACGGGGAAGACGGTAAATGACATCTCGGCAATAAACCCAACAGCCACACCTGCAACAGAGCATTCCTTGGCCGCAGCTTTTAAGGCAACAAAGAGTACGAAGAGAAATAAGGACGACACACCTGCACGTACAACTCGGGACAGGAGCAAAGCCGCCCCCGCACGCCACACCTGCCCTGCTGCCACGACTCCGCCAACCTCGCGCCAGAGGCGAGTACTCATCCTTAGCGACGAGCACGGACTTGGCATGGCGCAGCACTACAGGGAGGCGTGTGAGTCATCTGCCAACGTCACCGCTCTATGTAAGCCGGCAGCGCCGATCACTGAGGTGATCAAAGATTTCCCGCGCAAGGTCTCCGACATGCAAGAGAACGACGTTGTCATACTGATGGCGGGTGCTGCGGCGGCAAATGTGGACCCGACGATATATGTTAAATGTGTGAAGTATGTGTCAGAGGTGTGCATACTTAAAAAACTGCATTTGTTCGTAAGCTCACTACGGTACGCACCTCTTACGATACATCATTCACATATCCCGGACGTGACTACCACTAATGACACTGCTTATAGGATAAATAAAATGCTCTTTAACTTCACAGAGTCTGTCCCCAACACTATTTACCTAGATTTAAATTGCCTACCAAGACCGTGCTACTCAAAAAAGGGTTTAATAAATAGTACAGGTCTGAACATGCTCGTTAGTCAAATTCACAAATGTAATTACAGTGTCAAGACGTCTAATTTAAAGTTCCTGTCTCTAGACAAAAGTGTGACTGAGCAAAAAAAGACCTCTTTTTTATGCCAAAGTCCAATAACAACAGTACTGTACAATTAAAAAAATGTAGTTATTCGCCTAAGTTAGCAAACAGTACTGTAAAAATTAATAAACTAAAACTTGTAATAAGAATAAAAAACATCTAAATAATAAGCTAACAATTGGGCATCAAAATGTTCAAGGCTTACGAGGAACATGCCAGTTACTAGAGTTATTTTTAAAAGACAACCATGTAGACATATTTTGTATTTCAGAATCTTGGACAGACTCGTGTGAATTACTCACTCAACAAGTACCAGATTATTCTGTAATAAGTAGTTATCATAGAAAAAAATTTATTAGAGGCGGGACAATAATTTTTGTTAGAAACGGCTTGAGAGCAAAGAATAGGCCAGATATAGTTAATATGTCAGTTGAGAAAGAATTTGAAGTTAGCTGTATTGAGATGGAATCTGTTATCATATTGTCTGTATATAGGTCACCCTCAATGAGTGTATTGTCGTTTTCAGATAAATTAGAAGAAGTTTTATATAAAATTAATAGTAATAACAATAAATCAATAGTACTATGTGGTGACTTCAATGTTCGGTTTCCTTTAATTAAAAATGAAAAACACGATTTATCTGACCTAATGGATAGTTTCTTACTTAACCAAACTATATATGAATACACTAGAGTAACTGATTCATGCGCATCATGCATAGATAATATTTTTACTGATGCAGAAATGATTCAATGTAATTTATCTCACGGTATTCACTCTGACCATTATGCTCAAATAATCTCAATTAAATGGGAAACAAAATGTATTAATAAATCTGTATATAAATTGAGTAGAACCGTTAATAGTGACACAATAAATGCGTTAAATAAGGATCTAGTTGTAGAATTTGGAAAATATGAAAAAAAAATTGACTTTAAATACTTCTTTAACACTTTTGTTAGATATTTAAATATGCACATGCCTCTGAAATCTAAACGAGTAGTTAAAAAAAAACATTTTGCACAGTGGGCCACACCTAGCATGTAAGAGCCAAAGAAAAATTATTTCTTTTGTATGATTTGTTAAAACAAAACAACAATGCAAATCTTAGAGTGTATGTTTCGTTGTACAGTAAAATTTTTAAGCAAGTTACAATTATAGCCAAGCATATGTTCTTTAAAAGATAAACTGTTAAAATCTGACAACAAAATCAAAATGGCCTGGGCTATTATTAAAGAAGAAACAGGCAAGTCTCCTAAAAATAATGACACAAATATAGAATTAAAAATAGGAGACGACATTATAAAAAATAGCTCAAGTGTTGCAAATCACTTTAATAAATATTTTTCTACTATTGCTCAAGAAACAACAAAACATGTCAAAGCAAGTACTGAAGCAGCATTAGAATATCTGGGAAGATACGCACCACGAGGAAATGAAACCATCACTTTCAATCCTGTATCGTTCTCCGAAATTAAAACAATTATTAGAGACCTTAAATCAAAAAACTCCCAGTACTTGTGGAATGTCTCACCTAAACTACTGAAGTCACTAAGTTTTAGTCTTATAGAACCATTAATTAGTGTTATAAATCAATGCTTTGAGGACGGCATATTCCCAGATTCACTCAAAATACCTAGGTTAGTTCCATTGTTTAAAAAGGGATGTCATAACAATATTGGAAACTATCGTCCTGTATCTTTGCTTCCTGTACTTAGTAAAGTGTTTGAAAAAACCGTGGAAAAAAGATTAATTAATTATTTTAATGATAACAACATCTTAAACTATAAACAATTTGGATTTCGCAAGGGCAAGTCTACAGGAGATGCCATTGCGTCAATGATAAAAGCTATAATTCAATCATTAGATAATTCTAATCACACTTATGGCATCTTCTGTGATCTATCCAAGGCATTCGACTGTGTTAGTCATGACATAATTTTAATGAAATTAGAACATTATGGTGTAAGGGATAAAGAGTTGCGTCTCTTTGTAAATCATATTTGAGTACCAGAAAGCAGGTGTGTGATGTTAATGGTAATAAGTCTGGTGTGGAATCCATTTCTATAGGAGTTCCTCAAGGTTCCATACTGGGACCATTGCTCTTCTTAATCTATGTAAATGACATTTCTAGTTGTATTAAAGATGATATTGAGTTAGTAATGTTTGCCGACGATATATCTGTAGTTTTAAAAAATAAAAACATTGCGGAATTACGTGAGTCCTTCATCAATGTAATTCAGTCATTAAAGTGTTGGTTTGATTCCAATAACCTCTTACTCAATGTCAATAAAACAAATGTAATGCACTTTGCACTTGGAACTCACAGACGTATTGTTAATCAGGAAATTGTTAAAACAGCAGAAGATCTGACATTGCATATTTCCAAAGAAATAACCTTTTTAGGAGTAATATTTGATCGCACCCTAACTTGGAAACCTCATATAGATACGCTTGCTGGTAAGTTAAGTTCAGCTTGTTATGCCAAAAAAAAAATTAAAGAATTATATGGCATAAAAGCTGCTAAAACTGTGTATTATGCTTACTTCGATAGTCTTATGTCTTATGGATTATTATTTTGGGGAAACGCGGCGGAATCTAATAGAATATTTATTCTTCAAAAAAGAGCACTGCGTTGTATACTCAGTATGAGGGCGAGGGACTCTTGTAGAAATGTATTTGATAAAATAGGAATTATGACATTACCCAGTGCTTATATTTATCAAAATATCTGCTATGCTAGGAAATATATACAGGATGCTACGCTTCACTCTGATATGCACCAGCATGATATTAGGCATAAAAATAATGTTCTAATTACGAAGCACAGGTCATCTAAAATGTCGAAAAGTGTTGTTTGCAACAGTGTTAGATTGTATAATAAAATACCAGAAGAGGTCAAAAATCTAAATGATACTTTGTTTAAGAAACATATAAAATCAACTCTTGTAAAGAAAGCCTACTATACTGTAAAAAAAATAGTTATAAAAAACTAAAACCCGTCTACGAAAAAGCTAATTATGAAAATAGTTTAACTATAACTAAAAATAACGAAATAATGTTTTCCATATAATTTATCAGATACAGCATTTCTCTTTTTATATTGATTTTACCTTAGCACTAACTCTATAAATTTTGATAAATTTATTATTTTTAAAGTTTTAAATATAGAGCCGTGGTCGGGCGTTCTTCGTTCAACAAGACAAGTGAGGCCCTCGTCGTGCATTATTATTAGAGCGCGGAACTTAGGACGGCCATCGCCATTGTGTCATACTGGCATCTTTTTGTAAGATCAGTCAGAGCCAATCTAAAATTATTATAAGTAGATACATAGGTACATACCGAACGTCAACGGCTATAATGCACAACGACGGTCTCACTTGTCTTGTTGAACGAAGAACGCCCGACCACGGCTCTATATTTAAAACTTTAAAAATAATAAATTTATCAAAATTTATAGAGTTAGTGCTAAGGTAAAATCAATATAAAAAGAGAAATGCTGTATCTGATAAATTATATGGAAAACATTATTTCGTTATTTTTAGTTATAGTTAAACTATTTTCATAATTAGCTTTTTCGTAGACGGGTTTTAGTTTTTTATAACTATTTTTTTTTTATTTCAACGATTTTCGTAATTAGCTTTTACGTAGTCGGGTTTTAGTTTTTTATAACTTATTTTTTTTTTATTTTAGGCTTTTTTAAAAACTGTTTGCATACTTTAAATGTTGTATGTAACTCGTATATTGATTTTTTTTTATGGAATCTGACACATCACCTACAGGCTACAACATCCGTGATGTCAGCCCATAACACCGGGTGAACTTGGTGCCACGTCAGTGCTTCCCTTCGGTCGTACCGGCTACACTAAATACATAGCCGTTTCTACCGACCTTTCATTCAGTGCGGTGCGGTGGTACCAACACGGACGGGTTAAACCCTACCACCTAGTAATATAAGAAGGAAGTCATATCCCTTAGTCGCCTTTTACGACATACACGGGGAGAGATACAGTGGGGCTATTCTTTTATATAAGTACCGGCTTGATAATATCCGTCCGTTTATTTGTCGTGATCTCTATTTGAAACTAAAGTTTTCTGCAAATAGCGCATGAGTGAGTACCTACATATATATACAAATTATGTATAGTTGAACGATGTATAGTCTTGAAGTAAAATGAAAAGTCAGTCAGAGCAAGACCGAAGACTGAGCTGTGTAAGTACACGATTTTCTTTGTCTATGTAAGTAAATATATCTGGCTGGGGTGAAGCGGAAGTAAGTAAGTAAGAAGTAAGTAAGTAAGAAGCGGAGGGAAGTAAGTAAACCAATCAGTTCAAGGCCGAAGACCGAGGGAGCTTTCAGGTTGTACATAGTTGAATAATATACTCACTCGAAGCAGGTAAGCCACTAAGGCGAGGCCAATGCTACTGATATTATTTTTATAGTAAGCGCGACATGTGGCGCCGAGCCACCCATAAGGTGTCTAGCGATGCCCATGGACATTCGGTAGCATGCGGAGGCTGCGAATGCCATGCCGGCCTGACAGGTGCCCAGGTTGAAGGACCCGAGACTGTACTTGGGGGAAAATATTTATCTCTGTTTGTATTTCAACAGGCTCTGATTTAGCTATGTATTCCTACGGAGTTGCAGTGCTTTTAGATCGCGGGACATTTGGGAGTCACCTACTATTCGCACGGCTCGACGCTGGATCGAGTCCAGAGGCGCCAGCTGGTATTTGACTGAGCCATCCCATAGGTGCGAGCAGTACCCCAAGCAGGACCGAATCTGCGATTTATACGGCCTTGCCCTCGATGTCACGCCGTAAGTTTAGGAGGACCCCGAGGTGTTCGCAAAATTTAAGTGACGTGCCTTGGTAGGAAGGAGCTGGTGTGAACGCCGCTCTCTTCGCACTGAACGCGCAAACTTGTATCTTATAGGAGGTATTTAACTTGACCAACTTGCTACGGCCCATTCCGAAATAGAGCTGAGTGTTTGCTCAAGTTCAGACACAAGTCTTCGCCTCTTCTCATCCACATCCCGCCTAGTTGAAGGGTAACTTGTGTAGAACCCGTGTTCCGTACTCTCGTATGTATAACAATGATATGTTGCCCCCTGAATGCTACGCCCACGCCTTCAACGTTAGCAAGGCTCAGTGCTGCGCATTATCTGCGTAGGTCGATTTGAAGGTCCTTTTGCTTTCCAAGCCAGTTTCTAAGTCAGCGTCATACCTGTCTGGAAGCACCTGAACCTCCTGGGCACCGTCATTTCCAAAGACGTAGGTTTCCGGCAACTAATCGAGTCTAGGGCTAAAACTGTACCCAGAAAATTGGGAATACTTTTCCGCAATCGGCGGTTCTTCTCTTCCACAATATCCCGCTTAGCTGAAGGGTAACTTGCATCCGAAAATATTGTAGGTATTAGGTATATTTAATGTACCTACCTTTTTTTATGGAAACTTGACACGGTTGGCTACATCACCTACAACATCCGTGATGTCAGCCCATAACACCGGGTGAACTAGGTGCCATGTCAGTGCTTCCCTTCATTTCGCGCCGGCTACACTGAACTGGACGGAAAACACGAACTATTTACATAGCCGTTTCGACCGACGTTTCGCTCAGTGCGGTGGTACCAACCCGGCCGGGATAAACCCTACCACCTAGTAAGGTAAGAAGGGAAGGGACCTACAGTTTAACGTGGTATCCGAACCACGGTCAACCTCCAACAGTCGGGCGGTCATCCATCCAATAACTGACCGCACCATTAAGCTGCCGAGGCTGACGATCCCTTAGTCGACTTTTACGACATGCGACGGGGAGAGATGCAGTGGGACTATTCTTTTTAAGTACCGACCCCACACGGTACACCTACACTACATATTATGCTTACACTAGGTACCTACATGGACATTTAATACCAATTTATTTTAGCATAGTACTGTATCTAATAATAATATTATATATCTATATAAAATTTGCGGTAGATCAGTGAGTAAGTATGTAGGTATATTACCAACAATACCATGTCGCTTCTTCGCGTCGCGTCGTCGCGTGTCGTCGCGCGTAATCGGTGTATGTAACGTACCGAAACCGTGGGGGGGCGCGCGGCGCGGTGCGCGGGCGACCACGCTTCATCGCGAATAATCGCGATTCATACATGCGCCACACATTTTGCTCTATTTCTCTGTACACATAAGTTTAATAGATAGCAAAGTATATATTTTCGGAATCGTAATTTAATTATCTTTAATTTGATACCCCACTCAATATATTTTGAAAAACTAATTTGACATTTTGAGGCCGTGCGTCCGCCATTTTGAATTTTGAAAATTGTTATATAGCCTATGACACTCCCGTGGATAAGACAAATCCACTGGCACAAGAATTATTCAAATCGGCCCAGTACTTTAGGCTGTAGAGTGGAATATAGATAGTCACATACATACATACATACATACATACACGCCAAACTCATAACCCTTCCTTTTTTGGCTTCGCCGTAGTCGGGTAAAAAGAGGCATTAGTCGACAGGACTATATCTTGAGGTTCTGACTGCATAATTAGTTAGCGCATGACTAGGTACTATTTGTACTCAAATTTATTTACTAACCGATTGACAACTTGATACTTCAAGTATCTTAATATTTTTATTATAATATAATTTTTTTTTATTATTTCACAATACTACGTTGTAGTATGTATACTTATTATGACTAGGTACTATTTGTACTCAAATTTATTTACTAACCGATTGACAACTTGATACTTCAAGTATCTTAATATTTTTATTATAATTTTTTTTATTATTATTTGACAATACTACTTTGTAGTATGTATACTTATTACTAACATTATTGAGTTGATACAAATGACGTATCAAAAATTTGACAAAGGCTCTTTACACCTGATCCACTAAATTAAGTCCTTGCAGTCAGAACTTCAAGAACAAAACAAAAATCTGTTTTTGATCTTGCTCTCAAGCTGTTTTTTCAATCGACTGTAGGCGGTGTTATTGTTTATTGTTTATTGTATAATTTCATCCATAGGTAGGTAACCTACGCTTGGACATGTCGAAAATTCCGCCAGTTCTAAATTCAATGCGAAGAAGAACTGACAAACAAACTTCGCAAGTCACAATGTTTTGTTAGTACCTTATAAGTATTATATTATAGTAACTTACAAATAATTAACCCATACTACCGCTCACAAGAACATTCATATTTACAGCATAAACATGAATACTGAAGAATCTGACCACACTGCCTATTTAAATTACCTATATCTGGTGTATAGTGCCATCGTCAATTTTGATATTTCATATTATATCAAGTCAAATAAAACAATTAGTTTACGTTTATTACAAAGAAATGTAATAAGTCATATTAAAAATCAAATGATACAAAGTGTATCGAATTGTCAAAATTTGTTAGTGGGAAAAATAGTAGTCAGACTCTTAGATAAAATTACGGTCAGTTAATGCATCCTTAATACTGTAATAACTCTTTTCAATTAACATTATTTTAATCCGTCGTTTAAAATTATTGTCATCTAATTGTTTTATGTTAGGAGACAGTTTATTATAAAATCTAACACTATTACAAATAAAGCTTTTTGTAGTTTTAGCTAATCTATGTCTTATTAGTTGTACATTATTCTTACCCCGTGTGTCATAGTTATGATTGTCGGAATTGAGAGAGGAATCATGAATGTATTTTCTGGCATAGCATATGTTCTGGTAAACATATGCACTTGGTAAAGTCATGATTCCTATCTCTCCGAACGCTGTCCTACAAGTATCTCTAGTTTTCATATTTAGGATGTACTTCAAGGCCCTCTTCTGTAATAAAAATATTCTATTTGAGTCTGCTGCATTTCCCCAAAACATTAGGCCATATGACATGATGCTCTCAAAATAAGCATGATAAACCGTTTTTGCAGCATGGGTCCCGCCTAGCTCTTTAATTTTTTTGATAGCATAACATGCGGAACTCAGCTTACCAGCTAAAGAGTTTATGTGGGCTTTCCAAGTAAAACTTTTATCAAATATTACCCCAAGAAAAGTTAGTTCATTAGCAAGGTTTAATGACAAGTTATCTGCAGTTTTTAATATGCTATCATTGTTATTACGTCTATGAGTCCCAAGAGCAAAGTGCATAATATTAGTTTTGTTGACATTTAGCAATAGATTGTTGCACTCAAACCAAGATTTTAGAGATTCTAGTACAGTTAAAAAGGATTCTCTCAGTTTACTTATATCATTGTTTTTCAGTACAACTGAGATATCATCTGCAAACATTACCATCTCTATATCGTCTGTTATACAGCTCGAGATGTCGTTAACATATATTAGAAACAATAATGGTCCCAGGATAGAACCCTGCGGCACACCCATTGTGATTGATTCTACATTCGATTTTAAGCCATTGACGTCACATATTTGAGCTCTATTTTCTAAATATGATTGAAATATACGCAATTCATTGTCTCTTATGCCATAATGTTCCAGCTTCGTTAATAATATTTCGTGATTTACACAGTCAAAGGCTTTGGATAGGTCACAAAAAATGCCATAAGTATGCTGAGAGTCGTCTAGAGAAGTTAATATTGATTTTACCATAGAAGCTATAGCATCACCCGTTATTATGTGGATAGTCACTAAATGCTTGTAATAATTATTATGAAAAAAAAACCCTGCGAAGTTTCTTACCGGTTCTTCTTCGTGGTTGTAATCGAATCGGATAGAACAAATTGTGACAAATTCGAGTACAGTCGTGCTGTCTAATGAATGCTTAATAAACAATAAACAATAAACAATAAACTTGTCGACTTTTTTTTTAGAATGGACCTTCACCACAGATTACTTAATAGTTACTTCGTCCTTCACGCACGATTTACATAGGCTATACTAGCTTTTGCCCGCGACTTCGTCCGCGTGGATAACTGAACATGACAAATTACTCTTTCAGTACCACATGAAAATTAGATCTCGCTCATTAATGCTCTTTGAGTGCGCGGAGTGCCCGCTTGTTTTCAATTAAAATCAATTAAAATTTGTGAAATTGACGTGTTTCTTGGGCAAAAACAATGGACAGGTAAGTAATCTTCATTATAAAATAGTCCGTAGTAGTTAAGAAACGATATTTGCGAAATATCGTGAGTTTTCGAGTCGAGGCGAAAAAAAATTCGACTCGACTCGAATTTTGTTTTCTATTGATGACTTTTGATTGAAACGGTCGAATTCCTAGACGTGTTACTAATGCAATGACTAGTCAATTTAACGTACATTTCGAAAATATAGGCTTTTCACATATGTTTCATATAAAAAAAGTCGGCAAGTGCGAGTTGGACTCGCGCACCGAGGGTTCCGTATCATCAGCATCACCAATCAATATATATATATTTGTAATATCAATATATTTGTAGGTATTATGTATGTACAAAAACAATTGTTTTGGAAAATCTCGAACCGCCTAAATAAACACTACAGCAATGGTTTTTGACTGTGCGGCATTCGTGAAGTTGAAATATACAAAAATATATGACATAACGACATATCCTTTTCGGATTTTATCTTTACTTGTGAGACCTTGCTTCTTGCCAAATTTCATTACTCTAGCTAGGTCAACGGTAAGTACCCTATAGGTTTAGATTTCATATGAGTGAGTTTGCAATTATTAAAATTTCCCATAAATAGCCGTATCTTTTGATTATATTGATTTAGAAGCTTTCATTTTCTATAGCTCGAAGGGATCGCAGACGTTAGTATTTCATATTAATTTCAATTTGATATCTTGACTCGTTACTGAGAAAAAGGGTCTTGACACACAAAACAAGATTTTTTTTTTTAATATCATATAACTACAACTTTAAAATTTCAGGATTTTTACCTTTACGTGTGCTATGAGACCTTGCTTCTTACCAATTTTTTTTTTTTTTTTATGTGAACCAGCATGGGTGGCTGTGTCGAGGGACCAATGGTGCAGTCGACAGAGCCAAAATCACCTCTCCTCGCGAAACCACGCTCAGTTAGGTGCCATGCCAGCAGATTTGCGGACTGTTGCTAGGCTGTCTAGCCCGTTAATACGACGCTTGAAGACACCCAGGTTAAAGGATTCAGGAAATACACTCGCCGGAAGACAGTTCCACACTCTAGCGGTGCGCCAAAGAAACGATTTAGAGAACCGATGGGTTCTCAAAAGCCCAATGTGTTTAGCTTTCTATTAGTTATTTAGGTTTTTACAGGTCGCTGATAGATTAGAAGGAGCACTAAACAAACACTTTGATGAGAAATTAAATTTTATTATTTTATAACACACAAGCCGACTTGTACAAGGTGAGTCTGACGGAGAAGAGAGATGGCCGTCTTGCCGACCGAAGTTAGGCACGATAAAAAGCAAAAGGTTGCCAGTGCAAATATAAAAGGTTTATGGTTGGTTCCAAACATAAGTTGCGGCCGGCAAGATGGATTACAAGTAACAAAAAAAAGATTTTTTTTTCTTATCATTCTTATCGAACTATTACAATATTAAATGGCGACTTCGCCGCATACCTCAACAGTAGGTATGTTTTTTATTTAGGAAATGGCGACTTCGCCGCATACCTCAACAGTAGGTATGTTTTTTATTTATTAAATGGCGACTTCGCCGCATACCTCAACAGTAGGTATGTTCTTTATTTATGAAATGGCGACTTCGCCGCATACCTCAACAGTAGGTATGTTTTTTATTTATTAATTGGCGACTTCGCCGCATACCTCAACAGTAGGTATGTTTTTTATTTATGAAATGGCGACTTCGCCGCATACCTCAACAGTAGGTATGTTTTTTATTTATTAATTGGCGACTTCGCCGCATACCTCAACAGTAGGTATGTTTTTTATTTATTAATTGGCGACTTCGCCGCATACCTCAACAGTAGGTATGTTTTTTATTTATTAATTGGCGACTTCGCCGCATACCTCAACAGTAGGTATGTTTTTTATTTATGAAATGGCGACTTCGCCGCATACCTCAACAGTAGGTATGTTTTTTATTTATTAATTGGCGACTTCGCCGCATACCTCAACAGTAGGTATGTTTTTTATTTATTAATTGGCGACTTCGCCGCATACCTCAACAGTAGGTATGTTTTTTTATTTATGAAATGGCGACTTCGCCGCATACCTCAACAGTAGGTATGTTTTTTATTTATTAATTGGCGACTTCGCCGCATACCTCAACAGTAGGTATGTTTTTTATTTATTAATTGGCGACTTCGCCGCATACCTCAACAGTAGGTATGTTCTTTATTTATGAAATGGCGACTTCGCCGCATACCTCAACAGTAGGTATGTTTTTTATTTATTAATTGGCGACTTCGCCGCATACCTCAACAGTAGGTATGTTTTTTATTTATTAATTGGCGACTTCGCCGCATACCTCAACAGTAGGTATGTTTTTTATTTATTAAATGGCGACTTCGCCGCATACCTCAACAGTAGGTATGTTCTTTATTTATGAAATGGCGACTTCGCCGCATACCTCAACAGTAGGTATGTTTTTTATTTATTAATTGGCGACTTCGCCGCATACCTCAACAGTAGGTATGTTCTTTATTTATGAAATGGCGACTTCGCCGCATACCTCAACAGTAGGTATGTTTTTTATTTATTAATTGGCGACTTCGCCGCATACCTCAACAGTAGGTATGTTTTTTATTTATTAATTGGCGACTTCGCCGCATACCTCAACAGTAGGTATGTTTTTTATTTATTAAATGGCGACTTCGCCGCATACCTCAACAGTAGGTATGTTCTTTATTTATGAAATGGCGACTTCGCCGCATACCTCAACAGTAGGTATGTTTTTTTATTTATGAAATGGCGACTTCGCCGCATACCTCAACAGTAGGTATGTTTTTTATTTATTAATTGGCGACTTCGCCGCATACCTCAACAGTAGGTATGTTTTTTATTTATTAATTGGCGACTTCGCCGCATTTCTCAACAGTAGGTATGTTTTTTATTTATTAATTGGCGACTTCGCCGCATACCTCAACAGTAGGTATGTTTTTTATTTATTAATTGGCGACTTCGCCGCATACCTCAACAGTAGGTATGTTTTTTATTTATTAAATGGCGACTTCGCCGCATACCTCAACAGTAGGTATGTTCTTTATTTATGAAATGGCGACTTCGCCGCATACCTCAACAGTAGGTATGTTTTTTTATTTATGAAATGGCGACTTCGCCGCATACCTCAACAGTAGGTATGTTTTTTATTTATTAATTGGCGACTTCGCCGCATACCTCAACAGTAGGTATGTTTTTTATTTATTAATTGGCGACTTCGCCGCATACCTCAACAGCAGGTATGTTTTTTATTTATTAATTGGCGACTTCGCCGCATACCTCAACAGTAGGTATGTTTTTTATTTATTAATTGGCGACTTCGCCGCATACCTCAACAGTAGGTATGTTTTTTATTTATTAATTGGCGACTTCGCCGCATACCTCAACAGTAGGTATGTTTTTTATTTATTAATTGGCGACTTCGCCGCATACCTCAACAGTAGGTATGTTTTTTGTTTATTAATTGGCGACTTCGCCGCATACCTCAACAGTAGGTAAGTTTTTTATTTATTAATTGGCGACTTCGCCGCATAACTCAACAGTAGGTATGTTTTTTATTTATTAATTGGCGACTTCGCCGCATACCTCAACAGCAGGTATGTTTTTTATTTATTAATTGGCGACTTCGCCGCATACCTCAACAGTAGGTATGTTTTTTATTTATTAATTGGCGACTTCGCCGCATACCTCAACAGTAGGTATGTTTTTTATTTATTAATTGGCGACTTTCCCGCATACCTCAACAGTAGGTATGTTTTTTATTTATTAATTGGCGACTTCGCCGCATACCTCAACAGTAGGTATGTTTTTTATTTATTAATTGGCGACTTCGCCGCATACCTCAACAGTAGGTATGTTTTTTATTTATTAATTGGCGACTTCGCCGCATACCTCAACAGTAGGTATGTTTTTTATTTATTAATTGGCGACTTCGCCGCATACCTCAACAGTAGGTATGTTTTTTATTTATTAATTGGCGACTTCGCCGCATACCTCAACAGTAGGTATGTTTTTTATTTATTAAATGGCGACTTCGCCGCATACCTCAACAGTAGGTATGTTTTTTATTTATTAAATGGCGACTTCGCCGCATACCTCAACAGTAGGTATGTTTTTTATTTATTAATTGGCGACTTCGCCGCATACCTCAACAGTAGGTATGTTTTTTATTTATTAATTGGCGACTTCGCCGCATACCTCAACAGTAGGTATGTTTTTTATTTATTAATTGGCGACTTCGCCGCATACCTCAACAGTAGGTATGTTTTTTATTTATTAATTGGCGACTTCGCCGCATACCTCAACAGTAGGTATGTTTTTTATTTATTAATTGGCGACTTCGCCGCATACCTCAACAGTAGGTATGTTTTTTATTTATTAATTGGCGACTTCGCCGCATACCTCAACAGTAGGTATGTTTTTTATTTATTAATTGGCGACTTCGCCGCATACCTCAACAGTAGATATGTTTTTTATTTATTAATTGGCGACTTCGCCGCATACCTCAACAGTAGGTATGTTTTTTATTTATGAAATGGCGACTTCGCCGCATACCTCAACAGTAGGTATGTTTTTTATTTATTAATTGGCGACTTCGCCGCATACCTCAACAGTAGGTATGTCTTTTATGAAACAACGACTACGCCGTGTAATTCAATTGTTATTCTATGTTTTATTTCTTTTGCATTTGATTAACAAACTTTTACAAAGGTACAAAACTTAGAAATGGCATCCTTTTAATTCACGCCATTCTTATTTTCATTCATTATATTATGTTGGATAATAATATAACTACTAATTATAATTATATTAGAATTTATTAACTTAGCTATAACAGCGCATTATAATCATTCATAAATAGGGAATACAGCAATTTTGTTAATTGACCGTGTGTAAATTCCCTTTGTGGTATTGAGTTCTACTACACGGACCTTGTTGTCTCTACCCTTAATGACCTTTATAATTCGGCCCACCGGCCAATTGAGCGGTGAAGCATTTTCATCTTTTATTAGCACTAACATGCCTTCTTGTACGTTGGGATGCTCCTTCTTCCATTTTGGACGATTTTGCAGCATAGTTAAATATTGACGTTGCCACACCTTCCAAAAGTGTTGAGTTATTTGAGTGCATCGTCGCCAAAAATGCAATCTATTGGAGGGAATGGAGCTTAAATCAGTCTCGGGGTACATATTAATAGGGCCTCCAATCAGAAAGTGCCCTGGCGTCAAAAATGAAGTATCGCTGCTGTCCTGTGACAGCGGTGTGATTGGTCTTGAATTTAAGATTCCTTCTATTTGTATTAAAATTGTATTAAACTGCTCATATGTTAATGAATTGTTGCCAACTACTCTTTTAAGGTGATATTTAGCACTTTTGACGCCGGCCTCCCAGAGCCCGCCGAATGTTGGAGAGTAACTTGGAATGAAGTTGAAAGTTATGCCGTTGGCAGCTGCAAAGTCAATTACAGAATCTTTGTGCTCCTTATTACATTGCAATTTATAAAGTGAATTTAACAGATTGCAAGCACCCTTAAAATTTGATCCGTTGTCGCAATGTACTTGAGATGGTAAGCCTCGCCGAGAGGCGAACCTTCGGAATGCAGCCAAAAATGCTTCAGTGGTCATGTCAGAAACAAGCTCTGTGTGGATCGCCTTTGTGACAAAACAAACAAATATACAAACATAACCCTTTGTTACTAGAACCTTACGCACACGTGATTGTTTAATATTGAATGGCCCGCAATAATCAATTCCGACTTTCTGGAAAGGCCTCGACATGTTCACTCTATCATAGGGTAGTGACCCCATCAGCTGTTCGGAAATTTCAGCCTTCAATCTGAAACAGGTTGTGCATTTATGAGTAATTTTTTTTATTTCACGGGTTCCGTTGATTATCCAATATTTCTGACATAAACTGCTAAGTGTTGATTTCGGACCAGCATGAAGCAAATTTAGATGCTCCCGGTGTATTATTAGAGATGTTATGTGACAATTTTTAGGCAAAATTATAGGATGTTTTTGATTAAAAGGGATGTTGGCATTTTGCAACCTTCCTCCGACTCTTAATAATCTCTCACCATCCAGGAAGGGGTTCAGGGCTGACAACTTTGTTAAACTTCCTTTACCTTTGGCTATTGAATCGATTTCAGCGAAAAAATGCAAATGCTGATAATGTTTTATGATTATCTTTAATGAGTTGTTTAGTTCTTCGGGTTGCAAATTGCCGACATTTTTTGACAACTTATTTTTGCAATTATTTGCAAATCTCAGAGCATACGCCACTACTCGTTGTAGTTTTGTGGCGCTAGAAAATTTAAGAAAGTAATCCATCTCAACAACAGAAATTGTACATAGTTGACTTTTGGTTTCTGGCAGTGGTATTTCTAAGTAAATTTCTTGAGAACGTGGTTCAAAGGTCAGTTGGGTGAGGTCAGGCGGACCATGCCACCACAGTTTGTTTGATGACAATTTTTGAGGTTCTACACCCCTTGAAAGACAATCAGCAGGATTATTAACTCCCTTTACATGGTACCACGTTTCTGAATCCACACATTTGTTTATATATGTGACTCTGTTTGCTACGTATGTGTTTAAATTTAGCGGCTCCGTTTTTATCCAGGCCAGTGTGATTTTTGAATCCGTGAATAGATAAGTCATCGAAATGTGTGAGTTCAGAATTTCTCTAACCTTAAACGTTAATTTCGATAGCAAAAGTGCGCTATTTAATTCGAGCCTCGGAATCGTTAACTTTTTGCTGATCGGAGCGATTCTAGATTTTGAGCAAATTAATTTGACAGACACTGTATCATTAGAAACTACGCGTAGGTACAAGCAGCATCCATACGCTTTCTCGGAAGCATCACAGTAACCAATCAATTGAATGCACTGAGCCCCACTGATATTTAAATACCTATCAATGTATATGGGTCTCATATTTATTAAACTTTCCGAGAAATCATTCCATGTTTTTTTTAAATCGTCAGGTAACGGAGAATCCCAATCTATTTTACATTTCCACAATAGTTGTAGTATTTCTTTGGACCTAACGAGTATAGGTCCAATAAAACCTGTTGGATCGTAGAACTTACTAATGAAGCTCAAAATATTTCGTTTTGTGATTTTCACAATGGTCTCTTTTATAGGACAATATATCATATATTTGTCTAGCCTTACATTGTATAATAGCCCTAACGTTTTTACAATGCTGCTCTCTTTGTCGAGGTCAATGTTATTAAAGTGACATTTTTCGCTGGGAATACCTTTTAAACCTTCAACATCATTTGCACACCATTTGTGGAGTTCGAACCCGCCCAAATCTAAAAGTTGAATTAGTTGTAATCTTAATTGTACGAGTTCGTCTATAGTGTCCGTGCCCGCCAGAATGTCGTCCACATAGGTGTTGTTGTGAAGCGCCCTGGCGGCCAGCGGGAACCTTGTTCCAAATTGATTTGCGAGCTCCATTAGACATCTCGTCGCGAGGAAAGAGGAAGACTTTAAACCGTAAGTAACAGTCTGAAGCTGCACACATTTAATGTTATCGGTCGGTGATTCCCTCCACAATATATTTTGCAAATGACGATGATCGGGATGCAGCAATATTTGTCTGTACATTTTGCATATGTCTGTGATAATTATGTATTTGTATGTTCTGAAGGAGATCAATATGCAAAATAATTCTTGTTGAACGACACCTCCGTTAAATAAAATGTTGTTAAGACTGATTTTATTTTTTATTTTAGCGCTGCCGTCGAACACAACCCTTAGCTTTGTGGTTTTGTTTTCGGAACGTAGCACGGGATGATGTGCCAAAAAATTTAATTTTTTACTCTTATCAAATGTCACCACCTTTGCATGCCCCAAGGAAATGTATTCGTTTATGAATGCCCGATAATTTTGAAAAAGTATTGGATTGGCTGCGAATCTCTTTTCTAAGTTAATAAATCTTTGATATGCGATCGAGAAAGAATCGCTCAAATTAATTGAATCAATGGGACATTTTAATGGTAATTTCACCTGGAATTTGCGATTTTTTAACTCAACATTGTTTTTGAAGTGCTCCTCACAAAACATTTGCTCGGTTTTGTTTTCGGGGAATATTTCGGGCACCTTCTCAGTTTCCCAGAATTGTAAAATGACTTTCTCTAACGATGGTAAGGATGACATATGACAAGAAACTGCAACATAGCTTGCATTGGCCTCGGCTTGGGAGCCTGCGACAATGAAGCCGAACCTTGTGTTCTGTAATCTTAATCCGGCTCGAAGGACCATTTGGTTTAGCTTTCTATTAGTTATTTAGGTTTTTACAGGTCGCTGATAGATTAGAAGGAGCACTAAACAAACACTTTGATGAGAAATTAAATTTTATTATTTTATAACACACAAGCCGACTTGTACAAGGTGAGTCTGACGGAGAAGAGAGATGGCCGTCTTGCCGACCGAAGTTAGGCACGATAAAAAGCAAAAGGTTGCCAGTGCAAATATAAAAGGTTTATGATTGGTTCCAAACACAATGTCAACAACAAAAGGGTGCTGAGTCTCTCTGCGACGAGTCATGCGGAGATAGGACGGGTGGCAGGGAATAAGGGATGCTAGTTCCGCAGAGCAGCGTCCGTGATAGTATCTGTAAAACAGACTAAGCGAACCCACAAATCGTCTGTGACTCAGGGACTCCAGACCACCTGTAAGTTTCGGGTCGCCAACAAGACAGATGGCTCGGCGCTGTATCGAGTCCAAGGATGCTAGCAGTAAATGGGGACTACCCTCCCAGATGTGACTGCAGTACTCCATCACCGGCCTAATCTGTGTTTTGTACAACAGGAATAGTTGAGCCGGTGAGAAGAACCGCCGATTGCGGAAAAGTATTCCCAATTTTCTGGATGCAGTTTTGGCCTTAGACTCGATTAGTTGCCGGAAACCCACGTCTTTGGAAATAGTGGTGCCCAAGAGGTCCAGGTGTTCCGAGACAGGTACGACGCTGCCTTGGAAACTTGCTTGGAAAGGAAAGGGATCGACCTTAGCAGATAATGCGCAGCACTGAGTCTTGCTAACGTTGAAGGCGACAAGGTTCTCCTGGCCCCATATAGCTACTTTTCCGAGAACGTTATCGACCTTATCAACAACTGAACGTTGAGCCTCCCTGTGCCGCGAATCTCTACTCTTCCAGTCCTTAACATAGCCCTCGTGCTCCGTGCTGTCGTCTGCATAGCTGTGTATCATGCCCAAGGACAGTAGGTCGTTTATAAAGATTAAGAAAAGCGTAGGCGACAGAACAGAGCCCTGCGGAACACCAGCGTTAATTGGAAAGTCGTCCGATTTCGAGCCATCGATGGTAACGAAAATGGAACGACCCGCCAAAAAGCTGACGATCCAGGTGCAGAGTTTGGGTGGAATGCCGAAGGACGGAAGCTTGCCTAGAAGGCCTCGGTGCCAAACGCGGTCGAAAGCCTTGGAAATATCCAGGGCGACTGCCAGCGACTCCCCAAAATTTTCCAATCTTTCGGTTTCGGTATTCAATCTTTCAAATCCAATCTTTTCTTTATGATTATAGGTTGACGGGAAATACCCTATAGGTTTTGATTTGATTGGAGTGAGTTTGCGAGTATGAAATCTGACATAGATGGCCGTATCTTTTGATTGCGTTGGTTTAGAAGCTTTAATATTCTACACCTTAAAGACATCGTAGATCTTAGTATTTCATATTAATTTCAACTTGTTATCTTTATCCGTTCCTGAGAAAAAGGGACCTTGGCATACAAAACAAATTTTTTTTTTATGTCAATAACTACAAATTTACAATTTTCGGATTTTTTCCTTTACTTGTGCTGTAAGACCTTGTTCTTACCAAATTTTATGATTCTATGTTAACAGAAAATACTCTATAGGTTTTAATTTGTTTTGAGTGAGTTTGCGAGTATGAAATATGACATAGATGGCCGTATCTTTTGATTGCGTTGATTTAGAAGCTTTAATATTCTACACCTTAAAGAGATCGTAGATCTTAGTATTTCATATTAATTTCAATTTGTTATCTTTATCGGTTCCTGAGAAAAAGGGACCTTGACATACAAAACAAACATTTTTTTTTATGTCAGTAACTACAATTTTAGAATTTTCGGATTTTTTCCTTTACTTGTGCTGTAAGACCTTGCTTCTTACCAAATTTTATGATTCTATGTTAACAGGAAATACCCTATAGGTTTTGATTTGTTTTGAGTGAGTTTGCGAGTATGAAATATGACATAGATGACCGTATCTTTTGATTACGTTGATTTAGAAGCTTGAATATTCTACACCTTAAAGAGATCGTAGATCTTAGTATTTCATATTAATTTCAATTTGTTATCTTGATCCGTTCCTGAGAAAAAGGGACCTTGACATACAAAACAAACTAAAATTTTTTTTAATGTCACCTATAAATTTACAATTTTCGATTTTTTCCTTTACTTGTGCTATGAGACCTTGCTTCTTACCAAATTTCATTATTCTAGGTTAACGGGAAGTACTCTATAGGTTTTGATTTGATTTGCCGGTAGCAAAATATGTGACTTAAATGGGCGTATCTAGTGATTGCGTGGACCTATAAGCCTAATTTTTTTACACCTCCGAGGAAACGTAGACCTTAGTATTTGATATTAATTTCAACTTTATACCTCTACCCGTTCCTGAGAAAAAAGGTCTTGACAGACAGACACCCAGCCAGCCAGACAGACAGACGGACAACAAAGTGATCCTATAAGGGTTCCGTTTTTTCTTCTTTTGAGGTACGGAACCCTAAAAAGTCTAGAAATATGGTCTAGAACGCGCGGCAGCGGGCGCGTGGCGGGCGCTTTTTGCGAAAAGTGCCTGGCACTTGAGGGGTGTCAGTTGACATATGGCTCTGGCACTTGAAGGGATAATAAATACTTTAGAAGATAACAAAGGTAAAAGCAACCGAAAAAATAATTCACGGACAGGAGTTTCTCGGCCGCCACAGGCCGACACGCAAGCACTACCGCTCTCCCCGCGCTCCCGCTGCTGCCTAGAAAGAGCGCGTCGAGAGCCGCGCGTCGCCCTGTGGTAGCGACAACACGTATATCGGAGCGCTGCTTTATACCCATGTAAAGATAGTTCTTGAAGCTCACTATAGGCTATATACCATCACGCGAAATAGGCTTAGGACTGAGCAGTTTGAAAGAAAGTATAGGAAAGTATAGTATGAACGGAATTTAGTATCGAATGGTAGATGGTTTGGTAGAAGCGATGTTAGATACATACTATAAATATTTAGATGAAATTTGGGAAGAAGATAGATTGCATCCTGTGGACTACCTTTTGTCGAAAAAAAAACGGAAGGGGGTGAAATGGGGGATGTAATTTTGTATGGGGAACCCTCCTTTCCTCTGTTAGGGATATGAAGGGGGAAGGGTGAAGGGGGATCGGATGAAGGGATGGGGATGGAGGAGGGGCGGGGTTTGAGGGAGAGGGGTGAGGATGAAGGGGCGGGACGATGAGGGCGGGGGAGGGAGAGGTATGGGGTGGAGGGGGGCCGGTAGGGGGAGGAAGGTGTGAAAGGGGAGGGAGAATGGTGGGAGGTGAGGAAAGGGTGGGGAGGGACGTAGGGAGATGGAGAAGGTGGAAGGGATTTAGGGTAGGGGTGGTGTGTAAGATGAGTGGGAGATGGGTGAGGAGATGAAGAGAGGGGCGACGAAGGAGGGGGAGGGGTGAGGGATGGGGAAGCTGCGGGAAAAGGGAGGGGTGGATTGGAGGAGAGGGGAGAGAGGAAGGGAGGAGCGAGTGAGGCTAGGAAGGAGGGAGGAAGGGGTGGGAGCAGGAAGAGGGTAGGGAAGAAGGAGGAGGATGAAAGAGTGGGGGTAGGAAAGAGGTGGGAGGGGAAGATGAAACGATCGAGGGGGGAGTGGGGTATTAGGGATATTTTTTTTTAATGCCGAACTGGGTGGCTCTGCCCGAGGTCGCAACCTCAGGCGCAGCCAATTTCACCCCCAAGGAGGTGCCAGTCCGGCTTGGAGGTGGAATAATGTTGCTGGGGACAGGCTATTAACCCGCGATTTGAATATCCGTGTTTGTAGGAGTGGGGGAAGATATTCCCTGGGAGCCCGTTCCACACGTTTGCAGTGCGGCACAAGAACGATTTAGAGAATCGTGCAGTTCGAAGAACTCTTCTGTCGACTACAAAGGGGTGTTCCGCGAGAGTATGGCGGGTTTAGCGGGATAAGGGAAGCAAGTTCGTCAGAGCAGCGGCCATAGTAGTACCGATAAAACAGGCTCAATGACCCAACGATACGTCTGTGTTTTAGAGGTTGAAGGTCCTTTGTGAGTTCAGAGTCACCAATGAGGCGAATGGCTCGTCGCTGAATAGAATCCAAGGCTGAAAGAAGGACTCAGGGGAACCCTCACAAAGATGACTGCAATATTCCATCACCGGTCTTACTTGTGCTTTGTAGAGTGTAAGCAGTTGGACCGGCGTGAAAAATCGCCGACATCGGTAAAGGATGCCTAATTTTCGAGACGCTAGTTTCGCCTTCGACTCTATGAACGATCGAAACCCACCGTCCCTGGACACCTCCATACCTAGGATGCCCAGACTATCATCGTTGGGGACTTGGCTGCCCTTAAAAGTGGCTTGGAGAGGAAACGGATCAGCCTTAGTAGAGAAGGCACAAGCTTGCGTCTTGGCTAGGTTGAAGTTGACCAAGTTCTTGTTCCCCCAAGAGGATACTTCTTCGAGAAGCTGGTCAACCCGAGCAACAGTTTCGCGTCTCGCGTTTGCTGCTGAGGCTTCTCTAGCCTTCCAGTCCTTGATGAACCCTTCCTGCACCGTGCTGTCGTCCGCGTAACAATGTATTTCGCCGAGCGAGAGCATGTCATTGATGAACAATAGAAACAGCGTAGGCGACAGCACGGATCCTTGTGGAACACCAGCATTGATTGAGTAGTCGGCCGAGCAGGCACCATCTAGGGTGACAAAGATCGACCGACCACTCAAAAAGCTGGAGATCCATGTGCACAGTTTTGCAGGGACACCGTAGGCCGGAAGCTTGCTTAAGAGTCCCCGGTGCCAGACGCGATCGAATGCTTTGGATATGTCCAGAGCGACTGCCAGCGATTCCTCAAAACCATCGAGCCTTTCAGCCCACAAATGCGTGACGTACGCTAGAAGATCTCCAGTCGACCTTTGCTTGCGAAAGCCGTATTGTTTGTCGTCGAGGAGTTTAGCGTATTCTAGGTATGTCAGGAGCGCTGAGTTGACAATGTGGTTAAATGGGAAAGAGGAGGACGGAGAAGAGCGAGGGATGGGAGGGGAAGGTAGGGGAAGCCAGGGAGTTAGGGAGAGAGTGAGGGGGAAACGGTTCAGGGGGAGAGAGAGTGAACACAAAAGAAGCTATCGTTTATCATGTTTGCGTGTAAATCGGATTTGCTATTAAACTGACTTTACGGCGGGCGAAGCCGCTGGTAAAAGCTAGAACTAAATAAAAACACGTGAAGTATAATGTTGCATATATAATATATTCTTATTTTATCAAAAGAACAAAAATAATAATGGCATACTCTGTTTCGTTAGTATTAGACATTAGCGACGATCCAATTGGCGTGATGCGAAACGTCTGCGTTGACACCCGGGTAGTAGTTGTGCGCGCAACCGAAGCCCCACGAGGTGACGCCGTAGACGACGCTGGGGTTGGCGGCGTGTGCGACAGGGCCGCCCGAGTCGCCCTGGCACGCGTCACGCCCGCCCTGGTCCAGTATGCCCGCGCAATGCATTGCAGTCGTGATGCGGGGCCAGCTTTGGTAGCCGGGCTGCGTCCGCAGGTAGTCATAGCGGTCGCGGCACAGCGACCAGTTGATCTTATACACCTGCACGTGCAGGAGCACGGGCGAGGCCGCCCCGTTTTGCTGCAACAGACAATCTCGTGAGCTCGCGGCATTACACTAATAGTGTGCGCCGCACGCACGGAAAGAACGAGACACTTCCGTGAGTTTACGTCATTATACTTACTACAGGACGACGAGTCGCGAAACAAACCAGAGATTCTCGTGAGTGTGGTGCTACAATGCGGCACTCGCGATTCGCGTAGTTACGGAGTGAGATATAGACGCCTTCGTGAGCTTGCGGCATTATACTACAGTGTGAGATAGACACAGTAGGAGATAGACGCCTTGGTGAGCTTGTGGCATTACACTACAGTGTGGCACTACGGAGTGAGAGATAGACGCCTCCGTGAGCTTGTGGCATTATACTACAGTGTGATACTACAGAGTGAGAGATAGACGCCTCCGTGAGCTTGTGGCATTATACTACAGTGTGACACTACAGAGTGAGAGATAGACGCCTCCGTGAGCTTGTGGCATTATACTACAGTGTGACACTACAGAGTGAGAGATAGACGCCTCCGTGAGCTTGTGGCATTATACTACAGTGTCACACTACAGAGTGAGAGATAGACGCCTCCGTGAGCTTGTGGCATTATACTACAGTGTGACACTACAGAGTGAGAGATAGACGCCTCCGTGAGCTTGTGGCATTATACTACAGTGTGACACTACAGAGTGAGGGATAGACGCCTCCGTGAGCTTGTGGCATTATACTACAGTGTGACACTACAGAGTGAGGGATAGACGCCTCCGTGAGCTTGTGGCATTATACTACAGTGCGACACTACAGAGTGAGGGATAGACGCCTCGGTGAGCTTGTGGAATTATACTACAGTGTCACACTACAGAGTGAGAGATAGACGCCTCCGTGAGCTTGTGGCATTATACTACAGTGTGACACTACAGAGTGAGAGATAAACGCCTCCGTGAGCTTGTGGCATTATACTACAGTGTGACACTACAGAGTGAGGGATAGACGCCTCCGTGAGCTTGTGGCATTATACTACAGTGTCACACTACAGAGTGAGAGATAGACGCCTCCGTGAGCTTGTGGCATTATACTACAGTGTGACACTACAGAGTGAGAGATAGACGCCTCCGTGAGCTTGTGGCATTATAATACAGTGTGACACTACAGAGTGAGGGATAGACGCCTCCGTGAGCTTGTGGCATTATACTACAGTGTCACACTACAGAGTGAGAGATAGACGCCTCCGTGAGCTTGTGGCATTATACTACAGTGTGGCACTACAGAGTGAGAGATAGACGCCTCCGTGAGCTTGTGGCATTATACTACAGTGTGACACTACAGAGTGAGAGATAGACGCCTCCGTGAGCTTGTGGCATTATACTGCAGTGTGGCACTACAGAGTGAGGGATAGACGCCTCCGTAAGCTTGTGGCATTATACTGCAGTGTGGCACTACAGAGTGAGAGATAGACGCCTCCGTGAGCTTGTGGCATTATACTACAGTGTCACACTACAGAGTGAGAGATAGACGCCTCCGTGAGCTTGTGGCATTATACTACAGTGTGACACTACAGAGTGAGAGATAGACGCCTCCGTGAGCTTGTGGCATTATACTACAGTGTCACACTACAGAGTGAGAGATAGACGCCTCAGTGAGCTTGTGGCATTATACTACAGTGCGACACTACAGAGTGAGGGATAGACGCCTCCGTGAGCTTGTGGCATTATACTACAGTGTCACACTACAGAGTGAGAGATAGACGCCTCCGTGAGCTTGTGGCATTATACTACAGTGTGACACTACAGAGTGAGGGATAGACGCCTCCGTGAGCTTGTGGCATTATACTACAGTATCACACTACAGAGTGAGAGATAGACGCCTCCGTGAGCTTGTGGCATTATACTACAGTGTGGCACTACAGAGTGAGAGATAGACGCCTCCGTGAGCTTGTGGCATTATACTGCAGTGTGGCACTACAGAGTGAGGGATAGACGCCTCCGTAAGCTTGTGGCATTATACTGCAGTGTGGCACTACAGAGTGAGAGATAGACGCCTCCGTGAGCTTGTGGCATTATACTACAGTGTGACACTACAGAGTGAGAGATAGACGCCTCCGTGAGCTTGTGGCATTATACTACAGTGTGACACTACAGAGTGAGAGATAGACGCCTCCGTGAGCTTGTGGCATTATACTACAGTGTGACACTACAGAGTGAGGGATAGACGCCTTCGTGAGCTTGTGGCATTATACTGCAGTGTGGCACTACAGAGTGAGAGATAGACGCCTCCGTGAGCTTGTGGCATTATACTACAGTGTGACACTACAGAGTGAGGGATAGACGCCTCCGTGAGCTTGTGGCATTATACTACAGTGTGACACTACAGAGTGAGGGATAAACGCCTCCGTGAGCTTGTCGCATTATACTACAGTGTCACACTACAGAGTGAGAGATAGACGCCTCCGTGAGCTTGTGGCATTATACTACAGTGTGACAATACAGAGTGAGGGATAGACGCCTCCGTGAGCTTGTGGCATTATACTACAGTGTGACACTACAGAGTGAGGGATAGACGCCTCCGTGAGCTTGTGGCATTATACTACAGTGTGACACTACAGAGTGAGGGATGGACGCCTCCGTGAGCTTGTGGCATTATACTACAGTGTCACACTACAGAGTGAGAGATAGACGCCTCCGTGAGCTTGTGGCATTATACTATAGTGTGGCACTACAGAGTGAGAGATAGACGCCTCCGTAAGCTTGTGGCATTATACTACAGAGTGAGAGATAGACGCCTCCGTGAGCTTGTGGCATTATACTACAGTGTGGCACTACAGAGTGAGAGATAGACGCCTCCGTAAGCTTGTGGCATTATACTGCAGTGTGGCACTACAGAGTGAGAGATAGACGCCTCCGTGAGCTTGTGGCATTATACTACAGTGTGGCACTACAGAGTGAGAGATAGGCGCCTCCGTAAGCTTGTGGCATTATACTGCAGTGTGGCACTACAGAGTGAGAGATAGACGCCTCCGTGACCTTGTGGCATTATACTACAGTGTGACACTACAGAGTGAGAGACAGACGCCTCCGTGAGCTTGTGGCATTATACTACAGTGTCACACTACAGAGTGAGAGATAGACGCCTCCGTGAGCTTGAGGCATTATACTACAGTGTGACAATACAGAGTGAGAGATAGACGCCTCCGTGACCTTGTGGCATTATACTACAGTGTGACACTACAGAGTGAGAGATAGACGCCTCCGTGACCTTGTGGCATTATACTACAGTGTCACACTACAGAGTGAGGGATAGACGCCTCCGTGAGCTTGAGGCATTATACTACAGTGTGACACTACAGAGTGAGAGATAGACGCCTCCGTGAGCTTGAGGCATTATAGTACAATGCGGCACTTGCGATTTGCGAGTCGCGTGGTTACGGAGTGAGGTAGAGACTCTCACCTGTGTGGCGCCCCAGCCGATGGCGGTGAGGGCGGTGTTGTAGGCGAGGTTGTAGCTGGGGCCGGCGATGCTGGCGACGCCGATGTTGCCGCCGAGCGGGAACGCGCCGTGGTAGAGCAGCGCGACGTCGTTGCTGAGGTGGCTGTTGGCATAGCCGCCGTGGAGCAGGAAGCGGCTCAGGTTGTTCGCGATGCCGCCGCTGTTGCGGTTGAGCGTGCCGGCGCGCACGCGCCACTGCGTCGGCTGGTCGCCGCTGAACCGATTTATTTAATTATTTATTATAGAATCAACATTTTCCAACAATTAAGTAGTATAAACTTGTACAATATTAAAGACTATGGCAGATTCATGCAATAGTAATATACGGGTGTCCCAGAAACCGGCGATAATCCGTCGACAGCTGATTTCTGCTGCAGCTGAGCTGCTAATTTCCTCTCAGAATATCAAATTTTAGGTTTAGTAAAAATGGCATAGTTTTTAAGATTTTGTAATTTTTGTAAAAATCTAAAACTTTCTCGCTCAGCTCATTTTTTTAAATGCCACAAGTACAAATGTAAGACTTTCTTAAATCTAGTTTTTTTCAAATATTTCGGTAAAGTAAGGCTTTCACACGGTATCATATTTTTTTTTTATTTTTAATCCTGCTTAGCTTAAAATCGACTAGTAAAAATTTTTTTCAGCGTCATCCCTTGAATTTGGCCCTTGGAGGTGAAAAAAATAATAGCTACACTAAAGTGGCATTATGCAACAAAAATACGCCCATCTAATTTGTTTTAAAAATGATACATCAAAATTTAGATAGGTATTTAAAAGCATAAACAAATAATTCACAAAAACACAAAATCAAAATCAAAATCTTTATTTTTTTTTTGCAGTTTTTTTACAGTGTCTCCATTACGGGTTTTTCGAATATGCAAAATGCCTGAATGGGCGTACAATACAGCCTTCACATGCATAGAGCCATGCAAGGCTGGCTTTACAAAAATAAAATGTACAATCAATACTCAATATATATATATATATATATATATATATATATATATATATATATATGTCATCTGTCAACAAAGTGAAGTGGTGTAAATATTACAAAAATAGATTTTTATATTATTTACCAAACCTATATACAGAATAATGAGTTTTAATAGTGGATTTACTTAATTATATAAACACACAAGTATTTGCGGGACATTTCTTCTACAATTTCAATATTTACAGAGGTTTGAAAAAATTTATACGGGGAAGTGACATTTCGAAAATAAAATGGCTGTCATATCAAGCTGACAACAATAAATAAATACAAGATGAACTCACCACTCACTTCGGAGGCAAACGGTGTTGCTTTGCAGCGTGAAGGCTTGTCCTCTAACAATGCTGCCGGCACATCAGGTACTAACATGACCACTACCATAGGAAATAACTCACTACAAGATCGAAGAAGGCAGTGGTCAAAAGATGACTTAATGGAGCTCATGTACTGCTATTTCAAAGCAAGAGCAGGAGGTATTGGATATTTAACAAGATTAAACAATTTGTTCAAACATAGAAACCCGAATAATCCTAAGAGCGCAACATTCAATGGTACAACCCTTTCGACACAAGCACGAAGAGTAATATCATATGAGATGTTATCGAAAGATCTTATATCAGAAATAGAAAGTGCAGCTAAACTCGATCTACAAAATGAAAATACAAATAGAGAAGAAAATTTAGAAAATGTAAATTTAATTCAGAATAACGAAGATGGTCGAAGACAGTGGTCAAACGAGGAAATGTGTGAACTATTATTCTGCTACTTTAGAGCAAGAGATGGAGGGCGAGGATATCTAAAAAGAATGGAACAATTATTTCGAATGAGAAATGAAAATAACCTAAAACTGAACAAATTTAATGGCCCAATGCTTTCTAACCAAGCAAGAAAAATAATAATTTATCAAATGTTACCATCTAATATAATAGAAGAGTTAAAATTATTAAAAATCACTACAACAAATATTATGGAAGCTCTTTCCAACACCAGGCCAAACCAAATGTATTCCCAAAACACATCTAATAATGATTTAAACATCAACCAAGATAGGAACGACCCGAGTCCGGAAAATGTTCAGAATAATACCGATACACAGGATGTATACACAACGACTGAGGGAAATTACAATCAAGAAAATGAAATACAGGGAGTGATACCACAATATATAGAACAATTAACTGGGGAAGTACCAGAAATAAATTTCAGAACAAATGAGCCCAATGAGGCAGAAACTGACTCATTAATAGTTCACTTTATGGAAAATTTATCTGCTATTAAAAAGATAAAAATGGAAGAAAGATTGAACTTACCAAAAGCAAAAATAAACAAAAAGTATATTGCAAATTTTGATACTATTAATAAATACCTACCAACATTATTAAAAGAGAATATGCATATATTTCAAATAAATGAGATACTTTATACGGCGGCAATCACACTTATTGAAGAAAATAATCAAAAAATCTATACAAAATGTAACAAGCATAACAAAGGTGTACCTCTGTGGAAACAGAGAATACAGATCAAAATTGAATTGATGAGAAAAGAATTAGGACAGTTGCTTGAAATTAGCAGAGGTGTGAAAAGTCGAAGACTTACATCGATTAAGAATAGGCTCTTTGAGAAATTCAATATTACATCTATTATTACTCTAGAAAACTGTATGGAAAATATAAAACAAAAAATTAAAATGTACGCTGGGAGAATAAAACGATATGAAGAAGAAAACTCAGCAAAGAATGAAAATAGATTATTTAAAGAAAATGAACATCATTTCTATAGAAAAATGTTTGATAAAGACGTAATGCCTACTGAGATGCCAACTCAAGACGAAATTGAGACATTTTGGAGTAACATTTTT
This sequence comes from Nematopogon swammerdamellus, assembly GCA_946902875.1. Lineage (NCBI taxonomy): Eukaryota > Metazoa > Arthropoda > Insecta > Lepidoptera > Adelidae > Nematopogon > Nematopogon swammerdamellus. The sequence continues at coordinate 105,234 of OX336361.1, forward strand.
AGTAAGCCAGTGCCAATTAATAGAGAAAAGAATTGGCTACAAAATATTGAAGATGAAATAAATATTCAGGCGCAGTCGCACTTTGAAAAAATTAATGAATTACAATTTATGGACAGTGTAAAACAAATAAAGAACTGGAAATCTCCTGGAATAGACAAATTGCATAATTACTATCTTAAGTATTTTACTACAGCACATCCTTACATTTTAAACAGCTTCAACAAAATTCTTAGCAATGACGAAGAAATTGATTCATGGTTTGTAACTGGTTTAGTTACATTGATCCCGAAAAACACAGATAGCAAATACGCGAAAAATTGGCGACCTATTGCATGCTTACCAACCATGTATAAATTATTAACTTCAATTCTATATGAAGAATTATATAAACACTGTCAGAAAAATGATATAATGGCGCCACATCAACGAGGCTGCAGAAAACGGTCTCGAGGATGCAAAGATCATCTGATACTCAATAAAACAATTCTAGAAGATGCTCATCAAAATAAGAAAAATTTAAATATGACCTGGATAGACTACAAAAAAGCGTATGATTCAGTTCCACATGAGTGGATCTTACATATCCTGAAAATTTATAAATGTCCAGAAAATATAATCAATCTCATAATCAAAGTCATGAGAAAATGGCAAGTCCTTATGACAGCGTCGAGTGCGAAATGCACAATTAACACAAAACCAATAAAAATCAACAGAGGCATCTACCAAGGGGACTCCCTTTCTCCATTTATATTTTGCCTCTGCCTCAATCCCTTATCTTCCATGCTGAACAAATACAATAGGACCGGATACAAACTAAAGAATGGGCAAATATTTAATCACCTAATGTATATGGATGATATTAAATTGTATGCAAAAAACAAATACGAGATGGCGACACTGATTGATACAGTTGAAATATTTACAAGAAATATTGGAATGGAGTTTGGGCTAGATAAATGCAACGTATTAGAATTGAAATGCGGAAAGAGAACAAACATCGCTGGAGAGGAACACATACTGCTAGACGGAAATAAATTCTTACCCTTGGAAGATGGAAAGAAATACAAATATTTGGGAATTTGTGAAAATGGAGAAATTGACCACAATCAAGTCAAAGAAGACAAAGCAAATTTATATTTTAAAAGGACAAGAAGAATTCTAAAATCTAAACTCAACGCCAGAAATATTATTAAAGCAATTAACAGCTATGCTGCTCCAGTTTTGTTATACACATTTAATGTTATCAATTATAACGTCAGTGAGCTGAAGAAAATTGATGTTAAAACCAGAAAGCTTTTCAATATCTACCAAGCACACCAACAAAAGTCTGACGTGCAACGATTATATCTACCAGTTCACGAGGGAGGACGGGGACTACTCAATATGGAAGATTTGTATAAACGTATTACTATTAAATTTGAAATGTACATAAAAATAGGATGTGACTGCATTATGGAGACCATAAAGTCACATGACAATAGAAAGACCATTTATAGCATACAAAAAGAAGGTGAAACATTTAGAGCTGACTTGAATCTTTCGGATCCAACTGAAGATGAAAATATAATACTTAAATACCAAATACTTATCAATAAAGAAAAGTGGAAGATGAAGCCCATTCACGGTCAGATATTTAACCAAATCCTGGCGCATACTAATACTGACTATCAGAAATCATTTACATGGCTTAAAAAAAATCCAACGACCCCCAAATTAGAATCCCAGATTTTTGCAATACAAGACCAGGCAATTATCACAAAACAGTTTGAAAGAGATGTACTCAAACGAGAGGTCGACGGTAAATGTCGCTTGTGCAGTGAACGTGACGAAACCGTAATGCACATTATATCAGGTTGTAAAATTTTGGTACAACCTCTGTATGTTAAAAGGCACAACAATCTCGTAAAATATGTGTATTGGTGCCTTAGAAAGAAACATCAATTTCAAACAACCAAATTTTGGTGGCAATGTCCCTTAAATGAACCACATGTAATTGAAAACGAGTCTAGCAAAATTATCTGGGAACTACCAGTAACTACCGACCTTGCAATACCGAACAATAGACCAGATTTGATATATATAGATACATTGAAAAATAAAACCTATCTCATTGATGTAACCGTGCCCTCAGATTACAACATTATGAAAAAGGAAGCAGAAAAATTATCAAAATACTATGCCCTCAAAATTGAAGTGGAAAGACTGTGGAGCACAACGTGCAAAATTATTCCTATTGTTATTGGTACCACCGGAATTATTTCAAAAACTGCACAAAAATATATAGATATTTTAAAGGCGGATATAAAGATGGAAATTTTACAGAAGCAGGCGGCTATACATAGCACAAAAATTATGTCGAAATTTATGAGTGGATATTTGGAAGAATTAAATCAAACAGAAAATCAATAGACCAGAGCTCCAAAATACTTATGTATAACATCTTAATGTACACCTTGTTCTTTTTCCTGGGAGGACCCTGGGCGGGAACAAGACGGACTGTTGGCACTAAGATGCCGGAAACTCCAAAAATTGGATGAAGAAAGTTATATATACTAATAATAAATCTGTAAGGGATGGTCATGGAGTAAGTTACTTTGTTTTAGGAAATATTGAGTTTGTAGCCTATATGTATGATACTAAAGCTAAATTGACGATTTTTAGAAATCTTTTCTGTATGTATGTATGTATGTATGTTCCGCGATAACTCTTAAAGCCATCATCCAAATTCGATGAAACTTAGTATAAGCACATTTAACTATACGGGATACAGGATAGGCTAACTAAAATTCACTTCCGGCCACGCTAAGATGTGGCTCCCATACATATCGAATCGAAATAAAAGCGGCGCGGCGCGGCGGCGGTTGGTGGCGACAAGCTGCGGAGGCTGGTGGCGGCGGGGCGGGGCGCGGGGCGCGGCACGGGGTGCGGTCTGGCGGAGCGCGGTGTGTGTATGCATTGTCTCGAGCAGGCAGAGTATCTTATTTAATTCGATTCATAATATTATGTAGGTTTACTTCGTTAGGTTTGATTAATTTTAGGTGCAAAGTGTTGTTGCAAGTCGATGTTAGCGGATATTTACTTAACTGGAATTCCTATTTGATTTAAGTTATTTGATCGTATGTTTATTATATTGTACGTACGTAGTGTAGTACCTATGCGCGCAATATTAACGAAAAGATTCTTATTTTTACCCGACTACGGCGAAGGGAAAAGGAGAGTTATGTGTTTGACCGGTATGTATATATGTATGTATGTATGTATGTATGAATGTATGTATGTTTGTATGTATGTATGTATGTATGTATGTATGTATGTATGTATGTATGTATGTATGTATGTATGTTCATCTGTTCCCTCATAACTTCGAAACTACTTATCATAATTTGACAAATGAGGTATCGTTGGATGCGTCTTGACGCTGGTTATAGGCTATGTGATGTCCCATAAAATTGGATATGGCGCCCTCTAAAGGACATAAAGTCATGACCTACACAAAATTTTTTTAATGATGCCGTGTTGGGTATCAAATGAAAGGGCTTAATTAACACATTTCAAAAATTTATATATTGTTAGCTGTTGCTTTCGGATTTGCATGCATGCATCCGATAAATTGGGAATAATTTCTAAAATCAGGCCTCACTCCGAACCTACCCAAAATACATCATACTAATATTATAAACGCGAAAGTTTGTGAATGAGTGGCGTTCAGGAAGACGATATACCTACTCAAAGAAAGTAAGTAACTAATGGCGAGGCCGAAGGCCGAGCTGCGTTCGGGAAGACTATAAACCTTCTCGAAAAAAGTAAGTAACAAAAGGCGAGGCCGAAGGCCGAGCTGCGTTCAGGAAGACCCTAAACCTTCTCGAAGAAAGCAAGTAACAAAGAGCGAGGCCGAAGGCCGAGCTGCGTTCAGGAAGAGGATAAAACTTCTCGAAGACAGTAAGTAACTATGGGCGAGGCCGAAGGCCGAGATGTGTTCAGGAAGAGGATAAACCTTTTTGAAGAAAGTAAGTAACAAAGAAGTCGCCCATAGTTACTTACTGTCTTCGAGAAGTTTTATCGTATTCCTGAACGCAGCTCGGCCTTCGGCCTCGCCCTCTGTTACTTACTTTCTTTGAAAAGGTTATCCTCTTCCTGAACGCAGCTCGGCCTTTGGCCTCGCCCATAGTTACTTACTGTCTTCGAGAAGGTTTATCGTCTTCCTGAACGCAACTCTGCCTTCGGCCTCAAATAGTAACTCACTTTCTTCGAGACGGTTTATCGTTTACCTGAACCCAGCTCGCCCTTAGTTACTAGCCTGAACCCAGCTCGCCCTCCAAATACGAAATTCACGCGAGCGAAGCCGCGGGCAAAAGCTAGTGTATTCATAAAAAAAAAAACATTGATGCCTATTTCTTGCAACACAGTTACGAGTGACGTAGTAATACGTACATGTAATAGTGAGCAGCAGACAGCGTTCAGATGGTGATGAGTACGACGCCGCACGCCTGGCTCTACGAGGGTCGAGTCCGGTTCAACCCTATGAACGGCATGTACTCGGTGATGTAGTAATACGTACATGTAATAGTGAGCGACAGAGAGCGTGCAGGAGCTGGTGATGAGTGCGACGCCGCACGCCTGGCTCTACGAGGGTCGAGTCCTGTTGAACCCCATGACAGGCATGTACTCGGCGATGTAGTAATACGTACATGTAACAGGGAGCGGCAGAAAGCGTGCAGGAGCTGGTGATGAGTGCGCCGCCGCAGGCTTGGCTCTACGAGGGTCGAGTCCGGTTGAACCGCATGACAGGCATGTACTCGGCGATGTAGTAATACGTACATGTAACAGTGAGCGGCAGAGAGCGTGCAGGAGCTGGTGATGAGTGCGCCGCCGCAGGCCTGGCTCTACGAGGGTCGAGTCCGGTTGAACCCCATGACAGGCATGTACTCGGCGATGTAGTAATACGTACATGTAACAGTGAACGGCAGAGAGCGTGCAGGAGCTGGTGATTAGTGCGCCGCCGCACGCCTGGCTCTACGAGGGTCGAATCCGGTTGAACCGCATGACAGGCATGTACTCGGCGATGTAGTAATACGTACATGTAACAGTGCGCGGCAGAGAGCGTGCAGGAGCTGGTGATGAGTGCGCCGCCGCACGCCTGGCTCTACGAGGGTCGAGTCCGGTTGAACCGCATAACAGGCATGTACTCGGCGATGTAGTAATACGTACATGTCACAGTGAGCGGCAGAGAGCGTGCAGGAGCTGGTGATGAGTGTGCCGCCGCAGGCCTGGCTCTACGAGGGTCGAGTCCGGTTGAACCGCATGACAGGCATGTACTCGGCGATGTAGTAATACGTACATGTAACAGTGAGAGGCAGAGAGCGTGCAGGAGCTGGTGATGAGTGCGCCGCCGCAGGCCTGGCTCTACGAGGGTCGAGTCCGGTTGAACCGCATGACAGGCATGTACTCGGCGATGTAGTAATACGTACATGTAACAGTGAGCGGCAGAGAGCGTGCAGGAGCTGGTGATGAGTGCGCCGCCGCAGGCCTGGCTCTACGAGGGTCGAGTCCGGTTGAACCGCATGACAGGCATGTACTCGGCGATGTAGTAATACGTACATGTAACAGTGAGCGGCAGAGAGCTGGTGATGAGTGCGCCGCCGCAAGCCTGGCTCTACGAGGGTCGAGTCCGGTTGAACCGCATGACAGGCATGTACTCGGCGATGTAGTAATACGTACATGTAACAATGAGCGGCAGAGAGCGTGCAGGAGCTGGTGATGAGTGTGCCGCCGCAGGCCTGGCTCTACGAGGGTCGAGTCCGGTTGAACCGCATGACAGGCATGTACTCGGCGATGTAGTAATACGTACATGTAACAGTGAGAGGCAGAGAGCGTGCAGGAGCTGGTGATGAGTGCGCCGCCGCAGGCCTGGCTCTACGAGGGTCGAGTCCGGTTGAACCGCATGACAGGCATGTACTCGGCGATGTAGTAATACGTACATGTAACAGTGAGCGGCAGAGAGCGTGCAGGAGCTGGTGATGAGTGCGCCGCCGCAGGCCTGGCTCTACGAGGGTCGAGTCCGGTTGAACCGCATGACAGGCATGTACTCGGCGATGTAGTAATACGTACATGTAACAGTGAGCGGCAGAGAGCTGGTGATGAGTGCGCCGCCGCAAGCCTGGCTCTACGAGGGTCGAGTCCGGTTGAACCGCATGACAGGCATGTACTCGGCGATTTAGTAATACGTACATGTAACAATGAGCGGCAGAGAGCGTGCAGGAGCTGGTGATGAGTGCGCCGCCGCAGGCCTGGCTCTACGAGGGTCGAGTCCGGTTGAACCGCATGACAGGCATGTACTCGGCGATGTAGTAATACGTACATGTAACAATGAGCGGCAGAGAGCGTGCAGGAGCTGGTGATGAGTGCGCCGCCGCACGACTGGCCGAAGGCGGAGGCTGTCGACCACCTGTACTCGGTCGCGACCATGTAGGGGTATCTGAAGTCGCCGACGGGTGTGCCCCCGACGATCCTCTGCGTTCTCTCGGGAACCGCTGTCACACACACACACACATATTCTCAATGCATGACGCATAAATACATAATTAATATTCAAGTTGTAAAATTGTCATGTAATTTTGTAAATTGTAGATGAGTTATAATAATTTTTTTATTCTGAAACGGCTGAACCGATTTAAAAATAAAAAAAAAACAATTATTTCAAAAAGATCAATTTTTTTCTACGAAAAGAAACAAATTGTAAGTCGATCTGACCAGTAGTTCAGGAGTTATAAGCATTTATTGATTTTCGAAGTTTTCGAAGCATTTTTTCTAAGGGCCATATTTATAGAAGAGATCAATGTACGAGTCTCAGGTATGTTGTCTTAGCAAGTCGGAAGAACTACCTTTAGGACGATATGCCTCACATTCCTTTAAACCTTTTCATTAAAAAAATTAATAAATAATAAAAAAAAATATATCTCGTCGAGGCCTATCATTTCCTCCGCAGCGGGTGAGTAGTCGTGGTCGTGGATCAGTAGTTTCCGAGATATGCCCTCTCAACCACCACGCAGTGAGGACGCCTTGTCGAGGCGTGGTGGCTTGCGAGTGCTAAGCTGTTTAACCTTTCATGACCAGATCTGGTGACTGACTCGTGAGAGAGTAACGTAGCTAACACTTCACCAAGATCTTCTCCCGCGAGCATTGTAATGGGCACCAAGGCCGTGGTCTGAAACCAGCCCATCCTCAAAACCCCAGTATATGACCCTCACCAGCTACCTATCAAACCACAAATCCATCCTGTCCTATCCCAATAAGTGGGGTGACGACCACTTTTTTTTTTTTTTTTTTTTTTTTTTTCCCTCCGTCACCCGCGTGTTTGTGCCGTGCGTGGAGACCCGTAAGGGGGGAGATGGGGATCCTGGTAGCTGAGCATCTCCGCGAGGTGCAACACGCTGCTTTGGCCTCAGATTCATCCCAAAACGGGCGGTCGCAATGTAGCCGCATTGCGATCAATCGGCTGTGGCATCACGGTAAGACGGATGTCGGCTAGCGCCCCTAGGATGGCCTGTCTGCAGCGGGCCGGAGCGCTTTGGGACGGCACCGTGGCTGGGTCGGCCCGATCGTGACCGTAACCTGCTCGTGGATGGACCATCCTGAGAGTGAACCTATTGAACTGGCAGTTGATGGGTGGCGGACTCACAGAGGGAGGGTGTGTGTGGCTGACACCCATCAAGGGCTGGACAATATGTTCCGGGTGCTATATCCCCCAGCTAACCTGGTGCCCAAACGGGCATCCCCAATTTTGAGGACTCGGTGGTGGGTGGGATGCTTGGGGGACGAAGCAACAAACGGAAGAAGAGTATGGATTCTAATAAAGACACAGTAATACAGCCACCGACGCAAGGAGAAAGGACGACACCACCACCGATTGCGGCTGCGGCCGAACCGGTGGCACGGGACAGTCGTGACGAGCCGTGGACTCAGGTAAAGAGGGGTAAAAATGCAAGACACCGCCTTAACAAGCGGCGTCGCGCGCATTTTAACCGCATGCTTGAGTCCACGGGGCAGTACCAACCCACGGGCGCAGCCGGGGAAACGGGTCGTGAGGACCCCTTCACCAACACCCGTGGGAGAGGAGCCATTGGGCCATTCAGAGCCGGGCATCGTGGACGAGCTGGTGGGGCACGCGGGACCATGCCGGTCAGACCCCCCCTAAGGGGATCTGGGCACGGCCACCGCGGGCCATCGCGATCATCACCAGCGGCCCCGTCCACAAGTTTGCCCGACTCTGGAAAGGACCAGGCCGACGCACCGACCTGCTCACACCAGAAGAGGGGCCGACCAGGGGTGTCAGGCATGACCCCATCTGAGAAAAGGCCGAGGGTAGAGGGCCTCACGTACGCTGCTGCAGCAACAGCTAAATATACGGAGATGGCCATTGTCAAGGCTGACAGAGCCCCCCTGACCAAGGACGAAGCAGAGTCGATCCGCGAGACGCTGGAGAACGTCCTGTGGAAGATGGTGACGGATGCACCTCTTCCGGATGATGAGGACGACGACGACGACAGCACACCGACGGGACCCAATTTCCAGGGATTCCCTACTTTTAAAGTAGGGGCCCTGAATCTTAGGTGTTCCAACGACTTCACTAGAAAATGGCTGGAACAGAAGGTGGCAGAACTATCCCTCACAGGGATTAAACTCGCCGTGATTCCAGCCAGCGAGGTGCAAAAATTGATACGGTGTTTCTGTAAGGTGCCCGGGGTCCCAGCCGACATCAGCGTCAAGGCTGTCATGGACCGCTTTAGGGTGCAGAACAAACACCTGAAAATAGGCAGGTGGACAGTGCTGAACTCCACACGAGATCAAGGTAGCCTGCTCATCACTCTCGGCATACCCGAGACAGAGATGGGCACGCTACTGAGCCACCACCGGCGGATTGGACACGGGCTGTCCAACGTATACGTCCACGTACCCGACGCAGGTATACCAAAGCCGAATCCTGCACTACCTCCAGCAGCAGCTACTGCAGCAGCTGAGGGAACGAAAGCGGTCGGGACGGTTCAACCGACGACAGAGACTCCGACACCGTCACCGCCATCTTACATGGTGCCGGTACTGACGACAGGACCTATGGTGACTACACCACCCCATGGTAAGTCACCACTTACAAATCCTTTCTCGTGCTTCACGAGGAAGGATGACGCGACGGACCACGGTGTCAAAGAGAAGCGCCAGTGGTACAGGGACGGCGGGCATCTGCCCGTGGGAGCGAGGGAGTGCTCCATTGCGTCAAGTGAAGAAGCGGCTCCAGTCTACGGACTGGAACCGCTTCCGAGCATGCCAGGGACCCTCTCGCTTGACTCTGCCTACGCAGACCTGACGTTAAGGGGCCCACACGGCCTGGGCATGGAGGGATCGCTTGACCCACTACAGGTAATGGCAGAATCCCTGTGCCTAGATATTGACGAGGAGCAACTCCTCGCTGCCTCGGGTGAGCAGTCCGTGTGATCCTTGGGAATGGCAGTCTCACACAGTCCGAGCATCAAAGTTATTCAGGCCAATCTCCAGCACTCGCAAATGGCTTCTGCAACCTTACACGGTAAGCTTGAGACATGTTGTGAAACCGTAGCTCTGCTGCAGGAGCCATGGGTTCGTGGGGGCAGGGTCTGTGGCCTGGGTAACCTACGCGGTAAACTCTATCTTGACACCGCATCTAACAGGACCAGAACTTGTATATTTGTTCCGAGTCTTTTTACAGCAACGCTGCTCAACCAGTTTACTGACTGTGACCACACCGTCATCCGGCTCCTTGGAGTCGAGGGAGCGGGCACGAAGGGCATCATCCTGGCGTCCTGCTACCTGGACTGTAGAGAGCCGGCTCCATCGAGCAAGATGGAAGAACTGGCGCGCTTCTGCGAGGACAATGACGAGCACCTCATCATAGGGTGCGACTCCAACGCACACCACCAGGTTTGGGGGAACGCACGTAACAATGACAGAGGTAACTCACTATACGAATACCTACTAACCACTAAAATGCAAATTCTTAACAAGGGGTCGGAGCCCACTTTTGTAACAACCAGGTTTGAGACAGTCATTGACATAACACTGGCGACAGACAAAACTGTCAACATGGTGCGCGGGTGGTATGTCTCTAGAGAAATGTCATGCTCCGATCATAGGTGGCTTTGTTTTGAAATTACAGCAAACATCACGAAGAGGGAGATACGAAGAAACCCAAGGAAAACCAACAAGGCCCATTACAGGAGCTTGGTTGAGGGTAAGCTTGGGTGCTTCGACATCCCCGAAGTCGTACATACAATCAACGAGCTTGAGTTATCTGTGGAAAAGTTAACTTCAGAACTAACCCAAAGTTTCGAGGAAGCCTGTCCGCTTGCAGAAGCAAATGACGGCCCCGGAAAGGGAGGGAAACAATGGTGCCCAGTACTGGAGAATCTCCGAAGGAAACTAAGACGACTCCAGAACAGGGCGCGGTATACTAAAGAAAACTCGGACCTAGCGAACTACAAAGAGGCCCTGAACCACTTCAAGAAAAGGGTAAGGGCCAAAAGAAGGGATGCCTGGAGGAGGTTCTGCAGCAGTATAGAGACCACCACACAGGCAGCCAGAATCAAGAAACTACTCTCAGGAGAGCCAGATCAGCAGATGGGAAGCCTGAGGAAACCAGATGGTACATACACCAACACCGTACCGGAAATGTGTAAAGTCCTGCTCGACACACACTTCCCCGAGTGCAGTATAGCCGACCAGATCAACTGGGTTGAAACCACAGGGAGTCAACCGACCAACGTAGACTGGGACACGGCTCAACGCGTAGTAACGCATGAAAAGGTAGTTTGGGCCATAGAGAGCTTTATCCCTTATAAATCACCTGGGCTAGATGGCATTTATCCGGCGCAATTGCAGTGGTGCTCAAAGATCCTGGTCCCAATACTGGTGAGGATCTTCAGAGCCTGCATTGCCCATAAGTACGTCCCCAGGGGATGGCGTGAGGTTAAAGTGATCTTTATCCCAAAACCTGGCAGGAGCGAGTACTCACTTGCCAAGTCGTACCGGCCGATTAGCCTGACCTCGTTTTTACTTAAAACACTGGAAAGGCTTTGTGACCGTGAAATTAGGGATGTGACGCTGAAACATCATCCGTTACACAAGCAGCAACATGCATACATGCCAGGCCGCTCAACAGAATCTGCACTACATGCAGTAGTGCACAAAATTGAGCAGTCTCTAGAAAACAAAATGTCAACCCTAGGCGTTTTTATCGACATAGAGGGCGCGTTCGATAAAACGACCTTTGGAAGTATTGGGCAGGCTCTGACACAGTATGGTGTTGATTCCACAATCAGTGGCTGGATAGACAACATGCTGAAGCTCAGAGCGGTTCAAGTGACGGTGGCAGACACAACGAGGGCTCTAGTCGCTAGAGGCTGCCCACAGGGAGGGGTGTTGTCACCGCTGTTGTGGGACTTTGTGGTGGACGGCCTCTTAAGGCGCCTAAACGAGGCCGGGTACTACACGGTCGGCTATGCGGATGACATTGCCATCCTCATAAATGGGAGCTTCGAAACGATACTGTGTGAAGTGATGCAAGGGGCTCTCAAGATCATTGAGCACTGGTGCAAGGAACAATCTCTGTCGGTGAACGCGAAGAAGACAGAGATGGTTCTCTTCACGAACAAAAGAAAGCTCGGGAACCTTAGATACCCGACGCTTAATGGGACAATGCTAACAATGTCAGAGCAAGTCAAGTATCTGGGCATTATTCTTGACAATAAACTCAACTGGAGTAGGCACTTGGACCAAAAAATACAAAAAGCAACTGTCTCATTCTGGCAGTGTCGCAGGCTGCTGGGAAAAACATGGGGTGTAACCCCCAAAATTACTCAGTGGATGTACACTGCCATAGTGAGACCGATGCTATCTTACGGAGCCGTGGTCTGGTGGCCCAGATCCAAACTGCGGACCACAACGATGCAATTAGAGAAGCTGCAGAGGCTTGCCTGCATAGGCATTACGGGTTGTATGCGCACAACACCCACGGCCGCCATTGAAGCCATGCTCTGTCTGACGCCGCTGGACCTATTTGTCAGACAGGAGGCAGCGGCGTCCGCACTAAGGCTCAATACGCTAGGATTATGGAAAGGGGACGAACCAGTAAAGCACACAAGTGTCCTGAACACGATGTGCAATGAACTACCCCTATTAAGGGCAGGTTCCGATCGGATACCCACCACCCACGTCTTCGAAAAACATTTCGAGGTCATAATAGGACCAAGAACCCCTGGCCCATCTAGTGAGACGGAACTCAGAATCTTTACAGACGGGTCACGGACAAGCAGCGGAACCGGTGCGGGCATTTTCTCACTGGAGCTGAACATTAACAGATCAGTACCACTTGGTGCACACTCAACCGTTTTCCAAACGGAAGTAATCGGGGTGCTACAAGCGGCAACCGCTGTGACTGAGATGGGCGTATCAGGGTACATTATCAAGATACTCTCAGATAGCGCAGCGACACTTATGGCACTGAAGAGCAAGAGGTGTACCTCAGGCCTAGTGCTACAATGTCGTGGGGCCCTGGAGAAGGTTGCAGGTAATAATAACAGGGTGATCCTCCAGTGGATAAAAGGCCACAACGAAGACGACGGAAATGACAGTGCTGATGACCTCGCCCGAAGAGGATCCAGAACTATACCTATAGGAGCGGAACCCGTGATAATGCCGTCAGCCAGCACACAGAGATCTTGGTTGCACGCGTGGACATCACGGAAACACAGGGACAGATGGAAGGGTCTCTCAGAGTGCAGACAGTCGAGAGCTGCCCTTCCTAAACCAGACCGAAGGCTGGCTCGGAAGCTTATCAGCCTGGCCCGGGCTAAGCTAAGAATAGCCGTTGGTCTGATGAGCGGCCACTGCTCACTAAATAAACATCTACACACGATGGGTATTACGGATAGTCCACTATGCAGAGGATGCTTGGCGACGGATGAAACGGCCGAGCATGTTTTGTTGGAGTGCAGTGTGCTTGACAACCAACGAAGGGACATACTCCGCTCCCCATCTTCCGTTGCGGCGGTCTGCAGACACCCCGGTCGACTTGTGGCTTTCATGGAAGACATAGGCTGGCTGGGATAGCTGGAGACTGCGGGGTTTTGCACGAAGGTCCCCAACCAAGCGGGATTAGTTTGCAGGCCTAGAGCCAACCCCAAACCTAACAACAACAACATGCCCTCTCAAGCACTTTTTCCGTTTTTTTTACGAGACGGCTGAATCGACTTGGTAAAGAACAACTACTCGTATTTAAAAAAGAGCAATTTTTCTACCAAAAGAAACAAATTTCAAGTCGATCTGACCAGTAGTTCAGGAGTTATAAAGCATATTTTATTGATTTTCGAAGCCTTTTTTCTATGGGCCAATGATACTTATAATATCATTGCTCTCGGGTATGTCGTCTTAGCAAGTCGGAAGAACTACCTTTAGGGCGATATGCCTCACCTTCCTGTAACTCTTATAGTTTTTGAGATCTAAGTCGCCAAAAGTACATATTTATCGTGACACAACAAAGCAGGATAAAGACGTTTCATCAAATCACGTCAAAAAACCTGGCATAGGAGTCGGTTCGCACTCCTTCTGGTGTTCTTTAAACGTGCAATCACGGTGGAACGTGGAGAATGCATGTATGTCGTAGGGTAGATCCAAATGTTCGTGGCCTAACATAGAAAGAGCCATGACATTTTTTTAAATCTACCCTCATTTGTAGTACGAATTTGCAGTAATAAATGTGAGAAGTTTGGTTCCGATACTGCAAGCCATATTTTTTTCATGATTATTTGTTTAACGCTATCTGACAAGATTTTCAATAATGGAGAAAATGAACACCAAGCAGTGATTAAATACCTCCATAAAAAAGGCATATCACCAAATGATATCCATCAAGATATGGTGAACACATTAGGGGAGCCTGCTCCATCGTATTCCAGTGTCAAAAAGTGGGTAGCTGAGTTTAAGCGGGGTCGGGAGAGCATTCAAGATGTCCCTAGGAGCGGAAGGCCTTCGACGTCTACCACGGAGGAAAACGTCAATAAAATATGTGATCTGATACTGAGTGACCGAAGATTGACCATCAATAAGATAGCTGAGCTCACAGGCATTAGTAGTTATGGCCGAGTACAAAACATTATATCGGAAGACATACATACATACATTTCACACACGCTGAATCCCGACAATCGGGGTAAGCAGAGTAATCGGTGTTGTGCTGCAAGAACTCTGGTAAATTACAGCACAACACCGACCACCACGTATCATATATCGGAAGAATTTGGTATAATAAGGTTTCTGCTCGTTGGGTCCCAAGATTGCTTTCAGCTGAACAAAAATGAGTTCGATTCACAATTTCCCGCGATTGTTTTGTACTTTTGAGGCAGATCCCGAGGATGTTTTTGTCCCATTTCGTTACCATGGATGAAAGCTGGGTCCACCGCCATACTCCTGAATCGAAACTACAATCGAAGCAGTGGAAAAGATCTGGCTCACCCACTTCGAAGAAGGCTAAGGTTATTTTGTCGACCAACAAAGTCATGGCTTCAGTTTTCTGGGATGCTAAATGCGAAGTTGATTATTTCGTGGATTATTTACCAAAAAGCGGAACTATAAGTTCAACCTATTGCGAAGACTTCGGGATGAAATCAAAGAAAAATGGCCGGGGTTGCTGTGGAAGAAAGTGTTGTTCCATCAAGACAACGCCCGGGTTCACACTTTGGCTGAATCAATGTCTGAAATTCATAATTGTGGCTATGAATTATTGCCCCACGCACCTTATTCGCCGGATTTAGCCCCCTCGGATTGGCACCTTTTTCCAAATAAAAAAAAAAACACTTAGGTGGCTCGAAATTTTCGACCAAAGAAGAGGTGATAGCCGCAGTAAATGAGTATTTTGATGACCTTCCGGAATCATTTACAGGTTAATGTACGAAATTCTTCCAGCTCCGCGAGCGCACTTTAGCTGATAGCTAGTCAGGGAGAGGATTCGTGCTTGCAGTCGTGCAGTGAGCGAGTTAGTGAGCGAGTATAATGTGTACTGACCGAGCGCGGTGCCGAGCAGCGCGAGCGCAGCTACCACTAGTGCGGGGGCGGACTGCATCATGCCGGGCGGGTCGAGCGGGGTCGAACGGGGTCGAGCGGGGTCGAGTCGTGTCGGACCGTGTCGAGGCGGTCTACGACTGTGCAGCCGCCGACGCTTTTCGCTACATTTATACCTAACGTTCATATTTCTAATTCAACAATATTCATTCTGATAACAATTATCATATAGAGATAGGCGTTAGACGTTAGTTATATATATAGGGTGATAAAAAATTCACGTAAATTATGTATAATTAAGAAAAAACTATATTTTTTCCTCAATATTAATTATGTCCCCTTCAAAGTAATCACCGTCGGATAGAATGCACTTCTGCCGACGTCTTTTTCAATCTTCGAAGCATTTCTGTAACGAACTCTTAGTTATGGTCTTCAGTTGCTTCAGCGATTCTCCTCTATGGTCACGAAACGTCGTCCTTTCATAGGTCTCTTTGGAAACAGGAAAAGGTCGCAAGGGACCAAGTCCGGCGGATACGATGGCTGAGACATCAATGCGCTCTGGTTTTTTTTTTTTCAAAAAATCGCGACCAAATCGCGATGTGCTGCACCATGATAACGAGCGGACGCGTTACTATGGGGCAGTTGGAAAAGGATATTCTTCTACAATTCTGGTCTTTACCTGGGAATGGCCTCACGCAAACGGCGTAAAACTTCTAGGTGATTTTCTGGCTCCTTATTGAGCGTGCAACCTGGTTTAGTAATTCGAGGTGTACAATCCTAATATAATATACATGTAGGTAACTACATAAATTAATATTATGTTTCATCAAATATTAAAAATAAATACTAATAACTAAATAATTAAAACCTAACTAACAAATGTAAAACATTGATAAAATTAACCTAATAAATAAATAAAGAAAAACTAAATACTAACATTTAAGATTACTGTAAGTAAAAAACTTCGTCCAATTCCTCCGACTCCGCCACAGTACCCAATACGCTGGCTGCGTTGCCCCTTTGAATGGCTAGGCCTATTTGCTGAAAAAAGAAAAACTTGGCGCGTCGGTCACCAGACTTATCAATAAGGAGCTTTCCTAGGACGTTTCCGAAAGTCCTTGCGTCGGGTGACCACACGCCAAGTGTTTCCACAGCAAAGGCCAGGAATTCGAATTGTTATCAAACAAAACAGTAATAAGAACCTTAACGATCGATCGAACTTGACGTGCCTTGTTGGGCCTTCGCTGCTCTGCAGTCTTCCATTGTGATGATTGCACCTTTGTTTCAACGTACATGATACACCCATGAATCTTCACCGGCTATAGATGAACCGTTTGAGCAATTATTCTTGGTCGTCAGCAACTTCATCCAACATTTGCTGATACTGCTTCTGTTGAAGATATAACCATTTTGGCGCCCACTCGAGACATACCCATCCATAATGCTTGTGATAATCGAGTCACAAGATCCGTATGAGAAAGCAACTCCCTCTGCCACCGCTCTAATAGTGATTCGGTGATTGGAAAGCACAATTACTTTGATTTTGTGGATGAGGTCATCAGTAGTCGATGACATGACTTGCTGTCATTTTCACTCTGGAAAAATCTTGAGGAATCGACGAATACAATTAAACGCGTCTTACTAGTTTTTTCTATCAAAAAGCCAACTACGCATACAAAATAGCCGAAAACACATAATATTATTTTTAAACACCAGGTGTGTACCAACATATAGAAAAAGAAAAAGGTCTCTTACAGTAACGTATTTATATTCAAATATTTTGTGTATGTCTTTATCAGCCCTCGCATCGCATACGTAGCATTTTTCGCGATGATTATGATTCCGTATGAACGGTGTGGTCGAGCGCATGTGGAGTGAAACACCTCGTCTACCCCGCCCCGCGCCGTGTGTCGGCTGCTGCCCGCCCGACCGGGGCGGGGCGGGGCGGGGCGCGGCGGAGCTCATCAAACAGTAGTAACGGCGGACATGCGTCGCACCCTGCTCATCTCACTGCCCGCCGCCGCCGCCGCGCGTCGTCACGTCGCGGGTCGTGTCGCCATCCTGATGAATTATGTTGTAAGGAAGCGGACGCCGCCATGGAGAGAGTAGAGTAGAGAGGAGTAATTATTGTGGTAATCTCTAATTGTTAGTAAAACATACATTAGCGCTGAGGGGATGTAACATTTCAAATTTCACCAATCACGCAACGTTTATAAGTGCACGTGTGCTGAATCACGAGCACTTGGTCGACGCGGCTGATGTGATGTGACGCGACGAGTTGCGTCGGCGCGGCGGTGACGTCCAGTCTGCCGGAGCGAATCCTCTCTACTCCCGCTTCCGTGGCACCGGGCGCCGGGCGCCGGGCACCGGTGGCGCTGACTCACCGCCCGCGCCGGATGATGTGGGTGCACTGTGCAGCGAGCGCGACACCTCTCCACCGAGCCGCGTCACCCACCTCACTCACCCAACTAGCAGGAAACAATTGTACAGGGTGCGGCGCGAAAACTTGCTGATTTGTATTTCGCGCCAAGCGGCGAGGTGGGGCTGGGAAAGGGCGGGAACCGACTCGTTCGAAATACGAAATCATGAAGTTTTGTTATCCGCATAGTCAGTTCGCGCCATGAATTGGACCAAAGAGCAGCGCGCGTTTGCCGTCGAGGCGTACTTTTTACTGGCCGTTCCAGCGCCTCATCTCTTTGAGAGGCGACCTTGTTTACCGGTGTGAAGTTAGCAGCCAAAATTAGCAGCCAAAAGAGGGTAATACAAAAAGTTACCAGCTTGGAACACAATGTGCAGACATGTAAACTACAAATAGCCAGAACACTGCAAATGGAATATTTCATGTGCAACACTATTCCGAAAAGGATATAACAAAATATCAGATGAAACACTGTAAATAAAAATAAAGTTGAGGTAACATGTTTGTTTTAGTCAATATAAAATGTATTTCTACACGTAAATAAAATAAAATAATAATACTAAATCTCACCGACGAGACCGTAAATGGGAAAGAAGGATTCTAAAAAATTTGAAATAAAAGACCCCCCGTGTTTTCCTCAGGATAGCGGGCGTTAATTCGAAACAGTCTCATCCGGTAAAGCGAATGATTAGAGGCATTGGGGCCGAAACGACCTCAACCTATTCTCAAACTTGAAATGGGTGAGAACTGGTGACCGTGTTCTTACTGTTAAAAAAAAAGTCCGTAATTGGGGGATTAGACCTTTAAATAAAAAAAACTATTTCAATACTCAGCTACGAGTTAAAAACTGAAAAAATTATATCGGCCAAACGAGGCTTTGAGCCAAGCAAGGCTATAAGACAGAAAATCTAACAATGACACATGTTCTTACCGTTGAAAGTAGAAGTCCGTAATTGGGGAATTAGACCTTTAAATAAAAAAAAAACTATTTCAATACTCAGCTACGAGTTAAAAACTAAAAAAATTATATCGGCCAAACGAGGCTTTGAGCCAAGCAAGGCTATAAGAGAGAAAATCGAACAATGACACATGTTCTTACTGTTAAAAGTAGAAGTCCGTAATTAGGGGATTAGACCTTTAAATTAAAAAAAAAGTATTTCAATACTCAGCTACGAGTTAAAAACTGAAAAAATTATATCGGCCAAACGAGGCTTTGAGCCAAGCAAGGCTATAAAAGGGGAAAATCGAACAATGACACATGTTCTTACTGTTGAAAGTAGAAGTCTGTAATTAGGGGATTAGACCTTTAAATAAAAAAAAAAATATTTCAATACTCAGCTACGAGATAAAAACTGAAAAAAATATATCGGCGAAACGAGGCTTTGAGCCAAGAAAAGCTATAAGAGGGAAAATCGAACAATGACACATGTTCTTTCTGTTAAAAGTAAAAGTCCGTAATTAGGGGATTAGACCTTTAAATTAAAAAAAAACTATTTCAATACTCAGCTACGAGTTAAAAACTGAAAAAATTATAACGGCCAAACGAGGCTTTGAGCCAAACAAGGCTATAAAAGAGAAAATCGAACAATGACACATATTCTTACTGTTAAAAGTAGAAGTCCGTAATTAGGGGATTAGACCTTTAAATTAAAAAAAAAGTATTTCAATACTCAGCTACGAGTTAAAAACTGAAAAAATTATATCGGCCAAACGAGGCTTTGAGCCAAGCAAGGCTATAAAAGGGGAAAATTGAACAATGACACATGTTCTTACTGTTAAAAGTAGAAGTCTGTAATTAGGGGATTAGACCTTTAAATTAAAAAAAAACTATTTCAATACTCAGCTACGAGTTATAAACTGAAAAAATTATAACGGCCAAACGAAGCTTTGAGCCAAGCAAAACTATAGGAAAGAAAATCGAGCAATGACACATGTTCTTTCTGTTAAAAGTAAAAGTCCGTAATTAGGGGATTAGACCTTTAAATTAAAAAAAAACTATTTCAATACTCAGCTACGAGTTAAAAACTGAAAAAATTATAACGGCCAAACGAGGCTTTGAGCCAAGCAAGGCTATAAAAGAGAAAATCGAACAATGACACATATTCTTACTGTCAAAAGTAGAAGTCCGTAATTAGGGGATTAGACCTTTAAATAAAAAAAACGATTTCAATACTCAGCTACAAGTTGTTAAAAACTGAAAAAATTATATCGGCCAAACGAGGCTCTGAGCCAAGCAAGGCTATAGGACAGAAAATTGAGCAATGGCACATGTTTGTACTGTTAAAAGTACAAGTCCGTAATTAGGGGATTAGAAATTTAAATTTAAAAAAACTATTTCAATACTCAACTGCCAGTTAAAAACTGAAAAAATTATATCGGCGAAACGAGGCTTTGAGCCAAGCAAGGCTATAGGACAGAAAATCCAGCAATGGCACATGTTTGTACTGTTAAAAGTACAAGTTCGTATTAGGGGATTAGACATTTAAATTAAAAAACACTATTTCAATACTCAGCTGCCAGTTAAAAACTTAAACAATTTTAACGGCCAAACGAGGCTTTGAGCCAAGCAAGGCTATAGGACAGAAAATTGAGCCATGGCACATGTTTGTACTGTTAAAAGTATAAGTCCGTAATTAGGGGATTAGACCTTTAAATTTAAAAAAAAACTATTTCAATACTCAGCTACGAGTTAAAAACTGAAAAAATTATATCGGCCAAACGAGGCTTTGAGCCAAGCAAGGCTATAAGAGGGAAAATCGAACAATGACACATGTTCTTACTGTTAAAAGTAGAAGTCTGTAATTAGGGGATTAGACCTCTAAATAAAAAAAAAATATTTCAATACTCAGCTACGAGATAAAAACTGAAAAAATTATATCGGCGAAACGAGGCTTTGAGCCAAGCAAGGCTATAAGAGAGAAAATCGATCAATGACACATGTTCTTACTGTTAAAATTAGAAGTCCGTAATTAGGGGATTAGATCTTTAAATTAAAAAAAAACTATTTCAATACTCAGCTACGAGTTAAAAACTGAAAAAATTATAACGGCCAAACGAGGCTTTGAGCCAAGCAAGGCTATCAGAGAGAAAATTGAACAATGACTCATGTTCTTACTGTTAAAATCAGAAGTGCGTGGTTAGGGGATTAGATCTTTAAATTTAAAAAAAACTATTTCAATACTCAGCTACGGGTTAAAAACTGAAAAATATATAACGGCCAAATGAGGCTTTGAGCCAAGCAAGGCTATAAGAGAGAATATTTAACAATGACACATGTTCTTACTGTTAAAAATATAAGTCCGTAATTAGGGGATTAGACCTTTAAATAAAAAAAAACTATTTCAATACTCAGCTACGAGTTAAAAACTGAAACAATTATAACGGCCAAGCGAGGCTTTGAGCCAAGCAAGGCTATAAGACAGAAAATTGAGCAATGGCACATGTTTGTACTTTTAAAAGTACAAGTCCGTAATTAGGGGATTAGAAATTTAAATTTAAAAAAACTATTTCAATACTCAACTGCCAGTTAAAAACTGAAAAAATTATATCGGCGAAACGAGGCTTTGAGCCAAGCAAGGCTATAGGACAGAAAATCCAGCAATGGCACATGTTTGTACTGTTAAAAGTACAAGTTCGTATTAGGGGATTAGACATTTAAATTAAAAAACACTATTTCAATACTCAGCTGCCAGTTAAAAACTTAAACAATTTTAACGGCCAAACGAGGCTTTGAGCCAAGCAAGGCTATAGGACAGAAAATTGAGCCATGGCACATGTTTGTACTGTTAAAAGTACAAGTCCGTAATTAGGGGATTAGACCTTTAAATTAAAAAAAAAACTATTTCAATACTCAGCTACGAGTTAAAAACTGAAAAAGTTATATCGGCCAAACGAGGCTTTGAGCCAAGCAAGGCTATAAGAGGGAAAATCGAACAATGACACATGTTCTTACTGTTAAAAGTAGAAGTCTGTAATTAGGGGATTAGACCTCTAAATAAAAAAAAAATATTTCAATACTCAGCTACGAGATAAAAACTGAAAAAATTATATCGGCGAAACGAGGCTTTGAGCCAAGCAAGGCTATAAGAGAGAAAATCGAACAATGACACATGTTCTTACTGTTGAAAGTAGAAGTCCGTAATTAGGGGATTAGACCTTTAAATAAAAAAAAACTATTTCAATACTCACCTACGAGTTAAAAACTAAAAAAAATATAACGGCCAAACGAGGCTTTGAGCCAAGCAAGGCTATAGGACAGAAAATCGAGCAATGGCACATGTTCCTACTGTTCAAAGTAGAAGTCCGTAATTAGGGCATTAGACCTTTAAATAAAAAAAAACTATTTCAATACTCAGCTACGAGTTAAAAACTGAAAAAATTATAACGGCCAAGCGAGGCTTTGAGCCAAGCAAGGCTATAGGACAGAAAATTGAGCAATGGCACATGTTTGTACTTTACGTCCGTAATTAGGGGATTAGACATTTAAATTTAAAAAAACTATTTCAATACTCAGCTGCCAGTTAAAAACTGAAAAAATTATATCGGCCAAACAAGGCTTTCAGCCAAGCAAGGCTATAGGACAGAAAATCGAGCAATGGCACATGTTTGTACTGTTAAAAGTACAAGTCCGTAATTAGGGGATTAGACATTTAAATTTTAAAAAACTATTTCAATACTCAGCTACGAGTTAAAAACTGAAAAAATTATAACGGCGAAACGAGGCTTTGAGCCAAGCAAGGCTATAGGACAGAAAATCGAGCAATGACACATGTTCTTACTGTTAAAAGTAGAAGTCCGTAATTAGGGGATTAGACTTTTAAATTAAAAAAAGACTATTTCAATACTCAGCTACGAGTTAAAAACTGAAAAAACTATAACGGCGAAACGAGGCTTTGAGCCAAGCAAGGCTATAAGAGAGAAAATCGAACAATGACACATGTTCTTACTGTTAAAATTAGAAGTCCGTAATTAGGGGATTAGACCTTTAAATTAAAAAAAAACTATTTTAATACTCAGCTACGAGTTAAAAACTGAAAAAATTATGTCGGCTAAACGAGGCTTTGAGCCAAGCAAGGCTATAAGAGAGAAAATCGAACAATGACACATGTTCTTACTGTTAAAATTAGAAGTCCGTAATTAGGGGATTAGATCTTTAAATTTAAAAAATACTATTCCAATACTCAGCTACGAGTTTAAAACTGAAAAAATTATAACGGCCAAATGAGGCTTTGAGCCAAGCAAGGCTATAAGAGAGAAAACTGAACAATGACACATGTTCTTACTGTTGAAAGTAGAAGTCCCTAATTAGGGGATTAGACATTTAAATTTGAAAGAAAAATATTTCAATACTCAGCTACGAGTTGAAAACTGAAAAAATTATATCGGCCAAACGAGGCTTTGAGCCAAGCAAGGCTATAAAAGAGAAATTTGAACAATGACACATGTTCTTACTGTTAAAAGTAGAAGTCCGTAATTAGGGGATAAGACCTTTAAATTAAAAAAAAACTATTTCAATACTCAGCTACGAGTTAAAAACTGAAAAAATTATAACGGCCAAACGAGGCTTTGAGCCAAGCAAGGCTATAAGAGAGAAAATTTAGCAATGACACATGTTCTTACTGTTAAAAGTAGAAGTCCGTAATTAGGGGATTAGACCTTTAAATTAAAAAAAAATATTTCAATACTCAGCTGTGAGTTAAAAACTGAAAAAATTATATCGGCCAAACGAGGCTTTGAGCCAAGCAAGGCTATAAGAGAGAAAATCAAACAATGACACATGTTCTTACTGTTAAAAATATAAGTCCGTAATTAGGGGATTAGACCTTTAAATAAAAAAAAACTATTTCAATACTCAGCTACGAGTTAAAAACTGAAACAATTATAACGGCCAAGCGAGGCTTT
This sequence comes from Nematopogon swammerdamellus, assembly GCA_946902875.1. Classification (NCBI taxonomy): domain Eukaryota; kingdom Metazoa; phylum Arthropoda; class Insecta; order Lepidoptera; family Adelidae; genus Nematopogon; species Nematopogon swammerdamellus. The sequence continues at coordinate 128,638 of OX336361.1, forward strand.
GAGCCAAGCAAGGCTATAAGACAGAAAATTGAGCAATGGCACATGTTTGTACTTTTAAAAGTACAAGTCCGTAATTAGGGGATTAGAAATTTAAATTTAAAAAAACTATTTCAATACTCAACTGCCAGTTAAAAACTGAAAAAATTATATCGGCGAAACGAGGCTTTGAGCCAAGCAAGGCTATAGGACAGAAAATCCAGCAATGGCACATGTTTGTACTGTTAAAAGTACAAGTTCGTATTAGGGGATTAGACATTTAAATTAAAAAACACTATTTCAATACTCAGCTGCCAGTTAAAAACTTAAACAATTTTAACGGCCAAACGAGGCTTTGAGCCAAGCAAGGCTATAGGACAGAAAATTGAGCCATGGCACATGTTTGTACTGTTAAAAGTACAAGTCCGTAATTAGGGGATTAGACCTTTAAATTAAAAAAAAAACTATTTCAATACTCAGCTACGAGTTAAAAACTGAAAAAGTTATATCGGCCAAACGAGGCTTTGAGCCAAGCAAGGCTATAAGAGGGAAAATCGAACAATGACACATGTTCTTACTGTTAAAAGTAGAAGTCTGTAATTAGGGGATTAGACCTCTAAATAAAAAAAAAATATTTCAATACTCAGCTACGAGATAAAAACTGAAAAAATTATATCGGCGAAACGAGGCTTTGAGCCAAGCAAGGCTATAAGAGAGAAAATCGAACAATGACACATGTTCTTACTGTTGAAAGTAGAAGTCCGTAATTAGGGGATTAGACCTTTAAATAAAAAAAAACTATTTCAATACTCACCTACGAGTTAAAAACTAAAAAAAATATAACGGCCAAACGAGGCTTTGAGCCAAGCAAGGCTATAGGACAGAAAATCGAGCAATGGCACATGTTCCTACTGTTCAAAGTAGAAGTCCGTAATTAGGGCATTAGACCTTTAAATAAAAAAAAACTATTTCAATACTCAGCTACGAGTTAAAAACTGAAAAAATTATAACGGCCAAGCGAGGCTTTGAGCCAAGCAAGGCTATAGGACAGAAAATTGAGCAATGGCACATGTTTGTACTTTACGTCCGTAATTAGGGGATTAGACATTTAAATTTAAAAAAACTATTTCAATACTCAGCTGCCAGTTAAAAACTGAAAAAATTATATCGGCCAAACAAGGCTTTCAGCCAAGCAAGGCTATAGGACAGAAAATCGAGCAATGGCACATGTTTGTACTGTTAAAAGTAGAAGTCCGTAATTAGGGGATTAGACTTTTAAATTAAAAAAAGACTATTTCAATACTCAGCTACGAGTTAAAAACTGAAAAAACTATAACGGCGAAACGAGGCTTTGAGCCAAGCAAGGCTATAAGAGAGAAAATCGAACAATGACACATGTTCTTACTGTTAAAATTAGAAGTCCGTAATTAGGGGATTAGACCTTTAAATTAAAAAAAAACTATTTTAATACTCAGCTACGAGTTAAAAACTGAAAAAATTATGTCGGCTAAACGAGGCTTTGAGCCAAGCAAGGCTATAAGAGAGAAAATCGATCAATGACACATGTTCTTACTGTTAAAATTAGAAGTCCGTAATTAGGGGATTAGATCTTTAAATTTAAAAAATACTATTCCAATACTCAGCTACGAGTTTAAAACTGAAAAAATTATAACGGCCAAATGAGGCTTTGAGCCAAGCAAGGCTATAAGAGAGAAAACTGAACAATGACACATGTTCTTACTGTTGAAAGTAGAAGTCCCTAATTAGGGGATTAGACATTTAAATTTGAAAGAAAAATATTTCAATACTCAGCTACGAGTTGAAAACTGAAAAAATTATATCGGCCAAACGAGGCTTTGAGCCAAGCAAGGCTATAAAAGAGAAATTTGAACAATGACACATGTTCTTACTGTTAAAAGTAGAAGTCCGTAATTAGGGGATAAGACCTTTAAATTAAAAAAAAACTATTTCAATACTCAGCTACGAGTTAAAAACTGAAAAAATTATAACGGCCAAACGAGGCTTTGAGCCAAGCAAGGCTATAAGAGAGAAAATTTAGCAATGACACATGTTCTTACTGTTAAAAGTAGAAGTCCGTAATTAGGGGATTAGACCTTTAAATTAAAAAAAAATATTTCAATACTCAGCTGTGAGTTAAAAACTGAAAAAATTATATCGGCCAAACGAGGCTTTGAGCCAAGCAAGGCTATAAGAGAGAAAATCAAACAATGACACATGTTCTTACTGTTAAAAGTAGAAGTCCGTAATTAGGGGATTAGACTTTTAAATTAAAAAAAGACTATTTCAATACTCAGCTACGAGTTAAAAACTGAAAAAACTATAACGGCGAAACGAGGCTTTGAGCCAAGCAAGGCTATAAGAGAGAAAATCGAACAATGACACATGTTCTTACTGTTAAAATTAGAAGTCCGTAATTAGGGGATTAGACCTTTAAATTAAAAAAAAACTATTTTAATACTCAGCTACGAGTTAAAAACTGAAAAAATTATGTCGGCTAAACGAGGCTTTGAGCCAAGCAAGGCTATAAGAGAGAAAATCGAACAATGACACATGTTCTTACTGTTAAAATTAGAAGTCCGTAATTAGGGGATTAGATCTTTAAATTTAAAAAATACTATTCCAATACTCAGCTACGAGTTTAAAACTGAAAAAATTATAACGGCCAAATGAGGCTTTGAGCCAAGCAAGGCTATAAGAGAGAAAACTGAACAATGACACATGTTCTTACTGTTGAAAGTAGAAGTCCCTAATTAGGGGATTAGACATTTAAATTTGAAAGAAAAATATTTCAATACTCAGCTACGAGTTGAAAACTGAAAAAATTATATCGGCCAAACGAGGCTTTGAGCCAAGCAAGGCTATAAAAGAGAAATTTGAACAATGACACATGTTCTTACTGTTAAAAGTAGAAGTCCGTAATTAGGGGATAAGACCTTTAAATTAAAAAAAAACTATTTCAATACTCAGCTACGAGTTAAAAACTGAAAAAATTATAACGGCCAAACGAGGCTTTGAGCCAAGCAAGGCTATAAGAGAGAAAATTTAGCAATGACACATGTTCTTACTGTTAAAAGTAGAAGTCCGTAATTAGGGGATTAGATCTTTAAATTAAAAAAAAACTATTTCAATACTCAGCTACGAGTTAAAAACTGAAAAAATTATAAAGGCCAAGCGAGGCTTTGAGCCAAGCAAGGCTATAGGACAGAAAATTGAGCAATGGCACATGTTTGTACTTTACGTCCGTAATTAGGGGATTAGACATTTAAATTTAAAAAAACTATTTCAATACTCAGCTGCCAGTTAAAAACTGAAAAAATTATATCGGCCAAACAAGGCTTTCAGCCAAGCAAGGCTATAGGACAGAAAATCGAGCAATGGCACATGTTTGTACTGTTAAAAGTACAAGTCCGTAATTAGGGGATTAGACATTTAAATTTTAAAAAACTATTTCAATACTCAGCTACGAGTTAAAAACTGAAAAAATTATAACGGCGAAACGAGGCTTTGAGCCAAGCAAGGCTATAGGACAGAAAATCGAGCAATGACACATGTTCTTACTGTTAAAAGTAGAAGTCCGTAATTAGGGGATTAGACTTTTAAATTAAAAAAAGACTATTTCAATACTCAGCTACGAGTTAAAAACTGAAAAAACTATAACGGCGAAACGAGGCTTTGAGCCAAGCAAGGCTATAAGAGAGAAAATTGAACAATGACACATGTTCTTACTGTTAAAATTAGAAGTCCGTAATTAGGGGATTAGACCTTTAAATTAAAAAAAAACTATTTTAATACTCAGCTACGAGTTAAAAACTGAAAAAATTATGTCGGCTAAACGAGGCTTTGAGCCAAGCAAGGCTATAAGAGAGAAAATCGAACAATGACACATGTTCTTACTGTTAAAATTAGAAGTCCGTAATTAGGGGATTAGATCTTTAAATTTAAAAAATACTATTCCAATACTCAGCTACGAGTTTAAAACTGAAAAAATTATAACGGCCAAATGAGGCTTTGAGCCAAGCAAGGCTATAAGAGAGAAAACTGAACAATGACACATGTTCTTACTGTTGAAAGTAGAAGTCCCTAATTAGGGGATTAGACATTTAAATTTAAAAGAAAAATATTTCAATACTCAGCTACGAGTTAAAAACTGAAAAAATTATATCGGCCAAACGAGGCTTTGAGCCAAGCAAGGCTATAAGAGAGAAAATTGAACAATGACACATTTTCTTACTGTTAAAAGTAGAAGTCCGTAATTAGGGGATAAGACCTTTAAATTAAAAAAAACTATTTCAATATTCAGCTACGAGTTAAAAACTGAAAAAATTATAACGGCCAAACGAGGCTTTGAGCCAAGCAAGGCTATAAGAGAGAAAATTTAGCAATGACACATGTTCTTACTGTTAAAAGTAGAAGTCCGTAATTAGGGGATTAGATCTTTAAATTAAAAAAAAACTATTTCAATACTCAGCTACGAGTTAAAAACTGAAAAAATTATAAAGGCCAAGCGAGGCTTTGAGCCAAGCAAGGCTATAGGACATAAAATTGACCAATGGCACATGTTTGTACTTTTAAAAGTACACGTCCGTAATTAGGGGATTAGACTTTTAAATTTAAAAAAACTATTTCAATACTCAGCTGCCAGTTAAAAACTGAAAAAATTATATCGGCCAAACAAGGCTTTGAGCAAAGCAAGGCTATAGGACAGAAAATTGAGCAATGACACATGTTCTTACTGTTAAAAGTAGAAGTCCGTAATTAGGGGATTAGACTTTTAAATTAAAAAAAGACTATTTCAATACTCAGCTACGAGTTAAAAACTGAAAAAATTATAACGGCGAAACGAGGCTTTGAGCCAAGCAAGGCTATAGGACAGAAAATCGAGCAATGACACATGTTTTTACTGTTAAAAGTAGAAGTCCGTAATCAAGGGATTAGACCTTTAAATTAAAAAAAAAACTATTTCAATACTCAGCTACGAGTTAAAAACTGAAAAAATTATAACGGCCAAATGAGGCTTTGAGCCGAGCAAGGCTATAAGAGAGAAAATTGAACAATGACACATCTTCTTACTGTTAAAATTAGAAGTCCGTAATTAGGGGATTAGATCTTTAAATTTGAAAAAAACTATTCCAATACTCAGCTACGAGTTAAAAACTGAAAAAATTATAACGGCCAAATGAGGCTTTGAGCCAAGCAAGGCTATAAGAGAGAAAATTGAACAATGACACATGTTCTTACTGTTAAAAGTAGAAGTCCGTAATTAGGGGATTAGACCTTTAAATTAAAAAAAAATATTTCAATACTCAGCTGTGAGTTAAAAACTGAAAAAATTATATCGGCCAAACGAGGCTTTGAGCCAAGCAAGGCTATAAGAGAGAAAATCAAACAATGACACATGTTCTTACTGTTAAAAGTAGAAGTCCGTAATTAGGGGATTAGACCTTTAAATTAAAAAAAAACTATTTCAATACTCAGCTACGAGTTAAAAACTGAAAAAATTATAACGGCCAAACGAGGCTTTGAGCCAAGCAAGGCTATAAGAGAGAAAATTTAGCAATGACACATGTTCTTACTGTTAAAAGTAGAAGTCCGTAATTAGGGGATTAGATCTTTAAATAAAAAAAAAACTATTCCAATACTCAGCTACGAGTTAAAAACTGAAAAAATTATAACGGCCAAATGAGGCTTTGAGCCAAGCAAGGCTATAAGAGAGAAAATTGAACAATGTCACATGTTCTTACTGTTAAAAGTAGAAGTCCGTAATTAGGGGATTAGACCTTTAAATTAAAAAAAAAATATTTTAATACTCAGCTGTGAGTTATAAACTGAAAAAATTATATCGGCCAAACGAGGCTTTGAGCCAAGCAAGGCTATAAGAGAGAAAATCAAACAATGACACATGTTCTTACTGTTAAAAGTAGAAGTCCGTAATTAGGGGATTAGACCTTTAAATTAAAAAAAAACTATTTCAATACTCAGCTACGAGTTAAAAACTGAAAAAATTATAACGGCCAAACGAGGCTTTGAGCCAAGCAAGGCTATAAGAGAGAAAATTTAGCAATGACACATGTTCTTACTGTTAAAAGTAGAAGTCCGTAATTAGGGGATTAGATCTTTAAATTAAAAAAAAACTATTTCAATACTCAGCTACGATTTAAAAACTGAAAAAATTATGTCGGCCAAATGAGGCTTTGAGCCAAGCAAGGCTATAAGAGAGAAAATCGAACAATGACACATGTTCTTACTGTTATAATTAGAAGTTTGTAATTAGGGGATTAGACCTTTAAATTTAAAAAAAAACTATTTTAATACTCAGCTACGAGTTAAAAACTGAAAAAATTATGTCGGCCAAATGAGGCTTTGAGCCAAGCAAGGCTATAAGAGAGAAAATCGAACAATGACACATGTTCTTACTGTTAAAATTAGAAGTCCGTAATTAGGGGATTAGATCTTTAAATTTAAAAAAAACTATTTCAATGCTCAGCTACGAGTTAAAAACTGAAAAAATTATAACGGCCAAACGAGGCTTTGAGCCAAGCAAGGCTGTAAGATAGAAAATTTAACAATGACACGTGTTCTTCCTGTTAAAAGTAGAAGTCCGTAATTAGGGAATTAGACCTTTAAATAAAAAAAAATATTTCAATACTCAGCTACGAGTTAAAAACTGAAAAAATTATATAGGCCAAACGAGGCTTTGAGCCAAGCAAGGCTATAAGATAGAAAATCGAACAATGACACTTGTTCTTACTGTTAAAAGTAGAAGTCCGTAATTAGGGGATTAGACCTTTAAATAAAAAAAAAACTATTTCAATACTCAGCTACGAGTTAAAAACTGAAAAAATTATAACGGCCAAACGAGGCTTTGAGCCAAGCAAGGCTATAAGACAGAAAATCGAACGATGACACATGTTCTTACTGTTGAAATTAGAATTCCGTAATTTGGGGATTAGACCTTTAAATTAAAAAAAAACTATTTCAATACTCAGCTACGAGTTAACAACTGAAAAAATTATAATGGCCAAACGAGGCTTTGAGCCAAGCAAGGCTATAAAAGAGAAACTTGAACAATGACACATGTTCTTACTGTTAAAAGTAGAAGTCCGTAATTAGGGGATTAGACCTTTAAATTAAAAAAAAAACGATTTCAATACTCTCCTCCAATACAATACAAGCCAATACAAGCCTCATTTGGCCGTTATAATTTTTTCAGTTATTAACTTGTAGCTGAGTATTGAAATAGTTTTTTTTTTAATACTGTTCCGGATCGACTTCTCAGGGCAGTGGACTGTAGGTGGTTGGTGAAGCTTTGCCCGTCACTGCAGAGCGGTTACAGCGGGTGCGGAGACCGTGTTCTTCTTTCTCCTTCGCACGGATCGGTGACCGTCTCGCTCTTGCGCGACCGACGCAGACGGGCGTGCGGCTCGGCAACGTCACTCGCGATGGTCGTTCGCGGGTGGTGCGATGGGTCGACCGTAGGTGTGCTTCACTTCTTCGAGCGGTGCTGCGACCGTCTCGCTCACTCGGCGACGCGGCGACGGTCTCTCTCTCTCGCGGCCGGCGCAGACGGGCGTGCGGCGTGGAGAAATCACTCGCGGCGGTCGTTCACGGGTGGTGCGCTGGGTCGACCGAGTGTGCTTACTTTCGTCCTCGACCGTTACGCTAGGGCGCAGGGAGGTGCTCTTCTTCCTCGACCGATACGCCACGTGGCGCCGGGAGGTAATCCTCGACCGATACGCCACGGGGCGCCGGGGGGGTGGTGGTGCGATCGCTCGACCGTACGCCGCGCAGCGCCGGGAGGTAATCCTCGACCGATACGCCGCGGGGCGCCGGGAGGGAAACGTAGCGTAGCGTTTAGCAAAGAAAAGTCGTGGGTGGCTTTACGAAGCCACGCACTGGATAACACCCGGGACGTGCGTGGGTGGAGCACTCGCCGCGAGAAGAACCGTCCGATCGGCCGAGGCCGTCGTTCCGCTCTGAAGACTCTCTTCCGACTGTTCGCTCCTCGGTCGACCGGTGCGCCGAGCTCAGGCTCCAGGCGTCTTCTCTTCGTGGTGTTGCGGCGAATACTGAATGAACGGTCCGAAACGTGCTATATTTGTATACGCGCGGGCGCGCCGTGCGCCGTGAGAGGTGCGGAGGCTGCGATATCTCTCCGTCAGTCTCCGCGCCGACCAATCACAGCGCTCTGCGCCCGCGCCGCACGCCTCGGCCCGGTTCATTACACTAACTATTTTGGCGAGTGCACACCTCCCGTCTGTCCCGAATGAAACCCAGTGCGCAGCAACATATTTATTTTTGTAAACTTATTTTATCTTATATATCTTAAACTACGACTATCTATCTTAGTCTAATTTATCTATCTTAACTAGGCCCATATATCCCTATCTAAATTATATATCTTAATCCTACTTACATATCTTAACTAAATTCTTACATATCTTAAATAACTTATTCTACAGTTATATATGGACCTTTATTTATCTTATTTATACTTATTTATATTTACATTTTATATTTAATTTTACTTAACTAAAACTTAAAAAACCTAAACTAAACTACGTCGGCCGCTCGCCTAGGCCCTACGCTACCGCTCGGTGGAACGACGTGCGCGTCGTGTCGTCTGCCCGTCGCTGCTGCTCGGGCTAGCCGTCGTCCGTAACAAATACAAATGTCTAATCCCCTAATTACGGACTTCTACTTTTAACAGTAAGAACATGTGTCATTGCTCGATTTTCTGTTTTATAGCCTTGCTTGGCTGAAAGCCTTGATTCGCCGATATAATTTTTTCAGTTTTTATCTCGTAGCTGAGTATTGAAATAGTTTTTTTTTAATTTAAAGGTCTAATCCCCTAATTACGGACTTCTACTTTCAACAGTAAGAACATGTGTCATTGCTCAATTTTTTCTCTTATAGCCTTGCTTGGCTCAAAGCCTCGTTTGGCCGATATAGTTTTTTCAGTTTTTGACTGGCAGCTGAGTATTGAAATAGTCTTTTTAAATTTAAATGTCTGATCCCCTAATTACGGACGTGTACTTTTAAAGGTAAAAACATGTGCTACTGCTCGATTTTCTGTCCTATAGTTTTGATTGGCTCAAAGCCTCGTTTGGCCGTTATAATTTTTTCAGTTTTTAACTCGTAGCTGAGTATTGAAATAGTTTTTTTTTATTTAAAGGTCTAATCCCCTAATTACGGACTTCTACTTTTAACAGTAAGAACATGTGTTATTGTTCGATTTTCTCTCATAAAGCCTTACTTGGCTCAAAGCCTCGTTTGGCCGTTATAATTTTTTCAGTTTTTAACTCGTAGCTGAGTATTGAAATCGTTTTTTTTTAATTTAAAGGTCTAATCCCCTAATTACGGACTTCTACTTTCAACAGTAAGAACATGTGTCATTGCTCAATTTTTTCTCTTATAGCCTTGCTTGGCTCAAAGCCTCGTTTGGCCGATATAGTTTTTTCAGTTTTTGACTGGCAGTTGAGTATTGAAATAGTCTTTTTAAATTTAAATGTCTGATCCCCTAATTACGGACGTGTACTTTTAAAGGTACAAACATGTGCTATTGCTCGATTTTCTGTCCTATAGCCTTGATTGGCTCAAAGCCTCGTTTGGCCGTTATAATTTTTTCAGTTTTTAACTCGTAGCTGAGTATTGAAATAGTTTTTTTTTATTTAAAGGTCTAATCCCCTAATTACGGACTTCTACTTTTAACAGTAAGAACATGTGTCATTGTTCAATTTTCTCTCTTATAGCCTTGCTTGGCTCAAAGCCTCGTTTGGCCGTTACAATTTTTTCAGTTTTTAACTCGTTGCTGAGTATTGAAATCGTTTTTTTTTTAATTTAAAGGTCTAATCCCCTAATTACGGACTTTTACTTTTAAGAGTAAGAACATGTGTCATTGCTCGATTTTCTTTCTTATAGTTTTGCTTGGCTCAAAGCTTCGTTTGGCCGTTATAATTTTTTCAGTTTATAACTCGTAGCTGAGTATTGAAATATTTTTTTTTTTATTTAAAGGTCTAATCCCCTAATTACGGACTTCTACTTTCAACAGTAAGAACATGTGTCATTGTTAGATTTTCTGTAATGTAGCCTTGCTTGGCTCAAAGCCTCGGTTGGCCGTTAGAATTTTTTCAGTTTTTAACTCGTAGCTGAGTATTAAATAGTTTTTTTTTAATTTAAAGGTCTAATCCCCTAATTACGAACTTCTACTTTCAACAGTAAGAAGATGTGTCATTGTTCAGTTTTCTCTCTTATAGCCTTGCTTGGCTCAAAGCCTCGTTTGGCCGTTATAATTTTTTTAGTTTTTAACTCGTAGCTGAGGATTGAAATAGATTTTTTAAATTTAAATGTCTAATCCCCTAATTACGGACGTGTACTTTTAAAGGTACAAACATGTGCTATTGCTCGATTTTCTGTCCTATAGCCTTGCTTGGCTCAAAGCCTCGTTTGGCCGTTATAATTTTTTCAGTTTTTAACTCGTAGCTGAGTATTGAAATAGTTATTTTTTTATTTAAAGGTCTAATCCCCTAATTACGGACTTCTACTTTTAATAGTTAGAACATGTGTCATTGTTCAATTTTCTCTCTTATAGCCTTGCTTGGCTCAAAGCCTCGTTTGGCCGTTACAATTTTTTCAGTTTTTAACTCGTTGCTGAGTATTGAAATCGTTTTTTTTTTAATTTAAAGGTCTAATCCCCTAATTATGGACTTCTACTTTTAACAGTAAGAACATGTGTTATTGTTCGATTTTCTCTCATATAGCCTTGCTTGGCTCAAAACCTCGTTTGGCCGTTATAATTTTTTAGTTTTTAACTCGTAGCTGAGTATTGAAATAGTTTTTTTTTTAATTTAAAGGTCCAATCCCCTAATTACGGACTTCTACGTTTAACAGTAAGAACATGTGTCATTGTTCGATTATCTCTTTTATAGCCTTGCTTGGCTCAAAGCCTCGTTTGGCCGATATAATTTTTTCAGTTTTTAACTCGTAACTGAGTATTGAAATAGTTTTTTTTTTTAATTTAAAGGTATAATCCCCTAATTACGGACTTCTACTTTTAACAGTAAGAACATGTGTCATTGTCCAATTTTCTCTTATATAGCCTTGCTTGGCTCAAAGCCTTGTTTGGCCGTTATAATTTTTTCAGTTTTTAACTCGTAGCTGAGTATTGAAATAGTTTTTTTTTATTTAAAGGTCTAATCCCCTAATTACGGACTTCTACTTTTAACGGTAAGAACATGTGTTATTGTTCGATTTTCTCTCATATAGCCTTGCTTGGCTCAAAGCCTCGTTTGGCCGTTATAATTTTTTCAGTTTTTAACTCGTTGCTGAGTATTGAAATCGTTTTTTTTTTAATTTAAAGGTCTAATCCCCTAATTATGGACTTCTACTTTTAACAGTAAGAACATGTGTTATTGTTCGATTTTCTCTTATATAGCCTTGCTTGGCTCAAAGCCTCGTTTGGCCGTTATAATTTTTTCAGTTTTTAACTCGTTGCTGAGTATTGAAATCGTTTTTTTTTTAATTTAAAGGTCTAATCCCCTAATTATGGACTTCTACTTTTAACAGTAAGAACATGTGTTATTGTTTGATTTTCTCTTATATAGCCTTGCTTGGCTCAAAGCCTCGTTTGGCCGTTACAATTTTTTCAGTTTTTAACTCGTTGCTGAGTATTGAAATCGTTTTTTTTTTTAATTTAAAGGTCTAATCCCCTAATTATGGACTTCTACTTTTAACAGTAAGAACATGTGTTATTGTTCGATTTTCTCTTATATAGCCTTGCTTGGCTCAAAGCCTCGTTTGGCCGTTATAATTTTTTCAGTTTTTAACTCGTTGCTGAGTATTGAAATAGTTTTTTTTTAATTTAAAGGTATAATCCCCTAATTATGGACTTCTACTTTTAACAGTAAGAACATGTGTTATTGTTCGATTTTCTCTTATATAGCCTTGCTTGGCTTAAAGCCTCGTTTGGCCGTTATAATTTTTTCAGTTTTTAACTCGTTGCTGAGTATTGAAATCGTTTTTTTTTTTTAATTTAAAGGTCTAATCCCCTAATTATGGACTTCTACTTTTAACAGTAAGAACATGTGTTATTGTTCGATTTTCTCTTATATAGCCTTGCTTGGCTCAAAGCCTCGTTTGGCCGTTACAATTTTTTCAGTTTTTAACTCGTTGCTGAGTATTGAAATCGTTTTTTTTTTAATTTAAAGGTCTAATCCTATAATTATGGACTTCTGCTTTTAACAGTAAGAACATGTGTTATTGTTCGATTTTCTCTTATATAGCCTTGCTTGGCTCAAAGCCTCGTTTGGCCGTTATAATTTTTTCAGTTTTTAACTCGTTGCTGAGTATTAAAATCGTTTTTTTTTTTAATTTAAAGGTCTAATCCCCTAATTACGGACTTCTACTTTTAACAGTAAGAACATGTGTCATTGTTCAATTTTCTCTCTTATAGCCTTGCTTGGCTCAAAGCCTCGTTTGGCCGTTACAATTTTTTCAGTTTTTAACTCGTTGCTGAGTATTGAAATCGTTTTTTTTTTAATTTAAAGGTCTAATCCCCTAATTATGGACTTCTACTTTTAACAGTAAGAACATGTGTTATTGTTCGATTTTCTCTCATATAGCCTTGCTTGGCTCAAAGCCTCGTTTGGCCGTTATAATTTTTTTCAGTTTTTAACTCGTTGCTGAGTATTGAAATCGTTTTTTTTTTAATTTAAAGGTCTAATCCCCTAATTATGGACTTCTACTTTTAACAGTAAGAACATGTGTCATTGTTCAATTTTCTATCATATAGCCTTGCTTGGCTCAAAGCCTCGTTTGGCCGTTACAATTTTTTCAGTTTTTAACTCGTTCCTGAGTATTGAAATCGTTTTTTTTTTAATTTAAAGGTCTAATCCCCTAATTATGGACTTCTACTTTTAACAGTAAGAACATGTGTTATTGTTCGATTTTCTCTCATATAGCCTTGCTTGGCTCAAAGCCTCGTTTGGCCGTTATAATTTTTTCAGTTTTTAACTCGTTGCTGAGTATTGAAATCGTTTTTTTTTTTAATTTAAAGGTCTAATCCCCTAATTATGGACTTCTACTTTTAACAGTAAGAACATGTGTTATTGTTCGATTTTCTCTTATATAGCCTTGCTTGGCTCAAAGCCTCGTTTGGCCGTTACAATTTTTTCAGTTTTTAACTCGTTGCTGAGTATTGAAATCGTTTTTTTTTTAATTTAAAGGTCTAATCCTATAATTATGGACTTCTGCTTTTAACAGTAAGAACATGTGTTATTGTTCGATTTTCTCTTATATAGCCTTGCTTGGCTCAAAGCCTCGTTTGGCCGTTATAATTTTTTCAGTTTTTAACTCGTTGCTGAGTATTAAAATCGTTTTTTTTTTTAATTTAAAGGTCTAATCCCCTAATTATGGACTTCTACTTTTAACAGTAAGAACATGTGTTATTGTTCGATTTTCTCTTATATAGCCTTGCTTGGCTCAAAGCCTCGTTTGGCCGTTATAATTTTTTCAGTTTTTAACTCGTTGCTGAGTATTGAAATCGTTTTTTTTTTAATTTAAAGGTCTAATCCCCTAATTATGGACTTCTACTTTTAACAGTAAGAACATGTGTTATTGTTCGATTTTCTCTTATATAGCCTTGCTTGGCTCAAAGCCTCGTTTGGCCGTTAGAATTTTTTCAGTTTTTAACTCGTAGCTGAGTATTGAAATAGTTTTTTTTTAATTTAAAGGTCTAATCCCCTAATTACGGACTTCTACTTTCAACAGTAAGAACATGTGTCATTGTTCAGTTTTCTCTCTTATAGCCTTGCTTGGCTCAAAGCCTCGTTTGGCCGTTATAATTTTTTTAGTTTTTAACTCGTAGCTGAGGATTGAAATAGTTTTTTTAAATTTAAATGTCTAATCCCCTAATTACGGACTTCTACGTTTAACAGTAAGAACATGTGTCATTGTTCGATTTTCTCTCTTATAGCCTTGCTTGGCTCAAAGCCTCGTTTGGCCGTTATAATTTTTTCAGTTTTTAACTCGTTGCTGAGTATTGAAATCGTTTTTTTTTTTATTTAAAGGTCTAATCCCCTAATTATGGACTTCTACTTTTAACAGTAAGAACATGTGTTATTGTTCGATTTTCTCTTATATAGCCTTGCTTGGCTCAAAGCCTCGTTTGGCCGTTATAATTTTTTCAGTTTTTAACTCGTTGCTGAGTATTGAAATCGTTTTTTTTTTAATTTAAAGGTCTAATCCCCTAATTACGGACTTCTACGTTTAACAGTAAGAACATGTGTCATTGTTCGATTTTCTCTCTTATAGCCTTGCTTGGCTCAAAGCCTCGTTTGGCCGATATAATTTTTTCAGTTTTTAACTCGTAACTGAGTATTGAAATAGTTTTTTTTTTTAATTTAAAGGTATAATCCCCTAATTACGGACTTCTACTTTTAACAGTAAGAACATGTGTCATTGTCCAATTTTCTCTTATATAGCCTTGCTTGGCTCAAAGCCTTGTTTGGCCGTTATAATTTTTTCAGTTTTTAACTCGTAGCTGAGTATTGAAATAGTTTTTTTTTATTTAAAGGTCTAATCCCCTAATTACGGACTTCTACTTTTAACAGTAAGAACATGTGTTATTGTTCGATTTTCTCTCATATAGTTTTCCTTGGCTTAAAGCCTCGTTTGGCCGTTATAATTTTTTTCAGTTTTTAACTCGTAGCTGAGTATTGAAATAGTTTTTTTTTAATTTAAAGGTCTAATCCCCTAATTACGGACTTTTACTTTTAACAGTAAGAACATGTGTCATTGCTCGATTTTCTTTTTTATAGTTTTTCTTGTCTCAAAGCTTCGTTTGGCCGTTATAATTTTTTCAGTTTATAACTCGTAGCTGAGTATCGAAATATTTTTTTTTTAATTTAAAGGTCTAATCCCCTAATTACGGACTTCTACTTTCAACAGTAAGAACATGTGTCATTGTTAGATTTTCTGTAATGTAGCCTTGCTTGGCTCAAAGCCTCGGTTGGCCGTTAGAATTTTTTCAGTTTTTAACTCGTAGCTGAGTATTGAAATAGTTTTTTTTTAATTTAAAGGTCTAATCCCCTAATTACGGACTTCTACTTTCAACAGTAAGAACATGTGTCATTGTTCAGTTTTATCTCTTATAGCCTTGCTTGGCTCAAAGCCTCGTTTGGCCGTTATAATTTTTTAGTTTTTAACTCGTAGCTGAGTATTGAAATAGTTTTTTTTTTAATTTAAAGGTCTAATCCCCTAATTATGGACTTCTACTTTTAACAGTAAGAACATGTGTTATTGTTCGATTTTCTCTTATATAGCCTTGCTTGGCTCAAAGCCTCGTTTGGCCGTTATAATTTTTTCAGTTTTTAACTCGTTGCTGAGTATTGAAATAGTTTTTTTTTAATTTAAAGGTATAATCCCCTAATTATGGACTTCTACTTTTAACAGTAAGAACATGTGTTATTGTTCGATTTTCTCTTATATAGCCTTGCTTGGCTTAAAGCCTCGTTTGGCCGTTATAATTTTTTCAGTTTTTAACTCGTTGCTGAGTATTGAAATCGTTTTTTTTTTTTAATTTAAAGGTCTAATCCCCTAATTATGGACTTCTACTTTTAACAGTAAGAACATGTGTTATTGTTCGATTTTCTCTTATATAGCCTTGCTTGGCTCAAAGCCTCGTTTGGCCGTTACAATTTTTTCAGTTTTTAACTCGTTGCTGAGTATTGAAATCGTTTTTTTTTTAATTTAAAGGTCTAATCCTATAATTATGGACTTCTGCTTTTAACAGTAAGAACATGTGTTATTGTTCGATTTTCTCTTATATAGCCTTGCTTGGCTCAAAGCCTCGTTTGGCCGTTATAATTTTTTCAGTTTTTAACTCGTTGCTGAGTATTAAAATCGTTTTTTTTTTTAATTTAAAGGTCTAATCCCCTAATTACGGACTTCTACTTTTAACAGTAAGAACATGTGTCATTGTTCAATTTTCTCTCTTATAGCCTTGCTTGGCTCAAAGCCTCGTTTGGCCGTTACAATTTTTTCAGTTTTTAACTCGTTGCTGAGTATTGAAATCGTTTTTTTTTTAATTTAAAGGTCTAATCCCCTAATTATGGACTTCTACTTTTAACAGTAAGAACATGTGTTATTGTTCGATTTTCTCTCATATAGCCTTGCTTGGCTCAAAGCCTCGTTTGGCCGTTATAATTTTTTTCAGTTTTTAACTCGTTGCTGAGTATTGAAATCGTTTTTTTTTTAATTTAAAGGTCTAATCCCCTAATTATGGACTTCTACTTTTAACAGTAAGAACATGTGTCATTGTTCAATTTTCTATCATATAGCCTTGCTTGGCTCAAAGCCTCGTTTGGCCGTTACAATTTTTTCAGTTTTTAACTCGTTCCTGAGTATTGAAATCGTTTTTTTTTTAATTTAAAGGTCTAATCCCCTAATTATGGACTTCTACTTTTAACAGTAAGAACATGTGTTATTGTTCGATTTTCTCTCATATAGCCTTGCTTGGCTCAAAGCCTCGTTTGGCCGTTATAATTTTTTCAGTTTTTAACTCGTTGCTGAGTATTGAAATCGTTTTTTTTTTTAATTTAAAGGTCTAATCCCCTAATTATGGACTTCTACTTTTAACAGTAAGAACATGTGTTATTGTTCGATTTTCTCTTATATAGCCTTGCTTGGCTCAAAGCCTCGTTTGGCCGTTACAATTTTTTCAGTTTTTAACTCGTTGCTGAGTATTGAAATCGTTTTTTTTTTAATTTAAAGGTCTAATCCTATAATTATGGACTTCTGCTTTTAACAGTAAGAACATGTGTTATTGTTCGATTTTCTCTTATATAGCCTTGCTTGGCTCAAAGCCTCGTTTGGCCGTTATAATTTTTTCAGTTTTTAACTCGTTGCTGAGTATTAAAATCGTTTTTTTTTTTAATTTAAAGGTCTAATCCCCTAATTATGGACTTCTACTTTTAACAGTAAGAACATGTGTTATTGTTCGATTTTCTCTTATATAGCCTTGCTTGGCTCAAAGCCTCGTTTGGCCGTTATAATTTTTTCAGTTTTTAACTCGTTGCTGAGTATTGAAATCGTTTTTTTTTTAATTTAAAGGTCTAATCCCCTAATTATGGACTTCTACTTTTAACAGTAAGAACATGTGTTATTGTTCGATTTTCTCTTATATAGCCTTGCTTGGCTCAAAGCCTCGTTTGGCCGTTAGAATTTTTTCAGTTTTTAACTCGTAGCTGAGTATTGAAATAGTTTTTTTTTAATTTAAAGGTCTAATCCCCTAATTACGGACTTCTACTTTCAACAGTAAGAACATGTGTCATTGTTCAGTTTTCTCTCTTATAGCCTTGCTTGGCTCAAAGCCTCGTTTGGCCGTTATAATTTTTTTAGTTTTTAACTCGTAGCTGAGGATTGAAATAGTTTTTTTAAATTTAAATGTCTAATCCCCTAATTACGGACTTCTACGTTTAACAGTAAGAACATGTGTCATTGTTCGATTTTCTCTCTTATAGCCTTGCTTGGCTCAAAGCCTCGTTTGGCCGTTATAATTTTTTCAGTTTTTAACTCGTTGCTGAGTATTGAAATCGTTTTTTTTTTTATTTAAAGGTCTAATCCCCTAATTATGGACTTCTACTTTTAACAGTAAGAACATGTGTTATTGTTCGATTTTCTCTTATATAGCCTTGCTTGGCTCAAAGCCTCGTTTGGCCGTTATAATTTTTTCAGTTTTTAACTCGTTGCTGAGTATTGAAATCGTTTTTTTTTTAATTTAAAGGTCTAATCCCCTAATTACGGACTTCTACGTTTAACAGTAAGAACATGTGTCATTGTTCGATTTTCTCTCTTATAGCCTTGCTTGGCTCAAAGCCTCGTTTGGCCGATATAATTTTTTCAGTTTTTAACTCGTAACTGAGTATTGAAATAGTTTTTTTTTTTAATTTAAAGGTATAATCCCCTAATTACGGACTTCTACTTTTAACAGTAAGAACATGTGTCATTGTCCAATTTTCTCTTATATAGCCTTGCTTGGCTCAAAGCCTTGTTTGGCCGTTATAATTTTTTCAGTTTTTAACTCGTAGCTGAGTATTGAAATAGTTTTTTTTTATTTAAAGGTCTAATCCCCTAATTACGGACTTCTACTTTTAACAGTAAGAACATGTGTTATTGTTCGATTTTCTCTCATATAGTTTTCCTTGGCTTAAAGCCTCGTTTGGCCGTTATAATTTTTTTCAGTTTTTAACTCGTAGCTGAGTATTGAAATAGTTTTTTTTTAATTTAAAGGTCTAATCCCCTAATTACGGACTTTTACTTTTAACAGTAAGAACATGTGTCATTGCTCGATTTTCTTTTTTATAGTTTTTCTTGTCTCAAAGCTTCGTTTGGCCGTTATAATTTTTTCAGTTTATAACTCGTAGCTGAGTATCGAAATATTTTTTTTTTAATTTAAAGGTCTAATCCCCTAATTACGGACTTCTACTTTCAACAGTAAGAACATGTGTCATTGTTAGATTTTCTGTAATGTAGCCTTGCTTGGCTCAAAGCCTCGGTTGGCCGTTAGAATTTTTTCAGTTTTTAACTCGTAGCTGAGTATTGAAATAGTTTTTTTTTAATTTAAAGGTCTAATCCCCTAATTACGGACTTCTACTTTCAACAGTAAGAACATGTGTCATTGTTCAGTTTTATCTCTTATAGCCTTGCTTGGCTCAAAGCCTCGTTTGGCCGTTATAATTTTTTAGTTTTTAACTCGTAGCTGAGTATTGAAATAGTTTTTTTTTTAATTTAAAGGTCTAATCCCCTAATTACGGACTTCTACGTTTAACAGTAAGAACATGTGTCATTGTTCGATTTTCTCTCTTATAGCCTTGCTTGGCTCAAAGCCTCGTTTGGCCGTTATAATTTTTTCAGTTTTTAACTCGTAGCTGAGTATTGAAATAGTTTTTTTTTTATTTACAGGTCTAATCCCCTAATTACGGACTTCTACTTTTAACAGTAAGAACATGTGTCATTGTTCAATTTTCTCTCTTATAGCCTTGCTTGGCTCAAAGCCTCGTTTGGCCGTTACAATTTTTTCAGTTTTTAACTCGTTGCTGAGTATTGAAATCGTTTTTTTTTTAATTTAAAGGTCTAATCCCCTAATTATGGACTTCTACTTTTAACAGTAAGAACATGTGTTATTGTTCGATTTTCTCTCATATAGCCTTGCTTGGCTCAAAGCCTCGTTTGGCCGTTATAATTTTTTTCAGTTTTTAACTCGTTGCTGAGTATTGAAATCGTTTTTTTTTTAATTTAAAGGTCTAATCCCCTAATTATGGACTTCTACTTTTAACAGTAAGAACATGTGTCATTGTTCAATTTTCTATCATATAGCCTTGCTTGGCTCAAAGCCTCGTTTGGCCGTTACAATTTTTTCAGTTTTTAACTCGTTCCTGAGTATTGAAATCGTTTTTTTTTTAATTTAAAGGTCTAATCCCCTAATTATGGACTTCTACTTTTAACAGTAAGAACATGTGTTATTGTTCGATTTTCTCTCATATAGCCTTGCTTGGCTCAAAGCCTCGTTTGGCCGTTATAATTTTTTTCAGTTTTTAACTCGTAGCTGAGTATTGAAATAGTTTTTTTTTAATTTAAAGGTCTAATCCCCTAATTACGGACTTTTACTTTTAACAGTAAGAACATGTGTCATTGCTCGATTTTCTTTCTTATAGTTTTGCTTGTCTCAAAGCTTCGTTTGGCCGTTATAATTTTTTCAGTTTATAACTCGTAGCTGAGTATTGAAATAATTGTTTTTTAATTTAAAGGTCTAATCCCCTAATTACGGACTTCTACTTTCAACAGTAAGAACATGTGTCATTGTTAGATTTTGTGTCCTGTAGCCTTGCTTGGCTCAAAGCCTCGTTTGGCCGTTAGAATTTTTTCAGTTTTTAACTCGTAGCTGAGTATTGAAATAGTTTTTTTTAATTTAAAGGTCTAATCCCCTAATTACGGACTTCTACTTACAACAGTAAGAACATGTGTCATTGTTCAGTTTTATCTCTTATAGCCTTGCTTGGCTCAAAGCCTCGTTTGGCCGTTATAATTTTTTTAGTTTTTAACTCGTAGCTGAGGATTGAAATAGTTTTTTTAAATTTAAATGTCTAATCCCCTAATTACGGACGTGTACTTTTAAAGGTACAAACATGTGCTATTGCTCGATTTTCTGTCCTATAGCCTTGCTTGGCTCAAAGCCTCGTTTGGCCGTTATAATTTTTTCAGTTTTTAACTCGTAGCTGAGTATTGAAATAGTTTTTTTTTTTTAAAGGTCTAATCCCCTAATTACGGACTTCTACGTTTAACAATAAGAACATGTGTCATTGTTCGATTTTCTCTCTTATAGCCTTTCTTGGCTCAAAGCTTCGTTTGGCCGATATAATTTTTTCAGTTTTTAACTCGTAACTGAGTATTGAAATTTTTTTTTTTTTAATTTAAAGGTCTAATCCCCTAATTACGGACTTCTACTTTTAACAGTAAGAACATGTGTCATTGTCCGATTTTCTCTTATATAGCCTTGCTTGGCTCAAAGCCTTGTTTGGCCGTTATAATTTTTTCAGTTTTTAACTCGTAGCTGAGTATTGAAATAGTTTTTTTTTTAATTTAAAGGTCTAATCCCCTAATTACGGACTTCTACTTTTTACAGTAAGAACATGTGTCATTGTTCGATTTTTTCTCTTATAGCCTTGCTTGGCTCAAAGCCTTGTTTGGCCGTTATAATTTTTTCAGTTTTTAACTCGTAGCTGAGTATTGAAATAGTTTTTTTTTTTATTTAAATGTCTAATCCCCTAATTACGGACTTCTACTTTTAACAGTAAGAACATGTGTCATTGCTCGATTTTCTCTTTTATAGCCTTGCTTGGCTCAAAGCCTCGTTTCGCCGATATAATTTTTTCAGTTTTTATCTCGTAGCTGAGTTTTGAAATAGTTTTTATTTTATTTAAAAGTCTAATCCCCTAATTACGGACTTCTACTTTTAACAGTAAGAAAATGTGTCATTGCTAAATTTTCTGTTCTATAACCTTGCTTGGCTCAAAGCCTCATTTGGCCGTTATAATTTTGTCAGTTATTAACTAGTAGCTGAGTATTGAAATAGTTTTTTTTTAATTTAAATGTCTAATCCCTTAATTACGGACTTCTACTTTTAACAGTAAGAACATGTATCATTGCTTGATTTTCTGTCCTATATTCTTGCTTGGCTGAAAGCCTCCTTTGGCCGTTAAAATTTTTTAAGTTTTTAACTCGTAGCTGAGTATTGAAATAGTTTTTTTTTAATTTAAAGGTCTAATTCCTCAATTACGGACTTCTACTTTCAACGGTAAGAACATGTGTCATTGTTAGATTTTCTGTCTTATAGCCTTGCTTGGCTCAAAGCCTCGTTTGGCCGTTATATTTTTTTCAGTTTTTAACTCGAGCTGAGTATTGAAATATTTTTTTTTTATTTATAGGTCTAATCCCCCAATTACGGACTTTTTTATACAGTAAGAACACGGTCACCAGTTCTCACCCATTTGAATTTTGAGAATAGGTTGAGGTCGTTTCAATACTCAGCTAAGTATTGAAATAGTGTTTTTTAATTTAAATGTCTAATCCCCTAATTACGGACTTGTACTTTTAACAGTACAAACATGTGCCATTGCTAAATTTTCTGTCCTATAGCCTTGCTTGGCTCAAAGCCTCGTTTGGCCGGTATAATTTTTTCAGTTTTTAACTGGCAGCTGTGTGTTGAAATAGTTTTTTAAAATTTAAATGTCTAATCCCCTAATTACGTACTTGTACTTTTAACAGTACAAACATGTGGCATTGCTCGATTTTCTGTCTTATAGCCTTGTTTGGCTCAAAGCCTCGTTTGGCCGATATAATTTTTTCAGTTTTTAACTCGTAGCTGAGTATTGAAATAGTTTTTTTTTAATTTAAAGGTCTAATTCCTCAATTACGGACTTCTACTTTCAACGGTAAGAATATGTGTCATTGTTAGATTTTCTGTCTTATAGCCTTGCTTGGCTCAAAGCCTCGTTTGGCCGTTATATTTTTTTCAGTTTTTAACTCGAGCTGAGTATTGAAATATTTTTTTTTTATTTATAGGTCTAATCCCCCAATTACGGACTTTTTTTTTACAGTAAGAACACGGTCACCAGTTCTCACCCATTTGAATTTTGAGAATAGGTTGAGGTCGTTTCGGCCCCAATGCCTCTAATCATTCGCTTTACCGGATGAGACTGTTTCGAATTAACGCCCGCTATCCTGAGGAAAACACGGGGGGATTTTAATTTCAAATTTTTTAGAATCCTTCTTTCCCATTTACGGTCTCGTCGGTGAGATCTAGTATTATTATTTTATTTTATTTACGTGTAGAAATACATTTTATATTGACTAAAACAAACATGTTACCTCAACTTTATTTTTATTTACAGTGTTTCATCTGATATTTTGTTATATCCTTTTCGGAATAGTGTTGCACATGAAATATTCCATTTGCAGTGTTCTGGCGATTCGTAGTTTACATGTCTGCACATTGTGTTCCAAGCTGGTAACTTTTTGTATTACCCTCTTTTGGCTGCTAATTTTGGCTGCTAACTTCACACCGGTACCTTGTTTGGCCGGCCCGCTCCCCCGATTTGTCTCCTTGTGACTTTTTTTATGGGGTTATCTGAAATCAATTGTTTACAATGACCGTCCAAGGAGCCTACCTCAACTGAAAAACAATGTACGCCAAGCCAGCCTCGATAGCTCAGTGGTGCAGAAAGTCAACTGTCGCTATTGAATGTTAAGCAACGCTGGGTGCGGTCAGTCCTTGGATGGGTGACCGCTGACCGTTGGAGGCTGACCGAGGTTCGGATTCCTCGTAAACCCGTAGGTCCCTTCCCTCCTAATCTTACTTGGTGGTAGGCTTTAACCCGCCCGGGTTGGTACCACCGCACTGAATGAAACGTCGGTCCAAACGGCTATGTAAATAGTTTGTGTTTTCCGGCCAGTTCAGTGTAGCCGGCACGATCAAAGAGGGAAGCACTGACATGGCACCTAGTTCACCCGGTGGTATGGACTGACATCACGGACGTTGTAGGTGATGTAGCCAACCGTGCCAGTTTACATAAAAAAAAAACCATCGCCAAAATACCTGCCGATATGCTTAGAAGAGTTGAACGAAACTTCAGAAATCGGGTAACTCGTGCATCGACAATGAGGGCCGTCATTTGACCGATATCATCTTCAAAACTATTTAATAAAAAAAATTAGAATGTATGTTACAATAAAAATAAATTACAGTGATATCTCTACTACTTTTTTATTTATTGACTTTTCAAAGCAGCAAGTTTCCGCGCCGCACCCTGTATAATAAGAAAGTAACGATATTACTACGTGTGAGCTCCACAGCTCCACGGTCAGTGATTCAAGCGGCGGGTGGCCGAGTGGTTTGGGCATCGGCTTCTCATGCGAGAGGTCCGAGGTTCGAATCCCGTCGGCGTGTACCAAGGAGCTTTTTCAGACGAAAAAATTTACGTGCATACCTACACCTGCTGCTTCACCGTTCGGAACCGATGTAAAACTGTAGGTCCCTACCCATGCCCCTTACTAGGTGGTAGGATCAAATTGTAGCCGACTGGGTTGGGACCACCGTACTGGATGTAAGATGGCCGCATAGCAGCCTCGGTTGTGTTCTCCTCTAGTCCAGTATAGCCAGCAATCCACGGAAGTCTCCGGTATGCCACCTACCTTCTCGGAAGTGATATTGGCTAGTCAGAGCATGTGCTTTGGCCCCTCTGACTCAGCCATGTATACCGGATTACATAAAAAAAAGGCACAAAGCTAATTAAATGTGCTAGTACTAGTAGCTACCCGACATGGTGAATACAATTGCACACCCGAAACTGAACTAGGCTTGGTTTTGAGAATGTTTGTTTTGCTTTCTTCATACAAAAGTGTCAAAAGTTGAACATTTATCAGTTCACATACAGATACATTTTTCGGTGAAAAAAAAATACAGCTCAAAATAATAAAACCGACCGTGTGTATTGCAGTACAGTACCGTGACAGCAGGCACACACACCTACCTACTGTAACAACGACCCTTGTTGTATATTCTAATAAATTATACTTAACTAGCACTGAACGAAACGTCGCGTCGTCGGTCAAAACGGCTATGTAAATAGTTCGTCACCTAGTTCGCCCGGTGTTATGGGCTGACACCGCTGACACCGCTGACACCGCTGACACCGCTGACACCGCTGATGTAGCCAACCGTATCGGTTTCAATAAAAAATAAACAAGAGCGCGCAGCCTTCAGTGCGGTCTCGCTCACTCCCGCCGCAGCCTCCAGGGCGAAGCACTGTCGCCGGATCGAGGGTCCAGAACCCACTTAGAGCTTTCACATTACATATTGCTGTCTCAATATTTTTTTTATGGAAACTGACACGTTTGGCTACATCACCTACAATATCCGTGATGTCAGCCCATTAACACCGGGTGAACTTGGTGCCACGTCAGTGCTTCCCTTCGATCGTGCCGGCTACACTGAACTGGACAGAAAACACAAACTATTTACATAGCCGTTTCGACCGACCTTTCATTCAGTGCGGTGGTAGCAACCCGGGCGGGATAAACCCTACCACCTAGTAATATAAGAAGGGAGTCATATCCCTTTTACGACATACACGGGGAGAGATGCAGTGGGGCAGATTATTTCAAAGTACCGGCCCCACACGGTATATGTATTATATTCTTTATTGAACACCAATTTATACAAATTAGGCACAATAGGTGAGCTTAATGCCGTGAGGCATTCTATTCTAAGCAACCTTTGGGATGTGGGAGAAGTATACAAGTATCCAAGGTGGGCAAGTCATGTACCTTCGGACGCATGTACCATCGGACAGTAGTAGTAGATGTAGTAATTGCTGTGCCTCGCAAATAAGTGGGAATAAAGTTTTTGAAGTGAAAACTTCTTTAGTGGCGCTTGGCACTTTTTTAGGTGGGTAAAAATGTATAACTCGCGACATCGCGACATCGCGACATCGCGTCAGCGTCATTTTTAAAATGAAACCTTAAGTCATTGCATTAAGGGTTAAGTTAGAGTGGCACGGGATCTGCCAGCACTCCCGGAGTGCAACTGTTAAGTAGGGTTCGGTAACACGTTTATGTCTGTCCATTCCACTAAGTTCTGCAAAATGAATGTAGGGTTCCGTAACAAATGCATGTCTGTCCGTTCTATTAAATTTAACATTTATTTCAAAATGGATGTAGGGTTCCGTAACAAATGCATGTCTGACCGTTCTACAAAATTTTAGAATTTTCAACCAAGGTCCTCCGACGGTTATTTTATAATAAAAGTAGGGTTCCGTAACACGTTTATGTCTGTCCATTCTACTAAGTTCTGCAAAATGAATGTAGGGTTCCGTAACAAATGCATGTCTGTCCGGTCTACAAAATGTAACATTTATTTCAAAATAAATGTAGGGTTCCGTAACAAATGCATCCGCGCAATGCACAAATGCGTCCGTTCTACTAAATTTTACAATTTTCAACCAAGGTCCTCCGACGGTTATTTTGTAATAAAAGTAGGGTTCCGTAACACGTTTATGTCTGTCCATTCTACTAAGTTCTGCAAAATGAATGTAGGGTTCCGTAACAAATGCATGTCTGTCCGTTCTACTAAATTTAACATATATTTTTTTTTAAGCAATGTTACGGTGTTGTTTTCACTTCTGCCGGCACTCCCGGAGTGCAACTGTGGCTTTTTTTCTTTAAATTTGTAATAAGGTTTTAGTTTTACCTACCTTAAAAAAATCTTTCCACTATATTGTCTAGTAGTTCACATACTGTCCGAAGGTAAAAACTTATGTCCGGAGGTACAGACATGAATTGCAACTTCGGACAAAAGTGGCTTTAAAAAAAAAAAAATTATCTCTGAATATGTAATGTCACAAAACTATTCAACTATAAATAGGATAAATATTTTTTTCTATAAAATTTACTAGTTTTGAGGAAAAAAATAAAATCATCCGAATTCTGGAAATTGCCCTATGGTACATGACTTGCCACTACTTATATTAATTAAATCCTTACCTTTAATAAAATCCAACGTCTGCTTTCTGTATGCATGTATGTAAGTATGTCTGTCTGTCCGCTTATAACTCGAGAACGACTGAACCGATTTTAATAAAAAAAAAAAATTTACGCATAGCTTGATTCTTCCCATTAACTATAGGCTACTTACTATCACGCTAAATGGTTTATGAGGTTAGAAGAGAAGTCAAATATGAGAGCGGGTGGAGCCGCGGGCACAGCTAGTTTATTATATTAAAAGAAAATTATATAATAATACTAGCTGTGCCCGCGGCTCCGCCCGCTCTCATATTTTACTTCTCTGCTAACCTCATAAGCCATTTAGCGTGATAGAAAGTAGCCTATAGTTGATGGGAAGAATCAAGCTATCCGCAGAATTTTTTTTATTAATTTAATTATAATTATTATAATTTATTATTTTTGTGTATTTTTATAAGTTTCTGTATAAGATAAAATATGTAAAATTAATTTAAATATATATAGTCTGGTGGCCGACTGAAAAAATTCAACCTGATAAAAAAATAGAAAATACCTACTCTATAGGGGTAGCTGACTTTCAGTAGCTTCAACTGCTCTTGGTCGGTCGATGCTTAACTTGGCAAATTTTGCGCAAATGGCAAAAGAGTAGTGCAAAAATTCATCAAAAAAAACTCATCGAAAAATAGAATGAAACTCGTATGATTCGTACCGTGTGGGGCCGGTACTTTAAAAGAATAGCCCCACTTCATAGGTGGTAGGGTTAAACACTCGCTCGGGTTGATACCACCGCACTGAATGAAAGGTCGGTCGAAACGGCTATGTAAATGGTTTGTGTTTTCCGTCCAGTTCAGTGTAGCCGGCACGACCGAAGGGAAGCACTGACGTGGCACCAAGTTCACCCGGTGTTATGGGCTGACATCACGGATGTTGTAGGTGATGTAGCCAACCGTATCAGGTCCCATAAAACAAATTATAGTAATAGCTGCCGTTTGAGGACAGTAAAAAAAAGTGGTCGGCCAAATCCTGTGTTGGCAGGTTCTTGTGTCCGACCGAATTTGTGGTACCACGTGACAGCTACATTTTACCTCATCGAAAAATGGAATGAAAAAAAAACGGATTATAATAGCTAAATTAAACCTGTTGACGTATGTCTTGGGCGGCCTCACCTTAGTCTGGCAGTTTTTGCAGTCCGATCATATTTATAAAAAATATTGTTTTATTTCAATATTTAAAATCGGGTTTATTCATTGCTTAAATTTAACTAATAAATATATATAATAATTTTTCATAAAAAAAACACACCTCCTCCCTTCCCCTCACCCCTCCGGACACAGACTTCCACGCCTTGGTCACGGAACGCATAGATGACCTGAAGCAGCGAATTAGCGCGTGGGCCCAACGTAACCGTCGCTATAGGAAGCGTGTCGACCGTTATCACCAGAATCGTCAATTCCAGAGTGACAAAAGGTCACCCGAACTAACGACCGACAGATACGGTCCGACCGACTAACCAAGAAAATGCATCATTTTGGCAAAACATCTGGTCGGATCTGGTCTGCCACATGGAGGGTGAATGGATAAGAGCTGTCGAGCGGGCGTGTCAGTCGATGGAACCGATGTCGCCAATAAACATCGGCGAAGATGACGTAGGTTCTGCGATCCGTTAGGCACTGAACTGGAAATCACCAGGGCCAGACGGATAGCAGAACTTCTGGCTGAAATGGTTCCAAAGCTGCCACTCCCGCTTGGCAGTTCTATTCCAGGGTGCCCTCGAACGTCGGGTTCTCCCGGAATTCATGACCACTAGTGTCACCGAACTGCTCCATAAATCTGGTAGCACTGCGGAACCCAAAAATTACAGAACTATCACTTGCTTGCCTACCATCTACAAGCTCCTGACATCCGTTCTGACAAACAAAATATAAACTCACAATAACATCTTGTACGTTGCTCAGAATGGATGTCGAGCTGGATCCCGCGGTACTAAGGAGCTACTCCTCATAGACATGACCGTTTGTCAGCAGGCCCGACGAAAGCGACAGTACCTGTCTGCTGCCTGGATAGACTATCGGAAGGCTTTTGACTCCGTGTCCCATACATGGTTGCTAAGGATACTGAAATGATATAAAACCGACACTAACGTCTGTCAGTTCCTTGGCGCATATATGGGACAGTGGAGCACTATCCTTCCTGTTCCGGGTGGTGGGCGGAATCCGGTTGCAGACGACTGGATTTCCATAAGGCGAGGGATCTTCCAGAGAGACAGTTTGAGTCCGCTTTGGTTTTGTCTGGCTCTGAACCATCTTAGGACTCTGCTGGAGGACTCAGGGCTGGGCTACTGTCTTCGAAGAGGAGATACTCGAATATCGCACCTATTTTATATGGATGACCTCAAACTGTTTGCCAGGTCGGACACCGAACTAATGTCGATGATGAAGATAACCGAAGGCCTCAGCAACGACATTGGAATGGAGTTCGGCTCCAGGTGCCTTCGCGGAGCCGGAACGGAGTTTGGTGGACACCTTTTTCGCTGATGACGACATCGCGGTGCATCTCACAAACATCAGTCTTTTCCAAAAAGTACTGACGGAGATTGCATACTTGATTGATGATCGTGGATAATGCATCCGGGACGTCGTCATCAGCATCCTGACCTTTCTGTCCAGTGAGTCTAATTCGGTCTGAGTTCACCTGAGAATAACGAAGGTATATACGAGCACAGGCATGACCCAATCATTATAAGCACGAATTTTATTGCCGCATGACAAAAGGCTATTTAGCACTTTTGTAAGACGGCAGAAATGTTTTCCTTAACTGATTGTTTCATGTCCGTATGCCGTATGTTGAGAGCCTGCGATATTCCCAGATATTTATAAGTTTCGTCTTCGGAGAGAGCCCGAACATTCACGGAATCCGACAACTGTATGCCGCCGGAGCTCATGAATACACCACGTTCGACATGGATGGTCCCACACTTCTCCAGGCCGAACTCCATTCCAATGTCGTTGCTGAAGCTTTCGGTTATCTTCATCATCGACATTAGTTCGGTGTCCGACCTGGCAAACAGTTTGAGGTCATCCATATAAAATAGCTGCGATATTCGAGTACCACCTCTTTGAATACACTAGCCCAGCCCTGAGTCCTCCAGCAGAGTGTTATGATGGTTCAGAGCCAGACAAAACCAAATCGGACTCAGACTGTCTCTCTGGAAGATCCCCCGCCGTATGGAAATCCAGTCGTCTGCAACCGGATTCCGCCTACCACCCGGAACAC
The DNA here is from genome assembly GCA_946902875.1 of Nematopogon swammerdamellus. NCBI lineage: Eukaryota > Metazoa > Arthropoda > Insecta > Lepidoptera > Adelidae > Nematopogon > Nematopogon swammerdamellus. The sequence continues at coordinate 157,981 of OX336361.1, forward strand.
GAAGGATAGTGCTCCACTGTCCCATACATGCGCCAAGGAACTGACAGATGTTAGTGTCGGTTTTATATCATTCCAGTATCATTAGCAACCATGTATGGGGCACGGAGTCAAAAGCCTTCCGATATTATATCCAGGCAGCAGACAGGTTCTTTCGATTGCGTCGGGCCTGCTGACAAACGGTCATGTCTATGAGGAGTAGCTCCTTAGTACCGCGGGATCCAGCCCGACATCCATTCTGAGCAAAATACAAGATGTTATTGTCCCTTAATGTGAGTTGATATTTTGTTTGTCAGAATGGATGTCAGGAGCTTGTAGATGGTAGGCAAGCAAGTGATAGTTCTATAATTTTTGGGTTCCGCAGTGCTACCAGATTTATGGAGCAGTTGGGTGACACTAGTGGTCATGAATTCCGGGAGAACCCGACGTTAGAGGGAATCCTGGAATTGAACTGCCAAGCGGGAGTGGCAGCTTCGGAACCATTTTTTTAATTTTTATTTTTTTTATTTTTTTTTTTAAGGAAACTGACACGGTTGGCTTCATCACCTACAACATCCGTGATGTCAGCCCATAACACCGGGTGAACTTGGTGCCACGTCAGTGCTTCCCTTCGGTCGTGCCGGCTACACTGAACTGGACGGAAAACACAAACTATTTACATAGCCGTTTGGACCGACCTTTCATTCAGTGCGGTGGTACCAACCCGGGCGGGTTAAACCCTACCACCTAGTAATATAAGAAGGGAGTTATATCCCTTAGTCGCCTTTTACGACATACACGGGGAGAGATGCAGTGGGGCTATTCTTTTAAAGTACCGGCCCCACACGGTACAGCCAAAAATTCTGTTATCCGTCTGGCCCTGGTGATTTCCAGTTCAGTGCCTGATGGATCGTAGAACCGACGTAGGTTCTGCGATTCATCCTCGCCGATGTTTATTGGCGTCATCGGTTCCATCGACTGACACGCCCGCTCGACAGCTCTTATCCATTCACCCTCCACGTGGCAGACCGGATCCGACCAGATGTTTTGCCAAAATGATGCATTTTCTTGGTTAGTCGGTCGGACCGTATCTGTCGGTCGTTGGTTCGGGTGACCTTTTGTCACTCTGGAATTGACGATTCTGGCGATAACGGTCGACACGCTTCCTATAGCGACGGATACGTTGGGCCCACGCGCTAATTCGCTGCTTCAGGTCATCTATGCGCTCCGTGACCAAGGCGTGGAAGTTTGGCTGTGTCTCTGTGTCCGGAGGGGTGAGGGGAAGGGAGGAAATGTGTTTCTTTTTATGAAAAATTATTATATATATTTATTAGTTCAATTTAAACAATGAAGAAACCCGATTTTAAATATGGGAATAAAAAAATAATTTTTTATAAATGTGGTCGGACTGCAAAAACTGCCAGACTAAGGTGAGGCCGAACAAGACATACATCAACAGGTTTAATTTAGATATTATAATCCGTTTTTTTTTTCATTCCATTTTTCGATGAGGTAAATTATTGTAGCTGTCACGTGGTACCACAAATTCGGTCGGACACAAGAACCTGCGAACACAGGATTTAGCCGAACACTTTTTTTACTGTCCTCAAACGGCAGCTATCCTATCATACAGTTTCATTCTATTTTTCGATGAGGTTTTTTTTGATGAATTTTTGCACCACTTTTTTGCCATTTGCGCAAAATTTGCCAAGTTAAGCCGCGGCCGACCAAGAGCAGTTGAAGCTACTAAAAGTCAGCTACCCCTACAGATTAGGCATTTTCTATTTTTTGTCAGGTTGATTTTTTGCAGTCGGCCACCGGACTAATAGTAAAAATGTGAAAATAAAGAAATAATAATAAGGAAAGGATAAGTACATAGTCATATGCGCGTGCGCATCCCAACTAAAGACTGGACTACGGAATCCATGCTAGCATTCGGGTATTATGTGGTTACCATGGAGATAAAGAATGAGTTGATGTGTCATCATTTTTTCCAACACTTTTGAGAATGCGGGTAACATACTAATGGGTCTCAAGTCTTTGAGCTCAGAAGCGTCCTTCTTTTTCGGAATAGGTACCACCATAGCAGTTTTCCATGCACTCGGGAAGTAACATTGCGTATGAGTTTATAATGTGCTTAATGACTACTTGTGAAGTGTGAGGAGTCGTCATTTCTATAATCTTGACCCAACAACCTTCGACACACCCTCCTCATCGAATCCCGAAAAATTAAATGGCTGAAATTCATCCCATTATTTTCATAAAAAGTGCTGAGAGTCGATTTCTGTATGCAAGGCGTAGCAGGCAGTAGCTACTACTGAGTAGTGCAAAAGGGAAGAATAATTCCAAACGACACTACCGGTTTCGCAGCTGGTAGTACAGTAGTGCAGATGGGAAAAAAAATCCAAACAGCACTACCGGTAGTGCAGCTTGGTAGTGCAGAGTGGAAGGGACGCTTTACAACAAGGGGCCAAACATGCAACGGATATGTAGAGCTAGAGAATCACAACCCATTTCCTGCTCCATATTATTCTCTATCAATAACAGAAATATTTGAGCTAATGATCGACAATGATCTCAACAAGCTTTTGACCAGAGAAGCCACAGCATGTGCACTATTTATGAACTGCCTGGAAAATACCGGGCAACAAAAGGCAAATGTGTGCAGGAGATAACTACAAGTCTGTTGGCAGAACAATTTGCACCAAAGGTAACGTAGGCTTATGTCTTGATTATTTGGCGCCATTCTATGGATGTATTGAAGTGTTCAACAGGGTGACCCTCTGGGTCCTATGGCATTCAGTCTGGCAATTCATCCAATTATTCAAAATTTGCAGTCAGAATTTAACATTTGGTACTTGGATGATGGTACATTGGCTGGTGACGCAGACACAGTTCTAGAAGACTATAAATTATTAGTGTCACAATTCAGTCCTTTGGGGCTCGAATTTAATTCCTCCAAATGTGAATTGTACTTTTGCTCATCTTTTGATTCAGATATATTTGAAAAATTCGAAAAATTTGCTCCGGGAATCAGAAATGTTGGTACAGATCTATGTCTGCTCGGAGCACCAATTTCTATGGAGTCTGTTAATACAATACTTAAAAGTTCATCCAAATTAAGAATATTTTTAACAGACTGTCGGTTTTGAACACTCATATCGGTTATTTCATTTTAAAAAATTGCTTCTGGATCCCAAAATTAACTTACCTGATTCGGACGACGCCTCTTTGGAAATTTGAAAATTTTATAACAATGTTTGATTCATCCACTCGCTCTACTCTAGAAAAAATCAATCAATCAATACTACTAATAATAAATCTGTAAGGGATGGTCATGGAGTAAGTTACTTTGTTTTAGGAAATATTGAGTTTGTAGCCTATATGTATGCTACTAAAGCTAAATTGACGATTTTTAGAAATCTTTTCTGTATGTATGTATGTATGTATGTTCCGCCATAACTCTTAAAGCCATCATCCAAATTCGATGAAACTTAGTACAAGCACATTTTACTATACGGGACACAGGATAGGCTAACTAAAATTCACTTCCGGCCACGCTAAGATGTGGCTCCCATACAAATCGAATCGAAATAAAAGCGGCGCGGCGCTGCGGCGGTTGGTGGCGACAAGCTGCGGAGGCTGGTGGCGGCGGGCGAAAAGATTCTTATTTTTACCCGACTACGGCGAAGGGAAAAGGAGAGTTATGTGTTTGACCGGTATGTATGTATGTATGTATGTATGTATGTATGTATGAATGTATGTATGTTTGTATGTATGTATGTATGTATGTATGTATGTATGTATGTATGTATGTATGTATGTATGTTCATCTGTTCCCTCATAGCTTCGAAATTACTTATCATAATTTGACAAATGAGGTATCGTTGGATGCGTCTTGACGCTGGTTATAGGCTATGTGATGTCCCATAAAATTGGATATGGCGCCCTCTAAAGGACATAAAGTCATGACCTAAACAAAATTTTTTTAATGATGCCGTGTTGGGTATCAAATGAAAGGGCTTAATTAACACATTTCAAAAATTTATATATTGTTAGCTGTTGCTTTCGGATTTGCTTGCATGCATCCGATAAATTGGGAATAATTTCTAAAATCAGGCCTCACTCCGAACCTACCCAAAATACATCATACTAATATTATAAACGCGAAAGTTTATGAATGAGTGGCGTTCAGGAAGACGATATACCTACTCAAAGAAAGTAAGTAACTAATGGCGAGGCCGAAGGCCGAGCTGCGTTCGGGAAGACTATAAACCTTCTCGAAAAAAGTAAGTAACAAAAGGCGAGGCCGAAGGCCGAGCTGCGTTCAGGAAGACCCTAAACCTTCTCGAAGAAAGCAAGTAACAAAGAGCGAGGCCGAAGGCCGAGCTGCGTTCAGGAAGAGGATAAAACTTCTCGAAGACAGTAAGTAACTATGGGCGAGGCCGAAGGCCGAGATGTGTTCAGGAAGAGGATAAACCTTTTTGAAGAAAGTAAGTAACAAAGAAGTTACTTTCTTCGAGAAGTTTTATGGTCTTCCTGAACGCAGCTCGGCCTGCGGACTCGCCCTCTGTTACTTACATTCTTCGAAAAGGTTATCCTCTTCCTGAACGCAGCTCGGCCTTCGGCCTCGCCCTTTGTTACTTACTTTCTTAAATATGGTTTATTCTCTTCCTGAACGCAGCTCGGCCTTCGGCCTCGCCCATAGTTACTTACTGTCTTCGAGTAGTTTTATCGTATTCCTGAACGCAGCTCGGCCTTCGGCCTCGCCCTCTGTTACTTACTTTCTTTGAAAAGGTTATCCTCTTCCTGAACGCAGCTTGGCCTTTGGCCTCGCCCATAGTTACTTACTGTCTTCGAGAAGGTTTATCGTCTTCCTGAACGCAACTCTGCCTTCGGCCTCAAAAAGTAACTCACTTTCTTCGAGACGGTTTATCGTTTACCTGAACCCAGCTCGCCCTTAGTTACTAGCCTGAACCCAGCTCGCCCTCGAAATACGAAATTCACGCGAGCGAAGCCGCGGGCAAAAGCTAGTTCTAAATATAAATTTTAACGACAAAATGTGGCTGATGGCTTCTTTACCAATCAAAAAGGTAGGTGGATTGGGAACTCGCCTATTAGCTGACATAGCGCTCCCCGCTTTCATTTCCTCTACTCATGCTGTCTTTGGCCTTGTCTCCAACATGTTACCCTTTACAGTTGACAGGTCAGAGTTCAGTCATGTAGCGGATGCTGATATGAGGTGGGAGGCGCTATGCCCAGGCACGGATTCGCCAGAAATCCCCATTCGTCAAAAATATTGGGATCAAATAAACTTAAAAATAATTGTTTCAGCCCTTAATTTCGAAAGCCTTGTAGACGAGGCACGCCACAAAGCTACTTGCGAAAAATAATCAAGTGCCTGGCTAAATGCGCTACCTTCTAAAAATCTTGGCACGCTTTTGGATGACAACACCATGAGGATCGCTGCCGCTCTTAGATTAGGCTGTAACCTTGTGCAGCCCCACAAGTGTGTTTGCGGGGCACAAGTGCAGTCTAATGGTCTCCATGGGCTTCGGTGCAAAAAGAGCGCCGGCAGACACTCTAGACATCACGCTCTAAATGAAATTCTAAATCGCGCATTTAGCTCAGCCAATGTGCCATCATTGTTGGAGCCCTGCGGTCTCAGCAGAGATGGCGGTAAGCGCCCAGACGGGATGACCTTGGTGCCTTGGTCGCGCGGTCAGGCTCTCGTCTGGGACGCCACTTGCGTCGACACGCTAGCTGATAGCTACGTTGTGTCAACAGCAAGAAAAGCTGGTGCCGCTGCTGAGGCTGCAGCGCTAGTGAAGCATAATCATTATATTGTAATAGCACAAAATTATGAAATGATTGCTTTCGCTGTGGAAACATTAGGCCCCTGGTCAGCTGAAGCAAAGTCTCTCTGCAAGGATTTAGGCAGTCGACTGATAGAAGTGTCCGGGGAGGCCCGAGCTGGGGCCTACCTATCTCAGCGCATTAGTCTGGCCATACAGAGGGCTAATGCGCTGAGTGTCTTGGGAACTTTCCATGGATCGGTCGGTATGGATGAGATTTTTTATTTATCAACCTGATTTACAGATCTCATTCATATCACTGGTCCGGGGTTGTTCTTTTTTCTTTTATATGCATATTAGATTATCGACTCTGTATATACGATACAGCTATTCTTTTCTGAAATAAACGTCTTCCTATTGTATTGAAGTGCTTGTGTATTATATGTATTATAATAAAGATTATAGTATAATATAAAAAAAAAAAATTTATTGCCGTAAATAAAAGCATTTGAAAAACCAGTGGCAGATTAGCCTAGCGTTACCATAATGGTCACGGAAAATGTTCTTAATTTTCACAGATTTTATTTTATAAAATCCCTCAATAACGACACTATCTATCATACTGTAATAAGAGCATAAAAATAATTTCGACTTTGGAGGGCGCAAACTTTTTGTACATGCAGGATCGCGGAGAGAAACACAATATTGTATCGTAAAAAGAACAATTTTAAATGATATCTTCTTTATTTATGATTACATAGTAGGCACTAAGTACACTGGCCCAATTTATATTTTACACCCAGTTCGACTGTCAGAGAAGAAAAACTGAAGAAATAAAGTTCACGCGGCTCTTCTTTTCCAAAATGAAGGTTTAGTTGGAGCCGTTTTGGACTATCCAGTCGGTGAATCTGTTGACGGCGAGCGCAACGCCCGGGTAGTGTTGGTGGGCGCACTCGAAGCCCCACGATATGACTCCGTACACGACGTTGTCTGCGTGCACGAGGGGCCCGCCTGAGTCGCCGTCGCACGCGTCCCGCCCGCCCACGTCCAGCACTCCCGCGCACACCATCGTCTCCGTCACCACCGGCCAGTTCACGTAGGCGGGCTGCGTCCTCAGGTAGTCGTAGCGCTTGCGGCACACCTTTTGGTTGATCGTGTACTTCTCCACGCGTTGCAGCTGATCGGACGGCACCCCACCGTGCTGCGTACATACACACCACATTACACTACACACTCGCACATCGCATACATACAGGCTACACGCTGCTAGCTAGCTAGACACACGTGTAGTGCGCACACGCACACCTGAGCGATAACATTTTGGGAGATAGTATATTTCACGACACCGAGACCTCTTTCATTCATAAAGGAAGTGAATAGAATTATAGGGGGAAAAGAAAACAAAGCTTCTCACTGATTTAAGTGGATATAGGTACAAACAGTAGCAGGCGCAACTCACACACACATGTATATCACAATACACACATACATACACACACTCACACACACCCTCAGACATATCATCGCAAATAATCCTCTCACACACCCTCACCACACATGCACAGCGAATTGTATTTATTTGTTTATGAGTAAGGAGATTTTATTGAAATTTGTAATTCACAGATTATCATGGTTTTAATTTAATGTAATTTTTATAAAATTTTCATTCACTGTTTCTTATTTTCTTATTTATTAATAATCGAATTTTAACTTTTAACTTTTGACTTGATACTTAGACTTTTAATTTTGTAATTAATTTCAATTTTATTTTATTTGATTTTAAATTTATTTAATCTTTTAATTTTGTAATTTTCTATCGTTTTTAACCGACTTCCAAAAAAGGAGGAGGTTCTCAATTCGACTGTATGTTTTTTTTTTTATTTTTTTTTTATTTTTTTTTTTTATTTTTTTTTTTTTGTATGTTTGTAACACGATTTCTCCGTCAATTGAGGGCCGATTTAGAAAATTCTTTTTTTGTTAGTTAGGTCATACTTCCGAGGTGGTCCCATTTCAATTTTATCGAAATTGGTTCAGTGGTTTTCGAAAAATCAGCATAATACTATGGTGTGTGGTTACCTTCAGCAAAACTTGTGATGTGGTCGTTTTCGGCAATTTTCAGTTTGATATGATAAATTAGTATGGTGTGTGGTTACCTTCAGCAAAACATTTGTGATGTGGACTTATTCAGCAATTTGCAGTCTGACACATATGGCGAATAATTCTGTACCACTTCAATCGATTTCGATTATTCTTTTTTATGTAATATTACTAAAAAGAATGAAATAAAAACTGTTTTAAAAAAATATTAAACCGATTTCCAAAAAAACAAAAAAAAAAAACTAAAAAGTATTAAATACCTAATATTTTGAAATTTTCTCTGTCCTGTTGAAATACATGAATCGATATACTAGTGATACATATTCGGACCCTTGTTTCATGAATATTCTAAATTAGAAATTTTTTATTTTTTCCGACCGGCGCTTAATTTATTATGGTACCTGGCCGGTACCTACTGTACCGAGTACCATCGAGCTGGTTTGATGATGGAGACAGAAGGTGGCCATAGGAACTCCTAAACTACACATGATAAACCCATCGTGTTTGGGCTCGTTGCATTTGTCTTCACGAGAAATTTACTTTAGACCTAAGAGATTCTCAATTCGACGGTATGTTTTCTTTTTTTGGATGTTTGTTACGCGATTACTCCGTCAATTGTGGGCCGATTTTGAAATTTTTTTTTTTTTTTATATTTGAAAGGGGATAACCCTGAGGTTTTTGAAGTGAAAACTTCTTTAGCGGCTCTTGGCACTTTTTTTAGGTGGGTAAAAATGTATAACTCGCGACATCGCGTCAGCGTCATTTTTAAAATGAAACCTTAAGTCATTGCGTTAAGGGTTAAGTTAGAGTGGCACGGGATCTGCCGGCACTCCCGGAGTGCAACTGTTAAGTAGGGTTCCGTAACACGTTTATGTCTGTCCATTCTACTAAGTTCTGCAAAATGAATGTAGGGTTCCGTAACATATGCATGTCTATCCGTTCTACTAAATTTTACAATTTTCAACCAAGGTCCTCCGACGGTTATTTTATAATAAAAGTAGGCTTCCGTAACACGTTTATGTATGTCCATTCTACTAAGTTCTGCAACATCACCTACAACGTCCGTGATGTCAGCCCATAACACCAGTGCCATGTCAGTGCTTCCCCCTTTGATCGTGCTGACTACACTGAACTGGTCGGAAAACACAAACTATTTACATAGCCGTTTCGACCGACGTTTAATTCAGTGCGGTGGTACCAACCCGGGAAGGTTAAACCCTACCACCAAGTAAGATTACGAGGGAAGGGACTTACAGTTTTACGAGGAATCCGAACCTTGGTCAGCCTCCAACGGTCAGCGGTCACCCATCTAAGTACTGACCGCACCCAGCGTTGCTTAAAATTCAATAGCGACAGTTGACTGTCTGCACCACTGAGCTATCGAAGCTGACGTGGTCCTATTTTAATTGGGTCAAGATCGGATTGGAAAGCGAGGCGGAATCGCGAGGCCGAAGGCCGAGCGATTCCGTCGAGTACATTAATAGCAAAAAATTACTAAAAAAAACTGTGAAATAAAAAAAAAGTTTTAAAAAACATAAAACCGACTTCCTAAAAAAAGTCAAACTAAAAAACTATTTAAAATAAAAATATAAAAACCGCCTTCAAAAATATATGAAATAAAAACCTAAAAAAAAAAACGAACCCTAGAGTTGAAGGCGGTGCTAAAGCAAGCAAAAATGATGCATGAAAGAAAACATGAGTGGATGATAATATCCTTTGTGATTTGTGTAGCCTTTTTAGCACCGCCTTCAACTCTAGGGTTCGTTTTTTTTTTTAGGTTTTTATTTCATATATTTTTGAAGGCGGTTTTTATATTTTTATTTTAAATAGTTTTTTTATTTACCATGTTTTAACAAATGCATGTAAACCGGAGGAATTCTATTCTTGGCTATTAAGTTTTATATTGTTCATTTTTAAATTTGTTGTATTAATATAAGCTGTGGAATTCTCTAATATATAAATAAATAAATTAATAAATAAATAAGGGAAAGGACGAAAGGGGGTAGGTAGTAGAGAAATGAATTGCCCACAACTGTGTGTGTGTGTGTGTAACGTAAGTAAGTATGTGTGTACAACACAACACCACAGAATAGAAAAAAGTACTCCGCTAGAAAAGAGACAATACGCTAATGTGTAAGATGCGTTCTAAGGAGATAGATACATAATATAACATCCTCATCTGTTAGGTCAATCGGAAAGACAAATTGCAAATTAGGCTAATGGAGCGCGACCATGACGCATTGTTCACTTTATAATTATTTCAAGGTCATTTGATGAGTATTGGGGTCAAGATATATATACGCACCTAGCCGCCATCTAATAGCCTATATTTTGTCTTTTTAACCGACTTCCAAAAAAGGAGGAGGTTCTCAATTCGTCTGTATGTTTTTTTTTATTTTTTTTTTTATTTTTTTTTTTTTTTATTTTTTTGTATGTTTGTTACGCGATTTCTCCGTCAATTGAGGGCCGATTTAGAAAATTCTTTTTTTGTTAGTTAGGTCATACTTCCGAGGTGGTCCCATTTCAATTTTATCGAAATTGGTTGAGTGGTTTTCGTAAAATCAGCATAATACTATAGTGTGTGGTTACCTTCAGCAAAACTTGTGATGTGGTCGTATTCGGCAATTTTTAGTTTGATAAATTAGTATGGTGTGTGGTTACCTTCAGCAAAACTTTTGTGATGTGGACTTATTCAGCAATTTGCAGTCTGACACATATGGCGAATAATTCTGTACCACTTCAATCGATTTCGATTATTCGATTTCGATTATTCTTTTTTATGTAATATTACTAAAAAGAATGAAATAAAAACTGTTTTAAAAAATATTAAACCGATTTCCAAAAAACAAAAAAAAAAAGAACTAAAAAGTATTAAATACTTAATATTTTGAAATTTTCTCTGTCCTGTTGAAATACATGAATCGATATACTAGTGATACATATTCGGACCCTTGTTTCATGAATATTCTAAATTTGAAATTTTTTATCTTTTCCGACCGGCCAGGTGCGCTTAATTTATTATGGTACGAGCAAAGAGTTTGTATTACGTCGGCGACGTAATTCAAACTATTTGGGTACGAGTACCATCGAGCTGGTCTGATGATGGAGACAGAAGGTGGCCATAGGAACTCCTAAACTACACATGATAAACCCATCGTGTTTGGGCTCGTTGCATTTGTCTTCACGAGCAATTTACTTTAGACCTAAGAGATTCTCAACGACGGTATGTTTTCTTTTTTTGCATGTTTGTTACGCGATTACTCCGTCAATTGTGGGCCGATTTTGAAAATTCTTTTTTTTTTATTTGAAAGGGGATAACCCTGAGGTTGTTGAAGTGAAAACTTCTTTAGCGGCGCTTGGCACTTTTTTAGGTGGGTAAAAAATGTATAATTCGCGACATCGCGTCAGCGTCATTTTTAAAATGAAACCTTAAGTCATTGCATTAAGGGCTAAGTTAGAGTGGCACGGGATCTGCCGGCACTGCCGGAGTGCAACTGTTAAGTAGGGTTCGGTAACACGTTTATGTCTGTCCATTCTACTAAGTTCTGCAAAATGAATGAAGGGTTCCGTAACAAATGCATGTCTGTCTTTTCTACTAAATTTAACATTTATTTCAAAATTAATGTAGGGTTCCGTAACAAATGCATGTCTATCCGTTCTACTAAATTTTACAATTTTCAACCAAGGTCCTCCGACGGTTATTTTATAATAAAAGTAGGGTTCCGTAACACGTTTATGTCTGTCCATTCTACTAAGTTCTGCAAGATGAATGTAGGGTTCCGTAACAAATGCATGTCTGTCCGTTCTACAAAATTTAACATTTATTTCAAAATGAATGTAGGGTTCCGTAACAAATGTATGTCTGTCCGTTCTACAAAATTTTACAATTTTCAACCAAGGCCCTCCGACGGTTATTTATAATAAAAGTAGGGTTCCGTAACAAATGTATGTCTGTCCGTTCTACTAATTTTCTCAATTTTCAACCAAGGTCCTCCGACGGTTATTTTATAATAAAAGTAGGGTTCCGTTACACGTTTATGTCTGTCCATTCTACTAAGTTCTGCAACATCACCTACAACGTCCGTGATGTCAGCCCATAACACCGGGTAAACTAAGAGCCATGTCAGTGCTTCCCCCTTTGATGAGATTTGATTTGTGAAAACACAAACTATTTACATAGCCGTTTCGACCGACGTTTAATTCAGTGCGGTGGTACCAACCCGGGCAGGTTAAACCCTACCACCAAGTAAGATTAGGAGGGAAGGGACTTACAGTTTTACGAGGAATTCGAACCTCGGTCAGCCTCCAACGGTCAGCGGTCACCCATCCAAGTACTGACCACACCCAGCGTTGCTTAACATTCAATAGCGACAGTTGACTGTCTGCACCACTGAGCTATCGAAGCTGACGTGGTCCTATTTTAATTGGGTCAAGATCGGATTGGAAAGCGAGGCGGAATCGCGAGGCCGAAGGCCGAGCGATTCCGCCGAGTACATTAATAGCAAAAAATTACTAAAAAAAACTGTGAAATAAAAAAAAAGTTTTAAAAAACATAAAACCGACTTCCTAAAAAAAGTAAAACTAAAAAACTATTTAAAATAAAAATATAAAAACCGCCTTCAAAAATATATGAAATAAAAACCTAAAAAAAAAACGAACCCTAGAGTTGAAGGCGGTGCTAAAGCAAGCAAAAATGATGCATGAAAGAAAACATGAGTGGATGATAATATCCTTTGTGATTTGTGTAGCCTTTTTAGCACCGCCTTCAACTCTAGGGTTCGTTTTTTTTTTAGGTTTTTATTTCATATATTTTTGAAGGCGGTTTTTATATTTTTATTTTAAATAGTTTTTTAGTTTTACTTTTTTTAGGAAGTCGGTTTTATGTTTTTTAAAACTTTTTCGAATTTATGTGTTATTGGAATAAGAAATGGGCGTATTGCGATGTTGTGAGATAGGCGCGACGTGAGGGTGAGGATTCGCACCGATAGATCTCCCCAGCCGAGCGCGGTGAGCGGCGTGTTGTCTGGCAGCAGGTAGTCGGTGCCGGCGATGAGCGCCGGGGTGATGGTGGGGCCGAGCGGGGCCGGGGTCGCCAGGCGCACGATCGCCACGTCGTTGTTCAGCATCGAGTCGTCATACTCCTCGTGCAGTATCAGCTGCGACACGGCCGACAGCACGCCGTCGCGATCCGTGAAGCTCGAGCCGAGCCGCACTTGCCAAGACGTCTCCGAGTCGCCGCTGAACAAGGAGTAGGTATAGGTTATAGATAGAGTGCACGCTGTACAGGCGGCGCGGGCGGTGTGGAGGAGGGAGCGTACTCACTAGCAGCAGTGGGCGGCGGAGAGCAGCGTGGTGCTGGTGAGCACGGTGGCGCCGCACGCCTGGAACCACCACACGCCGAACCAGCCGTAGATCATGGAGCCCATGTACGGGTGCCGCTCGATGGTCGTCGGCTCTCCGCCCACGATCTTCTGCCCCACGCGCCGCTGCGCCGGCGGCGCTGTACGGTATACAGGCGGCGGTGTGGAGGAGGGATAGTACTCACTAGCAGCAGTGGGCGGCGGAGAGCAGCGTGGTGCTGGTGAGCACGGTGGCGCCGCACGCCTGGAACCACCACACGCCGAACCAGCCGTAGATCATGGAGCCCATGTACGGGTGCCGCTCGATGGTCGTCGGCTCTCCGCCCACGATCTTCTGCCCCACGCGCCGCTGCGGCGGCGCCGCTGTACGGTGTACAGGCGGCGGTGTGGAGGAGGGACAGTACTCACTAGAAGCAGTGAGCGGCGGAGAGCAGCGTGGTGCTGGTGAGCACGGTGGCGCCGCACGCCTGGAACCACCACACGCCGAACCAGCCGTAGATCATGGAGCCCATGTACGGGTGCCGCTCGATGGTGGTCGGCTCTCCGCCCACGATCTTCTGCCCCACGCGCCGCTGCGCCGGCGCCGCTGTACGGTGTACAGGCGGCGGTGTGGAGGAGGGATAGTACTCACTAGCAGCAGTGGGCGGCGGAGAGCAGCGTGGTGCTGGTGAGCACGGTGGCGCCGCACGCCTGGAACCACCACACGCCGAACCAGCCGTAGATCATGGAGCCCATGTACGGGTGCCGCTCGATGGTCGTCGGCTCTCCGCCCACGATCTTCTGCCCCACGCGCCGCTGCGCCGGCGCCGCTGTACGGTGTACAGGCGGCGGTGTGGAGGAGGGACAGTACTCACTAGAAGCAGTGGGCGGCGGAGAGCAGCGTGGTGCTGGTGAGCACGGTGGCGCCGCACGCCTGGAACCACCACACGCCGAACCAGCCGTAGATCATGGAGTCCATGTACGGGTGCCGCTCGATGGTGGTCGGCTCTCCGCCCACGATCTTCTGCCCCACGCGCCGCTGCGCCGGCGCCGCTGTACGGTGTACAGGCGGCGGTGTGGAGGAGGGACAGTACTCACTAGCAGCAGTGGGCGGCGGAGAGCAGCGTGGTGCTGGTGAGCACGGTGGCGCCGCACGCCTGGAACCACCACACGCCGAACCAGCCGTAGATCATGGAGCCCATGTACGGGTGCCGCTCGATGGTCGTCGGCTCTCCGCCCACGATCTTCTGCCCCACGCGCCGCTGCGGCGGCGCCGCTGTACGGTGTACAGGCGGCGGTGTGGAGGAGGGACAGCACTCACTAGAAGCAGTGGGCGGCGGAGAGCAGCGCGGTGCTGGTGAGCACGGTGGCGCCGCACGCCTGGAACCACCACACGCCGAACCAGCCGTAGATCATGGAGCCCATGTACGGGTGCCGCTCGATGGTGGTCGGCTCTCCGCCCACGATCCTCTGCCCCACGCGCCGCTGCGCCGGCGCCGCTGTACGGTGTACAGGCGGCGGTGTGGAGGAGGGATAGTACTCACTAGAAGCAGTGGGCGGCGGAGAGCAGCGTGGTGCTGGTGAGCAAGGTGGCGCCGCACGCCTGGAACCACCACACGCCGAACCAGCCGTAGATCATGGAGCCCATGTACGGGTGCCGCTCGATGGTGGTCGGCTCTCCGCCCACGATCTTCTGCCCCACGCGCCGCTGCGCCGGCGGCGCTGTACGGTGTACAGGCGGCGGTGTGGAGGAGGGACAGTACTCACTAGAAGCAGTGGGCGGCGGAGAGCAGCGTGGTGCTGGTGAGTACGGTGGCGCCGCACGCCTGGAACCACCACACGCCGAACCAGCCGTAGATCATGGAGCCCATGTACGGGTTCCGCTCGATGGTGGTCGGCTCTCCGCCCACGATCCTCTGCCCCACGCGCCGCTGCGCCGGCGGCGCCGCTGCCGAAGCAAACGTGAGACTCAAGTCAGTACGCACTCGCAACTCGTGAGCAACCGCGCCGCGCCGCTCCGCAGGTAAGATATCTGGAGCCTATTTTTAAAAAAACTACCTACGCTGCGCCGAGCCACCAGGGATGTCACAACTCACAACACTAACACAATTGACAAGTAGTGAGCCCATTATGGTGGAAATGCAATTCCAGAGAGAGAGCGAGAGAGAGAGAGAGAGAGATAGAAAGAGAGATAGATAGAAAGAGAGATGGGTGGGCCGGATAGGATTCCTGCATTGGTGTTAAAAAGGTGTGCTCCCGAGCTGGCTCCAGTGCTGACGCGCCTATTCCGTCTCTCCTACTCCAATGGCCGTGTGCCGGCGGCCTGGAAATCTGCGTTTGTGCAAGCGGTCCCCAAAAAGGGTGACCGCTCAAACCCGTCAAACTACCGACCTATAGCGATTACCTCCCTTCTCTGTAAGGTGATGGAGCGCATTATCAATGCGCAGCTCATGAAGTACCTAGAGACGAATGACCTTATCAGCGATCGGCAATACGGCTTCCGGCCAAAACGATCTGCTGGTGATCCCCTAGCGTACGTTACTCAACTTTGGGGGAATCGCTTGAAGGTCATGGTGCATCCTTGGCAATTGGCCTCGATATTGCCAGGGCATTTGACCGGGTTTGGCACAAGTCGCTCTTGGGCAAATTGCCGGCTTACGGACTTCACTGAGAAAAGGGATCTTGAGACATTTTTTAAAATATCATATAACTACAAGATTAAAATTTTAGGATGTCTTCCTTTACGTGTGCTATGAGTATGAGACCTTACTTCTTACCAAATTTTATGATTTTAGGTTGACGGGAAATACCCTATAGGTTTTGATTTGATTGGAGTGAGTTTGCGAGTATGAAATCTGACATAGATGGCCGTATCTTTTGATTGCGTTGATTTAGAAGCTTGCATTTTATATACCGTAAAGAGATCCTAGATCTTAGTATTTGGTATTAATTTCAATTTGTTATCTTGATCCGTTCCTGAGAAAAAGGGTCCTTGACATACAAAAAAAATTTTTTTTTTAATGTCAATAACTACAATTTTACAATTTTCGGATTTTTTCCTTTACTTGTGCTGTAAGATCTTACTTCTTACCAAATTTTATGATTCTATGTTAACAGGAAATACCCTGTAGGTTTTGATTTGATTTGAGTGAGTTTGCGAGTATGAAATTTGACATAGATGACCGTATCTTTTGATTGCGTTGATTTAGAAGCTTTAATATTCTACACCTTATAGATATCGTAGATCTTAGTATTTCGTATTAATTTCAATTTGTTATCTTGATGCGTTCCTGAGAAAAAGGAACCTTGACATACAAAACAAACAATCAATTTTTTTTATGTCATATAACTATAAATTTCCAGTTTTAGATTTTTTCCTTTACTTGTGCTGTAAGATCTTACTTCCTACCAAATTTCATGATTCTAGGTGAACGGGAAGTACTCTATAGGTTTTGATTTGATTTGCCGGTAGCAAAATATGTGACTTAAATGGGCGTATCTAGTGATTGCGTTGACCTAGAAGCTTAACTTACACCTCCGAGGAAACGTAGACCTTAGTATTTGATATTAATTTCAGCTTGATACCTCTACCCGTTCCTGAGAAAAAAGGTCTTGACAGACAGACAGCCAGCCAGCCAGCCAGACAGACAGACAGACAGACAGATAGACAGACGGACAACAAAGTGATCCTATAAGGGTTCCGTTTTTTCCTCCTTTGAGGTACGGAACCCTAAAAATGGATAGAAAGAGAGATGGATAGAAAGAGAGAGAGATAGAAAGAGAGAGAGAGAGAGAGAGAGAGAGAGAGAGAATCGTGTCAGTTTCCATAAAAAAATAACGTACATACATATCACACACGCTAAATCCCGGCAGTCGGGGTAAGCAGAGTAATCGGTGTTGTGCTGCACGAACTCTGGTAAATTACAGCACACCACGGACCACCATCAACATTCAACCCATCAAGCAGCAAGTAAGGCACAAATACCCACCTCGGTGGAAGTACCGTGCCAAGGTGAGAGGTGGCGAGTCTGTCGCCCTTCACCACGGCATCTCGTTCTTATCCCTTAGTCGCCTGTTACAACATGCATGGGGAGAGATGCAGTGGTGCTATTCTTTTTAAGTACAGGCCCCACATGGTAAAATATAACAGAACAAAAAAAATCGAGTGCTGCTGGGCGACCATCACTGACTACGCGCGCGCGAGGGAAGTGAGAATGTTAGTAGTGGCACAGAATGGTAGTGGTTGTGTACGGACAAGGTGCGCAGGCGTGCGCTTGTGTGAGTGCGAAATCGGCGCACTTGTATGAAGACGGCTAACTTGTCTGGTCTAACTATGTCCGCAGTGAGTAGAGAGCTGGCCGGGGCCGCGAGCGCACGAGGTTAGTGTCTCGCCTTGCAACAACAGTTCCCCACTAGGGAGTCAGGACGGAAGTAAGAAAACACAAATTAGAGTTGTAGGTTTTGAAAGCTAAAGCTTGTCGGCATATAAAATACATACATTATAGCTTGTAAGCATATACAATAGAGAGCGGGTATACCTGCGGCGGCGGCGGCGGCGGCGAGGCTCGCGAGCGCCAGCAGAGTCCAGAAGCTCCTCATCCTCAGTACAGATAGCGGCGCCCGCGCACGCCCCGCTTTATATTCGATGCCATGCATTGTGTTGTGTTATCTGCTCTGTGCGCTATGTGCGCTACGAGTATCTATGTAGGTACGGTGCGACCGACCACAGCGCATAACACGTAAGCCACTCAACCGATTTACGTGCAGTTTGTACTAAACAATATGTATCAACACTTTCAGTCGCAAAGGACTGAGCTTATTTTATTAATATACCTAATTCCTTATCGGCCTTCAGCCTCGCCCTCAACTATTTAATTTGTTCGAGAAATTATTATTTTATTATCTGACTGAAAGCAGCTCGACCTTCGGTTTTGCCCTCAGCAATTTACTACTTTCTTCGAGACGGTAGTACATAAATACAATTGAGCACTGCGCGAGCGCTCGCGCGCAGGTAGCTATCGAGCCCAGGCAGACCGCTCGTTCACGGCCGTCTCCAATCTCGACCGACTCTCGTACAGGTGCGTGCGGTAGGTTACATAGTAGCGCGGAGGTGACGGCGGCGGCGGCCGGGGTCGTAGCTTCATGCGCAGCATGTTCTGCCGTCCGTGTCCGCGTGCAGCTTGCCGGGTCGCATCGCCACCGCCGCCGCCGCGACGCCGCCGCGACGCGCACGGACGCGCGGATCAACTCATCACCTTATCATTATCGGCTGTTTTTTTTTAATCCGTGATAATTGGATAGATTTGAGGGATTGGGCACAGGAAATAAAGCATATGATTAGATCAAGGTGCACTCGTCAGCAGTAGGTCGGGCGGCGGATAAGATAGCCTAATGAGTTTATTACAGGTGGGTTTTCCCATCTTAGTGGTTTTCCCTGTTGATTAAGTACATAAGTAGGTAGCTAAGTAGAGCGAATACTCTGTGCTGCGCTGTACTTACTCGTAGGATCCGTAACACTCACATGAGCTAGGTACTTATCTGTATCTTGCGCTGTGCGTTCTAAGTAGAGCGAACACTCTGTGCCTACCTACCTGCGCTGTACTTACTAGTAGGATCCGTAACACTCACATGAGCTAGGTACTTATCTGTATCTTGCGCTGTGCGTTCTAAGTAGAGCGAACACTCTGTGCCTACCTACCTGCGCTGTACTTACTAGTAGGATCCGTAACACTCACATGAGCTAGGTACTTATCTGTATCTTGCGCTGTGCGTTCTAAGTAGAGCGAACACTCTGTGCCTACCTACCTGCGCTGTACTTACTACTAGGATCCGTAACACTCACATGAGCTAGGTACTTATCTGTATCTTGCGCTGTGCGTTCTAAGTAGAGCGAACACTCTGTGCCTACCTACCTGCGCTGTACTTACTAGTAGGATCCGTAACACTCACATGAGCTAGGTACTTATCTGTATCTTGCGCTGTGCGTTCTAAGTAGAGCGAACACTCTGTGCCTACCTACCTGCGCTGTACTTACTAGTAGGATCCGTAACACTCACATGAGCTAGGTACTTATCTGTATCTTGCGCTGTGCGTTCTAAGTAGAGCGAACACTCTGTGCCTACCTACCTGCGCTGTACTTACTCGTAGGATCCGTAACACTCACATGAGCTAGGTACTTATCTGTATCTTGCGCTGTGCGTTCTAAGTAGAGCGAACACTCTGTGCCTACCTACCTGCGCTGTACTTACTAGTAGGATCCGTAACACTCACATGAGCTAGGTACTTATCTGTATCTTGCGCTGTGCGTTCTAAGTAGAGCGAACACTCTGTGCCTACCTACCTGCGCTGTACTTACTAGTAGGATCCGTAACACTCACATGAGCTAGGTACTTATCTGTATCTTGCGCTGTGCGTTCTAAGTAGAGCGAACACTCTGTGCCTACCTACCTGCGCTGTACTTACTAGTAGGATCCGTAACACTCACATGAGCTAGGTACTTATCTGTATCTTGCGCTGTGCGTTCTAAGTAGAGCGAACACTCTATGCCTACCTACCTGCGCTGTACTTACTAGTAGGATCCGTAACACTCACATGAGCTAGGTACTTATCTGTATCTTGCGCTGTGCGTTCTAAGTAGAGCGAACACTCTGTGCCTACCTACCTGCGCTGTACTTACTAGTAGGATCCGTAACACTCACATGAGCTAGGTACTTATCTGTATCTTGCGCTGTGCGTTCTAAGTAGAGCGAACACTCTGTGCCTACCTACCTGCGCTGTACTTACTAGTAGGATCCGTAACACTCACATGAGCTAGGTACTTATCTGTATCTTGCGCTGTGCGTTCTAAGTAGAGCGAACACTCTGTGCCTACCTACCTGCGCTGTACTTACTAGTAGGATCCGTAACACTCACATGAGCTAGGTACTTATCTGTATCTTGCGCTGTGCGTTCTAAGTAGAGCGAACACTCTGTGCCTACCTACCTGCGCTGTACTTACTAGTAGGATCCGTAACACTCACATGAGCTAGGTACTTATCTGTATCTTGCGCTGTGCGTTCTAAGTAGAGCGAACACTCTGTGCCTACCTACCTGCGCTGTACTTACTACTAGGATCCGTAACACTCACATGAGCTAGGTACTTATCTGTATCTTGCGCTGTGCGTTCTAAGTAGAGCGAACACTCTGTGCCTACCTACCTGCGCTGTACTTACTAGTAGGATCCGTAACACTCACATGAGCTAGGTACTTATCTGTATCTTGCGCTGTGCGTTCTAAGTAGAGCGAACACTCTGTGCCTACCTACCTGCGCTGTACTTACTAGTAGGATCCGTAACACTCACATGAGCTAGGTACTTATCTGTATCTTGCGCTGTGCGTTCTAAGTAGAGCGAACACTCTGTGCCTACCTACCTGCGCTGTACTTACTAGTAGGATCCGTAACACTCACATGAGCTAGGTACTTATCTGTATCTTGCGCTGTGCGTTCTAAGTAGAGCGAACACTCTGTGCCTACCTACCTGCGCTGTACTTACTAGTAGGATCCGTAACACTCACATGAGCTAGGTACTTATCTGTATCTTGCGCTGTGCGTTCTAAGTAGAGCAAACACTCTGTGCCTACCTACCTGCGCTGTACTTACTAGTAGGATCCGTAACACTCACATGAGCTAGGTACTTATCTGTATCTTGCGCTGTGCGTTCTAAGTAGAGCGAACACTCTGTGCCTACCTACCTGCGCTGTACTTACTAGTAGGATCCGTAACACTCACATGAGCTAGGTACTTATCTGTATCTTGCGCTGTGCGTTCTAAGTAGAGCGAACACTCTGTGCCTACCTACCTGCGCTGTACTTACTAGTAGGATCCGTAACACTCACATGAGCTAGGTACTTATCTGTATCTTGCGCTGTACGTTCTAAGTAGAGCGAACACTCTGTGCCTACCTACCTGCGCTGTACTTACTACTAGGATCCGTAACACTCACATGAGCTAGGTACTTATCTGTATCTTGCGCTGTGCGTTCTAAGTAGAGCGAACACTCTGTGCCTACCTACCTGCGCTGTACTTACTAGTAGGATCCGTAACACTCACATGAGCTAGGTACTTATCTGTATCTTGCGCTGTGCGTTCTAAGTAGAGCGAACACTCTGTGCCTACCTACCTGCGCTGTACTTACTAGTAGGATCCGTAACACTCACATGAGCTAGGTACTTATCTGTATCTTGCGCTGTGCGTTCTAAGTAGAGCGAACACTCTGTGCCTACCTACCTGCGCTGTACTTACTACTAGGATCCGTAACACTCACATGAGCTAGGTACTTATCTGTATCTTGCGCTGTGCGTTCTAAGTAGAGCGAACACTCTGTGCCTACCTACCTGCGCTGTACTTACTAGTAGGATCCGTAACACTCACATGAGCTAGGTACTTATCTGTATCTTGCGCTGTGCGTTCTAAGTAGAGCGAACACTCTGTGCCTACCTACCTGCGCTGTACTTACTAGTAGGATCCGTAACACTCACATGAGCTAGGTACTTATCTGTATCTTGCGCTGTGCGTTCTAAGTAGAGCGAACACTCTGTGCCTACCTACCTGCGCTGTACTTACTAGTAGGATCCGTAACACTCACATGAGCTAGGTACTTATCTGTATCTTGCGCTGTGCGTTCTAAGTAGAGCGAACACTATGTGCCTACCTACCTGCGCTGTACTTACTAGTAGGATCCGTAACACTCACATGAGCTAGGTACTTATCTGTATCTTGCGCTGTGCGTTCTAAGTAGAGCGAACACTCTGTGCCTACCTACCTGCGCTGTACTTACTCGTAGGATCCGTAACACTCACATGAGCTAGGTACTTATCTGTATCTTGCGCTGTGCGTTCTAAGTAGAGCGAACACTCTGTGCCTACCTACCTGCGCTGTACTTACTAGTAGGATCCGTAACACTCACATGAGCTAGGTACTTATCTGTATCTTGCGCTGTGCGTTCTAAGTAGAGCGAACACTCTGTGCCTACCTACCTGCGCTGTACTTACTAGTAGGATCCGTAACACTCACATGAGCTAGGTACTTATCTGTATCTTGCGCTGTGCGTTCTAAGTAGAGCGAACACTCTGTGCCTACCTACCTGCGCTGTACTTACTAGTAGGATCCGTAACACTCACATGAGCTAGGTACTTATCTGTATGTTGCGCTGTGCGTTCTTATCATATAATATTATATTACCTATCTGTGCAACTCTTACATAAATAACAACGTTGTCAATACTATTATTAATCGAATTTTATGAACATAATAAAATAAAACATAAGACGGTCAGATTGTACGTACGCCGAGTGTGGAGCCTGGAGTATGGGTGAACCCTCGGGCACAGAAGAGAGATATTATAGGGCTAATGCCTCGGGTGAACCTAATTCGGTTGTAGTAGCGATCGAAACCAAATGTACCTGATAAAAAGTGGATAACTCCAGGACTTATAGTATCGACAGTTAAACTAAAAGACCTACACCATGCTACGAAACTAAATAAATGGCATTCATTCATTAATGAATACAAAAATATAAATGTATACACAGGAAAGTAATAAATGATATCACTTGATGATTTTATCTTCGATTAAAACTTACCAACAATTATGCCTATTACTTTTAATTTTAGTGTAATTTAAGTTCTATAGTAGTGGTAGTGTACCGTGTGGCGCCGGTACTTTAAAAGAATAGCCGCACTGCATCTCTCCCCGTGTATGTCGTAAAAGGCGAATAAGGGATATGACTCCCTTCTTATAATATTAGGTGGTAGGGTTTAACCCGCCCGGGTTGGTACCACCGCACTGAACGAAAGGATGGTCGAAATGGCTATGTAAATAGTTTGTGTTTTCCGTCCAGTTCGGTGTAGCCGGCACGACCGAAGGGAGGCACTGACGTGGCACCAAGTTCATCCGGTGGTATGGGCTGACATCACGGATGTTGTAGGTGATGTAGACAACCGTGTCAGTTTTCATAAAAAAATTAAAAAAAAAGTGGTTTCCAGTATTACATAAACCTCATTAAACGATTGTTATTTAAATTTGAGTTAGTTTATAAAATCATTCAGTGCAATTCCATTTTGTTTTGAGAAAATTAATGTTGTGTCATATTGTAAAATGTACATGAAAAGAACGTTTATTACTACACTCTTGAAGAAGAAAATTATTCTGGTACAATTTTTTATTTTGTCATGAATAATGTTTCTGTATTTTATGAATAAAATCAAAAAATTACTCTTTTCGTAATAACATAGATAAGACTATAAACTCATTATTTTGTATTTCAATTTTGTTTGCACCAACCGGTTGTAAAAATTCAATTGATAAATACCGCAAACAAAAGATTGTTAAAGAAATGCAATACATTAAATGCACTTCAGTATCACTTTAGGGAAATAAGGTATGATTTTTCAAAATTTATGAAATCTTTAAACAGCTCTCCTGCACAATTTGGATTTTGTCACTTAGTGACTTTATAACGCAAACGCTCGAGATGACAGGGTGGACAGTTTTGCTGCTGTAATTCGGAAGCGGGTAGCCGGCTTCCGTAAATTACTGACTAACTGACTGACTGCATAATGGAGTTAATTTATTCTGAAATAAAGTTATATTATTATTATTATTTCACATTTAAAATTTTTATATTAATTTTACATATAAAAATTAAATAAAATAAAAACGGTAATATCACCGGCGCGCGGAGGCACGGAGGCGGCGCACACACTGGTTCCAAATTGAAAAATACGGTCACCACGGGCTGTCGTGCCAGCGCAGCGCGTCGTCGTTCGCGGCATAGCAGGATCAACATTTTAATAAAACGAGCCCTAGCCACGGCGGACATACCAAATTTGTTAGAACCGCCTGGCTTATCGTGACGATGGAAAGCGGCCCGATGGCATGACGTTGACCCCGTGGAGCAAAGGGAGGGCGTTGGTGTGGGACGCAACGTGTGTGGACAACCTTGCCCCCACTCACATTGTCGGTTCCTCCATCTCTGCCGGGTCTGCTGCTCTCGGGGCCCAAAATTTGAAGAAGAGCAAATATTCTACGCTGTGTTGCTCCTTTGAGTTTTTAGCCTTCGCCGTGGAAACCCTTGGTGTGTGGTGGCCCGACGCAAAATGCTTTTCTGATCAGCTCGGAAAGTTGTTAATAGAAAAGTCGGGCGACCGCCGCGCCAAATCTTTTTTTCTCCAGCGAATAGGGCTGGAGATTCAAAGGGGCAACGCGGCTAGTGTTTTGGGCACGGTGGAGGAGTCGGCGGAGATGGATCAATTTTTTTTTATTAGGTGTTAATTTTAGTTTTAGTTTTTTTTTCATTGTTATTGTGATTTTCTAATAAGTGAATTTGTACATTGTAATATTGAATTAAATAAATTTTTAACATTGTACATAGTATATAATATTATTACTCAAAAAAATCATGAAGCGTTACCCAGACGCTGTTGACAGCAGCGGCGCGGCAAGGGTGCGGCAAGGGCGCGGCAAGGGTGCGGCAAGGGTGCGGCAAGGGTGCGGCAAGGGTGCGGCAAGGGTGCGGCAAGGGTGCGGCACACAAGCGCACACAGTTTGCTCTGTTCACTGAAGGTTCATTGTACTCGTATCTGTTGTGGTTCAGACTTCAGGTGTGCTCTGCAGCGCCTTCAACTGAACCATCTGGTTATCAGCGTTTTATTCTGCCTAGCTATAGCTACTAACCGTGCACGGAAAAATATATGATCGAAGATAATTGGTAATTAAACGAACTTACCCTAAGTGAAGTTCAATCCTAACTGTACGAGCTGCTTATTCGGAGATGATCTCTTGATTTAATACTTGTAGTAGCTGAATTTATTCGCCATCGACCACAAATTTTAGAGTCTATAAAGAAAAACAATTTTCATGCTTTCCACAATGTCGCCGCCGGTCCGTGCCGCTTGCGCGCCATCTATCGGCTTTCAATCATTAATTTTAGAGTCAACTTATTTCACGATTATATGGGAGCATGATACTGCATGATGTAGGGCGGGTAGGGTGAGATCATCTCCGAATAAGCAGCTCGTACAGTTAGGATTGAACTTCACTTAGGGTAAGTTCGTTTAATTACCAACTGTACTTCGCTGCTTATTCGGAGATGATCTTAGGAGTTTAGAGTGTCGTGAAATAGGAGCTTGAAAAAACTGTATTAGTAATGTAATAATAATGTATGTTTATTAATAATATTCATTGTAGGTACTCCAGTTTCCCAAGAATTTTCATATCCAGTTTTACATACTATCTACTCGTATACAACATGGGTATACCAGTAAAACAAGTATAAACAAAAAATGACTTTGTCAATAATTGAGCATGATCAATATATAATATATCATGAATAATATAAAACAAAATGTGTTAACTAAATAGTTGTATGTATAATAATAACAATGTTTATCGTTTAGATCGACAGATTGTTCGCGCAAAGCTGTCACTTGGATTAGTTAAATCCTTATTATAAAACTGAGCGAATACTCGAGATGATTCGGTCCATCCCGCTGTCTTTCTGATTAGGTCTATACTGATGCCTAATCGTTTGGCTGCTGAGGTAGCAGCGTGGCGAGTGCTATGAGCCGAGAAAATAGCTGTATCTATACCGCTTTTCTCCAAGGTTTCTTTTATCCAGCGGCTAATAGTCTGCGAACCAACCTTGTTATAGGGTTTTCTAAAACTAACGAAGAGACGCTCTGTGCGTCCGCGAAGCGATTCTGTTTTAGTTAGGTAAGAGGTTCCTGGACAGATTTCTGGCCTATCAGTAAAGAAAGGTAAAATCAGGTTTGGCTGCATATTTCTGGCATTTGACGTTTTGATAATATCAGGTATTTTAATAAATATTTTGTCTGCTAAGATCTGTATATTACAGACTTGAATAAGTGCCAATGTCTGTACTCGGTGTGCGGTAACAATAGCTAGCAAGGTTGCTAATTTTTTAGTCAATGTATCCAAAGGCAATGTATTGTTCGGAAAACACTGGCTAAGGTGCCCAAGCACAATTTCTGGGTCCCAAGTGACGTCATATTTGGGTAGAGGCGGTCGTAACCTGTATGCCCCCTTGATAAATCGTTTTATTGCATCGTCACTTCCAACGGACGGGCCCAATATTAGAGAAAGTGCGGATCTACAACAGTTAGATCCTTAACTAGCCCCAGAGCTGAATAATTGAGTCAAAAAGGAAATTATTGTTGGAACTGAAGACTGAAGGTAGTCCTGCCCTTTTAAGGTGCAATACTCGTACCACTGCCGGAGGTAGACATTGTACTGCTTGAGGGTATTGCCTGCGAGCGACGCCAGCATCACGTCCATCGCCGCAGGCGCTACTCCGCGGAGCTGTAACGCTTCCCGGACAACACCGCTGCAGCCAGGGAAAGGTTTTGTTGAAACATCTCGTTGCTGGAATATGATTTCAGAAGATTATTATTTTGCTCAAAGAAAATCACTTCGGAGCAAACAAGCTTTTTGAATATCGGAAACCAGGGTTGTGTTGTCCAGTTTGGGATTACTAGAATTCCTACCGCTTGTTCAGAGATAATTTTTTGAAGAGCTTTCAAAATAACCGAGAACGGAGGGAATGCGTAGAAAAAAAATTTTTTTCCAGGATATAGTAAATGCGTCTATGGCAAATGAATCTGGATCATTTTTCCAAGAGACGTATTTATGACACTTGGCATTTACCCGACTCGCGAAAAGGTCTATATCGGGTTTTCCAAAAGTTTTTAATATTTTGTTAAACGCATAGTTCGCCAGTTCACATTCTATGTCGGAATGGACACGGCGTGATTCGGCGTCAGCCACGATGTTTTCCTCCGAATTTATATATGAGGCAAAGAGATAAATTTTTCGTGCTTCGCACCATTGCCAGATCGTTCTTGTAATAGAATTAAGATGAGGGAACTGCACACTACCCATGCGGTTGATATAAGCAATTGCAGTGGTGTTATCAATTCGAAGCAATATTTCGCAATTATTTAGATCTTTTGCGAATGTTTTTAAAGATAAGAAGGCTGCGAGTAATTCTAGAAAATTTATGTGAAGTTTACTTTCGTGAATATTCCACAAGCCACCTGTCTTTTCAACATCGCATGCCCCTCCCCAACCGCAGTCTTTGAGGCGTCTGAGAATATTTCTCTGCAGAATGCGTTGGACCTGATCGAGTTAACCGTACGCTTTATGTTGGTTATCCACCATTCAAAGTCTGCTCGGAGGTGACTTGGCAAAGACATGATGCAATCATAATTATCTTTTACCTTTACAAGATTTAAATATTTACATCGTTCGAATTCTTTAGTGTAAAGCCATCCGTACTCTACTGCCGGACAGGCGGAGGTCAGTAAACCTATTAGCTGAGCAAAGTCTCTTATTTTACATTGGTGTAATTTTTTAAAATCTTCAATACGGTTGGTAATCTTAATTTTCTTTTCATCGGGAAGTTTAATGTGAAATTCTTTTGAATTGATAACAAACCCTAAGAATTTTACACTTTGCTCAGGAGCTAAGCAGCTCTTCTCTTCATTTATTATGAAACCTAAGCTCGTCAAGAAGTCTGTGGTTACCTTTACATTTTGTGAGCATTCTCCATAGTTATGCCCTATACACAGTATATCGTCCAGGTACACGACAGATATTAGGCCAAGTGATCTTAGGTGTTTTACGACAGGCTTAAGCACTTTTGTAAACACGTATGGTGCGATATTAAGACCAAAAGGAAGCACACAGAATTCGAAAAGTTTTTTATAGATATTGACCTTCACAAGGTTGACATTGAGTGACTATGCCATTGCCAGAAGTTCCTGAATAGCAAGATCTATTTCAGTACTTTCACTGCGTGAAAAAATTGAGTTGGTTGGTGTGACAGCTTGATAAGCTGGATGAGTAAATGGAAGTTTGTATCCCTGGATCCAGGAGAGTATGACTGGATCATTGGTAATCTTTTGCCATTGATTTTTAAAGAAGCGTAACCTTCCGCAATGTGCATGATTTACCTGCGCAGTTAGCGGCGAGGGCGCTGGCCCCGGTGCGCGCGCTGGTGAGCGCCGCGATGGGCCTGCGGTGTCCGCTTCACTGGTGGCTGAAATCTCGGCCCGCCTGCACTCTGCTGCTGTCCTCCGGTCTTGCGGAACAGCTGCGGGGGCGGGTCCCTCGGGTTTAAATTGGCGTACTGGAATGGTTTCTTAATGTTATTCGGTTTGGAAGACGATTTTTTTAAATCCGTCCCCGATTTTTCAATGGCCTTTGACGCCTTAATTTTTTCCTGAAGGTTTTCCCCGAACAGATAAGTGTCGATATCTGCATTTTGAACCGCGTCCTTGATGTTTTTATTCAATCCTGAGGTGATAAAGTTACGACGAGTTGTCGACTCGAAATGGTGCTGATCGCAAAGGAGACGTGCAGCGTCACTGACGTTTTTAAACACCTCAGGGTGTAAGTTTGACTGTTTAAGCATGGTGTTCACTGCCAAGGCAAGGGCTTATATAGCACAACCCAGCTGTCGCTGTTTTATTTCAAGAGTTTTATCTCTTTTAATGTTAGTGTCTGTCATGGCTGCCTTTGCTTCAGCTTTCAGCTTGGGAGCTTCGAAGGTGGGGCAGTTTTCAGGTGGGGAGTACCTTTCTATGAGGGCTTTTTTCTGGTCTTTATTAAGGCCAGTTTTTACAATATGTGACCATCTGCAAGCAAGGTCTTTATGAAGACTTTCACTAGAAGGTTTTTGCTGAGGAGCTTCACCCAGGATCTCCAGCACCTCCTCACGAAGATCCGGCGCGGCGTCCTCTGCTAGGATTGGTTGGGGCTGGGTGCTTGTACTGGCTGAGGCGTCTCCGGTCTTCGAGGTTCCGTTGTGCTCTATAAGGTAGTACCGGCTGTGTTATGTGAAGGAAGCCACCTCATAGGTTAGTTCACAACACTAGGTAGATATGTCTACACAACCTGATTAGGTATGCGTGAAATACAATGTATTGAAGGAACAGACCTCATAGGTAGGTTCACATCACTTTTTGTATCGGATCAGTACGCCTTATTGTACAGATATATGCATATTATGTTGGTAAGTATGTATAGTTGAATCAACTTCATTTTGTGAAAAAATATTGAACTTATCCATTTTGACTTCACATGTGAAGGAAGAAACCTCTTAGGTTAGTTCACAACACCGTATGCATGTATAGGTATGCCTACATTGGTGGAGGATACTCCCTCATAGGTAAGCCCACAACACAAGGCAGAAGAAAAAAAATTATTAAATAAATAAACGTGACTCTTTACTCATATTGTTTGTGAAGGTTACTCCCTCGTAGGCGAGCACACAACACATAATGTATGTAGGTAGGTAGGAATGTTGAAAACTCAAAAAAGGAAAAAACCTCGTAGGTAGATTCACAATTTGTTTTCGAACAACTTTACTGATATATCGTATATATCGCCTACATGCTACATGAGTCACGTTCGCTTACTTTCACAAGAAAAAGAAAAGCGAAATACCTAACTAGGTAGGTATATACCAATACTTTATAAATTATATATTTACCTGGCATTTTATGAGCGTCGGGTTTGTCCTCTGCTGGGTTGAGGTGCGAAGATTCGTCTGGTAATATTACGTCATCGGCGATCGCTTGATAATCTCCGCCGCCGTCGCTGGATTCGATTGGTTGAATCTCTGCGGTGTCCGTAACAGGTGAAGATGCGCGTGCGCTATGCCCTTCGACAGCGACCCGCCGAACGGCCGACCGAACATGGCGTCTGTCGGCGTCGTCGTCGCTGAAATCCGAGTCGGTGTCCCAGTACGGAGTTGGACTCCTCCTTCTACGACGTCGTAGCTCCTTCTCCATTCTGCGAATCTTCTGTTTGATGTAGTGCGTGGAGTCTTCTCGCGCTCTTTTCGGCATTTTGATCGATTTCACGAGAGAGCGCGTGTGGTCTTCGGCGCACAAAAACAAAGAATGATTGAAAGCCGATAGATGGCGCGCAAGCGGCACGGACCGGCGGCGACATTGTGGAAAGCATGAAAATTGTTTTTCTTTATAGACTCTAAAATTTGTGGTCGATGGCGAATAAATTCAGCTACTACAAGTATTAAATCAAGAGATCATCTCCGAATAAGCAGCGAAGTACAGTAACTCTTACGCGTCGTACTTTAATAGTTGACATTTTAACAGGAATAGATGGCATTTTTGTTTCCATTATCAAATTAATTACAGTTTGTTTCAGCGCGCGCGTCCGCCTACCGCCCGCCACTCGCGGGGGGGGGGGGGGGGGGGGGGGGGGGAAGGCGGCGGCGGAGTGAGCCGGGAGAGCGAGGGGGTGCGAGGGAGGGGGGGGCATAGTTGTGGAGAGTTTAGCGAAGGGTTGGAATGAATTAACAAAGTTGCCGAATGGCTCAACCTTCACAACGCACCGCGCGCCGCGCTCAGGTGCCCTGTAGGCCTGTAGTCCGTCGAGAATATTCACCGGCAGCACGACCTCGTCATCGGTTCATTGTTGTCATCGTCATTCACCTACGGTACCCTAATAACCTATAAGTGAGAACAAAGTTGTTCACACACAGAGGGTTCCGTTAGCCACGTGTTCCATCTTGTCATGCGTTCGCACTCGCACGTATCTCGTGTTCGGCACAGCTTATTTTATATTGTCATATTGACTTCTTCGTATCCCTCACGCCATCTATCGGTGACTATTAATACTTTTGTATTTAAAATGTTGATTTAGTCTCTTCTACATATTATTATTATAATTGTATGGAGACCCCTTAATTTTGTAATTTTGCTTTTTTTATTAACTAGCTGTGCCCGCGGCTCCGCCCGCTCTCATAGTTGACTTCTCTGCTAACCTAATAATAAGCCATATAACGTGATAGTAAGTAGCCTATAGTTGATGGGAAGAATCAAGCTATCCGAAAATCGGTTCAGTGGTTCTCGAGTTATAAGCGGACAGACAAACATACATACATACAGAAAGCAGACGTTGGATTTTATTAAAGGTAAAAGGATTGACGGACTATTCACCATAATTACATCAGCTATACCCGTAATAAGTAGCCATCAGCTACTTATTACGGTTAAAAAAACTGTTATTAAAAACAAAAAACCCGACTACGAAAAACAAAAAAGGAAAAAATAAGATAATTTTGTAATATATTGGGGCAAAGTGCAGTTTAGAATACATACTAGCAAAACTTAGGAAGTCGGATTTATGATTCTGAAAATATAGCATTACATAGGTATCGATCATAATTAATTTATGTACTTGATCATAGTCAATCTGCTTTGATAATATGAACTAAAGGTCATTCGAACACTATTAATAATACAGCCGGAGTCGGAGTCAGCCGTGATCGAAGGAGTCAGCTACATTTTCAAGAAGTTTTGCTGTGAATTAAATTTGCGCTGCAATTTTATAGAATAAATTGACCGACCCTTGCGTTTTATGTAGAATCAATTTCGTTATGAATTCTTGTATGCCTTCATCCATCTTCTGTTCAAGAGGATTGAACTTATATCTCTCGGATACAACGTTTTTTTTTCGGCCTAAAGATATTTATCAAATTGTTGTAATACTTCTTCCATTGACTTATAATTCTGTGACTTCATATCATTGCTTCATATCGATCAAGAGCTGATGTGAATTGTGTCAACCTTCGATCATAAAAACTATTTTTTCTGTCTACGGTGTCAACAACTTTGGTCAACAAATACTTCAGGCTTCTCAATGCGTGAGAACGTTACCTTCTCCGAATCGCTCTTTCTGTGACCCGTTATAATCATGACTTCTCATTTGTGAAATAACCCTGACCGCTCTGCCACAATTTAGAATAAATGAGCTAGTTGCATTTTATGTACCTATAATCAACCTATAATAAATTCCATTATTTTCCAAACTGACGTCAACAAAGATAGTTGTCATAGTAACCCCCCTACACAGATTATAAGATGGTTTGCCCAACAGAACCACAGACCACCTAACCGGACCTCCATACTCTTTGGACAGGCAAGCAAACTCTAGATGTCGCCATCCACAATGAAAACTAAGAAGTGTGCCCCCCTGCATCCAGTTGACGTAGTGGCACAGATAAATAAAATAAGTATATACATCGTAGTGGTTATTTTCTCTTTGCCAGTTGATTGACGTTTGCATGTAAACAAATGGCCGTCCCGTCTTCCCTTCTATGTACGTGATTATTTTTTGCTGATTTTCACAAATTCGTTATTAAGATTGAGAACTAACACATCCTATGTCAATTCTGTGATGTTCTAGAACATTTTGGTATATCTTTCATTGAGAATCGACGCTTCGTCCAGGCGCTACGCTCTTTCTAACCCTCATACATACATACATACATACAAACATTCAGGCTAAACACATTACCCTCCTGTTGGCTTCGCCGTAGTCGGGTAAAAAGATACAGCGCTCGGATTGACGGATGCAGACAGACAGACAGGGGCCATCCTTAAATTGGGGTGGGGGGGGGGGGGGGGGGGGGTCTGGTCTCCGGATGATGGTAATAAGGAGGGGGGGGGGGGGTACTTGCTCCGATTAGTCCTATAGTCATCCACTGGAAGAAATGGGGTGGCCTTACGCTATGCCGGTAACCACACAGTTCTTGTTCTTCTGCTAAGACGAAAAACCTATTGTTTAAACAATAATATTGATTTAGTCATACAGTTAATGGAAATGACGTCAGTTTTGCGAGATAAAGGAGGGGGGGGGGGGGGGGGGTTAATCCTAAAAAGAAAAAAAAATTACTTACACGCGTCATTGCTCCATGGGCCAAGCGTCTCCACGGCAAGGGCGAGGAACTCAATATTTTATATTTTATAGGTAAAATGTTTCAAACTTAAATTCACGCCAGCGAAGCCGCAAGAAAAAGCTACCAGTGAATGAATATAGCAAGTTGACGTGTGGTGTGTGAATATAGCAAGTTGACGTGCGGTGTGTGAATATAGCAAGTTGACGTGTGGTGTGTGAATATAGCAAGTTGACGTGCGGTGTGTGAATATAGCAAGTTGACGTGCGGTGTGTGAATATAGCAAGTTGACGTGCGGTGTGTGAATATAGCAAGTTGACGTGCGGTGTGTGAATATAGCAAGTTGACGTGCGGTGTGTGAATATAGCAAGTTGACGTGCGGTGTGTGAATATAGCAAGTTGACGTGCGGTGTGTGAATATAGCAAGTTGACGTGCGGTGTGTGAATATAGCAAGTTGACGTGCGGTGTGTGAATATAGCAAGTTGACGTGCGGTGTGTGAATATAGCAAATTGACGTGCGGTGTGTGAATATAGCAAGTTGACGTGCGGTGTGTGAATATAGCAAGTTGACGTGCGGTGTGTGAATATAGCAAGTTGACGTGCGGTGTGTGAATATAGCAAGTTGACGTGCGGTGTGTGAATATAGCAAGTTGACGTGTGGTGTGTGAATGTCAGTCAGTCAGTCAGTCAGTCAGCGTGTAAGCGTCCACTGCTGGACATACGCCTCTCCAATTTTCCTCCAGTCCTCCCGGCCTTCAGCGATACGGAACCACTGATTTCCGCCGGCGTATTTGATGTCGTCGTCCCACCTGGCGGGTGGTCTTCCCACACTCCGTTTTCCTGTCCACGGCCGCCAGTGTAGGACACGGTTACTCCAACGGTCATCGTCTCTTCGGCTAACGTGCCCAGCCCACTGCCACTTGAGCTTAGCCACCCGGTGTCCAATATCGACTACTTTGGTGCGTCGGCGGATTGCCTCGTTACGCACCATATCACGTAGCGATATACCCAGCATGGCTCGCTCCATTGCTCGCTGGGCAACTTTCAACCTTTGGACAACAGCGACCGTCAGAGTCCACGTTTCACATCCGTACGTCATAACCGGGAGGACACACTGGTCATATATGAAAGGTGTGTGAATATCCTATGTCAATTCTGTGATGTTCTAGAACATTTTGGTATATCTTTCATTGAGAATCGACGCTTCGTCCAGGCGCTACGCTCTTTCTAACCCTCATACATACATACATACATACAAACATTCAGGCTAAACACATTACCCTCCTGTTGGCTTCGCCGTAGTCGGGTAAAAAGATACAGCGCTCGGATTGACGGATGCAGACAGACAGACAGGGGCCATCCTTAAATTGGGGTGGGGGGGGGGGGGGTGTGGTCTCCGGATGATGGTAATAAGGAGGGGGGGGGGGGGGTACTTGCTCCGATTAGTCCTATAGTCATCCACTGGAAGAAATGGGGTGGCCTTACGCTATGCCGGTAACCACACAGTTCTTGTTCTTCTGCTAAGCCGAAAAACCTATTGTTTAAACAATAATATTGATTTAGTCATACAGTTAATGGAAATGACGTCAGTTTTGCGAGATAAAGGAGGGGGGGGGGGGGTTAACCCTAAAAAGAAAAAAAAATTACTTACACGCGTCATTGCTCCATGGGCCAAGCGTCTCCACGGCAAGGGCGAGGAACTCAATATTTTATATTTTATAGGTAAAATGTTTCAAACTTAAATTCACGCCAGCGAAGCCGCAAGAAAAAGCTACCAGTGAATGAATATAGCAAGTTGACGTGTGGTGTGTGAATATAGCAAGTTGACGTGCGGTGTGTGAATATAGCAAGTTGACGTGTGGTGTGTGAATATAGCAAGTTGACGTGCGGTGTGTGAATATAGCAAGTTGACGTGCGGTGTGTGAATATAGCAAGTTGACGTGCGGTGTGTGAATATAGCAAGTTGACGTGCGGTGTGTGAATATAGCAAGTTGACGTGCGGTGTGTGAATATAGCAAGTTGACGTGCGGTGTGTGAATATAGCAAGTTGACGTGCGGTGTGTGAATATAGCAAGTTGACGTGCGGTGTGTGAATATAGCAAATTGACGTGCGGTGTGTGAATATAGCAAGTTGACGTGCGGTGTGTGAATATAGCAAGTTGACGTGCGGTGTGTGAATATAGCAAGTTGACGTGCGGTGTGTGAATATAGCAAGTTGACGTGCGGTGTGTGAATATAGCAAGTTGACGTGCGGTGTGTGAATATAGCAAGTTGACGTGCGGTGTGTGAATATAGCAAGTTGACGTGCGGTGTGTGAATATAGCAAGTTGACGTGTGGTGTGTGAATATAGCAAGTTGACGTGTGGTGTGTGAATATAGCAAGTTGACGTGCGGTGTGTGAATATAGCAAGTTGACGTGCGGTGTGTGAATATAGCAAGTTGACGTGCGGTGTGTGAATATAGCAAGTTGACGTGCGGTGTGTGAATATAGCAAGTTGACGTGCGGTGTGTGAATATAGAAAGTTGACGTGCGGTGTGTGAATATAGCAAGTTGACGTGCGGTGTGTGAATATAGCAAGTTGACGTGCGGTGTGTGAATATAGCAAGTTGACGTGCGGTGTGTGAATATAGCAAGTTGACGTGTGGTGTGTGAATATAGCAAGTTGACGTGCGGTGTGTGAATATAGCAAGTTGACGTGCGGTGTGTGAATATAGCAAGTTGACGTGCGGTGTGTGAATATAGCAAGTTGACGTGCGGTGTGTGAATATAGCAAGTTGACGTGTGGTGTGTGAATATAGCAAGTTGACGTGCGGTGTGTGAATATAGCAAGTTGACGTGTGGTGTGTGAATATAGCAAGTTGACGTGCGGTGTGTGAATATAGCAAGTTGACGTGCGGTGTGTGAATATAGCAAGTTGACGTGCGGTGTGTGAATATAGCAAGTTGACGTGCGGTGTGTGAATATAGCAAGTTGACGTGCGGTGTGTGAATATAGCAAGTTGACGTGCGGTGTGTTAATATAGCAAGTTGACGTGCGGTGTGTGAATATAGCAAGTTGACGTGTGGTGTGTGAATATAGCAAGTTGACGTGCGGTGTGTGAATATAGCAAGTTGACGTGCGGTGTGTGAATATAGCAAGTTGACGTGCGGTGTGTGAATATAGCAAGTTGATGTGCGGTGTGTGAATATAGCAAGTTGACGTGCGGTGTGTGAATATAGCAAGTTGACGTGCGGTGTGTGAATATAGCAAGTTGACGTGCGGTGTGTGAATATAGCAAGTTGACGTGTGGTGTGTGAATATAGCAAGTTGACGTGCGGTGTGTGAATATAGCAAGTTGACGTGCGGTGTGTGAATATAGCAAGTTGACGTGCGGTGTGTGAATATAGCAAGTTGACGTGCGGTGTGTGAATATAGCAAGTTGACGTGTGGTGTGTGAATATAGCAAGTTGACGTGCGGTGTGTGAATATAGCAAGTTGACGTGTGGTGTGTGAATATAGCAAGTTGACGTGCGGTGTGTGAATATAGCAAGCTGACGTGTGGTGTGTGAATATAGCAAGTTGACGTGCGGTGTGTGAATATAGCAAGTTGACGTGTGGTGTGTGAATATAGCAAGTTGACGTGTGGCGTGTGAAGGTGCGGCGACTGTACTGCGCGGCTCTGTGAAGTGATGTGTGCGTTAAATCGTGTTTGGGCTCAAACCCAATAGAGCTTTGCGCTCCGTAAACTTTCCGGAGAAATAAAACTTGTGGGCGGTGCGGTTTACGATATTATAAGGCTATAATAGCGCTTTACTTTGGCACATGTGCGCGCGCTGTTGAACGAGCCACTACCACACCACAGCGCTAACTGGCGATGGAGGGTGGAGGGAGGAGGGGTGGCGGGCGAGGGAGGAACTCTTCTACATTCTCTCATCAGACTCTGTGACGCATGGAGGGAGAGCGGCTCGCGGCCCTTGCAAGAACCACGAGCCGTTCAATATGCGTACAAGTTCTACTTTGAAAGGCACGAATTATCTTTGTAAGTGAAGATCGTGGATTCGATCCCGTGCACCCATTTTTTCTAGACTAATAGCATGGTAAGATTTTGGCAATCCGTGTTGCCCAAGATGTGGTGGACTGAGATATGACGGGTGTCGTGTCTAAACATACTGACGTTGAAAACTGTTAACAAACTCCGCACGTCTCGGCCAGCTGTGTCTCCCCGCCCCGCCTCCGGCTCGCTCGCTGCCTCCGCGGCTCGCTCGCTGCCTCCGCGGCTCGCTCGCTGCCTCCGCGGCTCGCTCGCAGTCTCCGCGGCTCGCTTCTTGGCGGCATCGTGATTAATTAAGTACCGCGATCCGCGCCAAGTGGCGGCCGGCGCGGCGCGGCGAGGCTACATCAATTCCTTCCGGCGAGCTAATAGAGAGTGATGGCCGAGACAGGCGCCCAAAGGACGCGGTAACTCGACAGGCGTCGCGCCGCGTCGCTCCCCCCCCCCCCCCCCCCCCCCCCCGCCAAACTTCAATGCGCGAGAATAATATGGAGAATTCTCTGCCCCCGCACGACCCCGCCCGCCCTTCCACAACCCGCGCGGCCGCACAGCCGCAGCCACCCAGCCGCCGCCGCCGGGCTGAAGAAATAACTAAAAATTTTAAATCTTCGCTCTCCACATAAAGTGAACGAGTATATCCGCATGTAGCTAGACTAAATTTAATAAAACATACTTTGAACAGACTTAAAAAACCACTAAGGTATATCGGAAAGTTGAAATAAAATTTCCTTGTTAAAAGCCTCCTGATTTTTTAAGCCGGTTATAATGTTTGTTACGTTTGTATTTCCAAAAATAAAGCTTTCGTAGGTGGTTATAAAAAAAAAAAAAATTTGTTGCCTGTAATGTCGGTTTACGGACGATAGTTTTACGTGATGAAGTGGAATAATCGTAGTACATAGAGCAAAGATCAGTAATTATATTTCCAGTTCATCTTGTGACTGGCCATCAATAAACTTCTGTTGTCTGATCTTGACAGTTTTACTTCTTAAGACGTTTCCATGGTAACTTTGACTATACCGATTGTGCCTCTCTATCGCTTGTTACGCGCTTTCGCTTGCACACACAGGTTCAGATGGAACGTGACACTTTTTCGTGTGTGCAGCCGGTGTTCATCAATTTATAAGACGTGACCTCATCACGTCAAAAAATAACCATAACCTAATTTTAACACCCTAACATTGTTTAAAAAGAAACAAAACAAAACAAATTTTGACAAAAGGGACACGAACCCATGGTCGAGATCGAAAACATAAAAATCCTACACTCTTATTCCACTGAGCCAACAAATTACATAAACGACCAAACGAGTATCGGATTCAGTTGGTTCGCTTTCGAGCCGAGTCAACCCGAGTGTTTCCGAAAGGAGCGTAGGAGGAGGCGCAGGATCAGCCAGAGCTGTCAGGTGTCAAACCCCAGATCGCATTCAACATGCTTCCTATTGGGAGCAGTACCATGCTATGTACTATGTATGAATGTAAGCTGGGTAAGCATATTAACAAGTGCTATTTCACCGACAAAGTGGTCTAGTTGAAGATGTTCGAGTAGGACAGCAGCTGTAGGAGATGGTGTGGTGTCGCGCCGCGCCATAGTATCGTCAGGAGACAGGAGCGTAGCAGAGCTACTCACAGAGCCTACGAACAGGCTCTAATCGACCACATTAAAACAACAATCACAGCTTATTGGGTCTGATTTCTGAAGCGTTATTGTCCTATAATGGTTATATCTTTTGATAACTTTTATCTTCAAAGTTGAAGTACGGTGATAATCGACAGCCGGGGCCCAACCCCCCGACCTCGCGACCCCG
The DNA here is from genome assembly GCA_946902875.1 of Nematopogon swammerdamellus. Classification (NCBI taxonomy): domain Eukaryota; kingdom Metazoa; phylum Arthropoda; class Insecta; order Lepidoptera; family Adelidae; genus Nematopogon; species Nematopogon swammerdamellus. The sequence goes on from OX336361.1 coordinate 196,788, forward strand.
ACTCCGACCCGCGTCTTGTCTGTACATAATACGAGTAGGTATGCACGCACAGGATTGAGTATAAAAACGTATGAATATTTAAAAAAAAAACTTCGAACTCAACATTCAAATTCGGAACGAAAGGAACGCGACCAGTGGTGGTTGTGAGCGGGATAAGTACTAACTTGAACATTGAAAGAAGACTTGTCAGCCTCGGTAGCTCAGTTGTGCGGTCGGTCGACTGTCGATCGTGATCATAAGCACACCTGGACGCGGTCAGTACTTGGATGGGTGACCGTCAGTTTCCATAAAAAAAAATCTACCTAATAAAAATCTTAACACTGACTGAACGACTGAAGCTCAGCCTAAACCGGTAGGTAGAAGCGTGATATTTCGCATAGGAGTTCCGTATATAACTTAGGCGAGCAGCAAGCACAGAGAAAGCATTTCGCATAGGAGTTCCGCATATAACTTAGGCGAGCAGCAAGCACAGAGAAAGCATTTCACATAGGAGTTCCGTATATAACTTAGGCGAGCAGCAAGCACAGAGAAAGCATTTCGCATAGGAGTTCCGTATATAACTTAGGCGAGCAGCAAGCACAGAGAAAGCATTTCGCATAGGAGTTCCGTATATAACTTAGGCGAGCAGCAAGCACAGAGAAAGCATTTTTTTTTAAATTCATCGCCTAGAGGGGTTAAATAAGGGATTAAAGTGTTCATACATAAAAAAAAAAATAAAAAAAAAAATGAAAAAATTTATTAACACATAAAATTATACAGTGCAATAAAGGATAGGCACTCCACAGTTTCTGTCTCGCAGAAAAACTTTTTTATTAAAGAAAGTGGCATATCCCATATTTTTGTGAAAACTCCATTCAAATTTCTAAACAAAACAAACAACTTAGATATTCATACAAATGATTGCAATAATTAATTCCATTATATATCACTTCACTGCGATACGAAATTTAAAGTAGAAGCCACCTTGCCCCAATCGCATACTTTCTAAACTTGTGAAATACCTATCTACCTACTGAGTTAAACCTATTACTTATGATCACTTTTCTGACACATTTGACATAAAAGTTCGTCGTTTTTTTTTAAACGGTTTTATTTAGCTTGACTCCGTATATTTGTTTGTTTGTTACTATCTTTGTTTCAAATCTTGCGATAACTTTTTCAACTAGGTACTTCTACTAAACCGATTTTTATGAAACTTTGCACACACATTGAGTTCTCGTGACAATACAATATTATGATAATTTCAACTTGGTAACGAGGGTCTGATGATGGAGTCAGGAGGAGGACAGTGGAACTCTTCAACCGTTACTAGTAACCCCCTCGAGTTTGGGCTCATATCGTTGGTTTGGATGAGTGTTCCATACTTCTACCAATACACTTGACGACGAGGGTCTGATGATGGAGTCAGGAGGTGGGCATTGGAACTCTTCAACCGTTACTAGTAACCCCCTCGAGTTTGGGCTCATTTGGTTGGTTTGAACGAGTGTCCCATACTTCTACCAATACACTTGGTGACGAGAGTCTGATGATGGAGTCAGGAGGTGTACAGTGGAACTCTTCAACCGTTACTAGTAACCCCCTCGGGTTTGGGCTCATTTGGTTGGTTTGGACGAGTGTCCCATAGTTCTACCAATATACTTGGTGACGAGGGTCTGATGATGGAATCAGGAGGTGTACAGTGGAACTCTTCAACCGTTACTAGTAACTCCCTCGAGTATTGGCTCATTTGGTTGGTTTGGACGAGTGTCCCATACTTCTATCAATACACTTGGTGACGAGGGTCTGATGATGGAATCAGGAGGTGTACAGTGGAACTCTTCAACCGTTACTAGTAACCCCCTCGAGTATGGGCTCATTTGGTTTGTTTGAACGAGTGTCCTATACTTCTACCAATACACTTTTTGACGAGGGTCTGATGTTGGAGTCAGGAGGTGGACAGTGGAACTCTTCAACCGTTACTAGTAACCCCCTCGAGTTTGGGCTCATTTGGTTAGTTTGGACGAGTGTTCCATACTTCTACCAATACACATGGTGACGAGGAGGGTCTGATGATGGAGTCAGGAGGTGTACAGTGGAACTCTTCAACCGTTACTAGTAACCCCCTCGAGTTTGGGCTCATTTGGTTGGTTTGGACGAGTGTCCCATACTTCTACCAATACACTTGGCGAGGGTCTGATGATGGAGTCAGGAGGTGGACAGTGGAACTCTTTAACCGTGACTAGTAACTCTCTCTAGTTTGGGCTCATATGGTTGGTTTGGACGAGTGTCCCATACTTCTACCAATCCACATGGTGACGAGGGTCTGATGATGGAGTCAGGAGGTGTACAGTGGAACTCTTCAACCGTTACTAGTAACCCCCTCGAGTTTGGGCTCATTTGGTTGGTTTGGACGAGTGTCCCATACTTCTAACCAATACACTTGGTGACGAGGGTCTGATGATGGAGGCAGGAGGTGTACAGTGGAACTCTTCAACCGTTACTATTAACCCCCTCGAGTTTGGGCTCATATGGTTGGTTTGGACGAGTGTCCAATACTTCTACCAATACACTTGATGACGAGGGTCTGATGATGGAGTCAGGAGGTGTACAGTGGAACTCTTCAACGGTTACTAGTAACCCCCTCGAGTTTGGGCTCATATGGTTGGTTTGGACGAGTGTCCCTTACTTCTACCAATACACTTGGTGACGAGGGTCTGATGATGGAGTCAGGAGGTGTACAGTGGAACTCTTCAACCGTTACTAGTAACCCCCTCGAGTTTGGGCTCATAGGGTTGGTTTGGACGAGTGTCCCTTACTTTAACCAATACACTTGGTGACGAGGGTCTGATGATGGAGTCAGGAGGTCTACAGTGGAACTCTTCAACCGTTACTAGTAACCCCCTCGAGGTTGGGCTCATTTGGTTTGCTTGGACGAGTGTCCCATACTTGCCGAAAGCAAAAGTATGAAACAGACATACCATCTGTTCAAATTGATTTTGAAAGAGACGGCGGACACCTTATCCATCCTAAAGCCATACAGTTATCAGCAAAGTTTAATTATGGAACAGCTGAGAGACGGATGTTACCGATAATTTTGTCATGGGCCTCCACTGTCCATAAAATGCAGGGCAGTACTGTTGACCGTGCTGTCGTGTATTTGGGCTCCAGACTATTTGAGGAGGGTCAAGCGTATGTTGCATTGAGTCGCGTAAAGTCTTTAGAGGGGTTATGTATTGAGGAGCTTGATTGTGAGTAATTGACAGGTAAGAAACCGAGTAACAAAGATGCAATGAGAGAGTTGGAAAGGATGACGAGTACGTAATGAATGATACGAGCCAAAAATCAAACTAAAAACGAGTAAATAAAAAAATAGGTAAAAAAACTTTTAAGTTAAACGGTTTTATTAAAAATAAAAAACTAGAAAAAAAAGACAGCTGTACAAAAAACTAGAAAATAATAAGGACACAAGCCTGGGCCTTCTTAAGATTTTACGTCTGGGTAAGAAATCGTGCAATACTAGCGTGCTGTCTTCTCATGTCGGATGCCAAAGGGCACATTGTGTCGCTGCGTCAGCGGAATAAGTAATAAATTGAGACTTTTAACAGACTAATATAAAAACGTGGGGGGTTTAATATGCGTAATAAATAACATGCGCCCCACGTTTTTATATTAGTCTGTTAAAAGTCTCAATTTATTATTTATTCCGCTGACGCAGCGACACAATGTGCCCTTTGGCATCCGACATGAGAAGACAGCACGCTAGTATTGCACGATTTCTTACCCAGACGTAAAATCTTAAGAAGGCCCAGGCTTGTGTCCTTATTATTTTCTAGTTTTTTGTACAGCTGTCTTTTTTTTCTAGTTTTTTTTAAGATACATATATGAAAATTTGGACTTAGGTTTATAAAATTAAAAAAAAAGTAATAATAATAAAATAAATATATATAAGAAGAAGAGCTGTCAAACTGACATGTCGAACAAAATTTCTCTGGGGAAAAAAATTACTAAAATATTTTTCTTGGGGCGCAAAAACCAAGCCCCCGCCACGCGCGGGCCTTTCTCCAGCGGCGCAACGACCCGCACGGTTGGAGGTACCGTGCCGGTATCACCACCGCCGCCGCTCGGCGCCTCTGGAACTACTCCACCACGACTCCACCCAACTCGACATGCCTGGTGATAGTAGCGGCTGCAGACCACCCGGGACGCGACCTGCGTGATGGAGAGCGGGCTCTGCAGCGACGGCTGGCCGCCGCCGCCGCGCTCGACTTCGACGCCGCCGCCGCCGCCACCGCTCGCCCGCAGCAGCACTGCCTCCACCCAACGCGTCGCCCGGCCTCGCCGCGCCCGGGTCGTCCATCACGAGAGCCGCCGTTCTTCTTGGACACCAAACGCACACCCTACCACCCAGCTCCAAGCCGCCGGTGAATTTCATCGACGGCGAAGATGGAGCGTTGACGTCGGCCGAGCCACAACACCTACGGCGAGGGCGACTTCCACCATCGGCCAGCTTGGGGTCATCGGGACTTCACGTCCCGTCTAGTGCCCCCGCTACCGGTGGTGCGTGCGACCACGAGGCGACGCGCGCGCGAAGATTAAGACTTCAAAGAGCTGCGTGACGATGTCGCCGTGCAGTCCGGCGGATACGGAGCTCTCCGAGATGGGGGTGGTGGTGGCCTACGTGTCTAGTACCACCACCTATCGCTCGTAGCTTGCCTCGCGTCGTCTCGGAGAGCTCCGTAGCCACGGCCTGCACCCGCCGGCGTGCTTGGAGGTTTTTCTCCCGCCGCCGGCGGTATGCCGTTTTTGTTTTTTACTGTTTATATTAATTTTGTATATTTTTAATATTTTGTATTATGTATAAAAAATTAATATAAATATTGTAAGATAAAAATGTGAAAATAAAGGTATAAAATAAATATAAAGTCAATAAACATATGAAGAACCATATACTCAATGTTCAGAAAGGTTAAGGTTCACACACTCAATGAGGATCGGAACTCTTCACACTCAGACACCCCCCTTTACACTCCACCTCACTTCACTCCACATCCCACACTATACATTCCATATTCCACGCATAGATGCAACGCACCTTCACACACAGACACACACACCCTGACACGCTCTATTACACACCCTCATGTTCATTACGCTTATATATATATATATAGGTATACATTTATATATTTAATTTTTTTACATATTCCTTTACAACCACTTCTTTTTTATAGTTTTTATAGTTAACTCCGTAACTTCTACTAACTTTAACGGTTAAGTTAACCTGCAGGAACGACTAAATTAAACACAAAAGTGGATAGACACTCTACGATATAGATAAGTTATAAGTGCCGATTGTATTATTGCAAATATTAGTATTATCACTGGCAATTTTTTTCTTTTTTGATTTTGTTATCATTGTTCTTTTTTTTTCCATGTTTTCTTTTTTATTGTCAATCTTTAACTTCATAGGCTAGGCTTAAAACCAGTGCAATGTTTAACTTGTTATATAGGTTACATAAAACTGCGCCTATACCTTTTTCAGGCATACTGGATGAACGCTATGTATTGTACCTGTGACAAAAGAAAATTGTATGTCTGAAATAAATGGATATTTATTTATTATTTATTTATTTAAGTAAAATTGTATCAGCGTTATTGGAATTTCAGGGGGCGTAATAAGGGATTAAAGTTTGTATGACAAGTGCGCCATTTTTAAAGTTAAAAAAGTGGGTCAGAACACTCACAACCTTCCTTAAAATAAAATGTCATTGGGTCGAAACCAGCAATTTTTTTTTTTAAGTTGGTCCTCAGAATCGGTCGAAACCTTCCGAGATCGAAATGTGGAAATTGCTGTTTATAATTATGTTTTCAAATAAAACTCTTATGTATTAGCTTTTTTTTAATTCTCTCTTATTTTTTAAACCTCTAAGTTGGTAAAATAAGGTACATTGACAATGTAAGCCTACTATTATAAAAATGGAAGCACTGATATGGCACCTAGTTCACTCGGTGTTATGGGCTGACATTACGGAAGTAGTAGGTGATGGAGCCGCCAGTTTCCATAAAAAAAAAAGTTGACTTTGTATGGGAAGTGCGTCATTTTATAAGTAGAAATATTATATAAGTAGAAATATTATATAAGTAGAAATATTATATAAGTAGAAATATATGGAAATTGGTGTTTAGACTTCTGTTTATAAATAAAAATCAGTTGTAACGACGTTTGTGGAAGTTCACCCCTAAGGAGGTAAAATAAGGTACTGAAGTTCATATTGTGGGAGTTCCAGTGCAGTTTCACTGTTTATTGTTTATTGTATAATTTCATCCATAGGTAGGTAACCTACGCTTGGACATGTCGAAAATTCCGCCAGTTCTAAATTCAATGCGAAGAAGAACTGACAAACAAACTTCGCAAGTCACAATGTTTTGTTAGTACCTTATAAGTATTATATTATAGTAACTTACAAATAATTAACCCATACTACCGCTCACAGGAGCATTAATATTTACAGCATAAACATGAATACTGAAGAATTTGACCACTCTGCCTATTTAAATTACCTATATCTGGTGTATAGTGCCATCGTCAATTTTGATACTTCATATTATATCAAGTCAAAAAATAAATAAAAATTAGTTTACATTTAATACAAAGAGATGTAATAAGTCATATAAAAAAAAAAAAAATTATGATACAAAGTGTATCCAAATGTCAAATTGTCAAAGTTTGTTAGTGGAAAAAACAGTAGTCAAACTCTTAGATAAAATTACGGTCAGTTAATGCATCCTTTAATAGTGTAATAACTCTTTTGAATTAACATTAATTTAATCCATCGTTTGAAATTATTATCATCTAATTGTTTTATGTTAGTAGACAGTTTATTATAAAATCTAACACTATTACAAATAAAGCTTTTTGAGGTTTTAGCTAATCTATGTCTTATTAGTTGTACATTATTCTTACACCGTGTATCATAGTTATGATTGTCGGAATTAAGAGAGGAATCATTAATGTATTTTCTGGCATAGCATATGTTCTGGTAAACATATGCACTTGGTAAAGTCATGATTCCTATTTCCCCGAACGCTGTCCTACAAGTATCTCTAGTTTTCATATTTAGGATGTACCGCAAGGCCCTCTTCTGTAATAAAAATATTCTATTTGAGTCTGCTGCATTTCCCCAAAACATAAGGCCATATGACATGATGCTCTCAAAATAGGCATGATAAACCGTCTTTGCAGCATGAGTTCCGCATAGCTCTTTAATTTTTTTTATAGCATAACAAGCGGAACTCAACTTACCAGCTAAAGAGTTTATGTGGGCTTTCCAAGTAAAACTTTTATCAAATATTACCCCAAGAAAAGTTAGTTCATTAGCAAGGTTTAATGACAAGTTTTCTGCAGTTTTTAATATGGCATCAGTGTCATTACGTCTATGAGTACCTAGAGCAAAGTGCATAATGTTGGTTTTGTTAACATTTAGTAATAGATTGTTGCATTCGAACCATGATTTTAGAGATTCTAGTACATTTAAAAAGGATTCTCTTAGTTTACTTATATCATTGTTTTTCAGTACAACTGAGATATCGTCTGCAAACATTACCATCTCTATATCGTCTGTTATACAGCTCGAGATGTCGTTAACATATGTTAGAAACAATAATGGTCCCAGGATAGAACCCTGCGGCACACCCATTGTAGTTGATTCTACATTAGATTTTAAGCCATTGACGTCACATATTTGAGCTCTATTTTCTAAATATGATTGGAATATACGCAATTCATTGTCTCTTATACCATAATGTTCTAGTTTCATTAGTAATATTTCATGATTTACACAGTCAAAGGCTTTGGACAGATCAGAAAAGATGCCATAAGTATGCTGAGAGTCGTCTAGGGAAGTTAATATTGATTTTACCATAGAAGCTATAGCATCACCCGTTGACAGTCCTTTCCGAAATCCAAATTGTTTACAATTTAAAAGTTCATTATCAATAAAGAATTTAATTAACCGTTTTTCCAAAATTTTTTCAAAGACCTTACTGAAAACCGGCAATATAGAGACGGGACGATAGTTCTCAACATTGTTATGACATCCCTTTTTATACAAAGGTATAACTTTGGCTACTTTTAATGAATCTGGGAATATGCCATTTTTTAGAGAGTCATTTACAATATCTGTTAGCGGGCCGATAACTGTCATTATGAATGTTCAATAAACAATCAACAATGATAGACTAGGTGGGTCTTCTTGCTTTATGGTAACATTGCATATCTTATATGTTAGGCGTATATTTTTATAAGTTCAAAAACTAAAATCCGACTACTGAGAAATCACGCTCTAAAAAGTATGAAACAAGAAAATATTCTCATCTGAAATTGTTATGTACAAACTATTCAATATTTTATCGTCTATTAAATAAACAACTTACACGTAATATATTTTAATGTATTTAATAAATATTGATAGTGTTGTTCAGAGGATAGCCATGGTCGCATTCCACTTTGCCCTATAGGGTAGGTGGCATACGACCACGGCTATCCTCTGAACAACACTATGAATATTTATTAAATACATTAAAATATATTACGTGTAAGTTGTTTATTTAATAGACGATAAAATATTGAATAGTTTGTACATAAAAATTTCAGATGAGAATATTTTCTTGTTTCATACTTTTTAGAGCGTGATTTTTCAGTAGTCGGGTTTTAGTTTTTGAACTTATTCTTTATTTCAATTATTTTGGGGATATGACTTCGTGATAAAGTATTTGCAGAGCCGTTTTACATGTTTTGTTGGTTTAGGTTTTATTGTTTTATAATTTTAACATGTATACCATAGTCCATAAGAGCGAGCTGGGTTCAGGTAAACGATAAACTTTCTCGAAGAGCTATGGACGAGGCCGAAGGCCGAGCTGCGTTCAGGAAGAGGATAAACCATCTTTAAGAAAGTAAGTAACAAAGGGCGAGGCCGAAGGCCGAGCTGCGTTCAGGAAGAGGATACGCCATCTTTAAGAAAGTAAGTAACTGAGGACGAGGCCGAAGGCCGAGCTGCGTTCGGGAAGACTATACACCTTCTCGAAGAAAGTAAGTAACAAAGGGCGAGGCCGAAGGCCGAGCTGCGTTCAGGAAGACGATAAACTTTCTCGAAGACAGTAAGTAACTATGGGCGAGGCCGAAGGCCGAGCTGCGTTCAGGAAGAGGATAAACAATATTTAGGAATGTAATTAACAAAGGACGAGGCCGAAGGCCGAGCTGCGTTCAGGAAAACTATAAACCTTCTCGAAGAAAGTAAGTAACTATAGGCGAGGCCAAAGGCCGAGCTGCGTTCAGGAAGAGGATAAACCATCTTTAAGAAAGCAAGAAACTGAGGGCGAGGCCGAAGGCCGAGCTGCGTTCGGGAAGACTATAAACCTTCTCGAAGAAAGTAAGTAACAAAGGGCGAGGCCGAAGGCCGAGCTGCGTTTAGGAAGACGATAAACTTTATCGAAGACAGTAAGTAACTATGGGCGAGGCCGAAGGCCGAGCTGCGTTCAGGAAGAGGATAAACCATCTTTAAGAAAGTAAGTAACAAAGGGCGAGGCCGAAGGCCGAGCTGCGTTCGGGAAGAGGATAAACCATATTTAAGAAAGTAAGTAACACAGGGCGAGGCCGAAGGCCGAGCTGCGTTCAGGAAGATGATAAACCATATTTAAGAAAGTAAGTAACAAAGGGCGAGGCCGAAGGCCGAGCTGCGTTCAGGAAAAAGATAAACCATCTTTAAGAAAGTAAGTAACAAAGGGCGAGGCCGAAGGCCGAGCTGCGTTCAGGAAGAGGATAAGCTATCTTTAAGAAAGTAAGTAACTGAGGGCGAGGCCGAAGGCCGAGCAGCGTTCGGGAAGACCATACAACTTCTCGAAGAAAGTAAGTAACAAAGGGCGAGGCCGAAGGCCGAGCTGCGTTCGGGAAGACTATAAACCTTCTCAAAGACAGTAAGTAAGTATGGGCGAGGCCGAAGGCCGAGATGCGTTCAGGAAGAGGATAAACTATATTTAAGAAAGTAATTAACAAAGGGCGAGGCCGAAGGCCGAGCTGCGTTCGGGAAAACTATAAACCTTCTCGAAGAAAGTAAGTAACAAAGGGCGAGGCCGAAGGCCGAGCTGCGTTCAGGAAGACGATAAACTTTCTCGAAGAAAGTAAGTAACTGTGGGCGAGGCCGAAGGCCGAGCTGCGTTCAGGAAGAGGATAAACCATCTTTAAGAAAGTAAGTAACTGAGGGCGAGGCCGAAGGCCGTGCTGCGTTCGGAAAGACTATAAACTTTCTCGAAGAAAGTAAGTAACAAAGGGCGAGGCAGAAGGCCGAGCTGCGTTCAGGAAGACGATAAACTTTCTCGAAGACAGTAAGTAACTATGGGCGAGGCCGAAGGCCGAGCTGCGTTCAGGAAGAGGATAAATCATCTCTAAGAAAATAAGTAACTGAGGGCGAGGCCGAAGGCCGAGCTGCGTTCGGGAAGACTATAAAACTTCTCGAAGAAAGTAAGTAACAAAGGGCGAGGCCGAAGGCCGAGCTGCGTTCAGGAAGACGATAAACTTTATCGAAGACAGTAAGTAACTATGGGCGAGGCCGAAGGCCGAGCTGCGTTCAGGAAGAGGATAAACCATCTTTAAGAAAGTAAGTAACAAAGGGCGAGGCCGAAGGCCGAGCTGCGTTCGGGAAGACTATAAAACTTCTCGAAGAAAGTAAGTAACAAAGGGCGAGGCCGAAGGCCGAGCTGCGTTTAGGAAGACGATAAACTTTATCGAAGACAGTAAGTAACTATGGGCGAGGCCGAAGGCCGAGCTGCGTTCAGGAAGAGGATAAACCATCTTTAAGAAAGTAAGTAACAAAGGACGAGGCCGAAGGCCGAGCTGCGTTCAGGAAAAAGATAAACCATTTTTAAGAAAGTAAGTAACAAAGGGCGAGGCCGAAGGCCGAGCTGCGTTCAGGAAGAGGATAAGCTATCTTTAAGAAAGTAAGTAACTGAGGGCGAGGCCGAAGGCCGAGCAGCGTTCGGGAAGACTATACAACTTCTCGAAGAAAGTAAGTAACAAAGGGCGAGGCCGAAGGCCGAGCTGCGTTCGGGAAGACTATAAACCTTCTCAAAGACAGTAAGTAAGTATGGGCGAGGCCGAAGGCCGAGATGCGTTCAGGAAGAGGATAAACAATATTTAAGAAAGTAATTAACAAAGGGCGAGGCCGAAGGCCGAGCTGCGTTCGGGAAAACTATAAACCTTCTCGAAGAAAGTAAGTAACAAAGGGCGAGGCCGAAGGCCGAGCTGCGTTCAGGAAGACGATAAACTTTCTCGAAGAAAGTAAGTAACTGTGGGCGAGGCCGAAGGCCGAGCTGCGTTCAGGAAGAGGATAAACCATCTTTAAGAAAGTAAGTAACTGAGGGCGAGGCCGAAGGCCGAGCTGCGTTCGGAAAGACTATAAACTTTCTCGAAGAAAGTAAGTAACAAAGGGCGAGGCAGAAGGCCGAGCTGCGTTCAGGAAGACGATAAACTTTCTCGAAGACAGTAAGTAACTATGGGCGAGGCCGAAGGCCGAGCTGCGTTCAGGAAGAGGATAAATCATCTCTAAGAAAGTAAGTAACTGAGGGCGAGGCCGAAGGCCGAGCTGCGTTCGGGAAGACTATAAAACTTCTCGAAGAAAGTAAGTAACAAAGGGCGAGGCCGAAGGCCGAGCTGCGTTCAGGAAGACGATAAACTTTATCGAAGACAGTAAGTAACTATGGGCGAGGCCGAAGGCCGAGCTGCGTTCAGGAAGAGGATAAACCATCTTTAAGAAAGTAAGTAACAAAGGGCGAGGCCGAAGGCCGAGCTGCGTTCGGGAAGACTATAAAACTTCTCGAAGAAAGTAAGTAACAAAGGGCGAGGCCGAAGGCCGAGCTGCGTTTAGGAAGACGATAAACTTTATCGAAGACAGTAAGTAACTATGGGCGAGGCCGAAGGCCGAGCTGCGTTCAGGAAGAGGATAAACCATCTTTAAGAAAGTAAGTAACAAAGGGCGAGGCCGAAGGCCGAGCTGCGTTCGGGAAGAGGATAAACCATATTTAAGAAAGTAAGTAACACAGGGCGAGGCCGAAGGCCGAGCTGCGTTCAGGAAGATGATAAACCATATTTAAGAAAATAAGTAACAAAGGGCGAGGCCGAAGGCCGAGCTGCGTTCAGGAAAAAGATAAACCATTTTTAAGAAAGTAAGTAACAAAGGGCGAGGCCGAAGGCCGAGCTGCGTTCAGGAAGAGGATAAGCTATCTTTAAGAAAGTAAGTAACTGAGGGCGAGGCCGAAGGCCGAGCAGCGTTCGAGAAGACTATACAACTTCTCGAAGAAAGTAAGTAACAAAGGGCGAGGCCGAAGGCCGAGCTGCGTTCGGGAAGACTATAAACCTTCTCAAAGACAGTAAGTAAGTATGGGCGAGGCCGAAGGCCGAGATGCGTTCAGGAAGAGGATAAACAATATTTAAGAAAGTAATTAACAAAGGGCGAGGCCGAAGGCCGAGCTGCGTTCGGGAAAACTATAAACCTTCTCGAAGAAAGTAAGTAACAAAGGGCGAGGCCGAAGGCCGAGCTGCGTTCAGGAAGAGGATAAACCATCTTTAAGAAAGTAAGTAACTGAGGGCGAGGCCGAAGGCCGAGGTGCGTTCGGGAAGACTATAAACCTTCTCGAAGAAAGTAAGTAACAAAGGGCAAGGCCGAAGGCCGAGCTGCGTTCAGGAAGACGATAAACTTTCTCGAAGACAGTAAGTAACTATAGGCGAGGCCGAAGGCCAAGCTGCGTTCAGGAAGAGGATAAACCATCTTTAAGAAAGTAAGTAACTGAGGGCGAGGCCGAAGGCCGAGCTGCGTTCGGGAAGACTATAAAACTTCTCGATGAAAGTAAGTAACAAAGGGCGAGGCCGCAGGCCGAGCTGCGTTCAGAAAGACGATGAACTTTTTCGAAGACAGTAAGTAACTATGGGCGAGGCCGAATGCCGAGCTGCGTTCAGGAAGAGGATAAACAATATTTAAGAAAGTAATTAAGAAAGGGCGAGGCCGAAGGCCGAGCTGCGTTCGGGAAAACTATAAACCTTCTCGAATAAAGTAAGTAACTAAGGGCGAGGCCGAAGGCCGAGCTGCGTTCGGGAAGACTATAAACCTTCTCAAAGACAGTAAGTAAGTATGGGCGAGGCCGAAGGCCGAGATGCGTTCAGGAAGAGGATAATACTTTTCGAAATATTTGGGGGGTAGAGTTGTTCGCGTCCGTGACACCTTGGTCCTAAGTCACACGTGCCTCCTGGGTGGTGCCAAATGAACAGCAAAATACTTGTGGTAGACAGGTCCTCCACCGTGTCGTCCGGGTAGGTACCACAGCTCGTAGGCGCAACCTCCTGATGCAGCTTGCTGCACTTGGAGGCCAGCAGACGAGTCAGCCGGGTCGGTGGACTGAGCGAGCGGAGTAGAGGAGGGGAGTGGATACTAGTTCAGCCAACATCCAGGGCTCATCATCTAGTGCACTGTCTCTCGGGCCAGGGAGAGCCAGGTGCAACAGGAGTTATGTCGCTACCTGCCCGCGGATAGTACAGGGGCCCGCCGCGTGCGGTCGCACCAGCCCGCGTCGGGGGCTGCCCTATCAACCAGCGAAAAATCCTGTCGAGGGTGCACCTTGTGGCATGGTGACCTGGGGAGACCTGGGTGCACTCTCGCCAGGGGGGGCCTGGGGGTCCTCTCGTCCCTTGGGACAGTGCCCTTAGAGAGCCCACTTGAGCTGTTCTCAGTATTACCGCTTTCCAAATCTCCTCTTGCTTGCTCCACTTAGCACCCCCCAACCAAAACAAAATGCCGAAAGTTAAAAAAAGAATCACCGCTTTAAGTGCGACTTCCACGTCTCCCAAACATTTTAAAGTGGACCTGTGCAACATATGCGGTCTACGTGCAAACCTTGTTGCTGTCGCCCAACACCTGCAGACAGCAAAACCTCACCTTTTGTTTTTGACGGAGACTCAGGTCGCCCAACACACAACAGACCTTGACATACCAGGTTACAGTCTCTTCGAGAGATTTGTACCGAAGAGCGGTGTCTGTGTGTATGGTCGATCCGACGTCTCTGTCAAACGGCTCACTCCTTTTGAAGACCCCCAGTTCCCAGTTGTATGGATCCGCGTCAACCTTCCCCACGTGGTAAGAGTTTACGCGGGTGTATACCGCTCCCCGAACTTAGGTGCCAATGGAAGTGCCGCATTATTTGAATATCTCAGCAGCTCAGCCGATAGACTGCTCTGCCAACTACCTACAGCAGAAATTGTGATGTTGGGGGATTTTAACGCCAAGCATGCTGATTGGCTTGGTTCCTGCGTCACGGATGCTGCTGGTAGGGATGCATATAACTTGGCCATGGCGCACGGGTTGACACAGCTTGTGTCAGGTATAACTAGAGTCCCTAGGAACCCGTCGCATAGAGCAAACCTGTTGGACCTTGTGTTGACTTCGGAGCCAAAGGGTTACAGGGCCGTTGTGAAAGCTCCACTGGGGAATTCAGATCACTGCCTTGTATCCACAACAGTGCCAACTTCGTACTATGCGGATACCCGCGAGAGTAGTACTCGCACTGTCTGGCACTACAAGTCTGCACAATGGGACGATCTCCGAACTTTTTTCGGAGGTTATCCTTGGCAGGAGACATGCTTTCGGTCTGCAGACCCGTCTCAGATCGCCGAAGCTGTCGCCGAGGTGATTCTGCAGGGCACGGGATACTTTATTCCAAGTTCTGTGGTTCCCGTTGGTGGCAAGCAGAGGCCCTGGTTTAATCGTCAATGCCGCTTGGCTGTCGAGGCGAAGAACCAGGCCTTCAAACGGTGGTTGAGCGATCGGTCTGTGGACTCGAAACGTGCCTTCAATGCTTCTGTCAAGTCCAGCAAGCGCGTGCTAAACTTGGCCAAGTTTGAGCACGACCGAGGAGTAAGCCAAAAACTCGCACGCTGTCCTACTGGAAGTCGTGCGTTTTGGTCCCTGGCGAACTCTATCGGTCGGAACTTCTGCCGAGCTGCAATCCCACCGCTAGAACGCCCCGATGGATCACTCGCTATCCTGGCTAAGGAGAAGGCGAACATATTTGCCCGCCTCTTTGCTCCCAACTCGACCCTAGACGACCAAGGCGCTACCCCTCCATCGTTACCTCAATGCGGTACAACAATGCGTGAGGTACGATTCTATAACAGGGCGGTCTTCAAAAGTCTACGTCAGTTGGACGCCTCAAAGAGCAGTGGTCCGGACGGCGTTCCTGCGCGTGTACTAAAAATGTGTGCACTAGAATTGACACCTATCCTCACTCGTCTCTTTAGATAGATTAGATCTTTCTCCACCGGTATCGTGCCTGCTTGCTGGAGGAAGGCCTCGGTCCAACCAGTGCCCAAAAAGGGCAACTCAGCTAACCCCAAAAACTATCGGCCCATTGCGATAACCTCTCTCCTCTGTAAGGTTATGGAGCGGATCATAAACTCCCAGCTCCTGACTTATCTAGAAGCTCATAAACTCCTTGACGATAAGCAGTACGGTTTCCGTAAACAGCGATCGTCAGGAGATCTTCTAGCTTATGTCACGCACATATGGGCTGAGAGATTGGACAACTTTGGAGAGTCGCTGGCGGTCGCTTTAGATATATCTAAGGCGTTCGATCGCGTTTGGCACCGAGGTCTCCTTAGCAAGCTTCCGGCCTACGGTGTCCCTTCGTCCCTTTGTAATTGGGTCGCCAGCTTCTTGGGAGGCCGATCAATTTTTGTAACTGTCGACGGTGCAAGATCAGCTGACTTCCCAATAAACGCTGGCGTTCCTCAGGGCTCGGTGCTGTCGCCTACATTATTCTTGTTATTTATTAACGATTTGCTGTGCCTAGGTAACATTCACAGTTATGCAGACGACAGCACCGCACACGAGGGTTACATCAAGGACTGGACTGCTAGAGACGTGCGCATTAACGAAGCTCGACGTCTGACGGTTGAAAGAGTAGACGGTGCTCTATTTAAGGTAGCCTACTGGGGCCGCGAGAACCTTGTAGATTTCAACGTCAGAAAAACACAAGCTTGTGCCTTTTCTACCAAGGCCGACCGGTTTCCCTCCCAAGCCACATTTCAGGGTACGGCTGTACCCAACAATGACAAATTGGGCCTCCTGGGCGTGGAACTGACCAAAGATGTAGGATTTAGGAGCTTTATAGAGTCCAAAGCTACCCTTGCCTCCAGGAAATTGGGCGTCCTCTACCGCAGCAGGCGATTCTTCTCACCGGCGCAACTCCTTATGCTATACAAAGCGCAAGTTCGTCCGGTGATGGAGTATTGCAGTCATCTGTGGGAAGGATCCCCCCTTTACCTGTTGGCCTCCTTGGACTCTATCCAGCGCCGCGCCATCCGCCTAATTGGTGATCCCAAGCTCACGGAGGGACTTGAATCATTGCAACACAGGCGAACAATTGGTTCCCTTAGCCTGTTTTATAGGTACTACCATTGCCGATGTTCCGAAGAACTGGCTTCCCTCATCCCTCCTGCCCCGATCCGTATTCGTCACACCCGCCGGACTCGCTCGGAACATCCATATGTTGTTGACACACAACTTCTGAGAACGCATCGCTTTTCGAAATCGTTCCTATGTCGTACGGCGAAAATATGGAACGGTCTTCCGGCGAGTGTGTTCCCCACCACCTATAACCTGGGAATCTTCAAAAGGCGTGTTAATAAATTAGACAACAACCTCTTTGTCCGCCTTGTAGCTGGCATGGCGCCTCTCTGAGCGTGGTTTCGCGAGGAGTGGGGTTATTGGCTGTGTGTTAATCGTTCTTTGAACTTTTGGGCACAGCCACCCGTGCCGGTAGTCTATAAAAAAAAAAAAAAAAAAAAAAAAGCAACGAAGTTACTTTCTTCGAGAAGATTTATGGTCTTCCTGAACGCAGCTCGGCCTTCGGACTCGCCCTCTGTTACTTACTTTCTTAAAGATGGTTTATCCTCTTCGTGAACGCAGCTCGGCCTTCGGCCTCGCCCATAGTTACTTACTGTCTTCGAGAAAGTTTATCGTCTTCCTGAACGCAGCTCGGCCTTCGGCCTTGCCCTTTGTTACTTACTTTCTTCGAGAAGGTTTATAGTCTTCCCGAACGCAGCTCGGCCTTCGGCCTCGCCCTCAGTTACTTACTTTCTTAAAGATGGTTTATCCTCTTCCTGAACGCAGCTCGGCCTTCGGCCTCGCCCTTTGTTACTTACTTTCTTCGAGAAGGTTTATAGTTTTCCCGAACGCAGCTCGGCCTTCGGCCTCGCCCTTTGTTAATTACTTTCTTAAATATTGTTTATCCTCTTCCTGAACGCATCTCGGCCTTCGGCCTCGCCCATACTTACTTACTGTCTTTGAGAAGGTTTATAGTCTTCCCGAACGCAGCTCGGCCTTCGGCCTCGCCCTTTGTTACTTACTTTCTTCGAGAAGTTGTATAGTCTTCCCGAACGCTGCTCGGCCTTCGGCCTCGCCCTCAGTTACTTACTTTCTTAAAGATAGCTTATCCTCTTCCTGAACGCAGCTCGGCCTTCGGCCTCGCCCTTTGTTACTTACTTTCTTAAAAATGGTTTATCTTTTTCCTGAACGCAGCTCGGCCTTCGGCCTCGCCCTTTGTTACTTACTTTCTTAAATATGGTTTATCATCTTCCTGAACGCAGCTCGGCCTTCGGCCTCGCCCTGTGTTACTTACTTTCTTAAATATGGTTTATCCTCTTCCCGAACGCAGCTCGGCCTTCGGCCTCGCCCTTTGTTACTTACTTTCTTAAAGATGGTTTATCGTCTTCCTGAACGCAGCTCGGCCTTTGGCCTCGCCCATAGTTACTTACTGTCTTCGATAAAGTTTATCGTCTTCCTAAACGCAGCTCGGCCTTTGGCCTCGCCCTTTGTTACTTACTTTCTTCGAGAAGTTTTATAGTCTTCCCGAACGCAGCTCGGCCTTCGGCCTCGCCCTTTGTTACTTACTTTCTTAAAGATGGTTTATCCTCTTCCTGAACGCAGCTCGGCCTTCGGCCTCGCCCTCAGTTACTTACTTTCTTAAAGATGGTTTATCCTCTTCCTGAACGCAGCTCGGCCTTCGGCCTCGCCCATAGTTACTTACTGTCTTCGAGAAAGTTTATCGTCTTCCTGAACGCAGCTCGGCCTTCGGCCTCGCCCTTTGTCACTTACTTTCTTCGAGAAGGTTTAGTCTTCCCGAACGCAGCTCGGCCTTCTGCCTCGCCCTTTGTTACTTACTTTCTTAAAGATGGTTTATCCCCTTCCTGATCGCAGCTCGGCCTTCGGTCTCGCCCATAGTTACTTTCTGTCTTCGAGAAGGTTTATCGTCTTCCTGAACGCAGCTCGGCCTTCGGCCTCGCCCTTAGTTACTTACTTTCTTTGAGTAGGTCGATCGTCTTCCTGAACGCAACTCATTCACAAACTTTCGCGTTTATAATATTAGTAGGATGTATTTTGGGTAGGTTTGGAGTGAGGCCTGATTTTTTTTTAGAAATTATTCCCAATTATCGGGTGCATGCAAGCAAATCCGAAAGCAACAGCTAACAATATATATAATTTTGAAATGTGCTAATTAAGCCCTTTCAATTGATACCCAACACAGCATCATTAAAAAAATTTTTTTTTTTAGATCATGACTTTTTGTTATCTAGACGGCGCCATAGTCAATTTAATGTGACGTCACATAGCCTATAACCAGCGGACCATCAAGACGCTTTCAACGATACCTCATTTGTCAAATTATGATAAGTAGTTTAGAAGTTATGAGGGAACAGATGAACATACATACATACATACATACATACATACATACATACATACATACATACATACATACATACATACATACATACATACATACATACATACATACATACATACATACATACATACATACATACATACATACATACATACATACATACATACATACATACATACATACATACATACATACATACATACATACATACATACATACATACATACATACATACATACATACATACCGGTCAAACACATAACCCTCCTTTTTGCTTCGCCGTAGTCGGGTAAAAAGGAACTATAGTATCTGTCATGAACTGTTACATTTGTCGCAGATTTATATTTTTCATTATATTATTTTTTTGGTCTTTGAGACTTGTACTACCTCGTATTATCACTGGCATAAACTGAAAATTCTACAAACATGTTCACTTGAGATTCTGACTGCATACAAATTTTGAATTTTGACAGGGTACAACCTGTACCTTAATTTATACTGCTGACGCATGCTAAATATTAATTTGACTAATTGATACATTAAGTATCAAATTAATTAATTAATTTATTTTATTTATTTTTTGACATTGTACTACAATGTGGTATGAATATTTATAATTGACATGACTTGATACGATATGTATCAACAATTTCTGACAAAGGCTCTATACACCTGATTTTATTTATACTTTTACTTTTGATTTTATGTGGTCAGAATTATCAAGCTTAAATTATAGTTATTCTAGCTCTCAAACTATATCTTAACACTGTAAGCGGTGTCTATTGTGTAGCTAGTCACAATGTATTGTAATTGAAGACGTTAAAAAAAGAACCCTGCGAAGTTTCTTGCCGCCTCTTCTTTGTGGGTGTAATCGAACCGGATTGTAATAAAAACTAAACAGGACAAATTCAAGCGTAGTGTACTACCATACGAATGATGAATAAAGAATAAAGAATATGATCGCTGCTTGATAGTTTATCTTGTTCGAATATTTTGTTAGAGGTGGTGGTCGGTGTTGTGTTCTACTTTACAAGAGTACCTGCAGTATACTCTGCTCCTCACCCCGACTGTCGGTCGGGATACAGCAGCGTGTGGTATGTACCTACGGTACGAGTATGTATGATAGCTGATAATGTTTTGGCAAATGTTTATCTTATCAAATTAAAAACAGAAATATAAATAATACCGACTTATCGGACCACGATAGTATAATTAATATCACTAGAAAAGATCGAGACGCAAGAAGTAATATAATAGACAATGAAAATAAATACATTTTGGAAGAAAAAATATGCAAAAATTTCATAATAAAATTGTCAGAAATTGCGTGTGAAGAAACATGAAACTCTCTATATAATATTTTCAATAAAATATTTACAGTATTACAGAAGAACGTTTTCCTATAAAATGTAGACAATAAAAACATATTTGACACAAAAAACGGATGACAAAAAGGACCAGAATATCGAGTGAGGTGAAAATAAATACGTACTTAATCATTGATACAAAAAAAAAATGCCACAATTTTGAAATTCAATATAAAAAATACAATAGTTTATTAAGAAATTAAGTATAATTTAAAAATATATGTATAATATAAGCGTCGACTTGAGAACCTCCTCCATTTTCATCTGTTAAAAAGTTGAGAACTTCTCTGGACAAATTAAATTAAAATACTTTAATTCCATATAACGTCGGTCGAAACGGCTATGTAAATAGTTTGTGTTTTCCGACCAGTTCAGTGTAGCCGGCACGATCAGAGGAGGAAGCACTGAGATGGCACCTAGTTCAGCCGGTTTTATGGGCTGACATCACGGATGTTGTAGGTGATGTAGCCAATCGTGTCACTTTCCATAAAAATATAAAAAAATAACATTTTAATAATTGAAATATATTGAAAATAAAGGAAAATCGATAAATATTTATTATTAATAGTTTATTTAACAAAATAAAAATATGTATTATCTAAGTTTCAAATGTCGGCTGTGTGTCGCAACACAACCCTGTTGAGGACCGAGCAGGATAGCTGCTCATCTCTGTTATTGTGCTGCACGCGATTCACATTGTAAGTCCAAGGACGAATATTATCTTTGTTGTCCGCTTTTCGAAATTTAATCTAATCAATAATTTGTAACCGACGTACGTGACAAATGAATACCTACCCACCTACATATACCTACCTACTTGCTACTTAAACAAGCAAACCCCATTTTAAATAAGTGGATGGAGACGTGCCACAGTGTTTATATATTATATAATAGAGCTTCCCCGCCACGCACCGCCGCCGCCGCGCCCGGCAGCATCAGCCAGCCCACGCAACAGCGTCCGCATCGCACTAGAATCGTTCTAGGCATCGCCTATCTATACCTACGCACGCCTACCGCCACACGTTATAACAACTCTCGACAAGCGACGGAGCCTCCGGGCACAGACACCTCGCACTTGCGGCTCCGGTCCGGCGCGACATCGAACCACCGGCCCCTCCGACTCCGGTCCGGCGCGACTCTAGTATCCGGTCCAACATCGAACCACCGGCCCCTCCTGTCGAGAGCTACTCGAATCCTCTTCACCACTCTCCAACTTCGCGCTCGAGGACTCGCTGTTTTGCCTACTTCTGTCTCGTTGTTGCGTATTTATGAATAAATACGATATGATAAAATGTCTACTAACTTAAGTATTTTTTATTAAAGTATGTATATAGGAAAAACAACACATAAAGCTAATTACATAATAAAAAAATATAAACCTATAACCTATACAAAACGTAATAACCCTCCTCCAGGTGTAACGATATGGGCACTGTTCTGAAGACGCTAGCGGCGTTGTCTCGTTGGATGGCCACACTGATACGCTGCCTCAGGAACTCCAGTGAACGTTGTTCTCCTGAAGCAGCGTACAGGGGCATCCCGATGTCTTTCGCGAGCCGCTTTGCCTCCTCAAACCAAGCCCCCATCGTCTCCACCGAAAATGCGGCGAAGAAAATTCCATAAAATAAAAAAAAAATAGTAAGGGGCAAGGGAAGGGACCTACAGTTTTACACCGGTTCCGAACGGTGAAGCAGCAGGTATAGGTATGCATGTAATTTTTTTCGTCAGAAAAAACTCATTGGTATACGCCGACCGGATTCGAACCTCAGACCTCTCGCATGAGAAGCCGATGCCCAAACCACTCTCGGCCACCCGCCGCTTGTAGAGTAAAATAGAGTGACATTACTGTTAGTATGTCTTGTTTTACAAATAATGCTCTACATTGCGCGGCGGCGCCGGCACGGCGTGGCGCGGGCGGTAGTCGCACTAGCCTCTGGACTCCGGTTAGAAGAAGCGAAACCATTAAGAACAAAGTGTCTCTTCTCCGCTCATTCTCGTTCTGGTTTGCAAATGTCCCGGTCGCGGTGATTAAAATGTAAAACTGTACTATGAGTTGTAATCGGTAGCCGGTAGCCGCTCGCGTTGGAACAGTTTACGCCACGTTACCTATGTACATACAGCCGCCTAAATTTTTTTATGGAAACTGACACGGTTGGCTACATCACCTACAACATCCGCGATGTCAGCCCATAACACCGGGTGAACTAGGTGCTATGTCAGTACTTCCCTTCGCTACATTCCGCTAGTCATGCGTAATAAAACTTCCACGAAAACAAATCATCAGGAATTATCTTCGGAATACTTATAGGATTAGATATGAATATAAGTCGATAGATAAAGCATGACCTCAACACTAAATAATAATATGCTACCGACCAATTACGATTAGCAGATTAAATAAATAACGATATAAATGGCGGAACTGCACAAGAAAGTGAAACGGTGCTGTTTCTAATTGTGTTGATCTGTTGCACGAGCTCCTTCACAATGAACCGAAGACCGCGGTATTTGTTGGCGTCCTTGGAATTCGAAAGCGCCGAGCCGTCTGTCTTGTTGGAGACCCGAAACTCATTGACAGTCTGGAGTCTCTGAGCCACAGACGATTAGTGGAGTCGCTCAGTCTGTTCTGCGGGTATAGGTACGGAACGGATGCTGTTAGGAAGAACTTGGATACTCTATATTCCTTGCCAGCTACCTAGCTATCTATCTCTGCAGCACTCTTGATCGTCGCAGAGAAGCGGAACACCGTTTTGTTGTTATGGACCAACCTTGACGAACCGATATTTTCTCTGTCCCACCGCCAGTGTTTGGAATTGTGGGAATAGAGGGTGTGGATTGGTGTGTCACTGTGCGTGGTTTCGCGAGGCGACGCGAGGTGGATTTGGCTGTTTCGTGTACACCTGGTCCTTCGGCACAGCAACCAAGACTAGTTTTCATACAAAAATACATACAATAGGATACTTTCTCTTTCAGTAACAGATCAAACAATAACAAACAATAATGATGAGATAAAAACGAAAAATATTAATGTGCGGTAAAAGGGTGGCCTTAGCTACCCTTAGCTTTGGGTTTAGCTAGCTAGACGCACGTATATAGGTCAGATTGGGCACGTACTATGTGCTCCGAAAGCATCAAGCGGGTAGTACTCGAAGCCGAATGTATAATTAAGAATATTATTTGAGTAGTTATGGAAGAGTGGACACAGGTGTGGTGTGTCATGTCAGGATAGCGGCACGTAGAGATTCGTCGTCTCTGCCTACCCCGTGGGAGATAGGGCTTGATGTTATGTACGAGTGGGTACATAGCTATAATATGGCACAATAATAATTATCATCACTCGATGTAGATACGTGATAACGCGGTCGTACGTTAATTTGGCGCACTGCAAGGACATGAATTGTTCACAAGGTCGAGTAATCTGGGCATAAAGTGTAATATTATACATACATACATACATATCACACACGCTGAATCCCGACAATCGGGGTAAGCAGAGTAATCGGTGTTGTGCTGCAAGAACTCTGGTAAATTACAGCACAACACCGACCACCACGTTTCGCAAATTATTCGAACAAGATTCAATCATTAAGCAGCAAGTAAGGCACGAAGACCCACCTGCTGCATGACTCGGTGGAAGTACCATGCCTAGGTGAGAGGTGGCGAGCCTGTCGCCCTTTAGCAGGGCATCTTGTCCTTATCCCTTAGTAGCCTTTTACGACATGAACGGGGAGAGATGCAGTGAGGCTATTCTTTTTATTAAGTACCGGCCCCACACGGTTCATTATTAATGTATTATTAATGTATTAATAGGCACCTGTCAGGCCGGCATGGCATTCGCAACCCTCGCATACGGCCGAATGTCCATGGGACTCGTTAGACAC
Source organism: Nematopogon swammerdamellus (assembly GCA_946902875.1). Taxonomy (NCBI): domain Eukaryota; kingdom Metazoa; phylum Arthropoda; class Insecta; order Lepidoptera; family Adelidae; genus Nematopogon; species Nematopogon swammerdamellus. The sequence goes on from OX336361.1 coordinate 220,798, forward strand.
CTAATGGGTGGATTTTTTATTGTCACCACATACATAAAGTATATACCTTGTTCTTACTATATTTTGAAGGGCGGGCGCCATGAAATTTTTACCGAATGGGCGGATATAGCTAAAACCGCCTCTGGCTGCAGGTGGGTATTGGCGGTGGGGGTATTGGGGGGTTGGGGTTGGGGTTGCAGGTGCATTGCAATCGGCTTACGCAGATACGATCGGAACCTTCAAAGGATTTATCGGGAAAAGAGCGCGACTTCATAATGACTGCATTCGCTCCTAAGCTCTCTACATTATAAAAATGAATTATAGCATTAAAATGAAGGGAAGCATTGACATGGCACCTAGTTCGCCCGGTGCTATGGGCTGACATCACGGATGTTGTAGGTGATGTAGCCAACCGTGTCAGTTTCCATAAAAAAAAACTAGTGTAAAAAATTCACAGATCTCATGCATTACAGTCAAAGAGATGGTGAGTTTAATGTCTTTGATTACAGTTTATAGCGACAAAGTGACATTGTCCGATCCTCACAGCTCCACGGCACATCACCGCGCGTGCGTGAGTGAGTGGTTGCCATGGCTACGTTGCGTTTTATGCGTTTCCAGCCAAACGTCATTGTTTCCAGCGCAGTACTTAGACGGGAGGCACGCTGATGTATTACTTGTCTTCTTCTGGTTTGCCTCTACCTCGGCCCGCGCTTCCGCACATCGCGCCTCACCCTACACCCGCTGACGCCCAGCTCAGTAGCGTTAGTATCGCTGTCGCGTAGCCAAACAATATAATACCGCGTAGCCACGTTCGTATTGAATGTGTAATTGAGCTACCTACCCCTCGCGCGTGTATGAATTGTGTTTTTTTGTGTTATTTGTTTTAATTACTAACATTTTGTTGTGTTTAAATGCCAATATGAATAAAAAAAGGACAAGTAATATGATTATTACGTGTGCGCTAGCCTCACTAGTCATGTCACTTAAGGCGGTGACAAACGCCAAATACGCAAAACATGCAAAAAGTGCGACAAAGAAGGTCCAAAACTGACCAATTGACACACATTCAGAAAATAAAAAAAATACCAACCTATATTTTGGTTCCTTACCAACAAAGTGCATTGCTGGTTTTTTTTAATAATGAGTAAAAGTAAGTAATAAACATAAAATTAAAAATATATAAAAAAAGCATGAATTTTTGAAAATCTGAGTATGTGTGTATTATTACAATTTTACAATACCACCGATTCAAAGGTCACAAAGCTCTGAGAAAACTCTATTCAATTTGTTTTATTATTTTATCCACGAAAGGAGATAAAAATAAAAAACAAAAAACGCCTACATGAAATTATTGACGTAATTCTTCAGTCGGAAGGGTAAAATTTTTGCCTTCGTCAATTTAGCAGGCACTTCAATACTAGATACAATTTTAGTTCCGGGCTCGCTTGCTCGCTCCTGCCCTGCTGCGCCCGCGTGTCGGTCGTCATTTCTGTCTTCTGTGTTTGGATCGAATGGAAAAAAGATAGGTAGGTTAGGCATATTTGTACCGTGTGGGATGGTAATTTAAAATAATAGCCCCACTGCATCTCTCCCCGTGCATGTCGTAAAAGGCGACTGAGGGATTTTTTTATGTAAACTGACACAGTTTGCTATATCACCTATAACATCCGTGATGTCAGCCCATAACACCGGGTGAACTTAGGTGCCATGTCAGTGCTTCCCTTTGGTCGTGCCGGCTACACTAAACTGGACGGAAAATACAAACTATTTCGGGATATGACTCCCTTCTTTTTTTCCGTCCAGTTCAGTGAAGCCGGTACGACCGAAGAAAAGCACTGACATAGCACCTACTTCACCAGTTGTTACGAGCTGACATCTCGGATGTTGTATTGTAGGTGATGTTGCCACCGTGTCATTTTCCGTACCAGTATACAGTACGACCGTATCAGTAATATCTCTCTTCTGTGGTATCTATCAGTATACGCTCCGGTACGTAACTTGACGGGGCGTTATACGCATGGCTTTCGTTGGTATAACCACAGAATAACTAATAGGTACTGTGGTATAACGCTGTCTGCGCCTCCCGCGCCTCCACCGCGCCGCCGCCGCCGCCCCCTCCGCCGCCGCCGTGCCGCCTCCGCACCGCACGCTGCTACTGAGTTACCGCACCGCACCGCACCCCACCGCACCGTGCCATGCTGCCGCCGCGCGCGCCGCGCGCGCCGGCCTGTACCTATGTTGCTATGATATTTGCCATACATACCTAAATGCCTATCTACCTATTACCTACCTACCTATTTTTATTTTAGTTTTCATCGATAGTCTATTTAGAGGTTTATAAAAAGTGGTAAGTACATGAACTAAAATAATTTGGAAGAAATTACAATAAAATGTTATTTAGGTAAAATAATAAAAAATAAAAAATTAGAATCACGCATCAGTTACATAAGCCACAATCATTTTAATAATTAAAATAATAAAAAAGCAAAAAAAAAAAACATACGAAAGTGGGATTCGAACCCCGAACCATCAACTCTTTAGGCTGATAGCGACAAACTACGCTAAATGTGACTTGAACGTGCGAAGCGAAATTAGCAGTCGCATGGTACATTATGTAGAATTCCCGAATGCCGGTACCTATGTTGCTATGATATTTGCCATACATACCTAAATGCCTATCTACCTATTACCTACCTACCTATTTTTATTTTAGTTTTCATCGATAGTCTATTTAGAGGTTTATAAAAAGTGGTAAGTACATGAACTAAAATAATTTGGAAGAAATTACAATAAAATGTTATTTAGGTAAAATAATAAAAAATAAAAAATTAGAATCACGCATCAGTTACATAAGCCACAATCATTTTAATAATTAAAATAATAAAAAAGCAAAAAAAAAAAAACATACGAAAGTGGGATTCGAACCCCGAACCATCAACTCTTTAGGCTGATAGCGACAAACTACGCTAAATGTGACTTGAACGTGCGAAGCGAAATTAGCAGTCGCATGGTACATTATGTAGAATTCCCGAATGCTCAAGGTCGTTGGCGTTTGTCACGGCCTTAATTACGTAGAATTATTATTACATGGTAGTACATATTACTTCTATGCTTGAAATACGAAGTAACGACAGTTCAGTTTAACACCTAGTGGCGGGAGCATTCGTCTATCCGACTTTTTTGTCTACGGTACCGCTAGCTGTGACGTCATAGATAACCGTCATCGGGTGCATTCTGGAAACAGACGACTAATATGTGTGGTGATAGCGACACCTATCACACAACTCAATAATAAAGTTCGATAATAAATAACCTACATCGCTTCGCGACGAAGGAACAACAGAAGATTCACTAGCACACCAACAGGTGGCGAATAACGAGTAATTACGATTTCCATACGCCACTTAACACATTGTTGAAATATCAAATACGTCTCGCATAAATACAGATCGCTTGGCAGAACAACTGGGCACTAGCCCGTACAACAACAGCTGCAGCTACACGTGGAGCCAGAGGACGCGACACCGCTTCACATTTTACCTCACAGCTCTACATGCTCCCTAGGTCATGTGGTCGGGTCGGTGTATGCTACGAGTGTCCACTGTCCACCCCGGGGTCGGCCGGTGGATTTCGTACTCTTTAAAGTTCCCACTACATATGGAAAGGGCGCGGTAGTAGTGCAGTACCCTTATCACGAGATTTAACCTACACCGCGTACTACGCTACGCCGCGTTCTCCGCGTCATTTTGTATGCAGAAACGAAGTTCGCAAATCTATCACTAGAGGCGCTGTACCGTGTGGGGCCGGTACTGTACCGTGTGGGGCCGGTACTTTAAAAGAATAGCCCCACTGCATCTCTCCCCGTGTATGTCGTAAAAGGCGACTAAGGGATATGACTCCCTTCTTATATTACTAGGTGGTAGGGTTTAACCCGCCCGGGTTGGTACCACCGCACTGAATGAAAGGTCCGTCGAAACGGCTATGTAAATAGTTTGTGTTTTCCGTCCAGTTCAGTGTAGCCGGCACGACCGAAGGGAAGCACTGACGTGGCACCAAGTTCACCCGGTGTTATGGGCTGACATCACGGATGTTGTAGGTGATGGTAGCCAACCGTGTCAGTTTCCATAAAAAAAAAAAAAAGCGCTGCTCCGTTTCTCCATACAAAATGATGCGGAGAACACGGCGTAGCGTAGTACGCGGTGTAGGTTAAATCTCGTGGTAAGGATACAGAGCTCGACGTGTACGCAACACTAGGCCACTACGTACGGCGGGCGCGGCCGCGGCGGCGGCGGCGGCGCGACACCGACACCATTGAAACCTGATGATATTATTGAAAAACATTATTGTACGTCGCGTCAACAATGATGATGACTATTAACAGACGTATATATTGTATCGACTCCGCGTGAAGCAGGGTGTCTCACGTGTCGTACAAACATTATTATGTATGGGAGCGATAGGGACGCGGAGCGCGGTAACGAAGAAGGCAGTAAAGCCACAGAGCATGAAATATCATCGCTTAGGGCGCCTCTAGTAGGGGGCGCGGGCGGTAGGTATTTGGTGCTCTGTGAGTAAAGCGAATTGGATCATTTAAGACGTGACGTGTCGCAAGCAACGAGAAAAGTAATTTCGGTGAAAATATTACGATTGAGTCAATTTGGGGTGGACCCCCGGACCCCGGACCCCGGCCCCCGGCCCCCGGCCCCCGCTCACCGCGGAGTGCGATTGAAAATAGCTAGTAGAGTAGAGAATAACTAGCACCGATGCGTCACGTGGCGGACTCCTGTGCGATATCTCTCACATAACAACGCTATTCCTACCACTCAATTGACAATTGAAATACCTACAAGACTTCAATGCAAATCGATTTAGTGTTTTCCACAGAACAGAGATCGGTGGCCGTCTTCCTCCAGCCTGACGCGAGAGTACGTGGCGGGCGAGGCGCGGCGCGGCCGGCGCGTATTCAACTGATAGAATATAATGTAATTAGGTGGCGCCGCCGCTAGCTCCACCTAGCGGTGGGTGCCTGATCTAATGGACGAACATGCGGTGGTACAATCAAATATGCCCAACCTACTTTTTAGGGCTCGCAGTAACTCAGGTCATTTTGATACCAATAAAAAAAAGTTTAAATTAACATATCGTGTGCGGTATTATTTGAAAGAGCTAACTGTAAGGATAAAAAAAAATTACATTCAGTTCAGTCTTTAATGATATGCCTAAAAATGTGCAAAAAATGACCGCTCTCCGCCCTGTCATCCTTTCTAAAGCTAAATTTTGATTTTAATAGGTGCGACGAACTAGCCTCCCACCAAAGTATATTTTGTATTTATACTTCACCTGATAGGTGTTGTCGAATAATTATTCCGAAATTCCACGCTTCCGCGAGTAACCTCTAAAATAAAACATGGCCTGCTTTTAGCATTCAAGTGATCTCTAGGTAAACTCAAGCAATGTATACATACGTATACACTGAATTAAGTGTAGATGGACCCTGTATCTTCCTCTCTTCGAGGAAGCGTTGTGTAACCGTATAACCCAGAGTACTAACTCAATCCCTAGCTTTCTATCCTAACCTTTGTTCTTCGAATAATATCCTAACTACATATGTAATTTTCTGCCTAAGTCCGCCTCCCCTATATCACTGTGTCTCTTCCATCACATTGTAATTGTCTGTATTCTCTCCTCCCAGAAATTGTGTCAACCAGTAATTTTCAAATTATTCAAACAATTTCCCCCGAAGGGGAAGTAAGGAGCTCCACGAGTCCGGGTTTCCTCACCCGGGCCCTCCACGCTCCTCACAGTGGCCATCATCCATATAGGGCTGCTTCACTACCAGCAGCTCTATTTTGTATACCTAATGGCCCCCTTTGTTTCCTATCCTGTGAAGAAACTGTTTCTCTTAGGAAGAGATTTAAAATGAAACTCGTGGTGTAATGTGGGTGATTTAGGGCCCCTACGGACCCCAAATCCTAAAGGCGTGCGTGTGTGTGTAAGTGTGTGTCTGTGTGGTCCCTATCCTAACCTCGAAGTACTTCGTCCGACGGGCTCTGCCTATCGAAAGAAGGCTACCACAGGTTTCCTCCTCAGACGGTCAGCTCAGCTTGCACCGGTCCTTAGAGTACCGCCACTCCTTCGCCCAGATAGAATAGGTATCGCTCTAACAGTTCATAACAATTTGGACCTCTTCCCCTAGCAGGACTAAGGGTAACCACTGTGGGGTATTTACCTGGTCTTCCTAGTACCTACCTCACTAACTACTACACGCTATGATATTACTCGTTCCCACGAAGCGAACCCTCTCTCCCTTGCAAGATTAGGGAGAATTAATTCACACAGCTACATGGCTAACCTACCAATATGAATTTAGTGTTTGAAGAACCTAACTACCCACGTTATAATTTGATAATTTAGCCAGAATTCCAGTTGCTCTTCGACCTTATGTTACGTCTTCTTACCACGAGGCATTTTCTCGTGATATCATAGAGAATGAACTGAATCTTGTGCAAACAAGCGTGTATGCTTATTCAGCATAGCTAGCGTTGCCACCCAACATTCCATCGAAAGGAAAAGAACCTCGCATGAGTGCGCGCGCATGCATATTTCAGCGTACCCGCAACCCACATACAACGTTCCAAGGAAGAACCCTGTGAGATCGTGCGTGCATGCATATTTCAGCGTACTCGCTTCCCTCACAACATTCCATGAAAGAACTCTGCGTGAGTGGGCGTGCATGCATATTTCAGCGTACCCGCTCCCTCACCCAGTGCTCCAAAAGGGAAAGAGCCCTGTAATAGTATGCATGTATGCATATTTCAGCATAGCTAGCATCCCACACAGTGCTCCAGTGATGGTCCATATAAAAATATTTCACATCCCTAATACTAGCAAATAATTTCTGAAAAGCCAGTATTGTTTCCAAAACTAGCCCAGCCACCAAAAGAAGACTTCAAGACAATGCAATTTAATAGAACTGGTCGAATTGCAACTAGAAAACTCCAAAAATATCGCGCGGCGTCCGAGACTCACCGAAGCGTTGATGCCGAAAAACAATGGCGCTCGATGCGACTTAGAGATGACCGGGGCTCAGGCACGTTGTTCCCTCGAGGCTCGCAGCTGCAGAAAAAAAGTGCTCCTACCGTGTTACACGCCCTTAAATAGCCTCGCTTTCTTACTCCCACTCTTACCCCCATGACCAATCGAAAATCATCCCCAACATCATTTCCGCGTCTCCCATTGGTCGACCAATCACAATGCCTGAAGCAATTTTCCTTAAAAATGCGTTCCATATTTCCCTAAAACTTTCAGTAACTAATCTCTGAAAAATGCTACGAATTTACAAGAGTAGATGTAATACAGTCAATTCGTCCTATATCTTACTGCATGCCGACCTATAATACTTATCTATCATCATTTCTCGCTTATACGGTGTTGCTAGTCATTCCTGTTCAGAATGTATGCACGTTGTATTTTCTGCGCCTGACTACACGCCACCCGCAATAATTTATACGCACCGCGGTCTCTTTGCTATACTCCCTACCCAGGCGCTAAACTAACTCCTACGCCCTATAACATTTTACCAGCCAGCCTTCATACGTCCTATTGCTAGCTATTTTCATTGAGGTAGGTTGTGATTCATCACAGTCGCCCGCCTAGAGGCGATTTTCGCGGCATGGGAAAGAATTTATTTTCTGCTGCCATGATCGCGACTAGCGTCTCTACACCACACTATAGTCTATGTCTGTCTGTCGCCAACATATATTAATGCTATGGCTGCAGTACTGCTTTTCGTAGATGTGCCTCTGTTGGGGTGTTCGTTCCCTCTCCAGAAGGTCCGTAGTACCAACAACTTCTTCTAATAGGGTGTTTGTTCCCTTACCAGAATGATTGTGGCATTTTATTTTGGGTGCTAAGCAGTCCCGACCACACAACACAACATATGGGCATTCGTCCTAGTATAGTCAGGTTAGACTCATCAGAAGCTCAAAATGAAATTACTAAACACTCAATACCCTGTTTCATGCCATAGAAAGATTTCCCACCAGCTCAGGAAACCTGTAGTCTTACCCCTCGCTGGTAGGGCAGGATCAGTACTTCTCTCCAGGAAGAGCGCACAACATACCTTGCCACCTCCGGTTTAGACACGCCGCACATTCCAACACCTTAACCTTTCTAGTTATAGACAGGAAAACTGGGAAATTATTACTGAGAGAATATTAAATTGACTTTGCTTCTTCCGAATCATAACCTTTGCTAACTAACTCACCCGTTGACGAATGGATGGGCCCAGTCTGATTGTACACGACTCTACTTTAATCTCATCCAACATTGCTCCGGTCAATGGTTCAAATTGCTATGTTCTATCACTTTTCATAGACCGGAAAATGTCACCACTAACTTTAAACGCTCCTTTTTGCTTAGTGTAGAACGCCCTCGGTACATGATAACATTTTCCCTCCCGAGCGAGAACAAATTAAGGTCTCGATGAAATGTAAAGTTCTGCACTATGGCTTTGTTCACCTCACATTTTCCAAGTCCCATTCGTGTGTTCAACACACTGAGTTTACGTTCACATTCTTTTCGGAGCAATGTATGGGAAATGCAATAAAAATCGAAACCAAAGTGTCTTGATTCATTGTAAAAGTCTCTTCAGGTCAGAGCTCTGCTCTCATTAGAAGGAAGTTTCACTACCGAGTACAGACACTATAATACCCAATGGTTTACTCGCGTATTTCTGTATTTACACAACCATCCAAACCCAGCATCTACCAACAAGTCTATTCTAAGTCTTAAAACCTTTTGTTCATAATTATCAATAACTCAACTCCCCCACGCCGAACAGGATTTTATTCCTATTTGTCCGTAGCGGGTATTATTCGTTAGAGCTTTCTATTCCCTAGCTATATATATGCTATAGTTTCTACTGTCTCCGTCCTTTAATTAACCCCAGAATAATACTAAGAATCTATATCTACAACTGTACCTCCTAACTCGTCCTTACTTCAGGACAGCATAATTTAACTCGCCAACCTACACACGATCCGCGGCTACGTTCGATGCCCTAATTACCAATTTTACTTCATTTTCATACTCTATTCGCCCGCCTGACTATGTAAATCTATGAACGCACCGTATTAACTGACTGTTTTAACTGATATTTTATCCGAAATATCCTCCGTACACGCTCTATCTATCCCTATATAAACCATGACCCCAATCCCTAGTCTGTCGCTCAAGACTCCCTTCTACCTACTCCTCTTGTACCAGGTGGACGGAACCCTACCGTTAATAATTCCTCACCTTACCCCTTCCTATAGTACCCTTTGGACGGAACCCCATCAATAGTAATATTTTTCTATAACCTTTATTCCAAACTCCTCTCTTTTTACTATATTCTATCTGCGTAACAACCCAAGTAGTACGCCCGCCAAACTATGTTTACTCTATAGCTCGTCCAAAAAAATATTGATCGTTCTCTAATGTGTTCCCTTCCTATATTGCACATACGAAAAACAACCTACCTAGTATCTTACCTCGCCCGCCGGACTCTATCCTATCCTATGATAACTACGTGGTTTACTTACCGAATTTGACCAAACCGAGTCAAATCGTACCACCTTACCGTATTTTACCAAACCGAGTCAAATCGTACCACTTATACCGTATTTTACCAAACCGAGTCAATTCGTACCCACTTTACCGGATTTTACCAAACGGAGTCAATTCGCACCCACTTTACCGTATTTTACCAAACCAATTCAAATCGTACCAAATTACCGTATTTTACCAAACCAATTCACTTTCAATTCTGAAATTTCAGTATTGAATAGTAAATATCATTATTCTACTACTTCTCTAAGTTAAACAGTATCGCACTATAGCAATACTACCCTAACAACGTAGGGTCCTACCCACTAGACGATCACGGCCCCTAAACCTATGGTCTACACGTACAGATTCGCATTCCCTTAAGACTGCGATAAGAAGGTAGTTTTTATCTTTGATCATTACCATACCTATTTTATTCTATAACATTTATTTTATTTTCTATCTAATTTTAACCTATTCCATTTTCTCGCCCGCCTAAACATATGCATTCCGTAACCCTAAAGACAACAAGTATGCTCTTGTTACGGCACAATATGATGCGCGTACGCCGTAAAGGAGTCGTCCTTTCAGTTACCAGATAAATAGGAAATCTCTACTGTACGTCAAACCAAACTTCTCCCAATTCTTCGCCTTCCAAATTCCGCGTTCTAAATAATAGTATACATGCATAACATAAAGGTTAGTACGATTGTTGAAGACTCACCGTTCGCCCGCCAGATTCGTCGTATCCTCCATTGCTCATCCTCCCATAAAATTAATGTATCATCCCCAACCCCAACCTCTCCTAAATAACTCACCACCCAAAACAAATGCATAAAGATCCGCTCAACATTACCCGCCTTCAGCTAGCACGATGATAAAACTTTTTTACACAACACTCGTCAACTCATACAGCATTTATCAACCCGACGTACAATACTTTAAACAGTTTAAGATACTTATAAAATACCCCGCAATGTCAAGGCGATGTGTGTAACAGTATTCTGCTTCACACAACCCGAACAATAAAACCAGATTCTTATTTTATAAGTAATTTTATATATAACTTGAAACATTTTACCACCTGTTCGATCATAATATGAGACAATAGGACCTTCTAATAAGAATAGATACAGGGCACCGTTTAAATGGTCCAGTGTACCTAATAAAACGCCAAGTTTAATTCGTATATATATATTTTTTTTTCGATCTTGATTACAAATTAATAATAATAATGCAATATTGCCCTGCAATATTGCAATCCGCATGTGCATCGAAGAATATTCGTTGATTTTGGTATGCGTAGACTTATGTAAACCCCACTATAAATAAAACGTTAACATTAACCGCACTCAAGTACCTATTTATTCAAAGACGAATAAGTATTTTCCTGAAAAAGAAAAATCATAATTAAAACAATATTCAAATCCTCTACCTCTTATTTGGTCTAATAATTAATTATAGAATTGATATTTAAAAAAAATATATATATAGTTAAGTCCATGTAAGTATACACCCTATAAACACGTGATTAGTCTATGTAAATATGTGGTTTAGTATTCATCCACGAAAATAAATTATTTAACATAAATAGATAAATAATAATTCCCGACCGTTCGGACACATCTCACAGAAACATGCACGGTACATAATTTACCTGAGGCGTAAAGGCGGACTTATCCCATTATAGGAATTTCTTCCTGTCAATCCCTGGATGGTTGAGAGTAGTAGCATAATATTTCATCAGCATCTTATTTAACTATAAGTCCTTGTTCTATCATTTTAAAATATAATATTGCGAGATACACTTACCTTTTGTTATTCTTTTGGCTATTTTTTTTTTCTTTTCTCTTCTTACTCTTTTTTTTCAGTAGGATAATATTAACATGTACTCAGCTCACTCACAAATACTTAGCCAGATCATAAACCGAAGAGTGACGAACCACCCGCAGTCCGGGGTTCGAAGCCTGTCCCCGCGCATCCACAACAATCCCTACCGACGCAGGTAACCAAGTAATATGCATGTACGCACGGATTCGCAAGCATAGTCATACCAATCAGCAAGTACGCACACAATTACATATGCGCACGAACGCCTGCACGCATCCACGCATGTACGCACGCAATTAGGTATCTATAGACACACAAGTAGATATGTAAGTAACCAATTAAATATGCGCCCACGCACCCAAACACCAATGTATTCACGATCCCTAAGTACGCAAGTATCATTCGTGTACACGAACAGACATGCCTGCGCATGTGGGGAAAATGTCCTCTATGCAAAAGCAGATATAGCTAAGTTCAAAGATAAGACAGTAAATTACTAAAAATAACTAATAATTAACACAATAAATCACATCCAATTCATGATAGTCTATCCAATAATCAAACCTCGAGTTGAACCTGTCACACAATATTTGATATTTTGTTTGACCGTGTGTATTGGTGTTTATAAGAATAAAGTTTCTCCTTTTTTCTTCCCTTTTAAATCGTGGGAATCAAACGAATAGCGAATTCGTTCACTACTGCCAGCATCGAGTGACAGCGCTGCACGGTATAAATTTATAATTACTTACAATATCTCTAATAGCCTATTACCGTGTCCTTGATTCGCGTTAGGTGCAATATACATAACACACTTCCCTTACATTCCGAAAGAATAAAGGCATTACTAGAGTATAGACCCCTGAAATATTCAAAATCCGAAACACTTTGAAAGTTGGGAACTCCTGAACTCAAAACATATTGAAAGTCGGACTCCTCCCTAAACATTCCTAAAATTAAAATATTTCTAAAGTCGAGAACCCTAAACCATTCCAAATTTGGCACTATTCTCGAAAGTCTGAGGACCGCTTAATCCAAAATACTTGGAATTTGAAACCTCCCTTAATAATCTGGAAAATGAAAGTAATTTTCTAAATTTGAGAACCCTAAACATTCAAGATTTGAAAATAATTTTGAAAGTTTAGAATGTCTGACCTCAAAATATTTTTGGAAGTTGAGACCTCCTTTAAATATCCTGGAAGAATAAAATATTTTTTAAAAAATTGAGAACCCTAAGATGTTTAAAATTTGAAAATATTTTTCAAAAATAAGAACCGGTAAGTTCAAAATTTTTTTTTTTTTTTTTTTTTGAAGTTAAGACCTCCCTTAAATATCCTGAGGAAAATAAAATAATTTTCTAAAGTTGAGAACCCTAGACTTTCAAAATTTGAAAATATTTTTGAAAATTAAGAACCGCTAAGTTCAAATATGTTTGGAAGTTAAGACCTCCCTTAAATATCCTAAGGAAAAATAAAATATTTTTCTAAAGTTCAGACCCTAGAATTTCAAAATTTGAAAATATTTTTGAAAATTAAGAACCGCTAAGTGCAAATATGTTTGGAAGTTAAGACCTCCCTTAAATATCCTGAGGAAAATAAATATTTTTCAAAATTGAAAACCCAAAATAATAAAAAATTTGGAAATACTTTTGAAAATTAAGAACCGCTAAGTTCAAAACGTTTTGGAAGTTAAGACCTCCCTTAAATATCCTAAGGAAAAATAAAATATTTTTCTAAAGTTGAGACCCTAGAATTTCAAAATTTGAAAATATTTTTGAAAATTAAGAACCGCTAAGTGCAAATATGTTTGGAAGTTAAGACCTTCCTTAAATATCCTGAGGAAAAATAAAATATTTTTCTAAAGTTGAGACCCTAGAAATTCAAAATTTGAAAATATTTTTGAAATTAAAAACCGCTAAGTTCAAAATATTTTTGGAAGCTGAGACCTCCCTTAAATATTCCGGAAAAGTAAAAATATTTTTCTAAAGTTGAGACCCTAAAATTTCAAAATTTGAAAATATTTTTGAAAATTAAGAACCGCTAAGTGCAAATATGTTTGGAAGTTAAGACCTTCCTTAAATATCCTGAGGAAAAATAAAATATTTTTCTAAAGTTGAGACCCTAGAAATTCAAAATTTGAAGATATTTTTGAAATTAAAAACCGCTAAGTTCAAACTATTTTTGGAAGCTGAGACCTCCCTTAAATATTCCGGAAAAGTAAAAGTATTTCTTAAAGTTGAGAACCCTAAAATATTTAAAATTAGAAAATATTCCGAAAGTTGAGAACCCCTGACTCCGAAATATTCTTGGGATGTTGAGGCCTCCCTTAAATCAAAAATATTTTTGTAAATAAAGTTGTAAACCCCTGACATGTCACGATTTTGAAATGGTTCGAAATCCCTGACACTAACTTAATTTGGAAACCTTTGAGAACCCCTGACTCATCATGAATTTGAAAAAGTTCGAAATCCCTGACAATATAAATTTGAAAAAGTTTGAGCACCCCTGGCTTATCGTGAATTTGAAAAGTTCGAAATCCCTGACAATCTAAATTTGTAAAAGTTTGAGCACCCCTGGCTTATCGTGAACTTGAAAAGTTCGAAATCCCTGACAATCTAAATTTGGAAAAGTTTGAGCACCCCTGACTTATCATGAATTTGAAAAAGTTCGAAATCCCTGACAATATAAATTTGGAAAAGTTTGAGCACCCCTGACTTATCATGAATTTGGAAAAGTTCGAAATCCCTGACAATATAAATTTGGAAAAGTTTGAGCACCCCTGACTTATCATGAATTTGAAAAGGCTTACAACCTAAATTTGGAAAAGGTTGAGAACTCCTGATATAATACCAATTCGAAAATATATCGAAAGTCTAGACCTCTGAATCATTGCGAAATTCAAAAATGTTCTAAGAACCACTACTCTTTTCCAAAGTTGAAAGGTTTGGAAACCCCTGACTTATCGTGCCCTTGTAAAATGTTTACAACCCCCTACATATCATGAATTCGAAAGGCATGACACTTACCAAGCCTAAAAGTTTGGAAACTGCTTATATATATGTATCTGAAAAAGTTTAAAATCCCTGACCTATAAATTTGGAAAAAGGTTTGTAACCCCTGACACTTCCCTTTAGAAAAGTTAGAAACCCCTGACACCACCTTGTAGCCCGCACAATAACCAAACTTAGTTATAAAATAATTTGCAAAACGTGGTGATCGGCGTTGTGCTGCAATTCACCAGAGCTCCCACCGCACAACATCAATCACTCCGCCCACCCCGACTGTTTTCTTTCAACGCGTGCAACATGTACACATGTATCAAATATTATTTATAAATTAGTCTAATTAATTAAACAAACACATTTATGGGCAAATCTAAAACCACTCACTCGATATGGATCACAAATCGACAGGCTTAATTCGACCTCCAATCGCATCAACACTCACCAACTGGCCCTCTCACCTTTTGACACCTATACATACGACCGCAACCTAAAATCGAAACCTGGACCTCTGTCATGGCACCTAATTCCTATACTCTTTATAATCCATTCCTTCCGCATTCCGCACGGACAACAATCATGCACGACCGATAAAAATTAAATATCTCGATCGGCACGTTCTCCGACATTGCACTTGCTCCCTCCTAACCGTTTTAACTCTTACATTCCCCGCACGCATTCCTTGAGCAACTGGAATCCCCATTCCTCATACCAACCAATCAGTTCCAAAATAAACAAACTTAACAATCCATTCCCTATCCTATCAATAAACAAACACTACATTCAAGCCCAAAACCACTCACTCGAAATGAACCACGTATTCGGCATGTTCACTAAGAGCCTCTATTCGCCACACACACACAAAAATCTGACCAAGACTCAACCTCACGACCTAACCAACATTGTACATGGCACCTAATTACTTCCACTGGTCAACTTGTACACCATGACCTTCGTTTACCACTAACCTAATCTAGTAAGTACCATATCGCCCACACACGCAAAGTCAGACCTAGACACAACTTTACAACTAACCTTCACTTGTACATGGCACCTAATTAGTCACATCAATTAACTGGGATCCCCTAACCTTAACCTACCATCACCTACTAGTAGGTGCCATACCGTCGCTCGCTACTAATTCGCGAAATACCTACTTTGGAGCCTAAAATGCACACCTTATCACTACTACACAAATCATTAACTAAACATCCATTATACATTTTCAAAATGCTATGTTTCGTTCTTCTCGCATTCCTCTAAAATGAAATAAAGATTCGAATCTTTTTATTCCTCGGCGACAATCTCAACCAAAATTAAATGAGTCTGTTGGAACCCGGTCAAACATAACCACTCTTTTCAAACACACATATTTTACGGTTTTTTTATTTTACAAAGGAAGCTCACACCCCAACTAACTTCTTTTCCACAAAAACAACTAGAAAATTCCCTTTATTGACCTCAAACTGGCCCCGATAAACTATTTCGCGCGCGAGTGTACCTAATTATTACACATGACAAGATTATTTTCGAACATAACTTCAGTGTTTTAGGTATGAAGCCCTCCGCGCTCAGTTGGCGTGCCTTAACTTAAATAGAATGGCTATCCAATTTTACAACTAAGGTTTTCATAGAATATTCTTACTACAATATTGTTGATTTTAGTACATTCTAGGATTCTAAATTAATTGGCTTTTGGGCTTATAGCACAATTTTTCCGATAACCCATATAAAAAAATTTTTCCTCTTCCTGCTATATCTCGGTGTACCCGGAATAAATTATTGATTTTAGTTTCACAATCTCTGGATAAAATATTTCCCTTTGGCCCCACCTTACTTCTACGAAGTTGCTAACATTCCGCTTAAAAATATGCCTCACACCATTCATACATACCATTCCCCTAACTTCCACTTTGTTTAGTCTATCACCTCTCAACCCGACTACATTCTTCGTGCAAACAGTTTTTTTTTCTATCACGGCGCTGCTCATTCTAGCCAATAGCGAACGCCATACCGCACCGGCGCTCACATCCCATTGGTCAAAATTGGTTTTCACTTAAATATTTCTAGATGTCCGCAGAACAATGATAATGAACTTCCTAGAAGGAAATGTAAGCAATTTTCTTTTACGAACTCAAAGATGAATCTCTAGTCGACTTTCTGGTGACAATTCGTTCACGTTAAAATCGGTTTTCTAGCAACATTGTCGGCAAATTGTAGACAATATTCCTGTAAATTAACTAATTGTACACAGACTGCACTCGCGCCGGAAAATGAAATATGTACTCACTCTCAGCTTCAAGCGGCGAAACCTCCCGCCTCGTAGGCGGGAGTCCAAATCTCTTCTCTCGCAAAACTGCCAGTCAGCACCGCGTTCCACGAACAACTTTTCACGCATTTCCTCACCGAATTCCACACTTAATCACTTTCCCGGTATCACTTCCTAAACGTTGTTTACTTATATCGCTACTCCCTATGAGTTGGATTTTTTCCTATCGCTTTTGAGTATATAAGACCCCTATTATTGTCCTGAACTACTGCCTAAACCGCAACGAACTACATTTTTCTTCCATTTTTTTTTCTGAACCCTAGGTATCCTAGATTTGGATAGAATCTAGCCTGGTCTTAAGGCTCCACTTCAACGTACTAGATTGTTATTCAATTTTCCCTTTTTTTTAATAAAAAAAAATTTTCCAATCTTTTTTTTTTTTTTTTTGAACCCTAGGTATCCTAGATTTAGAGAAGAACTATCCTGGTCTTAGGCACCACTGCGACGAACTAGCCTCCCACCAAAGTATATTTTGTATTTATACTTCACCTGATAGGTGTTGTCGAATAATTATTCCGAAATTCCACGCTTCCGCGAGTAACCTCTAAAATAAAACATGGCCTGCTTTTAGCATTCAAGTGATCTCTAGGTAAACTCAAGCAATGTATACATACGTATACACTGAATTAAGTGTAGATGGACCCTGTATCTTCCTCTCTTCGAGGAAGCGTTGTGTAACCGTATAACCCAGAGTACTAACTCAATCCCTAGCTTTCTATCCTAACCTTTGTTCTTCGAATAATATCCTAACTACATATGTAATTTTCTGCCTAAGTCCGCCTCCCCTATATCACTGTGTCTCTTCCATCACATTGTAATTGTCTGTATTCTCTCCTCCCAGAAATTGTGTCAACCAGTAATTTTCAAATTATTCAAACAATTTCCCCCGAAGGGGAAGTAAGGAGCTCCACGAGTCCGGGTTTCCTCACCCGGGCCCTCCACGCTCCTCACAGTGGCCATCATCCATATAGGGCTGCTTCACTACCAGCAGCTCTATTTTGTATACCTAATGGCCCCCTTTGTTTCCTATCCTGTGAAGAAACTGTTTCTCTTAGGAAGAGATTTAAAATGAAACTCGTGGTGTAATGTGGGTGATTTAGGGCCCCTACGGACCCCAAATCCTAAAGGCGTGCGTGTGTGTGTAAGTGTGTGTCTGTGTGGTCCCTATCCTAACCTCGAAGTACTTCGTCCGACGGGCTCTGCCTATCGAAAGAAGGCTACCACAGGTTTCCTCCTCAGACGGTCAGCTCAGCTTGCACCGGTCCTTAGAGTACCGCCACTCCTTCGCCCAGATAGAATAGGTATCGCTCTAACAGTTCATAACAATTTGGACCTCTTCCCCTAGCAGGACTAAGGGTAACCACTGTGGGGTATTTACCTGGTCTTCCTAGTACCTACCTCACTAACTACTACACGCTATGATATTACTCGTTCCCACGAAGCGAACCCTCTCTCCCTTGCAAGATTAGGGAGAATTAATTCACACAGCTACATGGCTAACCTACCAATATGAATTTAGTGTTTGAAGAACCTAACTACCCACGTTATAATTTGATAATTTAGCCAGAATTCCAGTTGCTCTTCGACCTTATGTTACGTCTTCTTACCACGAGGCATTTTCTCGTGATATCATAGAGAATGAACTGAATCTTGTGCAAACAAGCGTGTATGCTTATTCAGCATAGCTAGCGTTGCCACCCAACATTCCATCGAAAGGAAAAGAACCTCGCATGAGTGCGCGCGCATGCATATTTCAGCGTACCCGCAACCCACATACAACGTTCCAAGGAAGAACCCTGTGAGATCGTGCGTGCATGCATATTTCAGCGTACTCGCTTCCCTCACAACATTCCATGAAAGAACTCTGCGTGAGTGGGCGTGCATGCATATTTCAGCGTACCCGCTCCCTCACCCAGTGCTCCAAAAGGGAAAGAGCCCTGTAATAGTATGCATGTATGCATATTTCAGCATAGCTAGCATCCCACACAGTGCTCCAGTGATGGTCCATATAAAAATATTTCACATCCCTAATACTAGCAAATAATTTCTGAAAAGCCAGTATTGTTTCCAAAACTAGCCCAGCCACCAAAAGAAGACTTCAAGACAATGCAATTTAATAGAACTGGTCGAATTGCAACTAGAAAACTCCAAAAATATCGCGCGGCGTCCGAGACTCACCGAAGCGTTGATGCCGAAAAACAATGGCGCTCGATGCGACTTAGAGATGACCGGGGCTCAGGCACGTTGTTCCCTCGAGGCTCGCAGCTGCAGAAAAAAAGTGCTCCTACCGTGTTACACGCCCTTAAATAGCCTCGCTTTCTTACTCCCACTCTTACCCCCATGACCAATCGAAAATCATCCCCAACATCATTTCCGCGTCTCCCATTGGTCGACCAATCACAATGCCTGAAGCAATTTTCCTTAAAAATGCGTTCCATATTTCCCTAAAACTTTCAGTAACTAATCTCTGAAAAATGCTACGAATTTACAAGAGTAGATGTAATACAGTCAATTCGTCCTATATCTTACTGCATGCCGACCTATAATACTTATCTATCATCATTTCTCGCTTATACGGTGTTGCTAGTCATTCCTGTTCAGAATGTATGCACGTTGTATTTTCTGCGCCTGACTACACGCCACCCGCAATAATTTATACGCACCGCGGTCTCTTTGCTATACTCCCTACCCAGGCGCTAAACTAACTCCTACGCCCTATAACATTTTACCAGCCAGCCTTCATACGTCCTATTGCTAGCTATTTTCATTGAGGTAGGTTGTGATTCATCACATAGGGTTAGTAGATATTAAGACAATTTAACTAATATTTTAACTATAGCTATAAAAGTATGAACGGTCACCGATAGATGGCATGAGGGATATGAAGGTCTCAATATGTGGCTACGGAACCCTCTGTATGTGAACAACGCTCTTACTTAAGGGGCCACCTCCCTAAATTGTGCCTCTCACTCTAACATGGGCGTTTTATTTTATTATTAAGAAATTATACAACTTATAAAAAATCCTATGGGAGAAACATGCATGATACAATTATTAATGTTTTTCAATAATAATAAAACCAAAAAAAATCCTAATAAACTTTTAGTTTTTATTCAATTATTAATGTTAAGTACCAAATTTTTTTATTGAAAAGCATTAATAATTTTATCATGCATGTTTCTCCCATAGGATTTTTTATAAGTTGTATAATTTCTTAATAAAATAAAATGTATGAAAAACGGCCAATGTTAGAAAGAGAGGGTAGATTTAGGAAGGAGCCCCCTAACAGTTTTTTTTTTAACTAAATAATTCTAAGATGAGGAACAATGTTACCTACTACAATATCACGTATGCTACTCCTTCGAGCAATACCAATAAAGTTACATATACATACATCCCACACACGCTGTATCCCGACAATCATGGTAAGCAGAGTAATCGGTGTTGTGCTGCAAGAACTCTGCAACATTGCAACATCGACCACCACGTTTAGCAAAGTATTCGGACAAGATAACTATCAAGCAGCAAGTAAGGCACAAAGACCTACCTGCTGCACGACTCGGTGGAAGGACCGCGCCAAGGTGAGAGGTGGCTAACCTGTCGCCCTTTAACACGGCATCTCGTCCTTATCCCATAGTCGCCTTTTACGACATGCACGGGGAGAGACGCAGTGGGTGAGTATTATTTTTAAGTACCGGCCTCACACAGTACAAACAAAGTTCACGTGCACAAATTAAATAAATACCAATCAGTGCACAAATTGAAACGACGTATTTGTTCGTACGAGTATAATACGCTTCCGCCGTAGTGAAATAGAAGACGTCTCCTGCCAGCTACGAGACGAGGCGAGTGAGTAGGTACCTACTCGCCTCGTCTCGTAGCTGCCGCGCCGCGCGCGGCGTGGAGTAGTGTACACTAGCCTACACTACATTAAACACACCGTGAATTAACGCGAGCGGCGTCGAACGGAGATTGAGCCGTTAAAGTAGCGACAGCAGAACAGAGAGCCCGGAGGAATAGATAGACAGACAACGCTGCGAGAGCATTAGTATCCGTTACTGTGAGCGATGTAGCGCGCGCGCTCATTCCGTCTACCTTCTCTCTCCACCACCGTCTGCAGAAATGCACTGATATATTTTTCACGGTAAGCATTATTTATTACAATTAATTAGTAGAATAGTGTAGATTAGAGTAGACTAGAGCAGAGAAGAGCAGAGCAAATAGGAAGCAACTCGCCTTACCTTCCATGCATGTAATGAAGAAATAATGTTTTTCTTTCTTCATTTCTTTTTAAACTGGCCGGAAAAACTTACTATTTTTTCACGGCTGTTTCGACTTTCGAAGTACGGTGGTAGCAACTCGGAATTGGGGTGTGTACAGTTAGTGTAACCTTCTTACTATACTTTATTGATTTACGTTTTGTTTATAGTCGTCCAGAGATACCAACCTTCTGGCTACAAAATCCAGACGTCTACAACCTGCACTCTTGCGAGTACAGTGATCATGTATGCCAGATCGAGGCCCCATAGCTGCTCTGTCGAACATCCGTTCTTCCGAAAAAATCCCGTGGGAAACACAGGCTGTGACCTTTCCCCAGCCGATCCGAGCCACCACCCGTCCACCCGAAGGAACCCCCGACCGAAGTCGAGAGCCGGGGGTGAAGCCTTCACTGCCACTGGGGTCCGCACCCTATCCAACCACAACCTGTGCCCAGGGCCTCAGCGTTTTGTACTAGCCTAAAGGCTTTTGTTTTCACCAGCTATGTATATGCGTGGAAGTGCATATGACCACCACCTAATGTGTACCGGGGATCCACCGGTCTCGAATGACAGACTCACGTCAGCGCATTAGCTCGTGAGAAATCCATCTCACATCCACATATAAGTGTGTGTTGCACCGACATACCGATCTACATTATTCGCATGTCTACCAATTCTCCACATTGGTTACGGAGCTCTAAGTGGCTCACCACTCGCAGCTTTCGCTACTTATTCCCGTGTTTGATGCTTTACATACAAGTACGGAAGCACCAGGGAATCAACGCTAAACCACAACCCCTGCGAGACCAACTCCAGTGTTCCGTGCAGAAGCACGAAGCATTCTGGGGCTTTTAACGGAACCCCGCAGTACTCAACCCAGCGTTTAGGG
Organism: Nematopogon swammerdamellus; assembly: GCA_946902875.1. Classification (NCBI taxonomy): domain Eukaryota; kingdom Metazoa; phylum Arthropoda; class Insecta; order Lepidoptera; family Adelidae; genus Nematopogon; species Nematopogon swammerdamellus. Next base: position 242,670 of record OX336361.1, read on the forward strand.
TAGTATCTCATTTGACCCACTGACCTGAGTGGAGTCAGCAGCGTGAGCTAAGAGGAGGCCGAAACCCCCAACTTAGTACTCATGTTAGACTTGCACTTACGTTTAATGAGTAATCGTCGAGAACAAGTTCTCTACCACACATTATTTCTAACAGTGACGCCCGTTACGCCGCCCAGTTGCGGGATAGGGTAGCCAACTGCTAGTTTTAAGGGTAGCCATCGTGTGGTCTGCATAGGGAAGCGTCACGGATACTAGTACCCAACTCCGACACCTTGGACGACTGAACGCCTCTGCGATCCCGTACAAGGGTCGCTAATACGGGCCTATGGATCCTGGTGGCCGGGCCCGACACCTTGGGTAGACCGAAGTCTACCACTGCGATCGCTCCCCAGCGACTAAGTACCTACAGTTAGTGTAACCATGTGTAACTAAAAAAATAAAATAATCATTTTAATCTGAGTACCCGATCTCCTTCTCTATTTGAATCCATCTAGTATAAGCCTCGCTGCCCATTTTCCACTGTCCTTTTCTCGTATCCTTTGTTTATTGTTTTTATTGTATAATTTCATCCATAGGTAGGTAACCTACGCTTGGATATGTCGAAAATTTCGCCAGTTCTAAATTCAATGCGAAGAAGAACTGACAAACAAACTTCGCAAGTAACAATGTTTTGTTAGTACCTCCTTTCCTTCCTTCCTTATCCTTACCTATAATAAAATCCAACGTCTGCTTTCTGTCTGAGTGTCTGTCTGTCCGCTTATAACTCGAGAACCACTGAACCGATTTTAATAAAACAAAATTTTACGGATAGCTTGATTCTTCCCATCAACTATAGGCTACTTACTATCACGCTAAATGGCTTATGAGGTTAGCAGTGAAGTGAAATATGAGAGCGGGCGGAGCCGCGGGCACAGCTTGATCTTACCTATAATAAAATCCAACGTCTGCTTTCTGTCTGTCTGAGTGTCTGTCTGTCCGCTTATAACTCGAGAACCACTGAACCGATTTTAATAAAACAAAATTCTACGGATAGCTTGATTCTTCCCATCAACTATAGGCTACTTACTATCACGCTAAATAGCTTATGAGGTTAGCAGTGAAGTGAAATATGAGAGCGGGCGGAGCCGCGGGCACAGCTTGTTATATATAAGTACAAGCTGTGCCCGCGGCTCCGCCCGCTCTCATATTTCACTTCACTGCTAGCCTTATAAGCCATTTAGCGAGATAGTAAGTAGCCTATAGTTGATGGGAACAATCAAGCTATCCGTAGAATTTTGTTTTATTAAAATCGGTTCAGTGGTTCTCGAGTTATAAGCGGACAGACAGACACTCAGACAGACAGAAAGCAGACGTTGGATTTTATTATAGGTAAGGATTATATTTTTATGAGCAGTCGGGTTTTAAAAATTAATATTTTTATTTATTAGGTCTAAACCATAATGTTTAATATATTGTTGGAATCACATTTGGAATCAAACTCTAGCTAGACAAATGATACCCGACTCAATGAGTTTTGAAAAAAAAAAGATTCCAAATTTGACAATATGGCGCATAGTAGCTTCCGCCATTTTGTTTTTTGTTTTTTTTTTCTACAGCCCACGTTACTCGCAGTACTACTACGCAGTAAGACATATCGTTAGGCATCTCATTTATCAAAATACATTTAGCAGTTTTGGAGTTACGAGGAAATAAAATAATTCTACACCTTAATCAATACTCGTAATACAATAATAATCAATCATATACTCGTAGGTACATAAAAGTGAAACACATTACCCTTGTTTGCGTTCGCAGTCGGGTAAAAATAAGAAACAATCCAGGGTTTTGAGGCGAATAGCCAATGCCTACAGCAGCGTAGAGCTCCTACGTCCGCACACTTCCCACGTACACACGTACGTGTGAGTCACAAGGTCACTATGATTGGTTTTTACAGTTACTTATTTGATTTGATTTTTTTGTTAGGAGAAAAAATGCTCCTATAAACATATGTTTTTTTTGCGTAAAGTGTTTATTTGAGTGCGTTTGTAACCCTCCCGAAGTTATTGACATGACTAACGAAAAAACCATAAATACGAGTAGTTGGTTTGTATGCCTGCGTTGCTCGCTAGCAGTACCCGGGGCGGCGCGGCGGCAGCGATGGTACTGTCACGTGTACTGGTGTGTGTACTAGTGCTGGTACTGCTGGATAGGCGGGGCGCGGGGCGCGGGGCGCGGGGCGCGGGGCGCGGGGCGCGGGGCGCGGGGCGCGGGGCGCGGGGCGCGGGGCGCGGGGCGCGGGGCGCGGCGCGCGGGGCGCGGGGCGGGGCGGGAAGCGCGGTGTAGCGCAGCAGGGAGTGTTATCATATCACTTCCATTTATTTGCAAGTCTTTATTTAATCTTTTGAAAACGCGTTTTCGGTTTGGTGAGAGTGAACTGCGGACGCTTCAGTTCGCGTTCGTTGCAATATTATGATGACCTTGTTACCTACTACCAGCAAGCTTGTAATTCGGTCCATCGACCTCCACTGTGTCCGCAGACGATAGCAAGAGGAGGCGATTATTTATCTGTGTGGGATTTCCTCTGGATGTAGGTACCTACAAGCAATTTTACATTTTATATGTTAGCTGTAATCGAACGAACCCTTGCTTGATACGCATGTAGGTAAGTACTCGTTGAAGTACATACACGTTACATACACACCGTCGCGCGCTGTATCCGCTCCGGCGATTCTCCCCAAGTACAGTCTCGGGTCGGGTCGCGCTTTAAATAAAAACGTACTTATAAAAAAGGTGCTGCAGGTGTTGTGCTGGAAGAATTCGGGTGAATCACCGCACAACACCGATCACCACTTTCAGAAAAGCATTAGGACAAGATATCTGTCAAGCAGCAAGTATAGGGCACGCAGAGAGTTACCTACCTCACGACTTAATGGAAGGATGGGGCGTCAAGCTGAGAGGGTGCTAGCTTGTCTCCCTTTAGCACGGCATCTTGTCATTATCCTAAGTCAAATTTTACGACATGCGCGGGGAGATATCAAGTGGGACTGAGCCCTTTACCTATTCTTTATTCACATTCATCACCAGAGTTGCTTTGCATGCAAAGAAATGGAAGTGCTATCAGACAGTTTTCTTTACGTTTTGTTTGTAGACGTCCGGAAATACCAGCCTTCCGGCTACAAAATCCAGACGTCTATCCCTGCACTCTTGTGAATGCAGTGATCATGTATGCCAGATCGAGGCCCCATAGCTGTACCGTTCTTCCGAAAAAATCCCATGGGAAACACAGGCTGTGACCTTTCCCCAGCCGATCCGAGCCACCACCCGTGCACCCGAAGCAACGCCAGACCGAAGCCGAGAACCGGGGGCGAAGCCATCACTGCCACTGGGGTCCGCGTTATATACTTGCATGTTTGCATGCAAACAGAAAACTAAACCTCGATCCTACTTCTAACATTGCGACGTTTTGCTTCTCCACGTGCTGTAGCGCTGTAGCGCTGTAAGCGACGATATAACAATGCGCCTATCTAAACTCACTTCGATGAGGGTCGTCGTTCTAGACAGGTACCTCACTCCTCGAAGCTTCCTCGAGGCCGCCGACGCTCGTCAGCCTTCCGCGGGGACAACTAGATACCCGTGGATTAGATACCTTTCCTACACACGGTCGCCAGTCCTCGCAGCCGCGGTAGCTCGGACGGCTGGTACGAATTCCACGTGTGTCCTTCTTAGGTAAGAGTTGGTACCACCGGCACCGCGCTAAGTGATGGTTCGGTTGAAGCTGCTATGTAAATACTTAGTTCGTGTTTTCGTCCAGTTTGGTGTAGCTGATACCACTACCACCCTTCATCACCCGCCACTGACCCGAGCGCGCTGTGTGCGCGTGCTAGCTACAGCTAGCTCACAGAGCTGTTATGCGCTGACGTCGCGCATATTGTAGGTGTGTATTTCTCCCGCGCCGCGCGCCACCACCATCGCGCCCCGCCCCGCATTACAGCGGGACGGGGCGGAGCGGGGCGGAGTAGGTCCTATCTCAAGGAGCTTTGAACCAGACCAGTCTGGCGTGGGCGGTGTGGCCCGATCGTTGTTCTGTCTCCTATCCTATCCGCATCGGTCGCGCGCGCCTTCTCCCAGACATACGTCAGACAAAATCAAACCAATGCAACCTCCGGGAGTGCCGGAGCGCCGACACCGCGGAGAAGACAGGTAGAGAGGAGGAGGAGGACAAGCAAACTGGGCGCTCAGCCACGAACTGGGGGCAAATGTCATCGAAGTAAATGTACCGTGTGGGGTCGGTACTTAAAAATAATAGCCCCACTGCATCTCTCCCCGTCGCATGTCGTAAAAGTCGACTAAGGGATCGTCAGCCTCGGCAGCTCAGTGGTGCGGTCAGTTATTGGATGGGTGACCGCCCGACCGTTGGAGGCTGACCGTGGTTCGGATTCCACGTTAAACTGTAGGTCCCTTCCCTTCTTACTTTACTAGGTGGTAGGGTTTATCCCGGCCGGGTTGGTACCACCGCATTGAGCGAAACGTCGGTCGAAACGGCTATGTAAATAGTTCGTGTTTTCCGTCCAGTTCAGTGTAGCCGGCGCGAAATGAAGGGAAGCACTGACATGGCACCTAGTTCACCCGGTGTTATGGGCTGACATCACGGATGTTGTAGGTGATGTAGCCAACCGTGTCAGTTTCCATAAAAAAAAAAATAAAAAAAAAAGTGAGCGTGCAAATGCATAAGTCGCCACGTCCACAGGGAATTAAATTGTGCGTGGTCGGTGGACTACGAAGTCGTGCGTGGACAGGAAACCGAAGCGCGAGAAGACCATTTGCGTGGGACGACGACACAAAACAGTTACGTCGGCGAAAAGCAGTGGTTCCGTTCCCCTGAAGGCCGGGAGGACTGGAGGAATATTGGAGAGGCTTATGTGCAGTAGTAGACTCTTAGAAGCTGACTGACTGACTGACTGAAGCCGTGCTTCCACCCGTTACTCTCCGCACTGATGAAACATGCTTCAATACATATGATATCTAACAACAACTCCTCTGTGGTCTATCTTCCCCGTGGCCGGCGCGGGGGAGGAGGCGGCGGCGCGGCGCGAGGGGGCGCGGGGGGCGACAGAACCGTTTAACCCTCAGCCTTGTCAAATCTCAAAAGAAAAAAAAAACGGTCGCGCGGGTGCCGGGGTGTGCGGGCCGGAGGGAGCAGGGGGGGGGGGGGGGGGGGGACATGCAATAGTTTTCGAATTTGTCTTCTGGGCAGATTTATAGTGTGCCCAAATACAACGTGCCTGACGAAATAAGATAAATCGGACACGGCGGGACGGAACCCTGCCGCCTCCGCCCGCCGCGGCGCGTAGACTGTCCCCGCCCCGCTCCGCCCCGCTCCGCCCCGCGTCGTGTTACACCAGTACTTTATTGGTGTTTTTTGGGAAGGGACTTTTATTGGAGTTCGGTGGGTCCGGACGAGACCCTGAAAATGTCAATCTGTTGACTTTTCCATTGTTGTTAGGAGCGCGGGGCGCGGGGGAGGCGCCGCCGCCCGGGATATTGCTTAACCGCACAGATTATGTTCACATGAAGACGGTCGGAGGGTTATCCTGCTTTTAACATACTCTTTTTTAACCCTTTTTAACACATAAATGTTTACAAAATATGTTTAATTTTGTGTGCCTACCCCATTGGGAGACAGGTGCGACGTTATGTGCGTATGCGGGCACGAATTCTAACACTACTTGCGATTTTATGACGTCATGGTCATGTCATATGTGGCTTCTTAATTGAATGTACCTGGCTGTACGCTACTGTTGTGGTTACAATGCTTCTTATCTCCTCTGTTCTAACCTACGAACTACTCTTCTAACATTCATCATGTTTTTCATTCATCAATCCTTCAAAAAATGTTTTTTCTACTAGTTATTACGTTATTTTAAAATTTGAAAAATACACGGATAAAACTCACATACCGTTGTTATTAAGTTGTTTATTCCATCAAATCAAATAAAAAAAACACGTTTATGTATAAGCGCGCACAGGGTAACCTAGGCTACCAGGCTACCAGGCTACCGGGCTACCGGGCTACCGGGCTATCGGGCTACCGGGCTACCGGGCTACCGGGCTACCGGGCTACCGGGCTACCGGGCTAGAGGGCTACCGGGCTACCGGGCTACCGGGCTACCGGGCTACCGGGCTACCGGGCTACCGGGCTACCGGGCTACCGGGCTACCGGGCTACCGGGCTACCGGGCTACCGGGCTAAGAGGCTACGAGGCTACGAGGCTACGAGGCTACGAGGCTACGAGGCTACCAGGCTACCAGGCTACCAGGCTACCAGGCTACCAGGCTACCAGGCTACCAGGCTACAAGGCTACCAGGCTACCAGGCTACCAGGCTACCAGGCTACCAGGCTACCAGGCTACCAGGGTACCTAATGGCTGTGACATTTTCTGCCAGTCTACCCTTTTGTAACATAATATGTATATCAGGGTAGGTGCAACATAAATGAATTTATACATTGATTATTTAACGTATAAAAACGATATCAAATGCAGCCAACTCTGAAACTAGGGACGCCGAGGTGGGAGAAGAGGTTTACGATTTGAGGATTCATATTCTTAGGATTACAAAACAAATTATTATGACGAATCATGTTGATTTCGTGTTATGTAATCGATTTATTAGAGTAATAAATGAGCAAGCAACAATAAGTAACCACGAGAGTCTGAAGCTTAAAGCTTTCCTAAATAAGCGCCTGAGGTCTCGAAATAGTTGTCCGTCGCACCCCTCCACCCCCTGTCCTCATTCCGGTCACGCAGTCCCCCCTCCCCCCACCACCACGCCCCGCGCCCCGAGCTCCTGAATTTTAATTCTATTCCGCAGTTTCAGGACAATTACAGGCAGATCGCTTCGCCGAGATCCGGCGATAAAAAGGAAGGTCGCTCGCAGCGTAGAGACGAGGCGGCTCAGCGAGTTGTCGAGTGATCTGTCTGTACCGTCGCCTGTAGCTACACCCGACACTACTGTGACTCGTCCACTTCGAAGCACACATACCTTACGTGTAATGAAATGAAATGAAATGAAAATACACTTCATTGCACAAAGTGACAAAAGGCGGACTTAAAGTCTAGAGGCATTATCTACCAGTCATGCCTGGGATTGTGAGAAACGTAGATGGGTAGTGCGAAAAATTCAGAAGTGTTAAAACATAAAAAAATATATTCACACAAAAAATACAATTGCATACATACCATACATACATATACGCATATAAACATAGATACATACATAATGCAGTTTCTTTACAAACGATAACACCCGCCCGCAACATTTTCAAATCCCAAACGGGATTTCAAAATGTTGTGGGAGCCGGAAGTACGTAGAGTGACGCATGGAGGGGGGGGAGTTGATTCCAGAGACGAGCTGACTTCGCTGATTGAGCTGACTGAGCTGATTCGACAGCACAAGAATATGTGTATAGAGAGAACTGAAATGAATCGGGATACAGTGAAGGTTACCAGCCATGAGCCTCAAAGAAGCGCCACGATTAGCGAGAAACTGAAAATGTCTAATGCAACTACGTGTACGTAGTTGCTGCCTCCTACCACCTCCTACGTAGTAAGCCTGACTAAGCCACACGTGATTTGACAAATTCAATTTTACGATCATTAGACGCTGGAAAGCATGGCGCTGGTGTGTTCGTGGATTTCTCCAAGGCATTCGACCTGGTTACAGTGTACTCATGGATTAATTTAGAATACTACGGTGTGAGAGAGTCTCGGAGTGGTTGCGTACACACTTCAGTGTCCGCAGCTTCAGCATCTATATCATGTCCACAAATACAGATAACAACTCCACAGGCACAATCATCTCAAGAGCTTTTAACATTAAGTTTGAGGTGCCACAAAGTAAAATTTTGAACATAAGCCTCTTCAATTTTCCTCCAGTCCTACCGGTCTTCAGCGGCGGTATGGAACCACTGTTTTCCGCCGACGTACTTGATGTCGTCGCCCCACCCGGCGGATGATCTTTCAACAGTCCGTTTTCCTGTCCACGGTCGCCAGTGTAGGACACGGTAACTCCAACGGTTGTCATCTCTTCGGGTGACGTACCTAGCCCACTGCTACTTAAGCTTAGCCACCCGGTGGTGTCCAATATCGAATACATTGGTGCGTCGGCGGATCGCCTCGTTATGCACAATATCATGTACCGATATTCCACTGTTGCTAGCCTGCTAACGCGATGTTTGAAGATATCCTGGTTCAAGGATTCGGGTATAAACACTCACAGGAAGACAGTTTCACACTCTAGCGCTGCGACAAAGAAACAATTTTGAAAACTGATGGATTCTCAAAAGCCAACAACAACAACAACAAAAGGGTAGAGGCAGAGTGCGCGGATATAGAACGTGTGTCATAATATAATTCCGTATTTATATATTAACAATAAGTATAATGTTAGGTGGAAGGTCGGCGTTGGAAGGAGGAATAAAGATATCGCGCAGGCACAGATTAGAGCGCTAGAATCTCAGATGTAAGTGCGCCGCGCGGGCGGGACTCGGGAGTAGGGAGTAGGGAGCAGGGTATTAGCTACTCTGCGGGCTTGTCGATATATCCGGTATCTACATCGCCCGGGGGCGGAGCGGGGTTACGCGCGGTAACTCTACAATAATGGACCGCGTCAAATCAAACCGCGATCAATGTAGGCTCCTCCGCGCCGCGCCGCGCCGCCCGATCTCTACCTAGCGCCGCGCGGGCGGGCGGGCTAGGCTCACGAGCAGCGGGGCGCGCACACTCGCCAGACCTTCTACTCGATCGATTTATTCTAAATACTTGCGATATATTCATTATTATTCAAACATTTACATTTTTGAGGTAAATGAGTACATTTATGATTTTATAGCAATTTGACGGAGCCAATTCAGGCGCAGTTTTCACTACTAACGGAGGCGCGGTTTTAAAGTTATATAAATTTTTTGGAAAAAGAAAAGACAATTTTTTAATAGAATGTTTATTATATTAGGAAGAATCCCGCCGTGGAACTCTGGCTCCAATTGGCAAAAAACTACGTACAGTACCCGGCAGTAAGTACTTTGATGTTTCTACAAAATATTGTTTAGCAGCAAACGCTGATGCTGTAATTATTAGAAGCTTGCTTTTTGCAGGCGTTTTGAAAACAAAGCGTTGTTTATTATAAATATAAATATATATATATTTATATGTCAGTACTGAGCATGTACTGGGCTTTTGTATTATATCTAATTAAGAAATATAAAAACTGTTGCTGGTTCACCTCCCTTCCTTAGGGAAGCAGGCATGTTCGCTACGTGACTAGGTACGATGTCGGCTCACCACGCCGCCTCCGCCGCCGCCGCGCCTCCTTCCTGCCGGCGCGGCGGCGGCGGGGCGAGGCGTCAGTGCTTCAATGCAGTCTTCACTCCTTTCTTCTGCTTTCCATCAGCCAGGGACTCCACTCAATCGGGACAATATTAAAAGCTATTATAGCATCTGTCTATCGTGTTTATACCGTGACGTGCTATCTCCCGCCCTTCGTCCTATCGATAACTCTTACTTATAAATAATTCAGCAACCTCAAGCTACCTCCCCGCGCCCCGCCCCGCGCCACGCGTCCCGCGCCCCGCGCCCCGCGCCCCGCGCCCCGCGCCCCGCTCGCAGTCGTAATGAGCGATTCCGGCGCCGCGCCGCGCCGCCGCGGGATTCGACGTCATCGCGCGGCGCGGCGCGGCGCGGCTAGGGCGGCCTTGCGTGTGGCGGCAAGGGTTGGCTGGAAGCAATCACTGCAAGCGATAAGTCCGCCTTGTGTTCGATTTTGTTCTTACACTGTACGTTGCCTACTTGCGTTACATTGTGTTTTGAAATAGATAAGTACGTTGAAGTTTAAGATTTCGGGTGATGATCATCACCCGAAATCTTAAACTTAAATGGTCATAGGGCGGTATACTCGAGACTCCAGGAAAACAAATAAGGAATGCTTGAACTATGGCATATTAGATAGCGCTGACGGCCACGGGGGCGGGATGAAATTGTGAACCGGAGCGTTTCAGTTCGACGTAACTAGTCTACATTTTAAATTTTCAGTTGTGTTACTGACACAGCCCCACGCGTTCATAATATTTAGCGCGAGCGAAGCCGCCGTTATAGGCTAGTAGAAGTATTTGTTATATTTGTTATCTGAGGTTCTACTACACGCACGCAGAGCTGGGCAGAGCAGAGCAAAGCGCACCCGGGTTGCACACCCGGCCTGGAGACGTGGAGTGAGGAGCTTGCTGTACATACTCGATTTTTTTTTTATTGAAACTGACACGGTTGGCTACATCACCTACAGCATCCGTGATGTCAGCCCATAACACCGGGTGAACTTGGTGTCACGTTAGTGCTTCCCTTCGGTCGTGCTAACTCGTAATACTCAAACAAACCACGGAGAAGATAGATAGGAGTTAGCTCTATAAAACGTGATGACTCGTGTGGGGCACACGCACTTGCATACCCTCACGCACTCTTACACCACACCTACAACGCAAGTAAAAATGAGTCTTACTGTGTGTGTGTACATATTATAGCTTTACACAATTCAATACATTAAACGTAACTATAAACTGAAAGTAAAACTAAAAGTAATTATAAACTGTATTACTAGTATTATTATACTAGCAAGCTGGCGGCGACGCGACGCGACGACGCGACGCGATGTAGCCAGTTTGTGTAGAGCGACTGCTCTCTACCTCCTATCTCCTCCGTGGACCGAACACATGATGGCAAACAATTAACACTAAGTAAACGGAGTTGATCGCGCTTCAGGCTCTGCATACACTCAATCATTAATGCACAAATAAATATATTAAGCAGATCGAGCTAAACTCATTATATTATAATTAGAAAACGAATCGGGCGATCTAACCATAGCTAACTAACTTTAATCAACCTGATAAACTGTTTTATTTATTTTTATAAGTACTCTTAAAATTGTTTTTCTCTCTCATTAAATTTTCCGCACTACCCTACTCACAATCCCAGGCATGACTGGCAGATAATGCCTTTAGGCTTTAAGTACGCCTTTTGTAATTGTTTGTGCATTATAGTATATTTTCATTTCATAAACTAGCATAGCACCTAGTTCAGCAAGGTGTGATGGGCTGGCGCGGCGTGTCGTCGCGGACGCGACCGAGGCGGGGGTGATGAAGTCCAACCAAGTGGAAGAGGTGTCAGGTGTGTCAGGTCAGCAGGACTCAGGCCTGCGGCGGCGCAGGGGCGGCGGCGGCGCGGAGGCGGCGGCAGTTGCTGTTGCTTACCCATGTACCTGCTGCCTACGTCATTAGGAAACAGCTGATATGAGAATGTTTCGTCATGTTAACATTAGGTACCTACTTACAGGGTGATTTTGTTACCAGGCCAGATATTTCAGGGGGTTGAACTGTATCGAAAACTAAGTAGATTCCAAAAGAAAGGACGCTGGCACAATTGGAAAAATCATGTGAGTTGTCCATAATATATTTTGGGGTTAGGTTAGGGTTTTCTTTTTAATTTCGTCACCGTTCTTTTTTGGAATAACTTCGGTTTTCGATACAGATTAATCCCCTCAAATATCCGGCCTGGCAACACAATCACTCTGTATTACTAGACCGCCTAGACCCTATTAGAGATTATCGCAACCATTTATGTAAAAACATTTTTTTTTAAATAATACAAAAAATATGTATGTTTCTATCGAAACCAAATCGAAACATATAAGATTGGCTACATCACCTATACTACACTCATGTCGTATGTAAGTGTTCCTTTTTTTCTGAATCAGGTGCCGTGTCGTCGTGTGACCTACATCATTGATTTTATAGGGGGAGTAAAATCAATGCCTACATACAGTTTCAGTGTACAGAGGCCCTGCAGTAACTTATGTACAAGAAGTGCACTTGTCAAACTCGCAAAAAAAGGGCCGTGCGGACCAATGGGAAGCGAACCCACGACCTTCCGTTCACTATGCAAGGCTTGGCCGCGAGCTCACGTAGAGCGGAGTGTGAGCGGAGAGTGAGGGAGTAGCTAAGTATTTGAGCAAACAGAAAGATCTCTCCACTCGTGTGTGTCTTGCGAACTGAGCGGGAAGCGGAGCAGCCGGCGGCCTATTCTGCTGCATCCTATTCTCTATTTAGTTATAAAACGTTGAAGGATTACTTTTCGTGAGTCATTGAGCGGGTACATATTATATTCAGTTGATCTCACTATCATAAACGTGCTTAAACAAAAATACAAAAGCATTCAGAAAATTTTAATGAGATACACAAATTAAAAGGCTCACATAACCTACAGCACAGCCTACACTAATACAATTATGAAATCTGATATAAAACGAAGGAAGAATTTTATTAATGCAATGATGAGCGCCGTGGTGGAGCCGGATCCCATGATGTTTGTGGTAGATCGGCCGCACCTCCACCATCGCATTATGAGCCCTAGTGATCTTGAAAATTACATAGAGACCTCCAATACTCGTCTCACCAAATAGAATTACATGTATAACTAACTTGTTCGTACATTATAATATATATAACTATAACTAGGTGTGAGAACTGCATGCCGGAAGTGCAGTTTCGACAACGGACTGTACGGGCGGAGCTTCTCTCCCTAGACGCCAGGAAAGCGAGTGGGCCGGACAGGATTCCTGCATTGGTGTTAAAAAGGTGTGCTCCCGTGCTGGCTCCAGTGCTGACGCGCATATTCCGTCTCTCCTACTCCAATGGCCGTGTGCCGGCGGCCTGGAAATCTGCGTTTGTGCAAGCGGTCCCCAAAAAGGGTGACCGATCAAACCCGTCAAACTACCGACCTATAGCGATTACCTCCCTTCTCTGTAAGCTGTCATGGAGCGCATTATAAATGCGCAGCTCATGAAGTACCTAGAGACGAATGACTTCATCAGCGATCGGCAATACGGCTTCCGGCCAAAACGATCTGCTGGTGATCTCCTAGCGTACGTCACTCACCTTTGGGGGGAATCGCTTGAAGGTCATGGTGAATCCTTGGCAATTGGCCTTGATATTGCCAAGGCATTTGACCGGATTTGGCACAAGTTGCTCTTGGGCAAATTGCCGGCTTACGAACTTCCTTCTGGCCTCTGTGACTGGGTCGCCGACTTCCTACATGGGCGTGGCATTCAGGTCCTAGTGGACGGTTGCTCGTCGGACGCCATGTCAGTGAACGCCGGCGTACCACAAGGATCTGTGTTGTCACCCACGCTGTTTCTTCTGCATATTAATGATATGCTGTCTCTGGGCAACATACATTGTTATGCAGATGACAGTACGGCACACGGATCCTACACCAGTCACCCTTCAGCCAGTCGGGATGTTGTGGATGAGAAGAGGCAAAGACTTGTGTCTGAGCTCGAACACACACACGGCTCTATTTCCGAATGGGGCCGTAGTAATTTGGCCGAGTTCAACGCTTCCAAGACACAAGTTTGCGCGTTCAGTGCGAAGAGAGCGGCCTTCACACCGGCTCCTTCATTCCAAGGCACGTCGCTTAAATTAAGTGAACACCTCGGGGTCCTCGGAGTCGAATTGTCGCACGACCTGAACTTTCGTCGCCATATCGAGGGGAATGCCAAGCTGGCTTCTAAAAAGCTGGGCGTACTCAATAAGGTGCGACGGTACTTCACGCCGGACCAAAAGCTGCTTCTGTATAAATCGCAGATCAGGTCCTGCTTGGAGTACTGCTCGCACCTGTGGGATGGCTCTGCCAAATCCAGCTTGCGCCTCTGGACTCAATCCCGCGTCGAGCCGTGCGACTAGTGGGTGACCCCGAAGTGTCCTGCGATCTAGAACCACTGCAACACCGTAGGGATGTCGGCTCCCTAAGTGTGTTCTATCGCTTATTCCACGGGGAGTGCTCGGAGGAGCTGTTTAATGCGATCCCGCCGTCCCCTTTCCACCTTCGCACCACGCGCACTGGGCAGGGATTGCATCCCTACACGCTGGACTTACTGCGGATGCGTACCAATCGATTCTGCAGATCTTTCCTCTACAGAACCGGTAAACTTTGGAACGCTCTCCCTGCCCATATATTTCCCCCCAAGTACAGTCTCGGGTCCTTCAAGAGGGGCGTGAATGGGCACCTGTCAGGCCGGCAGGGCATTCGCAACCCCCGCATACGACCGAATGTCCATGGGCGTCGTTAGACACCTTATGGGTGGCTCGGCGCCATATGTCGCGCTGTCAATAAAAAAAAAATATGATGTAATAAATTTCACTATAAATTTTATTAATGCAATTGCCTTCAATACGGGTATTTCACATTAAATTAAAACAAATGAGACACAAAGAGGCGACGCCGCCGTCTATATTCTGTAAGTCATGCTGTTCAGGCCCATGCATGTACTTTTTATTTTATTTAAAATACATAATTGTTTATTGATGTACCATACATACATACATACATACATACATATCACACACGCTGAATCCCGACAATTGGGGTAAGCAGAGTAATCGGTGTTGTGCTATAAGAACTCTGGTAAATTGTAGCGCAACACCGACCACCACGTTTCGCAAGTATTCGAACAAGATTCAATCGATCAAGCAGCAAGTAAGGCATGAAGACCCACCTGCTGCATGACTAGGTGGAAGTACCGTGCCAAGGTGAGAGGTGGCGAGCCTGTCGCCCTTTAGCACAGCATCTTGTCCTTATCTCTTAGTCGCCTTTTACGACATGCATGGGAAGAGATGCAGTGGGGCTATTCTTTTTATGTACCGGGCCCACACGGTACCATACTCCATTGATGTACCATACTCAATAATAATAATTTTAGTGTTTTGTTTTGTTTTTATACTTAAATTGTTATTACTTTAACTAATTTACGAGCACTATGAATAATAATACACAATGAGACACATTGTAGTCCCGGTAGTCTAGTATTAAGTAGGTGTAATAATCAGAATACAGGCGGTGGTGTGCGCTAGTAGTAATCCGGTGTACCTACATATAAGTAGCCGCATTGATTCCGGCTTGATTGTTACGAACTTCAGGAGGGAGAGATGCACTCAGCCAGCACCGAGCTATGCAAGAATCCTAGTCTCCATCTATTTCAAGAAGACAGTTTCTGTTTTGTTAATGCTTCTTTAAAAATTAAAGTTTAATAGAAGAAGCGTTTATTTCCTCATAAATATATCTCTTACATCATAAGTATGTAGTAACAAACAAAAACATGGTGAGAGATCTTTCGTTGCTCCATTTTAACTTTACTTTATTAGTAGTGCCCGCGGCTTCGCTCGCGTTCCTCTTGGCTGCTCTTGAGGATCTCCCCCAAATCGTGGAATCCATTCTCGAATCTGGGATATCACATTAGTGAATACTGTTTTTTATGTAACACGACATGGTTACCATCAATCACCACACCTGTGATGTGTGTGCACAACACATGGATAAACTAGGTTCCTTGTCAGTCAGTGTCAGCTTCCCTTTGGTCATGCCGGCGGGCGACACTGAACTAGACGGAAGACACGTGTTTGGCAGTATCTTTATAAACTACGCGTAAACAAACTCAGCAGTTTCTGAGTTAACCGCTTACATAATAGATAGACAGACAGGCGTTCTATTTTACCAACAGCAGAGAAAACAATTTATTATATTTTAGGACTTCATCTGGCCATTATCAAAACTCGCTTTATTTGTTTTAGTTTTTTTTTTCATATAGCGGAAAATTTATAAAGCCACGCCGACCGACCGATGCGTGCGCGCGCCGTCGCCGATTCTATGTCAACTTATAAGTCTAGAACTACTCAATTAAATGTAAGTATATGGGTTTTTGATTGAGGTTTTCTGGCACATTTAAGAATGTTTATAGGATCTGTGCATCCGTGAAGCGTGAAGCCCGCGCCCCGCACTGCTAGCTTGTCACAACTACTACGACAAACAGCAGGTGCAGTAGACACATACAGGCAGACGTTCCACTTTATAATAACAAATAAGGGACGAGATAATAGAAATTCACCCCCTTTGTGTGACGGCGGCATTCAGTGTGTGGAGTGTGGAGTGTGGAGTGGAGATGAGAGGGTGTGCTATAATTGGCAATTTTCCGACCGAAACACAAATTTACACAGGCGGCTCCGGTCAGCGTCGACCCCCGCCCCCGCGCCGCCCCCGCGCCGCCCCCGCGCCGCCCCCGCGCCGCCCCCGCGCCGCCCCCGCGCCGCCCCCGCGCCGCCCCCGCGCCGCGCGGTGAATAATCGCTCGCACCGGTGGTGCCGCTAACTGTCTACGATACCCTTCTTTTATTAATTATTGCAAAATTAAATGTGTGATGACATAATAATTGCAACGTGTTTATATTAGAATATAGGCAGGTGCATATATTGTCAAACAATTAAAATAAAACTAAAGCAACATAAACTTTGTTGCAATAAAAATAGCGAAGTTTTGCCAGTAATTACTTGTCAGCCTCGGTAGCTCAGTGGTGCGGTCGGTCGACTGTTGTTAAGCAACGCTGAGCGCGGTCAGTACTTGGACATCATAATTTATATTTCTCATATTCGGAGGAAGTGATCCAGCCGCCGCGCCGCCGCCGCCGCCGCCCCGGCGCGCCGTGAGAGTCGTCGAGAGTGAGGCCAAGAGAATATCAATGCGATTTTTATTGACCGCGATAGAGATCATACCTACGTAGTATTACCAAATGTAACTAAGGAACAAAATTGCCCAAAAAGTTATTCTTAACATTTGCCTAGCTTCTAATTTCAGCGTACTTGACCCAACATCAACAACGCCTACTCAGTCAGTGAACGCGGAGTGAAGGTGGAGGTGTTGGTGCGGTGCGGTGGTGGCGCGGGGGCGGCGCGGGGCGGTGAGTAGAGTTAGCGTAGGATGTGTGCGGCGCCGCCGCCGCCGCCTCCGGTTCGCACGTGTGCTGGGCGACCGCTACACTAATGCGTGTGCATTATGGACACCGAGCAGACGCGACCAGCCCCCGCCCCCGCCCCCGCCCGCGCCCCCGCACCCCCGCACCGGACCTACTACCATCCCGCCCGCCTGACCGGCAAGCTGACCGGAGCATTCACATAATATTATCTTACTAACTAGAGGACATGCCCATACGATGCACTAAAGTACTGTACCTTAATCATGAGATTTAACCTACTAGGCTACGCACGCTACGCCGCCGTGTTCTCCGCATCATTTTGTATGGAGAAACGAAGTAATCGTAATCTCGTGATTAGACTACTGGTTACACAAATTATTTGTTCAAACATAAGTTTCTGCGAAGTCTCTTGCCGGCTCTTCTTGGTGGGTGTAATCGAACCGGATTGTAAAAACTAAGCAGGACAAATTCAAGCGTAGTGTAGGTACTACCATACGAATGATGAAGTGTAGGTACCATGTCATGTAACATGTTGCTTTCGTTTCTGTCTTTTGTTTGTTTGTTGTCATACATTTTTCATTCGTTTTTCATAATGTTTTCACATTGTTAGTTACGTTGTTCATTTTTGCCGTTAATGTGAATGGTCATTAAAGTTTACCAACGATTCATTATGGAGCCACATCTTGGACGCTCCACTAATCATTGCAAGATATTATTTACCAGGTCGTCGTCGTGGTCGTATTCATCAGCAGCCAACAAAGATACTCGGAGCACCGAGGTAGGTGAGGTGAGAACGTGGCGCCGCGCCGCCGCCCGCCTCCCGACTCGTATCGCGACTCCAACAAAATCTACCGATCTCACACTACGCGCAATCCGTGGAATCAAAGGCATTGATAATGTAATTTAGAAATAAAGCACACGAAAAAAATTTACAAATTTGTTTTATTCAACGAAAAGAAACGATCGAGCTTACAAACGATTGAGAACTAATTCTTTATCGTACTGACGATTAAGTGAACGGAGCGCAGTCTGACTTCGCGCGTAAGAGACCCGCTACCGCCTACAGTTTTTACCCTCCCGCCTCCTAAGATGACTCAAACTGTAGCTTAATTGAATCCCGAGATTAAATTTTTTCCGTTTCTTGAATAGCGAGCTCAAAAAAAATTATTGGGAAATTCTCGATCTAAGTCGGCGAAAATTTTTTGAATTTTTGACAAATTTAGGAAAATCTCAATAAGTTAACGAATGATTTTCAAAATTCAAATTACACTTTGAAGCCCTCCGGCAGCCGCACATTTTGACATATAACCCATCTGCGTGCCTCTGATATCTGCGAAACTACAGGCAAATGTTCCAATTTCATAAATCGGGGCACTATACTCGATCACGAAAACATATTATAAACATTTTCAATGTTAAAAATATTGACTTATTATTAGTCTCGATGGCCCTAGTATACCTATGTAGTTTAATTTGAACAATTTCTTTGTCATCTGTGCATTATGACAAGGTCGTATGGCGCGGGTTATCTATACTGGAATAATATCTGACTAACCTCGTTGGAGCGCGTTACGTGTGCGTATAGTTACGGGTTAATTAGACGATATGAAATTAGTTTCATTAAAATTGCGATGTTACTGCAGTTTTGAGCTCTATCCTTTAACTATAGAGTTGTAAATGGGTTGATTTGGTTTCTCAGCTTAGTTAGCCGATGCCTGTTTGTTATTCCACAAGATAATGTGGACGGTAGAGGCAGGTAATTTTAAATTTTAACCTAAATATCTCAGGATTACCTGGAAGCTATTCCAAGTCTTCAGACTCGGTAGTACGAGTACTTATTTGATTAAATTTGTATTTCACCAAACAATTCGAAAGCTAATGAAGAGCATCCACTCGACAAGATCAATAAACACATATTTTCATAAAGCAGCGAGAGCCAAGAACGAAAGGATGTAAGTAAGGGGCATAATTAATTCGTCGAGTAATTGGAATGGCAAATGGTCTGCACGTAGCAGTGGTGTGCAATATAATTATGTTGGGCGTGGTTTCTCGCTGAGTGGCGAATTTGGCTCTGTCGGCGTCACCGTGGGTTCCTCGGCACAGCCACCCATGCTGGTTTTCATAAATAATAACAAATTAAATATTTATATCTCTGTCACAATTGTTCTCTCACCAATATTAACCAACACGTGTGTTCGGAGGTGTCTGGTCAAAATTGTGTGCATTTGTAGTAAGATTAGATATACACAAATAATATGTAATAACACCCTCACAACACGCTCCCCTTTGTAATTAAAATTTAGTTTTTTTTAATTTTTGTTTGTAGCATAAGAAAATAATACGTAACCTTGTAAATAGTGGAACTTAGTTATTGGCTTTATTGTTTTTTAATCCATATACTGTAACTTGTGTACATTGTAGCTGTTAAGTTTCCGAAATAAATAAATAGATAGGTGCTGTGGGCGGCCGGTGGCTGTATATACTTAGGAAGTATAGGTAAAGTAAGTAGGTAAGCACACATAAAGTGCAATGTGCGTCTACTAACCTAACAGTTCTACTCTTTTCAATAGCTCGTACTTGTTGTTTCTGTTCGCAAGAAGTGCGGAGGTACTTAGCGAGCCAAGTTCGCATTTCACCGGATTAAGCTTAGGCGCGGTTCGTTAGCGCTGTGAAAAATTAATTTTCATGAATTTGCCGAAGCAACTTGGAAACTCTCGTAGGCATCATTATTGACTGATCGAATTATTGAGTAACGTTCCGCGCCTGCGCGCCGCTTATTTTGACAGTCGGCTGTCAAACGAACGATAAGTTGGGTCGAGTTAGGTGAGCTGTCCCGCGGCATGTCCCAACAACCACGCCAGCAACCTACACCGTATAGAAGTTGGAAAGGACTTATGTCCCGCGAGCTTTGCCCTCTTGTGTATGTAAGGCTTTACCCGGTGACTTGGGAACCGCCGCGCCAATGCGCGAACATTGGCCGAGAGTACTTCCTCAATACGCCGCCCGCAATTCCGGTAACGTCGCGGCTACCGGAAGTGGCGCAGACTTACCGCCGTACCAGCTCTCGCGCCTCGCTTGTAGATAAGGCGACCTGTGTGGAATTCCTTACGCATTCTCTTAGTCAGTGAAATAGCTTGTGTTTCTGGTAATAACTTGATATAGGTGAGATATACCATGCCTGGGGAATAAACTGTACTGTTCTGTGGCGACTCATTAGCTAGTAGTTGTTTTGTACAATAAATGTAAAACTAATCAGAATGTATATGAAGAACACGCTCGTAACTACATACACTGTTCAATACACAGTCTCAGTAATGTTTATATTCCTAAAGTCCCTCATCTACCCGACAAGAGAAGATACTTACAGTTTGACATACTGCAGGTAATGCGAACCGCAGTCAACTAGAGGCGCTGTGTACACGGTCACTTGAAATTGCTTGTACTCCTCTCGGGGTGAGAATCTAGGACTAATTTGGAGTAATTTATCGCCTGCTACTTGGGGGTCGGGAATTAGCCATTTTCGAGAAAAAAAAATTTTTACAAAACATCTAATTTCGGCAATAAAATATTGATTCAAAAACTTAGTTTTTTTAATTAATCGCAACCCCCCTACCTAAGTTAAACCTGATGGGTGGCTCGGCGCCACATGTCGCCGAGATTCACCATTTTCACCCTGCCACCTAAAAAAACCTAGTCCCGTAAAAAACACAATCTAAGTTCTTTATTCTTTATTCATATATACGATAGTATACTATCGCTATATATCGCTGGTTCGTTCTTTTTTACAGCCCGTGTAACAGCGGAGAAAAACCAGCAATAAAGCTCGGTGGCTCTTCATATTTTCTCAAAGTGTAGGTTTAAGCGTTGGCGACTATCCAGTCGCTGAAGTAGGAGACGCGCGTGTTGACGCCCGGGTAGACGGGGTCGCCGCCGCAGCCGAAGCCCCACGAGGTGACGCCGACGAGGACGTCGCGCTGGTGCGCGAGGGGGCCGCCCGTGTCGCCCAGGCACGCGTCCTTCCCGCCCACGTCGAGTACGCCCGCGCACATCACCGCGGGCGTGATGTCCGGCCAGCTCTGGAAGCCCGGCTGGGTCTGCAGGGAGGCGTAGCGCTCGGCGCACAGCTCCTGGTTGATGATGTACACCTCCACGTGTCGCAGCTCCTCGGACACTGGCCCGTCCGGCTGCGCACCACATTACTATTAGTTATATAAAGCTATCTGTTCGTATGCCACCGGTATATACTAGAACATTGCAGACAGGGTTTGCGTGGAACTAGATAGATAGAAAATTCTTTATTGCTCCAGTAAACATTTAACAGTAACAAATACATTAGAACTACCTGTGATGGAAAAAAGAGGGGGTTATAAGTTTGACTCCTATGTCTGTATGTGTCTGTCTGTGCGTCTGTTTGTGGCATCGTAGCTCGCAAACGGATGGACCAATTTATATATGGTTATTTTCTTAGATATCTGGTTTAACCGAAATGGTGCTTATTGCTTAGCTACATAATATTATGTTTGATGAAGACCAGGTCAGCCGATTCAAAAATAATCGAAACTTTTCCTATATTACGTTCTTGAAAAGCTTGACATAAACTTTTTTTTATGGAAACTGACACGGTTGGCTACATCACCTAGCACATCCGTGACTTCAGTCCATAACAACTTGTTGAACTAGGTGCCATGTCAGTGATTACCTTCGGTCATGCCGGCTACACTGAACTGGACGGAAAACATGAACTATATCATGGACTATACTATGGATGCTATCGTAAAATCTAACACTCTCCTTCAGCTGTCACAGCTGCCGATACCCGAGTTCAACCCGTTCGCCTTCAACTCTGTTACCGACTGTGAAGTTAAGAAGATCATTCTCTCCATTTCCACCAAGGCAGTTGGAGCTGACGATTTAAGCCTTGATATGTTGGCGCCAGTACTGGACGAGCTGTTACCTATCATCACCTATATCCTCAATCACTCTCTGGTAACAAGCTCGTTCCCTAGCATCTGGAAAAAGGCTTGTCATTCCTCTGCCCAAAACATCCAATCCTGTCTCCTTTAGTCAGTACCGTCCTATCTCAATATTACCAGTCCTCTCAAAAATCCTTGAACGCATTGTACACCAGCAATTATCTGGCTTCCTTTCTCAAAACAACCTTTTGAATCCAATGCAATCTGGATTTCGACCTTCTCACAGTACTGTTACTGCACTTGTCAAAGTCACTGATGATATCCGTCTAAGTATGGAAAACAAAGATCTCACTGTTATCGTGTTGCTTGATTTTAGTAACGCCTTCAACGCAGTTGACTTTGACATCATGGTGGAAATGCTGAGGTCTCTTAACTTATCTCCGGAGGTAATAGATTGGTTTGACTCGTACCTTCGTGGTCGCCAGCAACGTGTTAGAATTGACAATGACTTTTCTGAATGGTACGATCTAACTGCTGGTGTTCCACAAGGAGGCGTGTTATCTCCTCTACTCTTCGCAATCTTTATAAATTTTGTCACCAAACTCTTAGTTTCTCTCTACCACTTGTATGCCGATGACTTACAACTATATCTGGCAGGTAGTATTGACGACATTGCTGGAATCATTGATGTGATCAATGCTGATTTGGCCACCATTTTTGGCTGGACCAGATCCTTTGGACTCATCGTGAATCCAAATAAGTCTCAGGCAATGATTGCCGGAAGTCCTCGACTACTATCGAGGATTGATCGTGCCTCCTTGCCTGAGATAATGTACAACGGTACTGCCATACCATACACAAGGGTTGTCAAAAACCTCGGAATCCTTATGGATGATACGCTATCTTGGCAGGCTCAGGTCAATGAGGTCAGTCGAAAAGTCTATGCTGCGGCGCACTCCCTAAGGCGGCTGCAGAACCTTCTTCCGACCTCCACAAAGACAATTCTAGCACAATCGCTTCTTCTCCCCATCCTTGATTATGCAGATGTATGTTGCCTGGACGTTACTGAGGAACTTCTGGACAAGCTTGAGCGCCTGCAAAACATGTGTATACGCTTCATTTTCGGTCTACGTAAGTACGACCATGTTTCTGAATACCGCAGACGTCTCAAGTGGCTCCCAATCCGTCTCCGCAGAAATTCCCACATCCTTGGACTCCTTTATTCTTGTATCAACAACCCTTCTGCTCCCGAGTACCTATCTTCACGTTTTCAATACTTATCTTCCCACGGTGTCACGCTTCGTTCAAGTGATGACAATATCTTAGCCATTTCCACTCATAAAACAGGATTTTACACAAACTCATTTTCTGTGCACGCAGCTCGTCTGTGGAATCAACTACCTCACTGTATACGGCACTGCAAGTCGCTTCCGTTATTCAAAAAACACTTAAAGTTGTACTATCTCCGTCAATGTGAAGTCAATAGTTAAAAAATCCTTTAATTCTGAATGGACAAGTATGTATGTATGTATATATTTAGGTATTATGTATTATATAATCTTTAATACATATGTATTTAATTTATAGTTTTATGTATTTAATTTAATTTATAATTTGCCATTTCTACGTTTAAACTGGTATGTACTTATATTATGTAGTGCAAGTATATTATAGTTTATCATAGTTATTTTCCATATATTATATTTTACATTCCCACACTCAAGTCTTTTGCTACTACCTACTTATATCTCACAACATACGACTCTCAAACATCCAAAGGTTGACTGGGAGAAATCCCTGTAAGGGATAAGTCCGCCTTTGCCCCTCATGTAAATTACTTATCGTTTGTTACTGTTAAATGTTTTGGAGCAATAAAGTATTTCTATCTATCTATCTAACTATTTACATAGCCATTTCGACCGACTTTTCATTCAGTGCGGCATTACTAACTCGGGTGTGTTAAACCCTTCCACCTAGTAAGGTAAGAAGGAAAGGGACCTACAGTTTTGCGTGGAATCCGAACCATAGCCATCAACGGCCCAAGGTTCGAGTCCAACCTATGTACACTATTGAAAATGTACGGGCATACCTGCACCTACTGATGCGCCGTTCGGAACGGGTGTATAACTTTAAGTGCCATTCCTTGCACTTTACTAGGCGGTAAACTCAAATTGTAGCCGACTGGGTTGGTCCATCGTACTGGACGTAAGATGATCATCTTAACATAGCAGCTTCGGCTGTGTTCTCCTCTAGTCCAGGATATCCAGCTATCCAATAGCAATTCTCCGGTATAGCTTCTCGGAGGTTATATTGGCTGGTCGGAACATGTGCTCTGGCCATCTAACCGACTCCATATAAACTCACACATTGCATATAAAATCTGAATCCGAGCGGCAGATTCATTTCGTTCTCATTTCCGAATTTGACAAGGGTCTTTCTGCCTGTTGGTATGTCGTATGGAGAAACTCTAGAGCCCCTACTCAGAAAACGTAGGTCCCTTCCCCGACCGCACCGAGTAGGTAGCACGAACAATGAAAAGCACCGGCGGTTATGAGTATAATACCGATGTTGCTCCCCAGCCGACTAGGGTGACGCTGGTGCCGTCGGGCGGGTTGTAGCCGGGGCCGGCGATGCGCGCTGTGCCGACGCTGGCGCCGAGCTGCGCCGGCGCGGTGAGCCGCACGAGCGCCACGTCGTTGCTCTGCGTCGGGTGCTGGTACTGCTCGTGCAGTATCATCTCTAGAACTTGGTACACCGTGCCGCCGCTGCTCGGGTAGCTCGTGCCGAGCCGCACTCTCCACTCGCTGGCCGAGTAGCCGCTGAAAAATTAGTAGTGCGCGAGTGAGTGAGAGTGAGTAGTGATAAGGTTCTCCGTACTCTCTCGCGGGAGTGTGTGGAGCCAGGGCGCGGCCGGTGCACAGCGCAGGGCAGTGTACTCACATGTAGCAGTGCGCGGCGGAGAGCACGGTCCAGCTGGTGATGAGAGAGCCCCCGCACGCCTGGTACCACCACAGGCCGAGCAAGCCGTACTGCATGTTGGACATGTACGGGTACTCCTCGACGCTGGTCGGCTCTCCGCCTACGATCCTCTGCCACCCGCGCCGCTGCGCCGGCGCCGGCGCCGCTGCTGAAGCGAACGGACACAATCGTGGACTATAATACAGTAATGTCTCTCTTTGAAACAGTTGAATTATTTATTCATATTCAGAAACACAAGCAGTTTATAGTCAGAAAAAAAATAACAACATGTAACGATGTATTGTGTCGTTTTCTAACGAGCGCACAATTACCACATTATTTCAAATACGGTTTACCAATCGACAACAACACCAGTGGTGTTGCCGCATTTTACAGTCACCTGACTTACAAGGGTATCTATCATCATACCATATTTCACACTAACGTCATCTGAACGAACTTCACTACTTAAAACATAGCGGTGGTACGTTAAGCTATCATTAACCACAACTGTGGCAGATGGAGTAACGTACGACACCGTCTTACACTATTCAACATAAAAAATTACAAACTAACAAATATTTAATTTTCATAGCATTTTGCGGGTCAACAGATTTGCACAACATGGCAGCACTATTAGGCGCAAACATAGCGGTCCGTTTCTCGACTCGCGGACGTAAGTCGACCAGCGCGCGCCCTCTCCTTCCCGCCTGACAGTCGCCGAAGAGCGAGACAGCACGAGTGTTCCTCGCGGTAACAAACCGTGACTGTGCACTGTCAAACCGGATATGTCATTCATTAGTTTCTTTTCGAGAATATTCCATTCTTCCGTTTTAGAAAAATAACTAGCAAGTTTAAATCTCCTATAAAACCCGGTACTAACTGCTTAACGGCTCTTTTTCTACGTCCGACCTACCTCGCGACAAGTGCTCCGCGCTCAGTTCTGTGCTGTTCTTCGACAGTTGCGCTAGGCCTCCAGCAGCCATATTTTCACAACGTGCACGGCTACATGCACCTCGCAGCCCCGAGACCTACCTCTCGGTCACCGCCTCGCTAACAACGGTGACGAGCTGCGCTCTGCTGGCGTTCGTCCGGCTACACCGTACGGCGCACTAGAAGCGGTCCTACCGATATTTTTTATTAAACGGTTTTATTTAGCTTGACTCCGTATATTTGTTTGTTTGTTTATTTCTATCTTTGTTTCAAATCTTGCGACAACTTTTTCAACTACTTCTACTGAACCGATTTTTATGAAACTTTGCACACACATTGAGTTCTCGTGACAATACAATATTATGATAATTTCATCTTGGTAACGAGGGTCTGATGATGGAGTCAGGAGGTGGACAGTGGAACTCTTCAACCGTTACTAGTAACCCTCTCGAGTTTGGGCTCATTTGGTTAGTTTGGACGAGTGTTCCATACTTCTACCAATCCACTTGGTGACGAGGGTCTGATGATGGAGTCAGGAGGTGTACAGTGGAACTTTTCAACCGTTACTAGTAAACCCCTCGAGTTTGGGCTCCTTTGGTTAGTTTGGACGAGTGTCCCATACTTCTACCAATACACTTGGTGACGAGGATCTGATGATGGAGTCAGGAGGTGTACAGTGGAACTCTTCAACCGTTACTAGTAACCCCCTCGAGTTTGGGCTCATTTGGTTAATTTGGACGATTGTCCCATACTTCGGTGACGAGGGTCTGATGATGGAGTCAGGAGGTGTACAGTGGAACTCTTCAACCGTTACTAGTAACCCCCTCGAGTTTGGGCTCATAAGGTTGGTTTGGACGAGTGTCCCATACTTCTACCAATACACTTGGTGACGAGAGTCTGGTGATGAAGTCAGGAGGTGTACAGTGGAACTCTTCAACCGTTACTAGTAACCCCCTCGATTTTGGGCTCATTTGGTTAGTTTGGACGAGTGTCCCGTACTTCTACCAATACACTTGGTGACGAGGGTCTGATGATGGAGTCAGGAGGTGTACAGTGGAACTCTTCAACCGTTACTAGTAACCCCCTCGAGTTTGGGCTCATTTGGTTAGTTTGGACGAGTGTCCCATACTTCTACCAATACACTTGGTGACGAGGGTCTGATGATGGAGTCAGGAGGTGTACAGTGGAACTCTTCAACCGTTACTAGTAACCCCCTCGAGTTTGGGCTCACATGGTTGGTTTGGACGATTGTCCCATACATCGGTGACGAGGGTCTAATGATGGAGTCAGGAGTTGTACAGAGGAACTCTTCAACCGTTACTAGTAACCCCCTCGAGTTTGGGCTCATATGGTTGGTTTGGACGAGTGTCCCATACTTTTACCAATACACTTGGTTACGAGAGTCTGGTGATGAAGTCAGGAGGTGTACAGTGGAACTCTTCAACCGTTACTAGTAACCCCCTCGAGTTTGGGCTCATATGGTTGGTTTGGACGAGTGTCCCATACTTCAACCAATACACTTGGTGACGAGGGTCTGATGATGGAGTCAGGAGGTGTAAGGTGGAGCTCTTCAACCGTTACTAGTAACCCCCTCGAGTTTGGGCTCATTTCGTTGGTTTGGACGATTGTCCCATACTTCTACCAATACACTTGGTGACGAGGGTCTGATGATGGAGTCAGGAGGTGTACAGTGAAACTCTTCAACCGTTACTAGTAACCCCCTCGAGTTTGGCTCATTTGGTTGGTTTGGACGAGTGTCCCATACTTCTAGCAATGCACTTGGTGACGAGGGTCTGAAGATGGAGTCAGAAGGTGTACAGTGGAACTCTTCAACCGTTACTAGTAACCCCTTCGAGTTTGGGTTCATTTGGTTGGTTCGGACGAGTGCTCTACCAATACACTTGGTGACGAAGGTCTGATGATGGAGTCAGGAGGTGTACAGTGGAACTCTTCAACCGTTACTAGTAACCCCCTCGAGTTTGGGCTCATATGGTTGGTTTGGACGATTGTCCCATACTTCTACCAATACACTTGGGGACGAGGGTCTGATGATGGAGTCAGGAGGTGTACGGTGGAACTCTTCAACCGTTACTAGTAACCCCCTCGAGTTTGGGCTCATTTGGTTGGTTTGGACGAGTGTCCCATACTTCTACCTATACACTTGGCGACGAGGGTCTGATGATTGAGTCAGGAGCTGTACAGTGGAACTCTTTAACCGTTACTAGTAACCCCCTCGAGTTTGGGCTCATTTGGTTTGTTTGGACGAGTGTCCCATACTTGTCGAACGCAAATGTACCTATGAAACAGACATACCATCTGTTCAAATTGATATTGAAAGGGACGGCGGACACCTTATCCATCCTAAAGCCATACAGTTTCCTGCAAAGTTTAATTATGGAACAGCTGAGAGACGGATATTACCGATAATTTTGTCATGGGCCTCCACTGTCCATAAAATGCAGGGCAGCACGGTTGACCATGCTGTCGTGTATTTGGGGTCCAGACTATTTGAGGAGGGTCAACCGTATGTTGCATTGAGTCGCGTAAAGTCTTTAGAAGGGCTATGTATTGAGGAGCTTAATTGTAAGAAATTGACAGGTAAGAAACCGAGTAACAAAGATGCAATGAGAGAGTTGGAAAGGATGAGGAGTTTGCGTAATGAATGATACGAGCCAAAAGTCAAACTAAAAACGAGTAAATAAAAAAATAGGTAAAAAAACTTTTAACTTAAACGGATTTATAAAAAAAAAACTAGCAAAAAAAAAACATCAGCTGTACAAAAAACTAGAAAATAATAAGGACACAAGCCTGGGCCTTCTTAAGATTTTACGTCTGGGTAAGAGATCGTGCAATACTAGCGTGCTGTCTTCTCATGTCGGATGCCAAAGGGCACATTGTGTCGCTGCGTCAGCGGAATAAGTAATAAATTGAGACTTTTAACAGACTAATATAAAAACGTGGGGCGTATAATATGCATAATAATAATAAGTAATAACATGCGCCCCACGTTTTTATATTAGTCTGTTAAAAGTCTCAATTTATTACTTATTCCGCTGACGCAGCGACACAAAGTGCCCTTTGGCATCCGACATGAGAAGACAGCACGCTAGTATTGCACGATTTCTTACCCAGACGTAAAATCTTAAGAAGGCCCAGGCTTGTGTCCTTATTATTTTCTAGTTTTTTGTACTGCTGATGGTTTTTTTTCTAGTTTTTTTTTAATCATTTTTATTAATTCAGGCACTTGTCCCATTCATTGCACACACAACAAATTCAGATACACTAGAATAGCAATAATATAACAATTAGAGTAACAATAATAATTATAAACATATTAAAACAAATATGAATTAAATTAATTAAAAATAAAAAAATAAAAAATGCATCTTCAGTCATACGTAAGTAAAATTGTCAAACACTTAAATGAAATAAAATAATAAAATTGTCTTTAATAAAAATATAAAAATAATAATAATAATGCCTAATACTTAATAATTTATTTATTTATTTTAAAAATTCATAATAACTAATGTACATGCCAACATTTTCAATAATAACATTTTGCTCGCTGGTCATGACGCGACCAAGAAATGCTGCCTTCTGCTTGCGCAGCACTCCAAAGAAGTCATCGATCCTGTTCTCGGCGAACATGCCCGACGCACTACACCGCCACGGCAAACCCAGCATGCACCGCAGTGCATTGTTATATTGTACACGCAGCGAGTTAAACGCTCGCTGCGTGTAGTTGCACCACAGATGCCCGGTGTAGAGCGCCTGACAGTAGGCCTTGAACAGTGTGATCTTGACCTCCCTCGAGCACCGCGCAAACCGTCTGGCGAGCATGTTGCTCTTCATGGCAATAACAGTGAAACAATATCAAACGGGGCCAGAACAAGCGCATCCGTTAGCTAGCATAACATGAACCTTTTCCGTGAGGTGCTTCCTAAAAGAGTAAATACTTTTTTTATAAATACGTGGTACGCCTGGCGCCCCATCAGCGTGGTTTGTTATCGCCGACGACGCCCAAAATCTTTCGGTTTAGAACGGGGGCTGCGAATGCCGTGCCGGGCTGACAGGTGCAAGAAAAGCATACAAAGTTATGCTTTTCTTGGAAGATCATACAGCGATGGAAACACATCGGAAGGAAGTGCATTCCAGAGTTTCTCAGTGCGGAAGATAAAAAAAATACGGCAGCGCTTAGTCCGCACTTTAGGCAGCTCTCCAGTAAAGGGATGCATTCATTGTCTGCTATGCATGGACCTATGGTGAAATGGTGATGTGGGAATCGCTTCGGACAGCTCCTCAGAGCATTCGCCGTTGAACAGTCGATAGAACACACTTAGTGAACCTATGTCTCTACGGAGCTGCAATGGTTCAAGTTTGCAGGACACTTCAAAGTCATTGACTTCGCGAACTGCACGTCTTTGGATCGAATCTAACTAACCAAGTCGATACTGAGCAGCCCCACCCCAAAGATGCGAGCAATGACTTGTACAGCAGCAGGATTTGATCAGGCGTAAAGTATCTCCGCGCCTTATTCAGAACGCCAAGTTTTTTATATACTGAGTTTTTTATGTCATTAACAAGCCCTAAGTTCCTACAAGACTTTAAGTTATTGACTGGTGAACAGGGACAGTGACTGACAGGCAGACAAGCGTGCACAGTGAGATTAGTGAGCGGTTATCCGGGAGCACACAAACACACACATGCTTGCGTGTACGTAGTCTTTGTGTCAAATTGTATTGCCGCTCGTGCGATGTTCACTACGTAAGCTTTGTTTATGTAAATGTACCGCAAGACCCCTCGCAACACTATTCGACTTCTGCACAAGATATGTGTATAGGAGCGGCAATGAATATCGGTAACGACTGTACCTGAGGCCGCGGTGGTGGCGGCGACGACGGCGGCGGCGGCGGCGAGGCTAGCCAGCACCCGCAGCGTCCAGAAGCTCCTCATCTTCAGTGAGTACAGAGCGTCGCCGCCCGCGCACACCCCGCTATATATACAACTCCGTGTGTACTGCTTATCTCCAGCCAACTAATATGTATTCCGAAATTTCAATTCTTGTAAATTGAAGTGTCCTACGCGCGACCGCTGTATCAAATACTGATCACGTTCCCCATAACAATTTTTTTACGATATTAAAATTCTACTCACTCCTTAATTATATACATGAAGTGCGCGTATTTTTATATCTTAAAAAAATTGGTATGGGAACGTGATCAGTATTTGATACACATACACCTCTTTTTTTTTTTATGGAAACTGACACGGTTGGCTACATCACCTACAACGTCCGTGATGTCAGCCCATAGCACCGGGTGAACTAGGTGCCATGTCAGTGCTTCCCCCTTTGATCGTGCCGGCTACACTGAACTGGTCGGAAAACACAAACTATTTACATAACCGTTTAGACCGACGTTTCATTCAGTGCGGTGGTACCAACCCGGGCGGGTTAAACCCTACCACCAAGTAAGATTAGGAGGGAAGGGACCTACAGTTTTACGAGGAATCCGAACCTCGGTCAGCCTCCAACGGTCAGCGGTCACCCATCCAAGTACTGACCGCAGCGACAGTTGAATGTCTGCACCACTGAGCTAACGAGGCTGACGACCGTAGCTTTACCTACTATGGAAAGACCTTATATACTTTCTCAAAAACAGTAGTGAGTACAAAGTGCGAGGCCGAAGTCCGAGCTGTGTGGAGGTAAACAGAGATAATTATTGTCAATTACATACTGCCGACGACGCCCGCGAAGGTAGGATTAAAACTAATGCAAGAAAGAGATTATCATAATATTATAGATAAGTACCCATTAATTAAGTCAAAGTCGACTGTGTTAAAGGATTTACTGAAATCAAGTAGGTAATAAATAATGTAATTGTGAGTTATTTATTGTCCACACTGCGATATCATTCGATTGACAAAAGTGTATGCATCATATGTTACACAGGCTGTTGTAACGGCCAGTACATTAAATTCGCCAGCGCAATCCTCACGTTTTTCCGAGACAAAAAAGTAAATTAAGTTTTTCTCTAAAGTGTCTAGTTTTCCAATTAGACATTTTGGAGATATTAGTTGTGTAATTTGGCGTGCGCAGAGGGAGGGTGCTGGCGCGGGAGCGGTCGGGGTCGAAAACTCTCGCCGTGCCTCCGCCGCGCATCTCATCTCTCTCCGCGCACTCGTCACTGCTCGGTGCTCGCTCACCGCGCGCCTTTCATTCCCACACAACATGGAACTGTAGCCGACCCGCCTTAAGTATTGTAGAACAATATATCGAGCGAGACGAATTTGTA
Source organism: Nematopogon swammerdamellus (assembly GCA_946902875.1). Taxonomy (NCBI): domain Eukaryota; kingdom Metazoa; phylum Arthropoda; class Insecta; order Lepidoptera; family Adelidae; genus Nematopogon; species Nematopogon swammerdamellus. The sequence continues at coordinate 274,593 of OX336361.1, forward strand.
AGGGGAGCGTCTCAAAGGCTAGGTTTCGTTAAAACCATTACTGTGAAATATAGTTTAGAAATATTGAAAGAAAGGCTTGGTACATCCATTCAGAATATTGGAAAGTTTACTAAAAAACAAACAAGATACAAAGTCGAAGGAAGCCATTAATAACGTACGAAAATATTAATTGTTGATTTTAGAAAGTTGGTATTGTCAAATATGTCGTAAAAGTAAATTATTGTCTTTCTCGTGTGAAGTAACTTTATGGTAGAGAAATCTAAATTGTAAACCCGCCCGCAATAAAAGAGAAATTATCGAAAGGTTTGGGGTAGAAATATTAGGAGAATAGAAGCGCAATATCCATTCAAAAAGAGTGAAAGACATACTGAAATGAATAGGCGATAAAACATTAAAAAATAAAATACTGAATAGAGTTAAACAAAATGTTGTATTCTTTGTAGTTTGTTGGGCGTGGCTAAAAGACCAGCTAAATTGCAGGATGTTAGATGGTTGTAAAGTTCATTTAAAAACGCAAAACAAAGATATTTGGACAATTCTTTAAAAATATGAATGATTTTGGATTCTAAAGAGTGGTAAAGACATTCAAATTTGTAAGACGACTCTATTGCGCAAATAGAATGAGAACGCAGTAATAAACTTTCAAAGCTCTTTGTAACCGAAAGACAAAAGACCTAGAAAGTATCTTTCCGGAAACTATTTACCGTTAGACGCTGACCATCTTAAAATATTTTTAGGTATATGTAATCGTATGTGTTATTTCCTATGTACGTGTTTAGGAAATTAAAAGCGGCCAATCAATTAATATGTTGTATTAAGAATGTTTGATAATTGTAAAATTGTATCATTATAGTATGTAGGTACGTAATAAGTAGGTGATGGATGTAGTGGAACTGAATTATTGGAAAAAGCTAATAAACTTTATACTATGTTTATTGGATTATGAAATATATGGAAGTAAATGTACCATGACCGCCTGGTCAAGGCATTGGGCATATTGAGCGAATTAAAATGATGTAATGTGATGAAATGATTGAGTATTTGATATAAAATGTATTAAGTATAATATGTAAATGAACATAAAGGTCTAACCGCACCATTTATTATTAAATTGAAGTAAGTTTTAATAGCAATGTTTAATGGAGATGTTTTGGAAGTATTTTATTGTAAGTTTTTATGTGATTTATTATTGTTGTATTCAAAATGTAATATGTGTGTTTTGTATGTGAAATTGTAAATAAATGGAGCTTCTCATTCAAATTGGAATAAGGCGTGTCCGAAGGTTCGTTTTATATAGGCGGGGGGCAAGGTTATGTAATGGTGACATACCGACGAAAGGAACCAATAACATTGACGAAAGGGTAGGCGGGAATGTTGGGTATTATGTAAGAAAAAGGTAACGAACCAATAGGGGCTTATATACATGGAATGGTCATGGACCACGCGGAGGGGGTATGCAGTGACAATGTGTACAAGTTATTGAGTTTGGAAGAAACAGTTTGACGGTTAGTCTGCCTTCAGCACCCGCGAGAAACAGTGAACTCAGAAAGATAAAGGAAAATATATTGTGTTGAAAATTAAGCTTGGAAGTTGAAGAGAAATAGTGTGCCTTTAGCGTTAAATTGTCACCTCATAAAGTAAAAGTGATAGGATATAGTGTAGAGTCTTGGAGCCAGTAAAGTAACAGATTGATAGCTGTAGTAAATTGACTATAAATAAATACCTTGCCCACGCGTTATATACCGCGATCGTCGGACTACGCTGGAGACGGTCCAACATTGAGTGGGGAGCTCGTTTGTGTCGCAAGTCCGTGTTTTTATTTTAAAAGAACAGTCGCCAGTTAGGACCTTAGGTTCCTTTCAAGCCTACAGGTCGAATAGAGAGAGAAGATTCGCCGATCGTCGCTGAGCGGTACGCGTCACCCTACGCGCGAACTCGGCTGCTCCGTGTCAGTGCGGCAGTCGGGCGAACGGCGAATCAACGGGACGGCGACGCGGGCGAGCGCGCGACACACGGCGGCGGGGTGAAGACACTTCGCGAGAGCGGGGTCAGTCCGCAGCATCGGAGGTCACGCCCGCCGAGATCGGCGGCGGCGCGTCGGAGCGGCGCGCGCGGCCGGCGAGTCGCGTACATCGGATGGTCCTTCGAGCCGGATCTGAACCAGCGACCTACGGACGTGCAAGGTATTTTATTTAGTCTAATTAAAATAGATAAAATGGCAGAGAAGACAGGAGCCCTGCGTCGGAGTCAGCGGATTATCGGCGCACCGCCTATGGAGGAGGAAGCGCCCATTGAGGTGACAGCAATGGAAGTAAGACCGGAGGCGTCGAGTACGGGCGTAGTGGGGGCAGACCCGCCCGTCAGCAGCGAAATGCTGACACAACGGCGTGTCTCGAGTGAGGCAGCAGAGGGCAGCGTACGGAGTATCCGGTCCACGTCGTCTCGGAGGAGGCACGCGATACTGGCAAATAATAGGAAAAAAGCTGAGTTGGCGTTGCAGAAAAAGAGATTAGAAATGGAGATCGAGTTGGCCGATCAGGAGCTCGATTGCGAATTGGCGGATATAGATGAAGAGGATGGCTCAAACCAAAGCGCTGTACGTGACGAAATAATAGAGCAGAGAACGGGAGAATGGGTGCACTCGTCATACGAGACAGCGGCACCACAAATGGAAACAGAGTTTCTACAGCGACAAGCGAAAGATTGCATTGCGGCAGGTGTAGCACAGGCGCTACCGCTACGTGAGTATGCGGCGCGCAAAGAGGAACGCAAGAGAGGGCCGGGCGCGAGGATCAACACTACTCAGACGGCAGAAGAGCGCCATGAAAATGACAACGCCAGGCAAGAAAGCGAGAGTGAGAGAGGGCCGCGCTGCGATTGTTGCAACGGACAGCAACACCAGCTGAGATATTGCAATAGATTCCGCAATATGACGGAAGTGCAACGCTGGGACTGGGTGAAAAGGAAGAAGAGATGCTACCAGTGCCTGGGGAAGTCACATGGCGTCGCCAGCTGCCGAGCGCCGACGTGCGGCGTAGGACGATGCTACAGACGACACCACGCGTTGCTACATAGAGACTTCGGATATAACAACGGTCGCGGGGCCTGGGTTGCACGCAATTACCAGCGAAATGATAGGCAAGACCCACGCCGTCGCGAGAATAATGCTTCAGAGAGTGAGCGAGACAGCAACCGCGCAGAGAGGGACAGAAGGAACTTGCGGGACGGCAGTGTTGACGGCGGACCAGACCGCCATTCGACGGAGACAGAGCAAACAGCATGACTAAAAACGATTCCGGTAACGATTCGCAGGCCGCGGGCTAATATTGATACCTTCGCACTATTAGATGATGGCTCTACGATAACGGTAATTGATGAAAAATTTGCAAGGAGAGCAGGATTAAAGGGCCCTCGCGTAATGCTACGTTTTAAAACTGTCAGCGACGCCTGTGTAAGCCGCGAGTCACAAAGAGTAAAAGTACCCGTAACTGGGGCAGAGAGAACAATAGTATTAGAAGCAACGACAATGAAAAATTTTGACGTCGGCGAACAAACAATAAGCCGAGATGAATTGCTGGCGCACCCGCACTTAGCGCCAATCATAAACCTTTTACCTTGTTACAATAAGGCACGTGCGAAGGTACTTATTGGGCAGGACAATGGCTCTGTATTGTTACCCGAGGAGATTATAAGAGGCGCAATAAACACACCTGCTGCATCGCGCACTGCATTGGGATGGTGTGTGCACGGAATAAATGTTGATGAGAGAATAAATAAAAGAATGTTAAGCGTGCGAACTTGCTACGAACAAGATGTAAATGTTGCTGAGATTGTTAAACGGGAATTCGCGATCGATTCGATCGGAATATCTAATGTGAAGAGGGAAAATAAGGACAATGCACGAGCCTTGGCTATTTTGGAACGGACATCGAGGCGAGGACCTGACGATAGATGGGAAGCTGGGCTAACTTGGAGATGCGACGAGCCACATCTGCCGGATAACTTCAAAGATGCGATGCTACGATTAAAAAGCGTAGAACGAAAGTGCCTGAAGGACGGTCAATATGCAGGCGAGTATAAAGCACGGAGATGGTACTGAATGAATTAAGGCAAAAGTATTGGATTATGAGAGCGCGATCTACGTTACGGTCGATTGCGGCAAAATGTATTAGCTGTCGAAAGGCGCGGGCGCGGCCGTGCCCACCGAGGATGGGAGATCTACCATTGGCAAGACTAGCCCATCATCAGCGATGTTTCTCGCACTGTGGAGTGGATCTATTCGGAACATTCGAAGTGACAATTGGCCGGAGACATGAGAAGAGATATGGAATGATATTTACCTGTATGACGGTGCGCGCTATTCACTTAGAGTTGGTTGCGTCATTATCGACGGACTCCACGATTATGGCACTCAGGCGAATGGCCGCCAAGAGGGGGCAGCCGGCGCATATATATTCGGATAACGGTACCAATTTTAAAGGTGCAGATAGAGAGTTGAAGCGCGCTTTGATAAATATGAAGGAAGCTCTCAAAGAACAAGGAAAAATAGAATGGCATTTTATACCGCCGGCAGCTCCACACATGGGAGGCTGCTGGGAACGATTAATAAAGAGCGTCAAGATAGCATTAAGAGCCACATTAAAGGAGAGAGCCCCCCGGGAAGAGGTGCTGCAAACATTGACAGCTGAAGCTGAGCACATAGTGAATGGCAGGCCACTCACTCACGTTTCACCAGACTTGCGAGACCCGGAAGCACTCACACCAAATCATTTTCTCTTCGGATCCTCAAACGGAGCTCCTACGCCTGGCATATTCTGTTCGGATGATTTATATTTAAGAAAACAATGGAGGATATCACAGCATCTGGCTGACTTATTTTGGAAGAGGTGGCTAAGGGAATACCTGCCTACGTTGGCTACTAGGCAGAAGTGGCGAGAAGAAAAGGAAAAATTGAAAATTGATGATGTTGTACTGATAGCAGACCCAAATTCAGCGCGAAGTGAATGGCCAAAAGGTCGGATCGCGGCGGTTCACGAAGGGAAAGATGGGCGCGTTCGAGTAGTCGACGTTATAACGACAAGTGGCTGGTCGAGGCGACCAGTGACTAAGGTGATACTCATATATAGGCCAGAGAAGGTACAAGATCAAGAGGAGAAAGAAAGATAGTATGCTGAAACGAGCAGGCGCCCGGCCGCCTGAAAGCTGAAAATGCGTGTACGACTGTGTATGTGTGAAAGTGAAACGCGATCACCAGTGTCGTCGAAGTGATTCGCGTTATCGGTAGTACGCGCTCCGCCCGGGCGTTGAGCCAGCGTCCGCGAGTGAAATAGGTAAAAATGTAATGTGTAATAGTGCAAATCAAAAGTGTCTATGGGCAAAAGTAAAATTGAAAGTGAAAACGTAAGTCAAACCAGTGCGCGAGAGTGAAAATCGAAAGTGTATGGGCAATTACAAATAGTTACGGAACCATAAAGATAAAAATGTAAATAAACAAATTAAAAGTGCAAGTTAACGGTTAGGGTCCGTGCAGCTGTGCGGTACGAACCTGTCTGAGAACAAACGAAACGGACTCGACCCACTACAATAGAGTGGCGCCTAAGTATTGAAAGATAATAAAAGGACAATGGACTCAAATAATAAGGATTGCTAGGAGTGTAAAGACATTAAGTGAAAGTTTTGTGGACAGGTGCGGTTGTTTATTATTTTTGTAATGATGTAGCGAATTTGTTTGTATTGTTGATTTGTAAATCGTATTGATTTGAATTGATTGAAGTAAAAGGTTGCTGATTTGAAATTGTGTAAGTGTTTGAAGTTGTAATGTGTATGTAGTGATAAGATTTATAATTGGTGCGGTTATTGGAGTTAGAAAGAGGACTATTGAAAAGAATTGTTTAACATTGAATATGTAATGATTGTATATGCGTGTCGGCTTATAATTGTGTAACGTCACGTACGTTACAGGGGGGAGTATGTAGCCGACCCGCCTTAAGTATTGTAGAACAATATATCGAGCGAGACGAATTTGTAAGGGGAGCGTCTCAAAGGCTAGGTTTCGTTAAAACCATTACTGTGAAATATAGTTTAGAAATATTGAAAGAAAGGCTTGGTACATCCATTCAGAATATTGGAAAGTTTACTAAAAAACAAACAAGATACAAAGTCGAAGGAAGCCATTAATAACGTACGAAAATATTAATTGTTGATTTTAGAAAGTTGGTATTGTCAAATATGTCGTAAAAGTAAATTATTGTCTTTCTCGTGTGAAGTAACTTTATGGTAGAGAAATCTAAATTGTAAACCCGCCCGCAATAAAAGAGAAATTATCGAAAGGTTTGGGGTAGAAATATTAGGAGAATAGAAGCGCAATATCCATTCAAAAAGAGTGAAAGACATACTGAAATGAATAGGCGATAAAACATTAAAAAATAAAATACTGAATAGAGTTAAACAAAATGTTGTATTCTTTGTAGTTTGTTGGGCGTGGCTAAAAGACCAGCTAAATTGCAGGATGTTAGATGGTTGTAAAGTTCATTTAAAAACGCAAAACAAAGATATTTGGACAATTCTTTAAAAATATGAATGATTTTGGATTCTAAAGAGTGGTAAAGACATTCAAATTTGTAAGACGACTCTATTGCGCAAATAGAATGAGAACGCAGTAATAAACTTTCAAAGCTCTTTGTAACCGAAAGACAAAAGACCTAGAAAGTATCTTTCCGGAAACTATTTACCGTTAGACGCTGACCATCTTAAAATATTTTTAGGTATATGTAATCGTATGTGTTATTTCCTATGTACGTGTTTAGGAAATTAAAAGCGGCCAATCAATTAATATGTTGTATTAAGAATGTTTGATAATTGTAAAATTGTATCATTATAGTATGTAGGTACGTAATAAGTAGGTGATGGATGTAGTGGAACTGAATTATTGGAAAAAGCTAATAAACTTTATACTATGTTTATTGGATTATGAAATATATGGAAGTAAATGTACCATGACCGCCTGGTCAAGGCATTGGGCATATTGAGCGAATTAAAATGATGTAATGTGATGAAATGATTGAGTATTTGATATAAAATGTATTAAGTATAATATGTAAATGAACATAAAGGTCTAACCGCACCATTTATTATTAAATTGAAGTAAGTTTTAATAGCAATGTTTAATGGAGATGTTTTGGAAGTATTTTATTGTAAGTTTTTATGTGATTTATTATTGTTGTATTCAAAATGTAATATGTGTGTTTTGTATGTGAAATTGTAAATAAATGGAGCTTCTCATTCAAATTGGAATAAGGCGTGTCCGAAGGTTCGTTTTATATAGGCGGGGGGCAAGGTTATGTAATGGTGACATACCGACGAAAGGAACCAATAACATTGACGAAAAGGTAGGCGGGAATGTTGGGTATTATGTAAGAAAAAGGTAACGAACCAATAGGGGCTTATATACATGGAATGGTCATGGACCACGCGGAGGGGGTATGCAGTGACAATGTGTACAAGTTATTGAGTTTGGAAGAAACAGTTTGACGGTTAGTCTGCCTTCAGCACCCGCGAGAATCAGTGAACTCAGAAAGATAAAGGAAAATATATTGTGTTGAAAATTAAGCTTGGAAGTTGAAGAGAAATAGTGTGCCTTTAGCGTTAAATTGTCACCTCATAAAGTAAAAGTGATAGGATATAGTGTAGAGTCTTGGAGCCAGTAAAGTAACAGATTGATAGCTGTAGTAAATTGACTATAAATAAATACCTTGCCCACGCGTTATATACCGCGATCGTCGGACTACGCTGGAGACGGTCCAACATTGAGTGGGGAGCTCGTTTGTGTCGCAAGTCCGTGTTTTTATTTTAAAAGAACAGTCGCCAGTTAGGACCTTAGGTTCCTTTCAAGCCTACAGGTCGAATAGAGAGAGAAGATTCGCCGATCGTCGCTGAGCGGTACGCGTCACCCTACGCGCGAACTCGGCTGCTCCGTGTCAGTGCGGCAGTCGGGCGAACGGCGAATCAACGGGACGGCGACGCGGGCGAGCGCGCGACACACGGCGGCGGGGTGAAGACACTTCGCGAGAGCGGGGTCAGTCCGCAGCATCGGAGGTCACGCCCGCCGAGATCGGCGGCGGCGCGTCGGAGCGGCGCGCGCGGCCGGCGAGTCGCGTACATGGAACATTAGATCCTTTTTACACTAAATAAATCAATTAGTTTGTATGAAAACTGTACTTTTTATTTAAAGGGAACTCAGAAAAAAGTTACTGGACTTTTTGTTACTATTGATCCCAATAATCATTTCCTAAATTTAATGTACTGGCCGTTACAACACCTGTATATAATCGAATGAGCATTGAGGACCTCTTCAAATGTAAATCCAGATCGATCACGACTTTAGCCTACAGGCGACTTACTCTCAAATTATAGAAAGTGTCTAGAGCACTGGGGCGGGGCGGGGTGCGGAGGTGGCGCGTGCAAGCAAACTGACGAAAGGGAAGCCATGTGCAGCGTCAGCTATGTATGTTACTCAGAGCGCTGAGCACCACGAACAAGAGAGAACACGCTAGATATTATGTATATAGAAAGTGTCTAGAGCACTGGGGCGGGGCGGGGCGGGGTGCGGAGGTGGCGCGTGCAAGCAAACTGACGAAAGGGAAGCCATGTGCAGCGTCAGCTATGTATGTTACTCAGAGCGCTGAGCACCACGAACAAGAGAGAACACGCTAGATATTATGTATATAGAAAGTGTCTAGAGCACTGGGGCGGGGCGGGGCGGGGTGCGGAGGTGGCGCGTGCAAGCAAACTGACGAAAGGGAAGCCATGTGCAGCGTCAGCTATGTATGTTACTCAGAGCGCTGAGCACCACGAACAAGAGAGAACACGCTAGATATTATGTATATAGAAAGTGTCTAGAGCACTGGGGCGGGGCGGGGTGCGGAGGTGGCGCGTGCAAGCAAACTGACGAAAGGGAAGCCATGTGCAGCGTCAGCTATGTATGTTACTCAGAGCGCTGAGCACCACGAACAAGAGAGAACACGCTAGATATTATGTATATAGAAAGTGTCTAGAGCACTGGGGCGGGGCGGGGCGGGGTGCGGAGGTGGCGCGTGCAAGCAAACTGACGAAAGGGAAGCCATGTGCAGCGTCAGCTATGTATGTTACTCAGAGCGCTGAGCACCACGAACAAGAGAGAACACGCTAGATATTATGTATATAGAAAGTGTCTAGAGCACTGGGGCGGGGCGGGGTGCGGAGGTGGCGCGTGCAAGCAAACTGACGAAAGGGAAGCCATGTGCAGCGTCAGCTATGTATGTTACTCAGAGCGCTGAGCACCACGAACAAGAGAGAACACGCTAGATATTATGTATATGACTGTATAAGGAAGGTTTGATATAATAAATGGTTCTTCTAATTGCAAAAATGTTATTTAAATCGAAGCGGCTATTTAAATAGTTCGTGTTTTCCGTTCAGTTCAGTCTAAGCGAACCGATCAAAGGGTAGCACCTGGCACCTAGTTCACCATGGTGTTATGGGGTGACATCACGGAGGTGATGTAGCCAACGTCAGGCCTCAGACACTCCTTCATACCTACCACGATAATCACCTACAGCGCGCGATATTCTGAGAGTGCAAAACCCGGCGGGCAGCCCCGCGCTTGCGAGCGCACGCATACAGTCGATCGCCTGGATGGAACGAACTATTCTATTCAGTACCTATGAAGTATTCTGTGCCTATTCTTCGATATAATAATAATGAAGCAATTGGAGCATCGTAATACTAATAATAATTGTTGCGTGTACGGCTGTCTCAATAAACAGAAGAACTCAACGGTGTCTTTTCTTACTTTACCGAAAGATTCTGGAAGGTAGGAAATATTTATATTTTGTTCATTTTACATGTAGTTTTAGGAGTTTCCTAATTAAGTAGGTGTACCTAGTTATAGTAGTTGTTGCCTAGTAAATAGAGTAACTAGTACTAGTAACACGACACGAGTGCGCAGCATACGCAAAAAAAAAAATCGCGTCTTTTACGGTCTACTTGCCTACCTATTATAAATTGGACTGCTGTGAGCACAGACGAATCTGTGGCTGTGAGCCTGTGACGTCGCGTCGTCGGTACATTGAATCGCACGCGTCCTGTTTCTTTAGCAACAGGGTTCACATTCTCAATTTATTGTTTCTATACCTACTGACTGGCAAAACCCTAACACGATACGAATCGCGCCAAAAGAGATAGAGTTACGCGATAGAAAGAGAAGCGTGGTGTAGGCTATTATTCGAGTTAGGCATGCAGCGCTTTGCGAGCTGAATTGCACTTTATTGCGTCTCAGCAAGAGTAGCTATTCCTTTATGTGGCTTTGTGGAGTGTCGCTTCTGGTACGACAGTACCTATTAGATATTCTGTGCCAACGTGTCAGTTTCTATAAAAAAATATATACCTATACATTAGCTGAGCCCGTGGCTCCGCTCACGTGATTTTTTTTTTCTTATTTTCTTTTTTCCTAAACCACTGTAACGTTGTACCTAGTGCTATCCCTTTCCCTCACAAATACCGTTCCACGACGACTTAGGTCCATCACCTTCCGGGTAGGCAAAAAAAGACGACCGTCAGCTGAGGGGTAAAACGGGCGAACTCAGTCGTTGGTTTGGCGGCGAATACTGAACACGGTGGACGGAATTGGTTTTCGGTTCGTGTGTGTGTGGTGAACTGATAACGTGGTGTTACATAAGTACGGAGACAATGGAGAGAGGAGGCGGATTCGAAGTAATATATGTTAGTCATAAGATACCTAAGTACTCAATATAGTGACGGTGCTACGGTGAGAGATCGAGGAGAGCAGTGCCCGGACCGACTGCACGCGGTGGCGAACCCGGGGGCTGGCGGGAGGCTCTGGAGTCGGCACGTGGGGTGAGTGGGCCAAACCACCATTCTTTACTTTTCCTATCTGTCCGCACTAGGTACACGCTACATAATAATAAAAATATTACACCACCCCTGTAATTGTGGCGAACAAAAAAAAAATTCAAATCGGTCTAGCCATTTTCTAGTTTTTGCCAGACTAACGCACGGCAAAAATATATAGATTATATCGACACCATACAACCAAAACCCAATAACTTAGGAAAACCTAGTTTCGAGATATTTCGATTTGAAAGTTTAGACATCCAGAAGACCATGAATAAAACAATATAATGTGTTTAAACTATTTTATTATGTTTAACTTATTCATATTCTACATGCCCACTGGAAAAATTCAAGAAAATTGTGGAACAGAAGAAAGTAAAAAAATAAAAATGGTACCGGGGTAGGCGAAAAATCACACTTATTGGGTTTTCGCTGAAGTACTTTTAGTTTCAAATACGTTAAGTTGTATGGTAACTTTAAAAAAAAATTAAGATTACTCTTATTTTGCCATAATTTGAATGCAATGAAGCAGTTACTTTACAGATATTTATACTACGGTCGAAACTCGACAACTATAATTTATAACGAAATGCTGAACGAAAGAAATAAGAGGTCCAGATTTATTGGTATTCATACATTTTATCCAAATTTATTAGTCAGAGTCATCATCACTCGATTCGCCTAACGCATGTTCAGGTGCACCATCAATAGCTTCTTTAGATTTTGGCAGGCTCTCGTACCATCCATGAAATTCACAAGGTGTGATACCGCTCTTGCAAAGTTTTATCAGATCCTTTTTTTTTTCATTATACCCCCGACGAAAAAGAGGGTTGTTATAAGTTTAACGTGTGCGTGTGAGGGTGTCAATCATCAATTAATCAAGTAATTAAGTAATCAAAAAATTTATTATCTTAAAAAGTGGACCGATTTGGATACGGTTTTTTTAAAAGCTTGAAATAAACGTTAAATTACAAAGATAAAAGCCCCCGACCCCTAAAAAATCAAAAATAATTTCCGTTTACTTACTACCCGGTCCCCCGACTCCTTTAAGTAAGTAAACGGAAATTATTTTTAACTATTTAAGGGTCAGGGATTTAAAAAAAATTGAATTCTGGAAGTACTAATGGATTACTGGAGCTCTTACTCGATGTGCTGGGGCTTCCCGTTGGAACTTTCCTTGTTGTTCTGATTGCGTTTGACGTTTTTGGCTTATTTTGAAAGTTATGGTCTTATATTCATCGTTATGGTTGTATTTGATAGATTTTATCTATTGCACCTTTTACGAATTAGATATTTTTTATTTTCATCCACATGACACGTTCACCTTCATTATCAATATTTCTGTTGTTTATAATATTGCTTGCCATATTTTTCATTCAGATCATAAAAGTAGCAATACTTGAACTCTTTGACGTTGTATGCATCTTTCTTTACTTTCTCATTTTTTTCTTCCATAGATGCATTTGTTCCGGGCTAATCAGAAAATAGTCAGCCAGTCCTTCATTGTGTAAACTGGGACAATTTTTTTTGTCCTCTCGATGCATGCGTGCATGGAATCCACTTCCTTATAAGTGTGGCCTGATTCTAGAAATTTTTGTTCGATTATTTCAAGATGCCTAATTTTTTGAACTGCGTAAATCAACAAAGCTGTAAAGTATTGGTTCCTGTTCGGTCCGCCAGCTGTATCGGAAAACTGTATTTTTTCCTATGCAGTTTTATAAGTAAAACAGGATACAACTGCCGATTACCGAGCTTCCTTTTTTCCCATTTATCTCTGTCCAAGAGAAACAAAATGCATTGTTTGGGAGGTATGCTTCATACACTGTAAGATTATAAGCATTTAATTTCCGACTGTAATACAGTGGACTAGCTTCGCTGCATGGAATCTGCAGGACAGATTGCAGATCAAATGTGACGGATAGAAAGGATTGTTCTTTGTTGCTTTTTTCTTTATCCGTGTTCTTTGCTGCAAGGCATTCTTTGACCCATTTTAAGTGTTCTGAATGACTCGATTCTAACAACAGCTTTTGGTCTCCTTTGTCATTTAGATAGAATGTACACTTTGAACATTGATATTTCTTTGGAAAAAAGAAAGAGCTATTGCATCCATTTCCAAAATACGCCTATAATTTGTCCTGATGCTGGATTGAGAATATTTGATTTTCGTGATAAATAAATTAATTAAGTGGGTTTCTAAGACTGCAGAAAAAATTCTATGATAGTATTTAATTCGTTTTATTGTTAGAAAAATTCAACGAACAACCGTCATAAGTACAGCGAAAATCGTATGACTGTACTTATTTGATTTTTGCTATACTTAGATAAATTAAAAACAAGAGCCTAAAAATATAGCAAAAATCGCATTATCAATTTTATTTGGTTATAGCAGAATAACATTTTGATGTACAGACGGCTGATTTAACAACAAAAATGGAATCTTTGTATTTATTCCAGACCATTTTATTTGCAAAAATATGCTAAAAATTAGAAATAAATATGGAATACGATTACGAATAATAAAATTGAAAAAAGGCCGTTTAAATTTAGTTTTATTTATTTATTAGATTTTCGTGATAGCCAAATGAATTAAGTGGGTTTCTAAGACTACAGCAAAAATTCTATAATAGTATTTATTTAGAAAAATTCAACTAACAGCCGTCATAAATATAGCGAAAATCCTATGACTGTACTTATTTGATTTTTGTTGTAGATAAATAAAAAAGAAAACAGCCTCAAAATATAACCAAAATCGCATTATCAATCTTATTTGGTTTTAGCAGAATAACATTTTGATTTACAGACAGCTGATATTAACAACAAAAATCCAACATCTCTTATTTATTGGGTTTTCGCTGTAGAGCCTGTGTAAACCATACATTAAGTTAAGGTTATTGGTTTTTGATTGAATAATACGTGTCATTTTGTGGGTTTATTGGATTATGGTAACCCATATCTCTGTCATTCCGCGTGATAGAAGAAATTGGGTTTTATCTGTCGAAAGAACGTTTCAAAATAAGCATTTCTGTATATTTAACTCAGTTTCGCTAAAAAGCCAAGTTTTGGGTTTTGGTTGTATGGTGTCGATATATTAATAGATAGTTTCCATAAAAAAAAAACGCAAAGTTGAACTTCAAAGAAAGTTGGCTACTAAAATGTGTCTGTGCGTGCAGATAGATAATCGGTGTTGGCAAGCAAGCATACCTCGACCGCAACACCACCACACCGCGGCGATCGTGGGAGTGTCGCGCCTGGGACGTCGCGCCGCCGCCGCCGCCATCACCAGCTTCCGGGAGTGATCACCGTCAGAAGCTTTACTACTTACTTACTAAACTTAATTTTTAAATGTTTCGTCAGCCTCGATAGCTCAGTGGTGCAGACAGTCGATCACTGTTGCTATTGATTGGTAAGCAACGCTGGGCGCGGTGAGTACTTGGATGAGTGACTTGCACGACCGTTGGAGGCTGACCGAGGTTCGGATTCCACGTAAAACTGTAGATCCCTTCCCTTCTTACCTTAAGTGGTAGGGATCAACCCGCCCGGGCTGGTACCACCGCACTGAATGAAACGTCGGTCGAAACGGCTATGTAAATAGTTTGTGTTTTCCGTCCAGTTCAGTGTAGCCGGCACGATCGAAGGGAAGCACTGACATGTTACCGAGTTCACTCGGTGTTATGGGCTGACATCACGGATGTTGTAGGTAATGTAGCCAACCGTGTCAGTTTCCACAAAAAAATAAAAGTTTTAAATTTGACCTAATGACGAATTCAAGGTGAATTCAAGCATGAAATTATCTGAAACGAAAGCATGAAGACTATCATATTATGAAATATATAGCCGTTTATGTTAGAATAACTAATTAATGATGACAACATTAATGTTACCAGTTAAACAATGATTAACGCACTAGAAGATAGATCATGAGGTTCCGTCTCAATCGATTAGTATTCTATAGTTAGGGACGAGCGAGACGCGCTGCGCTAGCGGGCGGGCGGGCGGGAAGCGGGAAGGCTTCTCTCGTCCTCTCTAATTGAGTAAGATAATGAAATGGGCCGGTCGCGCGCGACCCCGCGGTTACCGAGCCACGCTCGCGAGAGCAGCTGCGCGCGGCGGGGCGGGCTGGGGCGGCGGCGGGCGGGTAACTACTAACCGATATCAATCTCTATTTAGAATGTATAGTTTTCATAATTAACGGGAACGTAAAATGTGCACGCAGTCTAGCTACACAGGCATAATAATATCATGAATGATTTATTTTTTATTCTCGAGAATAAATATTTGTTGTACATTCATTGTTTGTAAGCTTCCCTAGCTTACTGGAGCGACAAGGGATCAGCCGGTCTACCTTAATCACACGCCGCTGACCCGAGCGCACCAGCCTTGCGGCCATAGCACCCGCACTGTGTCACGACTTCATCATGGAAGAATCACTTGAAGATCGTTGCACGCAGGGAGGCCCGCTGCCGGGATACCACCAATTTGGCCCCGATGACGCGCATTGACTGCGGTCCAGCCTTGGAAGGACTGGATCAGCCGGCCTGACGTCAAGAGACCTAATGGCTTAGTCTTGGTTCCGTCGACACGCTAGCACCGACCCCGGACCCGCATTCCACTTTCCTCCCGTACGGCCGGGGCTGCAGCGACTACAGCCGCCGCCAACAAGCGGCGTCAATACCACTGCGTTGCCGATACCTATGTTCTTGTCTCCGATAAAGTGGACTGTATTTTAATTTGAGGAGTTCATGGAACTGTCCGACCAAAACATCTAATGGATAAGGTGTAAACTCACCCGAACGCGAGGATCACCCTTCCACCAGCTGCTCCTGGTCGACCAGATCCGTTGTCAGACTGCTCCAGCCTGCCGTTCCGTATTGGTCTTGAAAGTCCGATCACCACCGTGAAGTCACCACGCCACAGAACCACCGAGCACAGTGAAATGTTGCCTTCCGAACCGCGCTACCACATCAGCACGCAGCATCCGACCGAGCCGAGAGCGATCCTCTTTGCCGAGAGCGATCTCCGAGACGTCCTTCTTGACAGACCGCCGAGGACGGAACCCTGTTGTCCGCCTTACCGCTAGGGCGCGACACCATCGCGCCGAGATACATTTACAGCAATATACAAAAGAGGTTTTGGCCGAAACATCCCCCCCCTCAAGCAAGGCCTAGCCTGGCTTAAAAACCCCTAAAAACCTAAGATTACATAGGTAACCTACATAATTTTGACACGGGACGAGTCAAGATACCGTGCTGAGTCCGGACTTCAGCTACCCGAACTATGCCGTCCTTACCCGGTAATAATTTTGTAATTCTACCGCGATTCCACTTAAGTGGCCCGAAATTATCTTCCTTAATCAAAACCAACTCATCGACTTTAGGAGGCACCGTAGTCGATGTCCATTTAAGACGCTGTTGTAGTGTGTGAAGGTACTCACTATGCCACCGTGACCAAAAATGTTGCGAGAGCTTTTGAAGCAACTGAAACCGTGATAACCGATTTATCCTGACATCCTGATATGGATACTCCGGCAATGCAACGAGAGGCTGCCCAATGAGATAGTGGCCGGGAGTCAAGATCTCCAGATCCATAACATCGCTACTGAGTGGACTCAATGGTCTACTATTTAGTACCGCTTCCACCTTCGTAAAGAACGTGGCCAATTCTTCAAAAGTGAGCTTTTGCTCACCGATTACTCGTTTGAAGTGTGTTTTCGCAGACTTCACCGCCGCCTCAAAGAGACCCCCCATATTTGGGCTAGATGGTGGGTTGAACAACCACGTAATACCTTTACCCATAAGTTGTCTTTCTAGTAGTCCATGATTATCCCTTAGGAATATATACAGCTCCCGTAGGTGCTTATCCGTCCCTGTGTAGTTTGTGCCACAATCTGAGCGCACAAGCGAGGGTAAGCCTCGTCTGGACACAAACCGTGTGAAGGCTGCTACGAAGGCTTCCACCGATAAGCTAGAGACTAGCTCTAAATGAACACACTTGACCGCTAGACAAACAAACACACAAAGATACGCCTTAATAATCTTCGCGTTCCGCAGAGGGCTAGTTTTGATGTAAAATGGCCCGCAAAAATCCGTACCTACTCCGAGGAAAGGCCTAATGCCTTTGACCCTGTCCGAGGGTAAATCTGCCATATAGGGCTGCTCCGGACGCGCCCGTAATCGATAACATGATATACATTTAAAAACAACATGTCTTACTGCACGTCGAGCCGACATTATCCAAAATTCCCGTTGAATTATGGCCATCAAAGTGTTTGCACCGACATGGCAGTGAACCTTGTGAAGATGTTCTATTAACATTTCAACAAACCGACCGTTCCGTGGTAACAAGATGGGATGTCTCGCACCATAAGGCAAATCCGAATGCCTGAGTCGACCGCCGACTCGTAAGATACCGTAATCATCCATAAAAGGACTTAACCGCCGAACCGAATTCCGAATTTGTTTATTAGATTTTAACATTAATATTTCATCGTGGAAATATTCCGATTGAACCGACCGAACCAAATACATGAGAGCGTCCCGTCGCTCTAACAATGTAATATTAGGCCCAGAACCGAGTTTCTGAGCCACCGTATAACCATTTTTTCGTAAAACCGAATTACGAAGATTCGTCATAAACCGTAGAACATAAGCCGTAATATTCAGTATTTTTTCAAATGAACTATATTTATCCAAGATAAAACCGCTGAGTGAATTAACAGTAACCGTAACCATGACCGTAGACCGTAAACCAGGAAGTGTATCTTCCGTAGTATTAAAAACCGATAAATCGAGAGGCCAGTCCTCCTGCCGTTGTCTCAACCAACCTGCACCCCACCACAGGTCGTGGTGTGGCAGCTCCGCCGCCGAGATTCCGCGTGACGCGACGTCAGCGGAATTGAGTTCACTCGGTACATATCTCCACCGAATTTGAGATTTAGATTGACTTATTTGTGTAACCCGATTTCCTTCAAAAACCTGTAGTTTATGAGGTGGCGTGTGAAGCCATGCCAAAACTATCGTACTATCGCACCAGCCGATAATATCGTCGAAAACAATGGTTTCATCCAAAGACGAAACCACGTGATTGATGAGTTTGGTCAAGAGGGCAGCACCGTTCAGCTCCAGCTTAGGTATTGTCTGCTTGGTCTTCAGCGGGGCCACCCGAGACTTGCCCATGACCAGCTGGACGGTGACCACTCCTTGACTGTCCTCCGAGCGAATGTACACGGCGGCCGCGTAACCGACCGACGAGCCATCGCTAAAACCGTGTATAGAGTACCTAACACCGTTAAATATCCGTAAACACCTAGTTAAATTAATTCTCTCCAAATTGTGTAATTCCGAAATAAAGTCAATCCAATTAGTTTCAATATCCGTGGGCACAGGAGTGTCCCAGTCTACTTTCTGAGTAGATTCACTGAGCACCCGTTGCAACAATAATTTACCCTTGAATAACACTGGGCAGGCCCAGCCGAGGGGATCATATAACCGTGAAATAGTTGAAAGAATAATTCGCCTAGTAATTTTTTCCGTCTGATTTAAATTTAATTTATAAGTGAAACCGTCCGAGTCAGGGTTCCATTGGATACCCAAAATTTTAATAAAACCGGGTCCGTCCGATTGATCGAATTTGCGAGGTATTTCACAAAAATCATCAGGCAGGTCTGTTAATAATTCTGTACAATTCGAAGACCATTTACGTAACTCATAAGCACCTGAGCTCATGAGCTCGTTTAACTCCGCCATAATCTCCTTCGCTTCTACCAGCGAGTCCGCGCCGCCGCATATATCATCAACATAACTATTATTCTTCAGCAATTTAGCTGCCCGAGGAAATCTATATTGTTCATCACTAGCCAGTTGATGAAGACACCGAATCGCAACAAAGGGACTAGACTTTAAACCGTAAGTATTTGTGTTCAACTCGTAAACACATATGGGCTGGGATGGTGAGTCACGCCATAGGATCAGTTGGTACCTCCTGTCATCAGGATGGATCCACGTCTGCCTGAACATCATCTTCACGTCTGTGGTGAAGACCACACGATGCCACCGAAAATTAATAATAATAGCCGTTATGTCGTTTTGTAATCGTTCCCCGGAGTATAAGCAATCATTCAACGATACACCGCTATTTGTTTTTACGCTGCCGTCAAAAACAACCCTAATTTTACTTGAATCACCTGATTTAAAAACACCATGATGAGCCAAAAAATAATGTTCTTGACCAGAATTTATATCAAATTTTGAAACTGACATGTGTCCGAGATTGATGTATTCATTCATAAATGTAATATATTTTTCACCGAATTCCGGCTGACGTTTTATTCGTCTTTCCAAATTGACAAATCTGCTCATCGCTGTATTATAGGAGTCACCCAGTTTCACGTGATCACCAACAATAGGTAAACGAACCGTATATTTACCATCCTGGCCGCGTGATGTACCGGCGACAAACATTGCCTCGCACTCTATATCCGAAGGATCCGATATTTTAGCCATAGGTGTTTTTATATTATTTTTTGAATAAAACCATTTTAATGATTTCTTTTATATATTTTTTCCAATCGAATTGACAGATACATTTTTTCTCCTATACTTCAAAGTCAGTTGTATTTTTCAATACATATTGCCCCCTCATTAAGGCAAGCAAAAACATAAACAACAAATAAAACATAACAAACAAAGTTTAATCCATTGGCAACGGAATTAAGTTGTGTATGGATCGACGGTATGTTCCATTTTGAGTTTTAAGGTCAACCACTCTAACATTGTCATCAGGGCCCTTAATTACATTTATAATCCTAGCCATGGGCCAAGATGTAGGTGAAGTATTGTTCACCTTTATGAAAACTAAGTCACCTATTCTCAGATTTTCTTTCCTGAGCTTCCACTTGGTTCTGTTGAGAAGCGATGAGAGGTAAGACTTCCTCCATACATTCCAGAAATGCTGAGTAATCTGGTTACAACGTCTCCAGAAAGAAAGTCTATTGCTAGGTACGTCATAGTAATCCTTATCAGGTACGGCTGTTATTGATCTTCCAATAACTAGATGTGCCGGAGTTAGAAAGGTAAAGTCACTAGGATCATTTGTGAAAGGTGTTAATGGCCTAGAATTAAGAATTCCTTCTATTTGTACAATAACTGTATTGAATTCTTCATACGTTAAAGCTTCACTGCCGACAATACGCTTAAAGTGATATTTGAAAGATTTTACGCACGCTTCTACAAGTCCAGCAAACTGAGGTGAATATGGAGGAATAAATTTGAACTCAATGCCCTTGTTAGCAGAAAACTCTTGTATGCGTTTTCGAAACGCTTCAGAGGCGTGAAGCTCGTACATTTTCTTTAGCTCATTATCAGATCCCTTAAATGTGGATCCATTGTCACAAGAAATATTTTTGCAAATTCCTCGTCTTCCTATGAACCTCGTCAATGCTGATAGGAAGCATTCTGTAGTCAAATCAGAAACAAGCTCAAGGTGAATTGCCTTACTAGCGAAACATACAAAAATTGCTACATATCCTTTAGTGATAATCACACTGCGAACACGCGATTGCTTAATGTTGAATGGGCCACAAAAGTCCAATCCAATATTTTGGAATGTATGAGCTTCGTTTACCCTATTGTAAGGTAAAAAACCCATAATTTGTTCCGCGCATTCAGCTCTAAATCGGGTACATTTGACACAGCGATGTAATATTTTCTTTATTTGGCGAACTGCAGACACAATCCAGTATTTTTGACATAAGTTAGCATGAGTCAATTTCAAACCTGAGTGTAGACAATTCATATGTTCTCTTTCAATTATTAAGTCCGTTATATGAGAATTTTTTGCAAGAATTATCGGATGTTTTGTACTATAGGGAATACCGGCTTGCTGCAATCTGCCGCCCACGCGAAATACTCCGCTCTCGTCAAGAAATGGATCCAAAGAAACCAAATTTGATTTTACAGGCTTCTTTTGGCAAATATTTTTTATATCAACATGAAAGTTATATGACTGCGAGCATTTTATTACAGAAAGTAGAGAATTTTTGAGCTCTTCAGCAGACAAGTTACCCTTAAGCTGCTCAGTCGTGTACTTACAATTATGAATAAATCTTAAAACATAAGCCATGATTCTTTGTAATTTTGTCATGCTAGAATATTTTTCTAATAAAGATAACAACTCCGGTTTTTCTAGCGCAGTGGTTACATCATTTACGGTATTCAGTATGCAAATTTCAGATTCTTTACTTGGGATGGGCAAGGAAAACGATTTTTCTTTGAGAAATTGAGGGCCATTCCACCAAAGAGTGTCTTTGGAAAATTGGTCAGCATCTAATCCTCGCGATATAACATCTGCAGGATTTTCCTTGCTTCTGACATAATGCCAATTCTCCGAACTTGTATTTTTCTGAACTTCGCTAACTCTATTGGAAATATATATTTCCAATTTCAAAGGAGTTTTCCTAATCCATGCCAATGATATTTGCGAATCTGTGAACAAATAGATTTTAGATATATTTTCAAAATTTTCTTTCACTCTATGTACTAAACGTGAAAGCAAAACAGCGCTATTTAATTCCAGCCTTGGAATGGTTACTCTACCCTCTTTTGGGGCAATACGCGATTTGGCACATAATAACGTAACGTATATTTGATCTGCATGAACTGCACGCAAGTATACACAGCAGCCGTATGCGTAATTTGACGCATCACAAAATCCTATTATTTCTAGTCGTATAGCATTATGAATATTAAATGTACCGAGGTATGTAAATAGGACACATATTTATCAGGGAAGCAGCATATGTTAACCATTGTTCCTTTAAATCCTGAGGGAGAGGCGAGTCCCAGCAAAGTTCTCTCTGCCACAGTGCTTGTATGAATATCTTCCCCTTCACAATCACGGGTCCGGCTATACCTAGAGGATCGAAAAAACTATTCACGAAACTCAAGACACTGCGCTTGGTCGGTTGTACAGGCAAGCTTGACAAAGAGCAATGTATTCTGAAGCTATCTCCCTTCACCTCATAACCTATACCTAGCGTTTTCAAAATCAGTTCTTCACCCTGGAATTCATGATCTTCAAAGTGTTGTTTTTCTTTTGGAATACCCGATAACACCTCCATACTATTAGAACACCATTTATGCAATTCAAAACCTCCCATTTTTAACAAACTCACTAACTCGTTTCTTAACCTAATAGCTGAGTCGATGTCATGAGCACCGAACAAGAAATCGTCGACGTACGAACAATCTCGAACAACCTGTGCAGCCAGAGGATACCTGTCGTTATATAGATGTGCTAACTCTATTAAACATCTTGTCGCTAAAAATGGTGAACATGTCAATCCGTATGTCACGGTGTGTAGTTGAATGCATTTTAAACGTTCGTTTGAGCTTTCCCGCCATAATATATTTTGAAACGGTCGGTGTTCAGGGTGAATCATTATTTGACGATACATTTGTCGAATATCCGCAATAATTACTACAGGATGTTTTCTAAAAGCAAGTAAAATGTCAAATAGTTCCTTTTGATTTTTTCCACCACTATGAAGAACATCGTTTAGACAAATACCTTTATTAGTTTTCATGCTGCCGTCAAAAACAACACGAACCTTTGTCGTTCGTTTATCCTCACGTATTACTGGATGGTGAGCCATGAAGTACGAGGGTTGATCCCAACACAGCAGCTTCTTATCCAACTCTATAACTTTGGCATGACCTAACCGCACGTACTCATTGATGAACTCTTTATATTTAAAGAATAATGTTTTGTCACGTTTAAACCTAGCTTCCAAATTATAAAATCGCTTGGCTGCAATGTGAAATGATTGTCCTAGTTCAAAAGTATTAATATTAACCTTGAAGGGCATTTTCAACTGAAAGCGGTTATTTACCAACTCTACCGACTCAGTGAATATTTTTTCACACAGTTGCTCTGAGGTTTCATCATCAATAGAGTTGAGAATCGGTATGTCGTCATCAATACTGGACTTAGTCGTCAACATAGTAGCCTGTTTTGCTGAGTGCTGCCTAGCATTGCCTGATACAACGTGTCCAAATAAAGTGTTTTGTAGTACGAGTTGCCTTATCTTTATTTTTTCCGGTAAAAGCGATTCAAATAGCACTGAAGCATTGAGAAGCAACTGGACCTCACCTGGAACATAAAAATTGTCATCAGCCAACTGTATATATTTCGGTATATTAACATCTGTCATATCAATATTCTTTTGTGGCAGGCGATCAATAATTCCATGGACTAGAGAACATTTTATTTCTGTCACATAAATTCCTGACATCGATTCAATTTTGACAGTGACTGTGTGATTGACAGACTGAGAATTTTTTCCCAATCCGTTCACTACTACTCTTTCCTGTACAAATTTATGTTTCAGATTTGATGCAAAACTATAAGTGAGGAACGAGCCTTGGCTTGCAGAATCTAAAATTCCTCGTGCAACATGGTACTTTCCGTTTGCGTCAATTACTTTTACCTTTACTGTAGGTAACAACACGTCAGACCAATAGTCATTGTTCAGCAAAGTTTGAGAACATGCATGTGGAATTTCCGCTTGTTCTATGAGGAGGATCGGTCCGTTTTTGGACGAAGGCCGCCCTCCGTCCGTCCCCTACAGCGGAGCGACACTCTCCGGATGGACCATCTCTGAAGTTTCAGGTTGATGAAGAACCGTCGCATGTTTCTCATTACAAGTTTTGCATTTTATATTCAGCCTGCACTTACCAGGATGCTTGTTTAGACACATCTTGCACAATTCAAACTTACTTACATGCTCAATACGATCATCCACAGGGAGATCCTGAAACTTAGAACATTTATAAGTTCTGTGATCGCCTTCGCACACCGTACACAGCAGGTTTATTTTTTGTTGATCATTACACTTGTTACCACCAGCCTGGTATCCTCCCTTCTTTTCGTTTTTTGAATACGAAGGTGCCTCCGCGGCCGCGATGCTGCTCGAACTCGACTCGAGAGCCATAGCTCTCTTCTCAAGAAAACAGAGAAGGATACCGAGCGTAGGCAATTTCTTATTATCTATTTCGCTATAATACAGCCGTTTTGTGTATTGGTCAAGTTTTCTTAGAATTATATTTATTAAAATCATATCCCATGAATCCGTCGGTTGCTCTAAATTCTTTAAAGCACTCAAGTTCTGTTTGATTGTCGAAACCATCTGTCGCAGTTGAACTGCAGAACCTTTTATGGGACTTATATCTATGATGGCAGACACGTGAGTGCTTATGAGAAGCGATTCATTGTCATATCTATCTTTCAATATTTCCAGTGAGGCCGAGTACGACTCGCTCACAAGTGGTAGATTGTTTATAAGATCGTGAGGCTCCCCCGATACATAACGCTTGAGGTAATACAGTTTCTGCACCTTAGATAGGCTAGCATTACTGCCGATTATTGCAGTAAATAACTCTATGAACGACCTATAGTCTGTCAGATTACCTGTGAAGGTCTTGATCTCTACCGGTGCCAATTTACACAAAGAACCACGCGATTCTTGCTCTGATTTGCTGATTGCGACCTTTCCTCCTTCTTCTTTGGAAAGCAAACGTTCGATGGTGGTCTGCACGGCGAGGCAGCGCTCGTCCAGCTCGTCCACCTCCAGCAGCAGGCTCGCCTCCTTGTCCGGCACCAATGCCGCCAGCTCCGACGTGGTTCCGCAAAGCTGCTGTAATGCCTCATCCAGCCTCTTGCGTCTCACCCGCAGCCCGTTTTCATCGATTAAAATCTGCGTTCCTTGTTCCGCAACAAACTTTTCTATTCTTGTTATTTGTGATTTGCACTGAGTGCGTTGATTTTTTATTGCAGCGATTTTCTCAGCCATTTTGCCGGAGAACCTTTTTTACTGAAGATCCCAATGTATATGGGAGCACGACACACTGCCACGTGTGACGTTCACTCGTGGCCACAAAAAGCCTGCACGGCGTGTACTCACCACCTAGGGTTCATCTTCGTTACTTTTCGCTCTGCTACCAATGTTTTTATATTATTTTTTGAATAAAACCATTTTAATGATTTCTTTTATATATTTTTTCCAATCGAATTGACAGATACATTTTTTCTCCTATACTTCAAAGTCAGTTGTATTTTTCAATACATAGGAGGCTCTTCCGTTTTCCAAAACCTCTCAACCGCTTCTGTGAGAGAAACACCGCTGAAATGGTTATTATTTTCCGTTAATAGTTGCGGCTGAACGACTGACTCACTATCACCGATCGGGCACATAATTACCGAATCAAAAATAGTACCCAAGGCATAAGGGCCATTAGGACCTAACTGTATTTTAGAACCGTCTAAAATAATTCCGAGTACATCCGCACCGAAAATAACATGCACTTTACATGTAAACCTAAAAGTATTATCCGCTAATATTAAATGTTTAAAATTAGCCGGTAGTCCCTGTGCATAAACATCGTTGCTAGGCAACCGAGAAGTTAGTTTTTTCATAACAGCCGCCGTGATTGTTAGCACAGGAACATGCCTGCGTTCCGGTCGAAAAGTAATATTAACGAGAGAGTGACACGAATCACCCTTAATTCCGCCGATGCCTACAATAGGCACAGAGGAGTTATGTCGTCGCAGGCCGAGTTCCGATGCCAGATCACTCCGTATAAAAGATGCCTGCGCACCAGAGTCCAGTAAGGCCCGTGCCTTAATAAATTTTCCGTGAACTGATTTTAACTCTATTATGGCCGTGGGTAACATTACATTATTTTGTAATTTTAATGATGCGACGACATTCTCCGGTAGTTGCTATGCAGAGGTAGAGTAGCCTGCTCTACCTCTGCCGCCGCCGCCGTCGCCGTCGCCGAGCTCAGCATCGCGACGCTGCGGGGGTTGCGCACATGTCCTAGGTTCCATTTCCCGCCCGCTAGGTACGTGTTCGTCCGAGTTCCGTCGAGGTTCAGTCCTAGGCGAGGACCGATTTTGAGAACCGGAAAAAGTACAAATAATTTTGTTGTGTCCGTAACCATTGCACAGTGCGCACCGAACCTCCGGATGCACGCACCGAGCCGCCGTGTGATCACCGAAACATTTAAAGCACAGTCCGTTTTTACTAACGAAATCTTTTCGTTCGTTAGTATTCTCGCGCCTGAAGTTGTAGCATTCTGTGATCGTGTGCCCTGAAAATGAACAAAATGCACACTTCCACGATGTCGCTGCGAGATGCACTGCAGTTGTGCCGCGCGCTCCGCCACCACCGCGCGCTCCGCCTCCGCCGCGCGCTCCGCCTCCGCCGCGCGCTCCGTCGCCGACGCGCGCTCCGCCACGCGCGCCGCCTCCGGAGCCGCTCGGGTTCCGGACCGTGTCCGTATTCGCTTCTAGTTCCGAAGACAGGGAGGAGGTGTCTAGTAGTCTGCACTCCTCTTGAAGAAACGATATGAATTTCTCAAACGTGGGCAATTTCTTTGGATCCGTGCCGTGCGATTGCTCGAACCGAGTTTTTATGTTCAGTGGAACCTTATTCACACTGATGTGGAGTAGAATGTAACTCCATTCTTTCACCGGGAGACCGAGATTTTCGAGCGAACGCGTCGATTCTAACAGAGGATTTAATAATTGGGTGCGCAAGCACTGCCGTGTAACATTTGGTAAATGTAAAATCCGTGAAATGTGTGTGTCCGCCAGAAGCCGAATATTCTCATATCGGCCTTTCAGGATTTCCAGTGCGATATCAAAACTCGCGTCCACCATTGCCAGATGACCGATGAGGCCCTTTGGTTCACCAGTTAAGCTGGTGAGCAAATAGTGAAACTTTTCCGTGGCTGAGATATCCGTTCGCGACTTCACGAGCGAAGAGAATAGGCTTATAAAGCCTGTCCAACCAAATGCGTTTCCATCGTACGTAGGCAAGTTTATTGGCGGCAGTCTCGCTACTCGCCCGCCCTCCGAGGGTTCCGTTGGACGATCGTCCTTGAAGCTGAAGCTGGCCGCTTCCATCTCGTTATACCACAGAGTTGCTTCCTCATATTGAGCGTCGTAGCTCCCAGTCACTTCCTCGTCAGTGTGCGCGATGAGAATATTCTCATAAGCATCCGTGAACTTGGAGTAATGATCCTTCAGTTTCCGTAATCTAGCCGTAATTACCGGAGTAGATTGCAATTGCCCTTTCACCATCTCAGCCGTAGCCTTTAGCCACGTGTACTCCAGTTTAAACCGTACTTCCAAAGCTCTCGCCATTGTGGTATCTAAAATAAACCGAAATTACAAAGTATGAGGTGTTACCTACAAACGCCTCCGAATAATAATTGTTTACAAACGAAACAAACCGCGTAAGAAACCGACCGAGAAATATAACACTGTCATTGCCGAGTGCCAACTGACTGTGTTCGATTTTCAAATCGAAATATTATCTACCGGTCTAGATAATTATTCCAGGCAACATACAAATTAAAAACCGAAAGAGAAAAATAAAAAACTAGGAATTATTTTCCCAGCCAGTATCAACCGACCGTATTTAATATTCTATCTAGGCGACCGACCGAAAGTACCATGTGAATGCAATAGATGGCACGACTGAGGCGAACTAAATTTTTCCGAATAAATGCCATTACCTATCAAACTAGAAAATTTTGAAAAACCGAGATGCCTACCTACTCACCTAGATTTAGACCTACATAATGTATGAACACCTAACCGAAAGGGCTGATTCCGATTTCAATAACGCGACAATATTTCGCGAACCGTATCCGTCTGCGAAAAAGGACCAAAAGTATGTCTCCGATAAAGTGGACTGTATTTTAATTTGAGGAGTTCATGGAACTGTCCGACCAAAACATCTAATGGATAAGGTGTAAACTCACCCGAACGCGAGGATCACCCTTCCACCAGCTGCTCCTGGTCGACCAGATCCGTTGTCAGACTGCTCCAGCCTGCCGTTCCGTATTGGTCTTGAAAGTCCGATCACCACCGTGAAGTCACCACGCCACAGAACCACCGAGCACAGTGAAATGTTGCCTTCCGAACCGCGCTACCACATCAGCACGCAGCATCCGACCGAGCCGAGAGCGATCCTCTTTGCCGAGAGCGATCTCCGAGACGTCCTTCTTGACAGACCGCCGAGGACGGAACCCTGTTGTCCGCCTTACCGCTAGGGCGCGACACCATCGCGCCGAGATACATTTACAGCAATATACAAAAGAGGTTTTGGCCGAAACAGTTCTCGTGGCGCGTGCCGTCGAGACCCTCGGTGCGTAGGCACCAGAATCAAAAGAGTTCATCGACAAGCTGGGCGATATGCTTGTCGACAAGTCTGGTGACCCACGTGCCAAGGCTCATCTCGTACGGCGAATTAGCCTCGAAATTCAAATGGGAGCCAGTGTGCTGGGTACTGCTGGGACGATGACGACGGTCGAATTAGATGAAATTGTTGTACTGTAATATTATGTTTTTTAGTTTTAATTTATTTTAGTTTGGTTTTATTCATATCCATAGTATAAACTGAGTGCATGCTGTTGATTACTAGAATACCGAAGTAGCTGTCGGACTAGTCTCAGCGGCTGAAACTATGCTGAGTCCGCTGTACGGAGTTACGCGAACAGGCCCCCCAGGCCCCAGATTGATGTACATATAGTATACATAAATACAACGAATTTCCACGAGTCGCGGTCCCTAAATTAACTTTATCGTGAAACTCTATCAATGGTCTTCTTTCTTGCTTGTGTTTAGATCTAACATTAACTCCGCATCAGCATTCTGGAAGGAATGCGAGGAAATTCCGTCCGAACTTTGCCCCGCGGTTCTCTAATCGAGCGATCGAGGTGTGCGGGCAACTCCCCTACTCTCCTACACGTACCTACCTACCTACTAGGCTTACAGCCGTTGTTCCCGCAGCAGCTACGCTCGCGGGGATATTTTAACCTTTAACTTGGGTGTCTGACAGACACCGTCGAGGGTTAATGCACGATATTTTTTAATCTTTTCTTTATATAAGTTTTTCATTTTCAGTAGGTACCTTCCTGTTATGTGGTCTTCGCACTGAATAGTACGAAGGACAAAATTGAGATGGCCGCAGAATTGTTGCGTGTTACAAGATATACCTAGGTATACAGAAATGTTTGAGATACACTTGCACATTCAAATATGTCTGAAAGACCGTCACATCAGTAGTTGCGTAGTCTCTCTGTATGTCTGCTTGTGCCATCGTAGCTCCCAAATGGATGTGCCGATTTTGAAGCCATTTTTGTTTTTATCTTATCAGTTAATGACGTGTAGTTGGTGGGGGCTAGGAATATTCTAGCGTATTGTTTTCTAACTGATTATATGGTTGATTTTGTTCGAAGGTTGAGGAACCAGCATTGCTTCCGTAAGATCCTCCATTAATTTCTCAACCGTGTGCTCAGTGCAAAGACATTAAACTTTGGCTTTGACGCATCTTCTAACCTATCCTATATTCCTATATTCCTATATCCAACGAGCCCAAATATGGTGGATTTATCATGTGTAGTTTAGGAGTTCCTATGGCTTCCTTCCGGCTCCATCATCAGGACCCTGGAAATAACATATGACGAGTACTTGCGAAGACAAATCCAACGAGCCCAAACACGATGGGCTTATCATGTGTAGTTTAGGAGTTCCTATGGCTTCCTTCCGGCTCCATCATCAGATCCCAACTAACCTTTTCCTTATCCCGACTTTCTCGTGTCGCTCAGCGACAATATTTTTTCGAATTCCGTAGATTCATTTTCAATGTGCTCGATAGTCGTGTAAGGCACGAAATCTGTGAATTTTTATTTAAGTATAATTAGATTGATTTTTATAGTTAACCAGCTTTTGCCCGCGGCTTCGCTCGCGTGAAATTCGTATTTCAAAGGAAGAAAGTAAGTAACAAAGACCGATCTACATAAAGGTGAACGATAATCTCAACTAAAGTAAGTTACTAACGGCGAGGCTTCTGGCTGAGCTGCATTCTGGAAGACAATAAACCTTCTCGAAGAAAGTAAGTAACTAACCTTTTCGAAGAAAGCAAAGTAACAGAGGGCGAGGCCGAAGGCCGAGCTGCGTTCAGGAAGACGATAACCTTTACGAAGAAAGTAAGTAACAGAGGGCGAGGCCGAAGGGCGAGCTGCGTTCAGGAAGACCATAAACCTTCTCGAAGAAAGTAAGTAACTAAGGGCGAGGCCGAAGGCCGAGCTGATTTCAGTTGATCCGCTACGGCAGACTGACAGATGTTGCCTTATATAATAAGAAATAGAGTGTGAGCGAGAGCGGCGCGTGCGTCTCTCTGTCTGTCTGTCTGTCGGTGTGTAAGATGATCGCGATAGAGATTTCGTTTCTCTCGCTCGACTCGCTTCTATTTCTCGACGTACACCTACGTCATAGAAGCCGCCGCGCGGCTCTTCGGGATCTACACTCTCGGTCGAAATGCGACGCTTACTTTTATGTGGTATTGTTCAATCCGACTGGATTGGTACTACCGCACTGGCAGGTGCATTGAAATTGCTATGAAAACTAGCTCGTGTCTTCCGCCAGTGTTGTCGGCTCGACAAAAGGAAAGTAAGGTAAGCTACTGGCATGGCAACTCATTGGATTGGGATTTGACTTGGTGAAGACTTGGTGAATCAGGTGCCGTGTCTTCATTGCGGTGGTACCAATCCCCTCTGGTTAAACCCTACCGCCTAGTAGGGTTCAGTCTCAACGGCCGAACGCCGAGATATCTCCCCGCCGCCGCCGCCGCCCGCCCCGCCGACCTACTGAGGTCGACGGGCGGCGGCCGGGCTGGGTGATGTGATGACTAATCTTGAACT
The DNA here is from genome assembly GCA_946902875.1 of Nematopogon swammerdamellus. Taxonomy (NCBI): domain Eukaryota; kingdom Metazoa; phylum Arthropoda; class Insecta; order Lepidoptera; family Adelidae; genus Nematopogon; species Nematopogon swammerdamellus. Next base: position 305,249 of record OX336361.1, read on the forward strand.
GAAATCTCAAACCCAACATAAGCTAGATGCACTGCATGCATCGTGCCTGCATCTACATAATGCAGCGGCATATCGAAGTGTAGGAGCTGACTGAACACGCCGTCACAGATTACTTAATAGTTACTTCGTAACAGATAAACCACTCCATAGAAAAAGTTCCATACCTTCGGCTTTAATAGCCTACTGTTTTACGTCGCCAATCGTTGCGTGCGAAAATGTACCTAAACGATCGAGTGTAAAGTGATTATTGCTTTGCAGCTGCGCGCAGTTGCGTGGGCGAGCGTGTAGGTATGCTTCGCGCGGCTGACGAATTTCCACTGAATTAGACCGCCGGCGCACACTGGTTCGGTCCATAGGTCAAAAATAAAAAAAACATTTCTTTAATATCCAAATTGTTTCGATTGCATTATTTTATTCAATGGCAACCCTTCATGGTGCAATATAAATAAAAGTCCATAAATTTTTTTTTCACTCTGTTTTCGTCACTCGAAAGTGCAACAACTGATAAGCCTACAGTCAAAGTTATTAATTAGCCGTAATAGTGTCCTGTTTGTGTCGTTTTTTCAAGAAATTCTCTCGCTTGAGCTAATCCGCTCATTATGAATATCCAAGAAGCAGGTATGTAGATTATTTCTGTATTATTTTGACAAAGTTTGAGTTAAGGACTTTTTGTTCAAAAATGTTAATATATTTATCAAATAATTCGGTATTTTTTTTTTAATTGTACATTTTTATCAAGAGATAAGTTTTGAGGCAACTCACTGCTACTCATATGTCTTACACTAAAATTTAGCTCAAACCTTCCCCTTTAAGAGCATGTATGTCAATTTGTGCGAAAATGTGCGAGTTTCGAGCTTGAGGCCCATAAGTGGACCCGTATTTTTGTTACTTTTGATGAGGCGTTATCTATCTACAGGTTCATTCATCTTTGGGCTGTGCTGTAGAAAGAGGCGGGTGGCGGGGGAAGTGGAGGAGGGGGGAGGGGGGTTCGTTTGGGGTATACTCCCCCCCCCCCCTGCGGATGGGGAAGGGGGAAGTGGGGGAGGCAAAAACGTAATATGACTCAGTGAGGGGTGACGGGGTATAGGAGGGGCTGCTATGCTAAGGGGGAGGGGGATAAGTATCTGCTGAATACTCTCCCCCCCCCCCCCTTCATTGAGATAATTATGCACTTTTCGGTACTTATCAGTTTACTACACAAAAAATAAAATATAAAAAAACTTAGGATTGCCTCTCCTCCGGCGCTGCGGGAAGTGCAGCCCCTCCGTCCTTGCATAACAAAGCGCAGACACCCATGCTCGCCTCCGCAGCTTCGGCTCACACGGGTGCCTGCGCTTTATTACAACAGACGGGGGCTGCACTCCCTCCGCGCCTCTGGCTTATAAAAACACTCTAGGGAATAGCCATACTAACAGGTTATGTCGGGGCGGTGAATTTTGTACTAAATTTTAAATTTCACTAATATTTGGACATCTTAAAAAAATGGCCAAAAGTATAATTTTCCGACAAATAATCGGCACGATCGAAGGGAAGCACTGACACGGCACCTAGTTCACTCGGTGTTATGGGCTGACATCACGGATGTTATAGGTGATATAGCCAACCGTGTCAGTTTCCATAAAAAAAATAAAAAATAATAATAATTCTTTTTGCTAATAATTCCTTAGACCCTCACCTACCATTCCCAGCTACCAGCAATCTTCTACTAAACCCGCCTCTTTCTACAGCGCACCCAATCTTTGTTCCAGGGCCGAGCCGCGATATCAAACGCGCTGATATTTTTATTATTTGGCATAGCATAAAGAAGGCCAACGGTTCAAGTAAACATAAGGAGAGATATGAAGGGGTTCTGAGGGCCTTCAAGGTTACGGATAACTCTTACAATTTCAATCGAACGCTTAAACTTTGCAAAGCGTTTTTGTCAAGATAAGTGCAAAAGAAATGAAGCGAACTTTCTTAGTAAGCATGGCGATTGGGTAAATGAGTTCGAAAACTTTGGTGACACTTCTATAGATGCAACACCAATTTTATTTACGAGTTCTATGACGTTTCGATTTTTGTACTTGGTTGAAATATCCTAAAATAGTATTTATGTAAACTTAAACAATTTAGATTAACGTTTCAATAATAAAAAGTTCCAATATCGCGGTGCTTATATTTTTGACCGCTCCTCCCATACAAACGGAACCAGTGTGCGGCGGCCCGCTGGGCGGTAGGTAGTTAGCGAGCGCAAGTACATAGAGTGCGTGAGGCCTGACACCGTGACACCGTGCGTGCGCCGACAATCTTCCTTCCCCGCGTGACACCGGACAGACTGCATGCAGTACATCCAGCTTATGCTGGGTTTGAGCATAGGACGCTCTTGTTGCAGCAGGTACGACGAGGCAGTGCGGGGATCCCCGCGACGCCGCCGCCGCCGCCGTGCCAACTCTGGGCGTATCTGGTCCTCAGACGCGATAACGTATTCAGCTCAGCGCCGCCTATCGCCACTGTTCGGAAATTAAATCCTCACTCGTCCCGACGACAACTCTCCTTCCACGCCACTCTCGTCTCTATACACGCTCGCATAGAGCTCCTATTACCGTGCACACTCTACAGAATATATTATTTATGTATCGTTCCTTCGATGTAGATGTTCCGAGGAAGCTGAATCACGAGTTTGATCTTTAAGAAAAAGGGCTTAGGTCGGTTTTTAGATAGCACGAGGAAGTAAATTGAGTAAGGGGAGAGAGAGTGTGAGTGTCGTTGAGTAAATTTGAAATCTTTTGTTTTTGTAGTAAGTGCGAGTTCTCTTTAAGTTTTGTTTTAGTTGGAGTTTTAATGAGTTCGGATCCTTTGAGTTCCGTCAAAGCGTTGACTTTGGTAATGCTAGGAGGAAATAAGGGATCCCTGGAGCCCACCCCGCCCCGCCCGCGACAGTAGCAGGACGAGAATTAAGTGTCCTTCGGCTTAAGTGTTAATGCTGACTTGTAAAGACACTTCTAGCTCCCACTCGGAGTGTAATCCAAAACTTGGCTTTTTGCTAAGTGTCTGGGTCGCATTCATTTTCTCACCGACGAGCGAAGTGGAGGGAGAGCCTCAGAGATTATTGTCGAACGAGCGAACTCGCTCGTTCGACAATAATCGAGCGAGCGCGAGAAGCAGGTTGAAGAACTTAACTGCCTCGTGTAGGATACCTACACAGGTGTCGGGGAGTTAAATAAGTCCTATAATCAGAGTTATTATTATCAGAAATATTGTTTTTTATATGAAACATTCTAACGAATACAAATTAAAACTAATTCCGATAACACATAAAGTTATCAATATTCCATTGAGCTGGATGCGTATGGTTCGTAGCGATTTTTATGTTTCCGTACACCGTATGCAAACATATTTCTAAACCTACGTCGTCTGTCTGTCTGTCTGCTGTATCATTGGAACCGTTTATGGTAGCCGGTTGAAATTTGACAGAATATGTGTTATTTATTATGGCGGATATAACAACAATTAATAATAAAAAAGAGAAAATGTTTTTTTAACGATTTTTTTGTTGGGGGGGGGAGGGGGATTTTTTTGTTAGACATTCTTTTTTTTATGACAAAACAGCTTCACTCACGGTTCTTCCGAGCTATGTGGCTCGACGTTTCGGGCCAAGCGTATGGCTCATCCTCATGAGCACTCTGCCTAGTGCGACGGTTGGCAGAGAACTGTCAGATCTTCGTCCGTAGTTGACGAAGATTGTAGCTGTGGCCTGCTGTGGCTGTGGTGGTGTATAGCAAAACGGTTACAGCAGAAAAGCACTGATACCTCACGAAAATACATCTCAACCCGTACAACGCGCCGACAGACAGAGAGCATTTTTACCGTACGTCCGTGAACTGACAAATAAAATAGGGAGGAGACTAAACGGTAATACCGCCGGCGGCGGGAGGCAAGCCTCCAAGCACACCGGCGGGTGCAGGCCGTGGCTACGGAGCTCTCCGAGACGACGACGCGAGGCAAGCTACGAGCGATAGGTGGTGGTACTAGACACGTAGGCCACCACCACCCCCATCTCGGAGAGCTTCGTATCCACTCTGGTAAACTACAGCACAACACCGACCACCACGTTTCGGAAAGTATTCGAACAAGATTCAATCGATCAAGCAGCAAGTAAGGCACGAAGACCCACCTGCTGCATGACTCGGTGGAAGTACCGTGCCAAGGTGAGAGGTGGCGATTCTGTCGCCCTTTAGCACGGCATCTTGTCCTTATCCCTTAGTCGCCTTTTACGACATGCATGGGGAGATATACAGTGGGGCTATTATTTATACCGGCCCCAATAATACAAGTTGTTAATGAAATAAATACAATATTAATCAATGTATACGTGCAGCGGTATGCAAGGCGACACTGAAAAAAATTATAATAACAGAAGCTCGAAAAACATCACTGAGAACGACGAAGCGAAAGAAAAGCTAAAAAGCAAATAAAATAGGTAAATAGCTAATGAAATAATATTCCCTTTGATGGATCCATTTGTAGCGATTTCAAAAGAAAAGTCAACAGCTCGCAGAGCGCGGCGGCGGCGGCTGAAGGCTTTGCAAACTTGTCCCTCACCCCTCCCTCCTCGCTCCCTCGCTCGCAGCTCCTCTCAATCAAAACACCAATTTAACGTGTCTAAGCTTTATTGTCTCTAAGTACATACACGATACATTCTACATTACATATTCATCTCTTCACTTCTCTCCCTCTGCTATTATAAAGGGCAACGTCTGTCTGTAGCGGATACATTCGGAAGCGGATGAACAGATTCCGTACTCTTACCAATATGGTATCAAGCATTTCGAGTTGATTAAAGGCTATTGAAAACATAGCATTGACATGGCACCTAGTTCACCAAGGTGTTATGGGCTGACATCACGGTTGTTGTAGGTGATGTTACTAACTGTGTCGTTTCCATAAAAAAAAGAAACCAAGTGTGAGTCGAACTCGCGCACCGAGGGTTGCGTACCACCACACCACACAATCGATGAAAGTAACTAAGGGCGAGGCCGTTACCTACCTTGTGCTCGATCTTCGGAGTCGCCTTTAGTTACTCTTCTATGATTCGTTGCTTCTGTGGAGAAATAATATCGTTTACCTGTTGCTTACTTTATTCGAGAAGGTTTATCATTTACCTGAACGTAGCTCGGCCTTCTTTCTTACTAAATTACTTATGTACTTATTTTTTCTTTAATACGAATTTCACACGAGCTAAGCCGCGGGAAAAGCTAGTATAAATAAATAAGACTTGAAAATGGAACATGATTGGTCATAATAACTAAAACGTTGACTATCTCAAAACTACTTTTTTAAGATGTTCCTTTTATATTTGTGTTTTGTTTACCAAAATAATTATTTCGAAAATCACGACGCACCTAAATAGAAACTCACAGATTTCGTGCCTCACACGACTATCGAGCACATTGGAAATTAATCTACGGAATTCGAAAAAATATTGTCGCTGAGCGACACGAGAAAGTCTGGTTACGGAAAAGGTTAGTTGGGTTCTGATGATGGAGCCGGAAGGAAGCCATAGGAACACCTAAACTACACATGATAAGCCCACCGTGTTTGGGCTCGTTGGATTTGTCTTCGCAAGTACTCTTGTCATATATGATGTCCAGGGTCCTGATGATGGAGCCGGAATGAAGCCCAGTCGGAGAAAATTCGATGATTTCCGATAGAAATTATATTTCCTACTCATATTGGCTAGTGCGCTATGTAATTATAAGCTGTGCTAAACTTTAACTTAATGTAACAATGCCGCGGGATGAGCGGAGCCGCCCGCACAACCTGTATAATATGCTATAGTACGTCTCGACCGTGGCGTCTCGTCGCGTCGCGTGGCGTGGCGCGGCGCGGCGTGGCGTGTTGGAGTGTAGAAAGTCTTGGAGTGTGATGTACAATTAGACGCACAAGAGTTGGGACTCGAGTTTGCGCAAATATGACGCCTCGTTTTATAACGAGTCGCATCATACGGGCGCGTGCAGATCTTACAATCTGCCAGAGCGGACAGCAGGCCGAGTAGTATCGATCGATCGCCTCACTTGCCGCGTTCGATGCGTGAATTTGTTGAATGAGCACATCTTGCCCCGCCTCTGTGGAGTTTCCAATTCTACTATTAAAATAATAATATAAACTGAGGCATTCGGTCCTATACTAATTTAACAATATACAAATACACACAAAAACATACATAATAACCCAAATAGCCCAAACACGGTCGATTTATCATGTGTGGTTTAGGAGTTGCTATGGCTTCATTCCGGTTCCATCATCAGGACCCTGGACATCATATATGACAAGAGTACTTGCGAAGACAAATCCAACGAGCCCAAACACGAAGGGCTTATCATGTGTAGTTTAGGAGTTCCTATGGCTTCCTTCCGGCTCCATCATCAGACCCCAACTAACCTTTTCCTTATCCCGACTTTCTCGTGTCGCTCAGCGACACGAGAAATCATTTCCAATGTGCTCGATAGTCGTGTGAGGCACGAAATCTGTGAATTAATTTTTTCAAAAAGGTCGAACTACAGGGAAACCCCTAAAGGCCGTGACAAACGCCAACGACCTTGAGCATTCGGGAATTCTACATAATGTACCATGCGACTGCTAATTTCGCTTCGCACGTTCAAGTCACATTTAGCGTAGTTTGTCGCTATCAGCCTAAAGAGTTGATGGTTCGGGGTTCGAATACCACTTTCGTATGTTTTTTTTTTTTTGCTTTTTTATTATTTTAATTATTAAAATGATTGTGGCTTATGTAACTGATGCGTGATTCTAATTTTTTATTTTTTATTATTTTACCTAAATAACATTTTATTGTAATTTCTTCCAAATTATTTTAGTTCATGTACTTACCACTTTTTATAAAAATCTAAATAGACTATCGATGAAAACTAAAATAAAAATAGGTAGGTAGGTAATAGGTAGATAGGCATTTAGGTATGTATGGCAAATATCATAGCAACATAGGTACCGGCCGGCGCGCGCGGCGCGCGCGGCGGCAGCATGGCACGGTGCGGTGAGGTGCGGTGCGGTGCGGTAACTCAGTAGCAGCGTGCCACTCACGCATGCAAGCAAGCAATAACAAGCCGCTCCTCCGCGCCGCGCCGCCGCTCCTCCGCGCCGCGCCGCGCCGCCGCGTCGTCTCCGCTCCGCGCCACCACCCACAGTGCCGCCGCCGCCGCCGCCCCCGCTCCGCAGCGCGCCGCTGTTGCTAGGCTACTTTTATTTAGGCACGGTTCTATAGTCCTTGCATCTCAAGCGCAGACAGCGTTATACCACAGTACCTATTAGTTATTCTGTGGTTATACCAACGAAAGCCATGCGTATAACGCCCCGTCAAGTTACGTACCGGAGCGTATACTGATAGATACCACAGAAGAGAGATATTACTGATACGGTCGTACTGTATACTGGTACGGAAAATGACACGGTGGCAACATCACCTACAATACAACATCCGAGATGTCAGCTCGTAACAACTGGTGAAGTAGGTGCTATGTCAGTGCTTTTCTTCGGTCGTACCGGCTTCACTGAACTGGACGGAAAAAAAGAAGGGAGTCATATCCCGAAATAGTTTGTATTTTCCGTCCAGTTTAGTGTAGCCGGCACGACCAAAGGGAAGCACTGACATGGCACCTAAGTTCACCCGGTGTTATGGGCTGACATCACGGATGTTATAGGTGATATAGCAAACTGTGTCAGTTTACATAAAAAAATCCCTCAGTCGCCTTTTACGACATGCACGGGGAGAGATGCAGTGGGGCTATTATTTTAAATTACCATCCCACACGGTACAAATATACCTAACCTACCTATCTTTTTTCCATTCGATCCAAACACAGAAGACAGAAATGACGACCGACACGCGGGCGCAGCAGGGCAGGAGCGAGCAAGCGAGCCCGGAACTAAAATTGTATCTAGTATTGAAGTGCCTGCTAAATTGACGAAAGCAAAAATTTTACCCTTCCGACGGAAGAATTACGTCAATAATTTCATGTAGGCGTTTTTTGTTTTTTATTTTTATCTCCTTTCGTGGATAAAATAATAAAAAAAATTGAATAGAGTTTTCTCAGAGCTTTGTGACCTTTGAATCGGTGGTATTGTAAAATTGTAATAATACACACATACTCAGATTTTCAAAAATTCATGCTTTTTTTATATATTTTTAATTTTATGTTTATTACTTACTTTTACTCATTATTAAAAAAACCAGCAATGCACTTTGTTGGTAAGGAACCAAAATATAGGTTGGTATTTTTTTAATTTTCTGAATGTGTGTCAATTGGTCAGTTTTGGACCTTCTTTGTCGCACTTTTTGCATGTTTTGCGTATTTGGCGTTTGTCACCGCCTTAACCCGATCGTCTTTGTTTTAGGCTCAAATTGTAGCTGATTAAACTGTCCAGAGGAGTTTTTCTCAGATTTTTTATATCATTCTTCGTTTCCAAAATATCGAGAGCCAAATTCAAAAATTCGAAAAAAATTTAATTATTTTTTTCACTATTTCGGCCATCACTTTTTTCGTTTTTTACTTTCTCGAATAATTCTTTTTGCACCTTACAGCTCTCATGAATACGCGTCCTTTGAGCCTTTTTTGAATATCATATCCCAACTCTCCGAGATATAAGGGGATCGCACTTTTTCGTGAAATCGGGGCCTATACTGGAACGAACCAAAAGACATTTTCAATGTCAAAATGCAGATCAAATAGATTTGTATCTCTGCCGCCTAACGAAGAGAGGCGGGCGAGGTGCGCGGTGCGCCGCGCGCCGGCCGTGCGCGACAACTCGCACTAATATTGACTCGCAACAAATTCCAAGAATTCCGAGAACACGAGCCAGCGCCGACCGAACCGCCACGCCACGACAGAGAGACGCGAAACGACACGACACGACGCGACACGACACGACACGACACGACACGACACGACACGACACGACACGACACGACACGACACAGCGCCCTCGCGCACACCAACCACGCGCCTATATGCGATTTTTTGTATAAAACATTTATGTACTCAATGCAAAAAACAAAATCATAAAAAATCCTTTAATAATCATATTCATACAATTCGTCAATAATATTGGAAATAGCACCGACCTGCGTCGATACAGTTCAGGAAGCGGTGTTTCCAGGCCTGGAAGGCATCCGGGACCGGGATGTCCTTTAGAGATTTCATGATTGGTAAAGTGTACTGTACCCATATATATATATTTTTATGGAAACTGACACGGTTGGCTACAGCACTTACAACATCCGTATTGTCAGCCCATAACACCGGGTGAACTAGGTGCCACGTCAGTGCTTTTCTTTGGTCGTGCCGGCTACACTGAACTGGCCGGAAAACACGAACTATTTACATAGCCGTTTCGACCGACCTTTCATTCAGTACCAACCCGGGCGGGTTAAATCCTACCCCCTAGTAATATAACCCACTCCATCTCTCTCCGTGCATATCGTAATATCAGGACAAGATGCAGTGCGGGCGATAGTGACAGTGGTGGCTTACTTGATACTTAATAGAAAGACAAAAATTAATAAAAACGTTTATTCAGATAAAAAATGATCGAAGAATAAAAACTATATAACCGGCACGACCGAAGGGAAGCACTGACATGGCACCTAGTTCCCCCGGTGTTATGGGCTGACATCACGGATGTTATAGGTGATGTAGCTAACCATGTCAGTTTCCATAAAAAAAAAACAACTATAAAATAACATAAGTAAAATAATCAAAATGTAAAATACATTTTGTTTTTAGCTGGAAGGGAGCAGACACAACATGATGCATATACAGGTAAGTATATACAGGTAAGTATAGTCTCGGGTCCTTGAAAAGAGGTGTGAATAGGCACCTGTCAGGCCGGCATGGCATTCGCAACCCCCGCGTACGACTGAAAGCCCATGGGCGTCGTTTGATACCTTATAGGTTGTGTCGCGCTTTCTATATAAGAAAAAGGTAGTTTTTTTTAATGGAAACTGACACGGTTTGCTACAATATCATCTACAACATCCGTGATGTCAGCCCATAACACCGGGTGAACTAGGTGTCATGGCAGTGCTTCCCTTCGTTTCATGTCGGCTACACTGAACTGGACGGAAAAAATGAACTATTTACATAGTTGCGACTAAGTCTCCCCCTTATCTTTAAAATAGATAGTGGTCGGTGTTGTGCTGTAATTACCTGAGTTATTGCAGCACAACACATCTTACTCTGCTTACCCCGGGATAGAGTGTGATGATGTGTACATATAATAATTTATGCATGTATGTAAATGTTCCTAATGTAAAAGCCTCATGACGCGAAAGCAAATAAGTGCTGAGTGTGAAGGGTTTCTTCATGCGTAGGTATAGAATGTTTGCTACTGAAATCTAAAAGTACTCGAGACATTAGCGACGAATTCCATTTTTAATTCAAATTTAGTCTCTAAACCGCAAATTATAAAGTTCATTTTCGTCTGTGCGTGTATAGCTAAGCATTCATCCCCGCGGACCGTGGAATCCACCTGTAGGACGCTAAGACAAAGCTTTCGTTAAGAGGGGTGGATTAGGTACGTTCGTCTTTTGTCAAGGGTTAAGTCTACCTCTTCTGTTAAACAGCGTACGGGGGAGAGAGGGAAGGCTCTATTATTAACCCTTCAGCGCGCTCGGAGTGCACAAAATGAGGGATTTAATGCCAGAAGATAGGTTTCTGCCTTGTACGGACCGCGCGTTAAAAGGGTGCCGGAATATTTTGCTTGAAAAACGTAGCTTATTAAGCATACACACATTCTGTCTGTGTGTCGCCCGTGTACTCATACTTACACAGTAAACTGTCATGTCTACTGTCATCGTCTATGTGCCTAGGCATAACTCGAGAACAGATCAACAGATTTCGTACCGAACTTGTTGAGTAAGTAACTTGAACCCTACACCACCTATTACGCGTGATGTCGTCGGCCCATCACACCTCGGCGAACCAGGTGCCACGGCAGGTGCTTCCCTTTAGTCGTGCCGGCTATACTGAAATGGACGGAAAACACCAACTATTTTGTAGCCATAACGAGCTGTAGTAATCTGGACGAGCCAAATCCTCCCACCGGAGCCTATAATAGCACCGGTAAGGCAAGGACCGCCACCGGAGTTGCGGTAAGGGAAGGGAGCTACAGTTTTAGGTGAAAACGGCCAGCCTCAACAGTCACCGGTCCAAAGTCCAACCGCACTAGGTATGCTTAACTTAGACGATTGAACGTCGATACACAGCAGCTACCGAGGCTGACACGGTCTTCTGTATCCTGTGTCCTTAGTGAATAGTCTTGTGTCGAGGGAGGGTATAACAAAACATACGTGAATATTCTCTCGTCGTGTATTTTAAAGTGCTCGCTTGGCATAAGCCTCTCTGATGTTGACAATTTTGCGTGAAGTGAGAGCAGTTGAGCGTGAAGATAAGTGAATAGCGCACCTGTAATGTTCTGACTGAATTACTTACTCGCGAAATACTTGTGTCGCCAAAATGTCTTTGCATTTCTAAGGAAGTTCATTACGCTTGTATAGTATTCGTCCTCGAAATCCAGACAAAGGCCATAAAATAATAAATTGTGTTAAGTACCTATATAGGTTTTTCTTTTTTATGTAATTTGGCTGAGTCAGAATGATCAGAGCACATGCTCACCTCCGAGAAGGTAGGTATCATACCGGAGACCTCCCTTTGCACTGCTAGCAGTACTGAAGTAGAGGAGAACACAGTAGGTACCAGTACCAACTAAGTCGGGTACAAATTGAGCTTACCACCTAGTAAGGCGCAAGGGAACCCGTCCGTGATGCCAGCCACCTGTCAGAACGAGGTGCCGTATCAGTGGTTCCTTTTGAACGCGCCGACTACACTTAACTGGATGGAAGACACGACCATTTTGACCGACCTTGATTCATTGCATTTGTGCTAATTCGGACAGTTTTAAACCTATTACATAATAAATAAGGTAAGATTTATATAAACTGGAACCGCAGAGTAACCCGCTGCTCTAAGCCCACCGAGATAGCGTGGTACAGTTGTTCTCCACTTTAGGTCGCGATTGTAGCTGCTGAGTACTGGTGGTGGTAATCTAATGATCATAAACAAGGCGAGCGGTAATAGACCTGTCACATATGACCCGGCGCGCCGGCGGGTCTAGCCTGGCTGAACAGTTGCATCGTTCACTTCTATCGCAGATGTTTGTGGAGGGTTTTGTAAGTTTTTTTTTTATTATTGAAAGCGTAACATTGGCGCCGAGGAACCCATTAGGTATCTAACGTCGCCCTTGGACATTCGGTCGTATGCGGAGGTTTCGAATTCCATGCCGGCCTGACAGGTGCCCATACACGCCCCTCTTGAATACCTACCCTACCTAGCCGGGGTGGTGGCAGTGGCAGGCGTCGGGGGGCGGTGGCAGGAGTTCAGGGGGTGACGGTCGGAGCTGAATTTTGCAGATAACGTGAGTTCGGATTTTCACTTTCAACTCAGAGTACTAGAGTCATACTAGAGTCGCCTGGCTGGGTAGGGTCTAGTTGAAGGCTGTTAGTGGTCTGACTGGGATGGTGCAGGAGACAGGAACTGGTTTTTGTGTGTCCTATGAAAGTCGGGGCTGAAGTTAGCAGATATCGTGAGTTCGGATTTTCACTTTCAATTCTTTCTTTCAAGAAAGTATTAGAGTCGCCTGGCTGGGCTAGGGTCTAGTTAAAGGCTGTAGTAGTCTGGATGGGGTGGTGCAGTATATAGAAACAACTGGTTGGGGGGGGAGTATGTCCTGTGAGAGTCGGAGCTGAAGTTAGCAGCTGTCGTGAGTTCGGATTACTTCACTTTCAACTCAGATTATAGTTGTGCATACTATGCGGAGCCCTACACGCGCTACAGCATTTGCCATGCTTTATAATATGATCTGCCAATTACATATAAATAATGGGTGCATACAATCGCAATATAAAGTCCCTCATCACGGCTGACTGGTACGGTACGACGGACAAGGTAAGTGATTGTAGAATGTAGGCGAAGTCTCATCGTTTATTTATTACGCTTTATCGCAGAATTCGCAGGGTTTGGCATAAGGTGCTTTTGGGTAAGCTGCCGGCGTAAGGAATCCCCTCTGGCCTTTCTGACTGGGTCACTGACTTCCTACATGGGCGTAGTATTCAGCTCCTCGTGGACGGCTGCTCGTCGGACCGGACTCCATGTCATTGAATACCACAGGGTTCTGTGTTGTCTCCCACGCTGTTTCTTCTGCATATCAACATATTATGTATGCTTGTCACTCGGTAACATACTCTATTGTTATGCAGTACGGCGGCGCACGGATACTACACTTTCGAAGGCAAGTTTTATTATAAGAATTAAAAAATGCACTACCTTAAAAAATCTTAGCACTAAATAGAGAACTTAAATTTTGGGACTTAATTTAATTTTTCGAAATGGCGTGAATAAGTATCCGAAAAAAAATCGAAAAGTGGCAGTTAGTTTTGACGTACGCTTTACTACTTACACAAGAATTATTTTGATTTAGAATACCACCGAAATATGCCCCTTGACTTGAATTGAATTTTTTATTTCCTTTGAACACATCGAAATATTTCATAGAATTATATGCTGAATTCGCCGTAACTATTGGTATTATAGTCTAATATCACCATAATATCATCTTAACACAAGATGTAAAAAGCTTAACATCGACATTAAAGCAATGTCAGATAGAAAGCTATGTCAACTGACAAGCTGCGTGTATGTCGCCCGCGAGATGAGTTCGTGCAGGCTTTGGTACCTAATAATCACCGAGCATACCTACGGGAGTGGCAACCGTCGAGCGCTAATATATAGGAAAATTAGCCGCGTGTTAGAGCATTTGCACTAATATATAGCGCTGCTGCGGGATCGACCGTCAGTGCGCTCGCGACTTGGGAACGAAGAACACGTATATGTGCACTACGCAAAATGGCGATTTGTGCAGTTCGTGCGTGTCGAAAGAGCTCAAGATCATCAGGAATGACAAAAGATGGCGTAACCTTTCATAATTAGGTCATTTTAATGATAATACAAAGCTTAAAGCGTGTAAAATACAAAAATTCCGCGAGCTAGGAGCACGACTGCGCGCCATACTGGGCGCGTACACATGATAGGCAAATTTGACAGACTGGAAAGAAATTTGAAATCAATTATTGTATATGGGTGTTGTTAGTTTTTTTATGGCAATGACATGGATGAATTCAATTCATAATATGTATTGTTATTATTTCTTTAATATTACGTTTTCTATTTTTTATAATTATAAAACAAATATACCTATACAAAACTAATATATTGTATATTATGCATTTATTATCACATTCACATATTTACATTAATTTTAAATACACAGATTATAAAAATACACCACATATACTCAAAATTAATATAAAAATAATAATAAAAATAAAAATATATTATGTATTATTATAATAAGTATTATTATTATCAGTGATAGGAATAGGTAGGACTTATTTACCTAAACTTCGAGGAACAGAGTAAAAAATTGGAGACTTCCTTACGACAATATTTTTTTCCGGTTTATTAATACCTATTCATGGTGTTATAATTTCGCGATTTAAAAAAAGTGGCCGCCATTTTGAACTTTTTAGTAACTGGACAGATTGCTTTCAAAATCGACATCTGGGTGTCAGTGTGGACTCTGAATACGAATCTGTAGTCAAATTTAAAAAAAGTAGCCGCCATTTTGAAATTTTTAGTTACTGGACCGATTGCTTTCAAAATCGATATCTGGGTGTCTATGTAGGCTCTGAATACGAATCCGTTGTCAAAATTTAAAAAAGTGACCGCCATTTTGAACTTTTTAGTTACTGGACCGATTACTTTCAAAATCGATATCTGGATGTCTGTGTGGGCTCTGAATACGAATCTGTAATCAAAATAAAAAAAAGTGGCCGCCATTTTGAACTTTTTAGTTAATGGACCGATTGCTTTCAAAATCGATATATGGGTGTATGTGGGGGCTCTGAATACGAATCTGTAGTAAAAATAAAAAAAAAAGTGGCCGCCATTTTGAACTTTTTAGTTACTGGACCGATTGCTTTCAAAATCGATATCTGGGTGTCTGTGTGGGCTCTGAATACTAATCTGTACTCAAAATTTAAAAAAAGTGGTCGCCATTTTGAACTTTTTAGTTACTGGACCGATTGCTTTCAAAATCGATATCTGGGTGTCTGTGTGGGCTCTAAATACGAAGCCGTTGTCAAAATTTAAAAAAAGTGGCCGCCATTTTGAACTTTTTAGTTACTGGACCGATTGCTTTCAAAATCGATATCATATTTTTTATGTTAACTACATATTGTTATTCAGAGCCCACACAGACATGTAGATATGGGTTTTGAAAGTAATCAGTCCAGTAACTAAAAAGTTCAAAATGGCGGCCACTTTTTTAAGATTTTGACAACGGATTCGTATTCAGAGCCCACACAGACAAACAAATATCAATTTTAAAAGCAATCGGTCCATTAACTAAAAAGTTCAAAATGGCGGTCACTTTTTTTAAATTTTGACAACGGATTCGTATTCAGAGCCCACACGGACACCCAGATATCGATTTTGAAAGCAATCGGCCCAGTAACTAATAACTTCAAAATGGCGGCCACTTTTTTTAAATTTTGACAACGGATTCGTATTCAGAGCCCACACAGACACCCAGATATCGATTTTTAAATCAATCGGTCCAGTAACTAAAAAATTAAAAATGGGGGCCACTTTTTTTATTTTTTAATAGAGATTCGTATTAAGAGCCCACACATACACCCAGATATCGATTTTGAAAGCAATTGTTTATTGTTTATTGTATAATTTCATCCACAGGTAGGTAACCTACGCTTGGACATGTCGAAAATTCCGCCAGTTCTAAATTCAATGCGAAGAAGAACTGACAAACAAACTTCGCAAGTCACAATGTTTTGTTAGTACCTTAAAAGTATTATATTATAGTAACTTACAAATAATTAACCCATACTACCGCTCACAAGAGCATTAATATTTACAGCATAAACATGAATACTGAAGAATCTGACCACACTGCCTATTTAAATTACCTATATCTGGTGTATAGTGCCATCGTCAATTTTGATATTTCATATTATATCAAGTCAAATAAAACAATTAGTTTACGTTTATTACAAAGAAATGTAATAAGTCATATTAAAAATCAAATGATACAAAGTGTATCGAATTGTCAAAATTTGTTAGTGGGAAAAATAGTAGTCAGACTCTTAGATAAAATTACGGTCAGTTAATGCATCCTTAATACTGTAATAACTCTTTTCAATTAACATTATTTTAATCCGTCGTTTAAAATTATTGTCATCTAATTGTTTTATGTTAGGAGACAGTTCATTATAAAATCTAACACTATTACAAATAAAGCTTTTTGTAGTTTTAGCTAATCTATGTCTTATTAGTTGTACATTATTCTTACCCCGTGTGTCATAGTTATGATTGTCGGAATTGAGAGAGGAATCATGAATGTATTTTCTGGCATAGCATATGTTCTGGTAAACATATGCACTTGGTAAAGTCATGATTCCTATCTCTCCGAACGCTGTCCTACAAGTATCTCTAGTTTTCATATTTAGGATGTACCTCAAGGCCCTCTTCTGTAATAAAAATATTCTATTTGAGTCTGCTGCATTTCCCCAAAACATTAGGCCATATGACATGATGCTCTCAAAATAAGCATGATAAACCGTTTTTGCAGCATGGGTCCCGCCTAGCTCTTTAATTTTTTTGATAGCATAACATGCGGAACTCAACTTACCAGCCAAAGAGTTTATGTGGGCTTTCCAAGTAAAACTTTTATCAAATATTACCCCAAGAAAAGTTAGTTCATTAGCAAGGTTTAATGACAAGTTATCTGCAGTTTTTAATATGCTATCATTGTTATTACGTCTATGAGTCCCAAGAGCAAAGTGCATAATATTAGTTTTGTTGACATTTAGCAATAGATTGTTGCACTCAAACCAAGATTTTAGAGATTCTAGTACAGTTAAAAAGGATTCTCTCAGTTTACTTATATCATTGTTTTTCAGTACAACTGAGATATCATCTGCAAACATTACCATCTCTATATCGTCTGTTATACAGCTCGAGATGTCGTTAACATATATTAGAAACAATAATGGTCCCAGGATAGAACCCTGCGGCACACCCATTGTGATTGATTCTACATTCGATTTTAAGCCATTGACGTCACATATTTGAGCTCTATTTTCTAAATATGATTGAAATATACGCAATTCATTGTCTCTTATGCCATAATGTTCCAGCTTCATTAATAATATTTCGTGATTTACACAGTCAAAGGCTTTGGATAGGTCACAAAAAATGCCATAAGTATGCTGAGAGTTGTCTAGAGAAGTTAATATTGATTTTACCATAGAAGCTATAGCATCACCCGTTGAGAGTCCTTTCCGAAATCCAAATTGTTTACAATTTAAAAGTTCATTATCTGTAAGGAATTTAATTAGCCGTTTTTCCAAAAATTTTTCAAAAACCTTACTGAAAACTGGCAATATAGAAACAGGACGATAGTTCTCAACATTGTTATGGCATACCTTTTTATACAAAGGTATAACTTTGGCTACTTTTAATGAATCTGGGAATATGCCATTTTCTAGACAGTCATTTACAATATCTGTTAGCGGGCCGATGACACTTGTTACAGATTTCAATAATACAGGTGATAGACTCCACAGGTCTAGGGAACGTTTAGATTTCAGGTCCTTTATTATTCTCTCAGTCTCTAGGTATGTGACAGATGCAAATTTCGCTGATTCAGAATTCCGAGGGATAAATGATTTGAGGTAGTTTAACGATACTTCTTTACTAGCCTTTAGACTTTGAGTAGTATTATGGGCTATTGTGGAAAACAATTTATTCACATGATTGGCAATCGCTGTATTATCTGAAATAATTTCTGATCCAATTTTTAACTCTAGCTTGTTGTTACAGTCTTTAGATTTGCCAGTTTCTTCTTTAATTATGTTCCAGGCCATTTTGATTTTATTATCTGAATTCATAATTTTGTTTTTAAGGAACAGTTGCTTGGCTTTAATGGTAACTTGTTTAAAGATTTTGCTGTAACATGTAACATAAGATCTAAGATCTGGGTTATTGTTAACTTTTAGGAGGTTGTATAAATGAAATAATTTGTCTTTAGAAATAACAATAGCTGGAGTAGCCCAGTCGGCAAATGTTTTTTTATTATTTACACATATACGTTTTAATGGCAGATGCTTGTCTAGGTATCTTATAAATATATTAAAGAAGTCTTTAAAACTATAAATATTATTACCCTGGAATTCAGATTGTAAGTCTAAGTTTAACGCGTTTATCTGGCCCTTGTTTGATATTCGTTTCATCCTGCCCGAGACAGTATTCTTACTTGTTGAGTAATTTATAGAAATTAACTGCGCATAATGATCTGACAATATTCCAGAAAATACTTTTGAATCTAGTAATTTACAATCAGTAAAAATATTATCAATGCAGGATGAACACGAATCTGTCACTCTAGTATATTGGAAGATTGTTTGTCTAAGCAAAAAACTATCCATCAAATCAGATAGCTCATGTTGCCCTCCTTCTTCTAAGGGAAATTTAATATTAAAGTCTCCGCAGACAATTATTAATTTATTATTATTTGTATTTAATTTACACAGACATTCTTCCAATTTGTTTATAAATGATTGCATATTCATACATGGTGACCTATATACTGATACTATGAATATTGAGTCCATTTCTATACAACTTATTTCAAATTCTTTTTCTATTGACATTTTTACTACATCTAGTCTGTTCTTAGCTTTGTGACCGTTCTTCACAAGAATTAAAGTACCACCTCTTATAAAGTTTTTTCGATGGCTACTGCTAATAATAGAATAGTTATTAATACATTGAGTGCTTAATTCATTACAATCTATCCAGGACTCGGTTACGCAGTAAACGTCAATTTGATTTTCTTTTAAAACTAATTCTAATAGTAGATTTTTACCGCGCAGACCCTGTACATTTTGATGACTTATAACTAGCTTATTTTTGCAATTTGACTTATTTTTTAATAGATGACAATGTTTAGGAGAATTTAATTTGGTTTCAAATGAATCACGGCCACTAAGAACAGAAGTTAACATAAAAAAGAGTTTGATTCTATTGGCTTATCTTTAGGATTATTATTTACTAATTCTACAAAGTGTAGATTTGATTTTTTCATACTAAGATTACAGTTCTGTACATTTGAATGGATTAGTTTTCGGCCCATGCTATTAATACGGCCATCCAGTGCATAGCATGACTTTCCCAGCCCATTCACATCGATATAGATGGTGTTAGGAACGCTCCTGGTCAACATATACACTAGATGGTTGCTCCTGTGTGCGGCAGTATTGATTCTGTGCGAATCATGCAGTCGAGTCGGCACATATAGTAGCGAGCTGATGAATATTGTTACCTTTGCCGCATTACAGATCTCGACTGCATACTTCACACAGCTGTGGTAAGCTACTGTGTCTGTGTTAGTTTCCGCGCCGCCTACCAACAAGATAACTATATCTTTCTCGTCCAGCTTGCTCACTTGTCTCGGAAGGTCCTTAATAATGTCAGTGATGCTCGCCGCTGGCTTGCACGTGGTCGAGACGGTGTCCGACGACTGTCGCGACTCGTGGAATGTGCGACCCATGTTGAGTGCGAGCTCATCACCGAGTATCACGATCCTTCTGGCCGGCTTCGCGCAGCTGGAGTGGACGAGGGTTGGCGGGGGGGTCGGCACGGTGGTGGTGGTCCGGGGAAGTGGTGCTGTCGGTATTTCCGGCTCGGTAACGCAGACACGGGGGACCGGTTGCTTCCCATGTCGACCTTTTCCTTTACCAACATCGGTCCAGTAACTAAAAAGTTCAAAATGGCGGCCACTTTTTTTAAATTTTGACAACGGATTCGTATTCAGAGCCCACACAGACACCCAGATATCGATTTTGAAAGCAATCGGTCCAGTAACTAAAAAGTTCAAAATGGCGGCCACTTTTTTTAAATGTTTACTACAGATTCGTATTCAGAGCCCACACATACACCCAGATATCGATTTTGAAAGCAATCGGTCCAGTAACTAAAAAGTTCAAAATGGTGGCCACTTTTTTTAAATTTTACAACGGATTCGTATTCAGAGCCCACACAGACACCCAGATATCGATTTTGAAAGCAATCGGTCCAGTAACTAAAAAGTTCAAAATGGCGGTCACTTTTTAAATTTTGACAACGGATTCGTATTCAGAGCCCACATAGACACCCAGATATCGATTTTGAAAGAAATCGGTCCAGTAACTAAAAAGTTCAAAATGGCGGCCACTTCTTTTTTATTTTGACTACAGATTCGTATTCTGAGTCCACACAGACGCCTAGATATCGATTTTGAAAGCAATCGGTCCAGTAACTAAAAAGTTCAAAATGGCGGCTACTTTTTTTAAATTTTGACTATAGATTCGTATCCAGAGTCCACACAGACGCCCATATATCGATTTTGAAAGAAATCGGTCCAGTAACTAAAAAGTTCAAAATGGCGGCCACTTTTTTAAATTTTTACTACAGATTCGTATTCAGAGCCCACACTGACACCCAGATATCGATTTTGAAAGCAATCGGTCCAGTAACTAAAAAGTTCAAAATGGTGGCCACTTTTTTCAAATCGCGAAATTAAAACACCGGCCTTGATTTAAACAGTCAAAAATGTGAAATTTTCTTTTTTCCTTCAGTTTCGGCAACTAGAAAACATGAAATTATGAATGATGTTTGTAAAATAGCTTCTAACATATCAGTAACTAGCAAGGAATATCTAGTTCTCCTTGGTTCGCCTCTTATGATAGATGCTCTGGATGCAATTCTAATTCAGAAAGAAGAAACTTTAGTAAAATTTGGAAATAGATTATTGAACATAACTCCTCACTTCGCCTTCTATCTATTAAGACACTGTTTTTTTATACCTAAATATACATATCTCCTTAGGACAAGTCCTGTGTGGTCATGCTTAGACAAAATTTCTAATTTAGATTTGCATTTACTTATGATTTTGAATAAGATTCTAAATGTTAATATTCAGTTCAATGACTCATCGTGGTCAAAGATCACACTACCAATAAGATCTGGTGGCTCAGGTATTCGTATGGTTAGTGACATTGCCCTGCCCGCCTTTTTATCTTCAGCTAACAGCACCTCTGGTCTCGTGGATACTGTCTTACGCCCATCACTCGGTGATGTAGAGACCACGTGCTTGGAAGAGGCGAGAGAGGTGTGGCGGTCTCGATGCCCATCAGAACCTATCCCCGATTGTCTACGTTCACAACGAGCATGGGATGAGCCAATTATAAAGCTTACTCACAGTGTTCTCCTCCTGAATGGCTCCACCGTCGACCGCGCACGTATTTTGGCGGCCTCTGAGACAGAGTCCGGTGCCTGGTTACATGCCTACCCTTCACCTTATCTTGGCACACTCTTAGATAAGGGAACACTGCGCATCGCCTTCTGCCTCCGTTTCGGAATCAGAATATGCGAGCCACATACTTGCATCTGCGGCTCGGCGGTGGGCGAACTGGGACACCACGGTCTGTCCTGCTCTAGGAGTGCCGGGAGGTTGTCTCGCCACGCCAACGTCAACCAGATCATCAAGCGGTCTCTTGCCTCCGTCAATGTACCAAGTAAACTAGAACCACCAGGAGTTTTCCGTGACGACGGCAAGAGGCCAGACGGCATCACTCTTTTGCCGTGGCGGCAGGGGAGAGCCATGATATGGGACGCGACGTGTGCAGACACTCTAGCCCCAAGCCACTTGGAAGGCTCTTCTAGAGCAGCCGGGTATGCCGCAGCAAAGGCGGAACTTGTAAAACATAATAAATACAGTTTAGTCAAAGCAAATTACGAGTTTGTCGCCTTTGCTGTGGAGACTCTTGGAGTTTGGAGCCCAGACGCCAAAAATCTGGTTAAAGAGCTTGGTAAACTGCTCACGGAGGCGTCTGGGGACATCCGCGCGCCAAGCTACCTTAGGCAGAAGATCAGCCTAGCCATTCAGAGGGGGAACGCTGCCTCCGTCATCGGCACAATGCCAATTTCGCCGACGATGGAGGAATATTTTTATTTATAGTTATTTTATTTTTTGTACCTATTAGCTTAAATTATTGTATATTCATGTTTAAATAAAGTATTTTCACCTGTAAACACCATGAATATTATTAAACCGGAAAAAAATATTGTCTTAAGGAAGTCTCCAATCTTTTACTCTGTTCCTCGAAATTTAGGTAAATAAGCCCTACTTATTCCTATCACTGATTATTAGTACAACTTTTCAAAAATATTAAAACAACAGTCTTGTTTAATTTTTCAATATTTTTTTTGGATTCAAACAATAATATTCGTTCAGTAAAAACTATTTGAAATAATATTACAAATAACAATTTCAAAATTCACAGATATACCGCACCATCATTGTCCGTCAGACTGGCATTCGTAGTGATCCCGTCAAGTTGCCGTCAAGCAAGGCTTCCGATTGGTCGGACGGTCGGCTCTTACTACCAGATACCCGAGCCAAGCCAGCGATAACAAACCTGTCGCTCGCCTTGCTCGCTCTGTCTCTCTCCATATCGCGGGGCGCGATATGGGTAACCGAGATAGACAAGTCACGTCATAAAAGATTAAATTGCGATTTCGATTTTCGTAGTAGTTGGGATTTTTGGCTAGCCGTGCTCCGATACAAACGCAGTAGCGTTGCGTCTCCCGTAGGTATTCTCCTTGCTAATAATATTGTATATCTAAGTGGTGCTGTTGTCGATTTAAACCGTACGCTAGTTACAATGTTCCTTTGTTTCCGGGCTACGCTAACCGCTTATAACCCTATTGCCTAGGTGGAAGTTGAGTACTGGATTCTGTAATTTTTTTTTTTTACAATTTTATTATTGTGCATTACCTAAATACTATTACATGAGGCGCGATTTCTTTCAGCCAACATTTGGATATTAAGATGTGCATATAGAGAGACATGTCATGGTGTTCTGGTCTCCATAACGGATATAACGATAAAAATTAAATAATAAATAAATCGACCCCCCCCCCCCCTCCCCTAGTAGTCTCGTCTGTCAGGCCGAGTCGACATTCGTAACTGCGGCAATCGGAATGTCCATGGGCACCGGTACTTAATTAAGGCGTGGTCCGTGTCCCCCCAAAGCAGGTGCCCCATGTCGCGCCTCGTACAAAAGAAAGTATGTTAGCTATTAACTCGAGAACAGATCACTCTATTTCTTTTCGCTTTTCTGTTCACTTAAGACAATTATTTTTTAACGTTAGTTACTTAGAATCACGCTACGTAGTTACTACGTTACTGCATAAGTTCCATGTGACGGAAGAGGAAACAAAGTGCAAACAGAACGTCAGGTTCTGTTAGTTTGGTAAGTACTATGCATATTGACAGGCAAGCAAAGCAAAGAGGTGGTTCCGACTATGTACGTACACAGTGAGACTGGGACGCAACCCGCGACTCTATCGCCGCATGGTACTCTGCACAATTTTTGTTCGCGGGAGCCATTCTTCTTGCGCGAAAGTTAATTTAAAGACGTGTCGGCTTGTTTAAAGTTTGAATTAGTTTTTAGACGCGCCCGCTCGCGCCAGAACTGTTACTCGCCACTCCTTAAACACCGTTAACTCATCTTGGCGTTTCCAGGACACACCTAGCCGAAGTTACTCTCTATCGCATCGTGGAAATGCTTCTTTTATGCAGCCGGCTATGGGTGGGTGAGCCAGAGGAGCCAGAGCACATGTCGCATGCTCTCAGTTACAGACTATCACGATCTTAACGCGAGCGAAGACGCGAGTACAGTCAGATCGAGTACGGTCAGTCAGTCATCTTATGCGCTTTCGAGGGCGGGCTATGCTTCCACTGCTGGAAATATGCCTTTACAATTTTGTCCTTAGTCCTCCCGGCGAGGCCTTCAGCCTTCGTTGACTATAGAAAACACTGCGTTCGCTAGGACCAAAAAGATTCAAACACAGATCATATAAGTAAAATGTAATAGGTTATAGAGGGGGCATTGGGAATATTTTCACACAAAAACATTGATCA
The DNA here is from genome assembly GCA_946902875.1 of Nematopogon swammerdamellus. Classification (NCBI taxonomy): domain Eukaryota; kingdom Metazoa; phylum Arthropoda; class Insecta; order Lepidoptera; family Adelidae; genus Nematopogon; species Nematopogon swammerdamellus. The sequence goes on from OX336361.1 coordinate 329,399, forward strand.
CAATCATCAATAACGCCTTTTTTTTATTGAAAACGCAAAATGTGACTCCGAGGCACCAATAAGGTGTCTAACGACGTAGACATTCGGTCGGATGCGGGGGTTGCGAAAGCCATGCCGGTCTGACAGGTGCCTATTCATGCCCCTCTTGAAGGACCCAAAACTACTTGGGGGGAAATATATGGGCACGAACGAAGAGCGTTCCAGAGTTTAATGGTTCTGTAGAGGAAAGATCTGCAGAACCGGTTGGTACGCATCCGCGGTAAGTCCAACGTGTAGGGATGCAATCCTGCTTAGTGCGCGTGGTGCGGAGGTAGAAAGGGGACGGCGGGGTCGCGTGAAACGTCTCCTCCGCGCATTCTCCATGGAATTAGATAGAACACACTTAGGTTGCCGACATCTCTGAGGAGTTGCAGTGGTTCTAGATCGCAGGACACTTCGCACCGAGTATACCTACGGGAGTGGCAACGGTCGAGCGCTAATATATAGGAAAATTAGCCGCGTGTAAGTGCATTATGCCGCGTGTAAGTGCATCGACCGTCAGTGCGCTCGCGACTTGGGAACGAAAAACACGTATATGTGCACTATGCAAAATGGCGATTTGTGCAGTTCGTACGTGTCGAAAGAGCTCAAGATCATCAGTAATGACAAAAGATGGCGTAACCTTTCATAATTAGGTCATTTTAATGATAATACAATGCTTAAAGCGTGAAAAATACAAAAATTCCGCGAGTTAGGAGCACGACTGCGCGCCATACCGGGCGCGTACACATGATAGGCAAATTTGACGGACTGGAAAGAAATTTGAAATCAATTATTTTGTATGGCATGTTGTTAGTTTTTTTTATGGCAATTACATGGATGAATTCAATTTATAATCAGTGATAGGAATAGGTAGGGCTTATTTACCTAAACTTCGAGGAACAGTAAAAGATAGGAGACTTCCTTACGACGAAATTAAAATATTATTTTTGTTCCTGGTTACGAAAATAATAATCATGGTGTTTTAATTTCGCGATTAAAAAAAAGTGGCTGCCATTTTGAACTTTTTAATTACTGGACCGATTGCTTTCAAAATTGATATCTGGGTGTCTGTGTGGGCTCTGAATACGAATCCGTTGTCAAAATAAAAAAAAGTGGCCGCCATTTTGAACTTTTTAGTTACTGGACCGATTGCTTTCAAAATCGATATCTGGGCGTCTGTGTGGACTCTGAATAGGAATCTGTAGTCAAAATTAAAAAAAGTGGCCGCCATTTAGAATTTTTTAGTTACTGGACCAATTGCTTTCAAAATCGATATCTGGGCGTCTGTGTGGACTCTGAATACGAATCTGTAGTCAAAATTTAAAAAAAGTGGCCGCCATTTTGAACTTTTTAGTTACTGGACCGATTGCTTTCAAAATCGATATCTGGGCGTCTGTGTGGACTCTGAATACGAATCTGTAGTCAAAATTTAAATAAAGTGGCCGCCATTTTGAACTTTTTAGTTACTGGACGGATTGCTTTCAAAATCGATATCTGGGTGTCTCTGTGGGCTCTAAATACGAATCCGTTGTCAAAATTAAAAAAAGTAGCCGCCATTTTGAAATTTTTAGTTACTGGACCGATTGCTTTCAAGATCGATATCATATTTTTTTATGTTAACTACATATTGCTATTCAGAGCCCACACAGACATGTAGATATGGGTTTTGAAAGTATTCAGTCCAGTAACAAAAAAGTTCAAAATCGCGGCCACTTTTTTAAGATTTTGACAACGGATTCGTATTCAGAGCCCACACAGACACCCAGATATCGATTTTGAAAGCAATCGGTCCAGTAACTAAAAAGTTAAAAATGGCGGCCACTTTTTTTAAATTTTGACTACAGATTCGTATTCAGAGCCCACACATACACCCAGATATCGATTTTGAAATCAATCGGTCCAGTAGGTAACTAAAAAGTTCAAAATAGCGGCCACTTTTTTTAAATCGCGAAATTAAAACACCATGAATATTATTAAACCGGAAAAAAATATTGTCTTAAGGAAGTCTCCAATCTCTTACTCTGTTCCTCGAAGTTTATGTAAATAAGCCCTACTTATTCCTATCACTGATTATTTGTACAACTTTTCAAAAATATTAAAACAACAGTCTGGTTTAATTTTTCAATATTTTTTTTGTATTCAAACAATAATATTCGTTCAGTAAAAACTATTTGAAATAATATTACAAATAACAATTTCAAAATTCACAAATATACCGCACCATCATCGTCCGTCAGACTGGCATTCGTAGTGATCCCGTCAAGTTGCCGTCAAGCAAGGCTTCCGATTGGTCGGATGGTCGGCTCTTACTACCAGATACCCGAGCCAAGCCAGCGATAACAAACCTGTCGCTCGCCTTGCTCGCTCTGTCTCTCTCCATATCGCGGGGCGCGATATGGGTAACGGAGATAGACAAGTCACGTCATAAAAGATTAAATTGCGATTTCGATTTTCGTAGTAGTAGGGATTTTTGGCTAGCCGTGCTCCGATACAAACGCAGTAGCCTTGCGTCTCCCGTAGGTATCCTCCTTGACACTTCGGGATCACCGAGGTCCAAGCTGGTACCTATATGGCAGAGCCATCCCACAAGTGCGAGCAGTACTCCAAGCAGGACCTATTCTGCGATTTATGCAAAAGCAGTTTTTGGTCCCGCATTATGTCGCACCTTTGAGATGCCAAGATTTTTAGAAGCCAGCTTGGCTTTGTCCTCGAAATGACATCGACAGTTTAGGTCGTGCGACAGATTTCGAGGATGCTTAATTTAAGCGAGGTGCCTTGCAAGGTAGGAGCTAGTGTGACCGCCGCCGCCGCCGCCGCTCTCTTTGTGCCTAACCTCACTTAAGGGCCTGTCACTGAATGAACGAATTGTGACCTGGTAAAAAAATTAAGTGTATTACGAAATTGTTCTTTTTGTCCGGTCTGTTGCTAGTAGTATGAATATCTTAAGTTAGAACCAACGATCTCACTTAAATCTAATAGAGAGCCCTTCAGAACGACGCGCATATAAACGCGTACCATCGTTTATCTCCTAGTCTGTTTAGTGTGGTAGCTAAAATATTTAAATTTACACATTCGAGACTAGCACAAGTCGTAGGTTATAAATATAATAGTTTTACATCTGTCAAATTAATCCCGAAGATCTGAATTGAATATACCACTATTTATGCGAGTCAGAATTCTTTCATTTATAAGACTAGATGAGGAGCTTCCCGCGACAACCCACCGTGCGTGCCATGATTTTTAAAACGCCTTTTCTTATACACATAAAAAGCAATAGCTTTCTTATCTTGCAACACCAAAATATCTCTTCGTAGACACACACATCTCGTTCTAAAACATGACGCAAAACGACGAAAAATAACCAAAATTGTCACAGCTTTCACCTCATAGCACGTAATTGATTCAGTTAGGCTGTATGGCATTTGTGAGACTCCGTCACATCTTCTCATCCTCCATCCCGCAGACATTAATGGCGTACGCAGCAACGGTACGCAGTTGAAACATGGACCCGCTAGATGTTGGTTCTGCTCCACAAGACGCTAAGCGAGCTATAGAAACATGCATTTTCTTTGATAGATACATTTCGTTATGAGTAAATACAACAAATTACCAAGTAGTCTACATTGCTATTAAACTATGCAGGATTTGGTGGCAGTGGGCTGGGCACATCTGTCGCAGATTTGATAACTGCTGAGTTAGAGGGGTGCTCGATTGGATGCTACGTACAAGTAAACATAGCGTGGGACACCGCCCCCCGGATACGACCTAAAAATGTAGTCGGGAGTGGATGTATGAGAAAATCGTAAGACCGCTCGTGGGAGTGGGGCTTGGGAGAGGCGTATATCTAGCGGGCAACTGATACAAGCTGATAATGGACTGACAGTAGGAGCGGCGCGTAAGCAAGCGGAAGGCGTATTCGTATGTTCGCGTGTCGCGCACGGGTCACGCACGCCGCCGCCGAGTAGGGCAATCTCGCCCCATCTATAGATTTAGATGTGGTGATTGGTTATATTATATATTATAACGTAACGTAACATTGTATAGTGGCTGATGTATAGTTAAGTAGAGTGGGGGGGAGGGGAAGTCACGTGGAGCGAACCTGGAGATGTCACCGGTAGGGCTCGCGGAGTGTAAACTGTGATGTAAATACATGACACATTCATTACATAGGAGTAAATCTAAACCAACATATTATTTACAATTGATTTATTATTTTTATGTATTCATTGAAATGTTTTTAAATCTGTATATATTTTGAAATTTATATTATACATAAATTATATATTGTTTGATTGTTACAGAAAAAAATACTAAGTACTTACCTACTTACTTATTTTTATAATAATTAATTTTTTTAAGATAATATTTTTTTTAATTTTAACTGTAATGTTTAATTTAAATTACAAATTTTAAAATAAATTATGCAAATTTGTGTTTTTATGTTTGCATGTTTATGTACAATGCATGATGCATGGGACCGAGTGCTTAAATAAGGAATTTTTTCGAATAGAATATAACATACATACATAGTTTATTTTATAAGCAAAGCACTCGAGGTTCCAAATTATTTAGTTAAAAACAACTTAATCTATGTAGGTACAAGTGTAACGCTGCTCCCGCGCTGGGGAGGGGCGTGAGTGGGTCGTGGAGGTCGTGGATATCCCCAACTAGCCGGCAGCCTGAGTCTCAACTCAAACACGGATCGGACAACTCAATCAGACGTGTGTGTGTGTGTGTACCGAGCCCGAGCCTTCAGCTTACAATACAACGCTCATTTTGCATCAATTCTATTGAACTATTTGGTCTGTTAGGTTCACTTTCAGATTACTCGTTGGTTGCATATGCAAGTATACGTACATATTATGTACATAGCGTCGCCTGTTTCCCGATGGGGTAGGCAGCGACAACGGGTCTCGAGGTGCCACGATCCGGCACAGCTCTGACGCAGCTCCGCACGCAATGTAGTCAGCCACGTCAGGTTTCATACAAATAACGAACAAGGCAACCACTTGTACCTTCTGTAAAACCAAGCTAATGCTATAATGTTACAATACTAATAATAAATCTGTAAGGGATGGTGATTCACTATTCTTGAGAATTGTTCGTTTTGTTCGAGACACTTTTCTTCGAGGCGTTTAATTCTCTGTTCAGTTTCGTCTTGCCTGTTCGATACGAAATCGAGGGCGGTCTTGATTTGAGTTAGTTCAGCGAAGAATTCAGTTTGCCGGGTTTTTATTTCATTAATGTCAGATTTGAGCGCCGACGAGCTAGCTGTCAAGTGTTACCCCGGAGCCGTTTTATGTTAACATTAATTTCATTCATCTTTTTATCATGTTCACGCTTCATATCAGCAAACATTGACGCAATGTCGCCTTGGAGCGATTGTTTGTACAAGTGATGTTAATCGTCTGAGTGTTTACGTTTCCTCAACGTTACATTTCTCGGTGAGTCGGCGTTCGCGGACGCATGCGCGGAGGTGTGCGCTGCATGATTTTGTTAATATTGCTCTGGTAATATTGGTCACGTACTCAGGTAGCAGTTGTTTCCTTTCTTTGCCGTTAGATGGCGTGGTTCTTTTGGTGCTCTTATTGGCGTTTCCTTGATACGAGTTGCTCGTAGGTGCTACTAGATGGCGCTGCTTTTCCGTCCTTTAATGGCGAATGCTTGATACTAGTTGCTCACAAAAGCTATGGGATAGCGCTGCTTACGATTTATCGTCGAAAAAGTGGGTAGATGTATGTTCCTCCATAACTCTAAAACCGATCATCCGAATTCGTTGAAACTTAGTACAAGCACATTTAACTATACGTGACACAGAATAGTGACTAAGATGTGGCTCTCATATCCGATCTCGAATTGTTCCGCGCCTCAAAATAAAGGTACGGTAGCGGCACAGATTACTTAATAGTTACTTCGTAACAGATAAATCACTCCTTATAAAATGTTTCTACCTTCGGGCTTTAATAGCCTGCTGTTTCACGTCGCCAATCGCTGCGTGCGGGAAAATGTACCTTAACGATCGAGTGTAAAGTGATTATTGCTTTGCAGCTGCGCGCAGTTGCGTGGGCGAGCGTCTATGTATAATTCGCGCGGCTGACGAATTTTCACTGAAATAGACCGCCGGCGGCCCGTCGTCGGGCGGTAGGTAGTTAGCGCGCGCAAGTACATAGAGTGCGTGAGGCCTGCAGGTCTATTCTTGTAAATTCTGACAACGGAATCAGCGCTGTTGTGGCGCTGACAGCCACTTATTATTACACGTATTACTATCGCAAGGACAAGCCCACATGAACTCAATAATTGAGGTGGTCAAACCATAGTTAAAATTAAAATACCAAATAAAATACATAAAATTACCAAAATACCATTTGGAAACTGAATATCGCATAGTAAAATTACATTACGTTATACTATTTCGATTATTTTTATTTGACAAATTATAGTTCATTTGAAAATAGTTTAAAAGAATAACATGTATGAGCATAATTGTTGACCCACACTTTTAAGTGAGCTCATTATTGAGTATGGGCGTGTCCTCATCTTAATAAAAAATCAACTAGCGTTTGCCCGCGGCTTTGCTCGCGTGAAATTCGTATTTAAAAAGAAGAAAGTAAGTAAGCCCGCTACCGTACCTTAAATTTAGGCGCGCGGAACCTTTCGGTTTGTATGGGACCCACATCTTAGCGTAAACGGAACTGAATTTTATTTAGCCTATCCTGTGTCTCGTATAGGTAAATGTGCTTGTACGAATCGAATCAGATGATCGGTTTAAGAGTTATGGAGGAACATACATACAGAAAAGATTTCTAAAAAACGAAAATTTAGTTTTAGTATCATACCTAGTCTACAAACGCACTCTGGGAATATGACTTATGTAATCGTAATTTTGAAGAAATTCTCTTTAACTCAAATTTTGGAGTAGGGTGAATCTAAAAAAATTACTAAAATTTTTCCCAGAGCAATATCTCGTAAAACAGAGTAACTTTTACTCCATGACCATCCCTTACAGATTTATTATTAGTAATGATGATATTGATGATATTGAGGGAAGTAGGTTTTGAACGTTAATTATTTAATAGTTGAAACGAACACGTAAGCGTGTAAGCGCGTGGCAAACACGCGGCGGACAGCCACTTGTTAGAGGTCCGAGGTTCCAACACCGGCGGACAGCCTCTTGTTAGAGGTCCGAGGTTCGAACACGCGGCGGACAGCCTCTTGTTAGAGGTCCGAGGTTCCAACACCGGCGGACAGCCTCTTGTTAGATGTCCGAGGTTCGAACACTTCGAACACGCGGCGGACAGCCTCTTGTTAGAGGTCCAAGGTTCGAACACGCGGCGGACAGCCTCTTGTTAGAGGTCCGGGGTTCGAACACCGCCGGTTCATTTCCAAGAACGTACGTCGTACGTGCATAACTGAATCTGTCACTCTGGTGAAAGAAAACACTGTGCGAGAAGTGCACAGTGCCGACACGTTGTCGTTCTCTGTTGGGAATCTGCTGGGAGCTACTACGTATGAAACACATCAGTTGGGTCGAGATGGTTCGTTTATACTGACCATCCCGTCAAGTATTGAAATGAAATGAAAATATACTTTATAATAAATCGTTAATCAATATGTAAAGGGGTCACCAAAGGTGAGTTTAACACCTTCACTGTCCGGGGACCCCCAGGCGGGTCCCGCATTACTAGTTCGAAACACTTTAGATGATCAAAAATATTATTGGACTTGTTAGAATGGATTCAGATTTTATATGGACTCCGCAAGAAGGTATCGAATAAACAAAACCTCGAAAAAATACGGCCGCATCAAACCAAAAGCAAGTATCTACCAAATGACAAATTTTACAGGAGAGCCAAAAAACGAAAAAAAATCATAGCAACTTTTCTGAAAGAAAATATAAACGAAAATTTGTTTTAGCAGAAACTTAAAAATGCCATATACCTATTCTTGATTACGGTGAATTAATATGGTCATCCGTTTTCATAATAAAACGTTTTTAATATCAGATACTTGGCTTTGAAATTAAATTCATTAAAATATACACCCAATTCCCACATCAAAAACATGTATGACCACTTACTTGGTATATTTTTGGGTATTTATAGAGAGTTTAATTTTCCGATCACATCAAAACCAAGTAAGGGAGGAAATGATTGGTTTTGATTTAGTTTATGCTTAAGTGGTTTCAGAAATTGTATGAAACGAAAACCAAAATATAATTAAAACATAACTCGGTATTAATATTAGAAATTCTTCTTTATAATGAAATTATTATTAATCAACACATTGTCCTTACAAAACTAAATCAATATAAAAAAACATATTATTATTAGAAATTCTCATTTTTAAACTTAATAATAATGAAATAATTTATGTAATAAGTTATAATATATGTAAAATTAATATAAATGTATTTTAAAAATGTGAAATAAAGAACATGAAATAATTTATTCATCAACACATTGTCCTTGGGAAACTAAATCTTGAAGATTGTCGGAATCGGGTAAATTTTGCCAAAACATTCTTCTATTTTTAGGCTTAGAGGAAGAAGTTTTTCCATAATTTTTTTTTTGTTTCTATTCCTCGAAGTACTACATTTCGCTCCTTAATTTTTGTCACGTCAAACTTCTTTTGTAGAAAGTCTACAATAGAAATTTGTTCAAAGAAGTACTCGTAGTTCACTTTCTACTACGTAGGTATTTGCTAATTATTAACCATGTTTTTTTTATAATAAAATCACACGACACGGACGACACACACCCTTCGCTAACCAAGTGCTGACAAACAACCGCAAAATGTGTATTTGATTGACGTTTATTTGAATTGCAACTGACACGTAACGTCAAATTAGACAGGTGACATTTTGGGTATTGCCAGTGCAAAACTGTAATATTCCTTATTAAAACCAAGTATCACATTTTTCACACCATAACAAAAGCAAGTATGAGACGAGTTACCAAATAATAACCAAGTATCTACTGGAACATACTTGCTTTTGGAGTGGGGATTTGTCACATACTATGTTAAGAAATGGGAACTTAAAATTAAATTTAATATATACCCAAAAAGTGGACGATACTTGCTTTTTACGCTTACTTATCTTGGGAAATATTGGAGATAGAATTTTTTTCATATTTTTTCCAGATAGAGCATAAAAAAGTAAGTACAATGGTGCAAAAAAACGTGTTTAGGTAAAAGTGGCACATACTTTGTTTTGTTTTGGGGCGGCCGAATATATTTGTTAATTTATCGCCAGGTAACCTATTTATGAACCATGATACAATTTCAGTTGGACTGGACAGTACAATTTTAGGGTTTGTATGGTGGACAGTGAAGGTGTTAATGCCTTGCGTTATTCTCGCGCAATGCGCGACTCAGTACTAAACAAATATAGAAGTTAGATAAATAATATATACTTTATTGCTTCACACAATTTTACATTTAGAAAATACAGTAGTTACATTAACATTAGTTGCACAGGCGGGCGAACCCCTTAAATATTTTTTTTCCAGCTAACCTTTGTATAACCTTTGTTGGCGGCTCAAGCCAAAGACCCAGGTTCGAATCCTGGCCGGGATGTATTTTTTCCAATGATTTTCGCTTTGCATTTTTCTAATAAAAATATAACCTTTGTATGTTTGAGACGTTTAAGTTGTAAAATATATAGATAGAAGCGATGATATCATTTTTTTTTTTTTTTATGTAAACCAGCATGGGTGGCTGTGCCGAGGGACCAATGGTGCAGTCGACAGAGCCAAAATCACCTCTCCTCGCGAAACCACGCTCAGTTAGGTGCCATGCCAGCAGATTTGCGGACTGTTGCTAGGCTGTCTAGCCCGTTAATACGACGCTTGAAGACACCCAGGTTAAAGGATTCAGGAAATACACTCGCTGGAAGACAGTTCCACACCCTAGCGGTGCGACAAAGAAACGATTTAGAGAACCGATGGGTTCTCAAAAGCCTAATGTCAACAACATAAGGGTGTTGAGTCTCTCTGCGACGAGTCATGCGGAGATAGGACGGGTGGCAGGGAATAAGGGATGCTAGTTCCGCAGAGCAGCGTCCGTAATAGTATCTGTAAAACAGACTAAGCGAACCCACAAACCGTCTGATATATTATGTAGAGTGTCGGTAGGTACAATAATTTCACGACCACAGCGCGAGTTAGATAATAAATCTAAAATGTTTAAAAGCGCACACCAAGGTTGGATGTAATAAGATTTCAAGTGAAACTTTAAAAAGGCACTCGTTGCCGTCTCGACAGCCAGTGTACTGACTGCTCGCTCGGCGTCCGCCCGCCCCGCCCCGCCCCGCACAACATCTTGCCGTCGCGTCCTCGAGTTTTATTTATTAAAGTAATAATTCAGGAGCGTTGAGCCACGCTGAAATATTGGAGTGTGCCGGGAAGAGTTATAGCACTAACTTACCGCTAATGTACGCACGGCCATTTTCATATTTTTGTCTAAAGGTGGCGATACACGCCCTCCGGCACTGACATTTTTGAAATCGACAATGTATACAAAACCCTGTTATTTTTAAAACATTTTCGCACCAAACGTTTTCATCTAAATAACAACGAAACGAAGATCGTTGACTCAATAATTTTGCCATTGAATTAAATTGGTAGCTCGTTCTTTGCTTGTAGAGGACTTTGTTGTAAGTAAATGATACGCTTAAATAAAGAGGTTTTATCCTACACGCAATCAACACACAAACACTACGTGCACATCATGTGAAATTGCAATAACATTAATGAGAATTTACATTGTTTAGTTTGTCGCGCTGCTCAAAATAGCAGCCTCATCAAAATTAATGTATTACTTAAAACATACGTGGAAGTAAATCGCGAAGTTCGTTTTATTTGTTGCAAAAAAATATTAAAAAAATTATAAAGCACACTTCGGAACGTTCAACGCTTGACATTAGTTTTAATACAGCTTCAAAAAATTATACTTCGTTGGTTGATGCCTACAATTGTCAGGTAAGTGATATTCCGTTGTCAGTTGTCAGTTGTCAGTGCTCGTGTAGTCCCAGCCTCATAAGACGCTCATGTAAAATTTGTAATGAAAGCATTAGGATGTGTGCGCGGAGTGAAATTGGAAATTATCTCAATTTGTAGCGCCGAGGCCGAGGTATTAGAGTTCGAGGCCCGGATTACACGTCGAGGCCCGGAGCCATCTGTTACCACGCTATATATCTTTGGGCAACATTTTCTAAACTAAACATAACAAAAGAAATCAGAAGCGTGGAATTAACGTAATTTGAAATATAAATCTCTTAATCAGATCGTAACGCCCGCAGCGCGGCGGGGGCGGCGGAGGCGGAGTGAAGCGTCTTCGCTCTGAGGCGGAACAAGCAACATGTTGTGTTGTATTCCTTGATGTTTGCATAAGGAAGATTACATTAGTAGCTGAATACAATTATGAGCCTCAGCTCTAGGTTGAATTCTTAGACAAAGCCAATTCGCTGAGTTGGTGTCGATGCGGCTTGCCACTTGTCAGGGGATTATTGTTTGAAGTTGTTTTACTTTCGACTCATTCATATTGTGTCACAACACCGTCGCCATTGTCAGTAGTGTAAAGAACTTGACATAATATAGGCGAGCATTACTCATCGTCACTATCAATCAATATGAATAATTTGAATCAACATGGCTGCCATCTGGTTTTCGTTTGTCAGGTGCCAGAAAACTCAACGACACCGTAACGACACGATAGTTCCAGCTTTCGTTATGACTTACATACAAGTGATGCAGTAGCTAGTATATCTTCGCGCCATACCTAATATTAACCTCCGACACAAAGGGGGGGGGGGGGGGGGGGGGGGGGTGTTATAAGTTTGACGCCTCCGTCCGTCTGTCTATCTGTAGCATCGTAGGTCCTAAACGGTTGGGCCGATTTGGATAGGTTCTTTTAATAGAAAGCTGGGTTAACCAGGATAGTTCTCAGCTATGTTTTATAAAGATCAGGTCAGCCCGATTCGAATATCATCAGAACTTTTCCTAATCGGTGAAGGGATATCTGCTGTAAAATTTACATTTATTACACTTTCACTCGTCGCCTTTAACTAAATAAATGAAAATGATTGCCAAACTGATTTATGTATGTACTTGTAAGTAACCTAAAAATTAAATAGGGGTGGCACACCATATATTCTAAAGTTCTAAAACGATTTTCACAATGTTCTTGCCAAGTTGCAAAATTACTGGCACGTTGTAAAATTAAAATTTTGAATGTTGAATAAAATTTTATTCAAAAATTCTTGAGAGACACAAAACGGCTGCCTTGCTGGAATGTGGGTGAAACATTGGGGTGAAACGATGGGTAAAACACATTAGACATTAGATTCTGGTGGCTTGTTCGTGTTTTGGTTTTTGAAGCTTACAATTTATTGTTAACTTTCTATTTGAACCGTGAACATTGTTCCCGACGACGGAACCCTGAATATATTAAACTAAATTAAATTAAAAAATACATGCATCCTCGGGACATGACACATTGTCTCGAGGACGTTGCTCGCTTCGCTACGGTTGCTCGCTGGACGGTGAGACTGATATTTTGTATAGGAAGGCTTTGCCACGGCGACACGAGGATAGTCGGACGCGTCTGCTGATGCAGAGCTGATGCAGGACGCGATGCAGAGCTGATCTGTCTGTAGTGTGATGTGAAAATGAATAGATGTATTATTTTGTTCGCGCTATCACATTCTAGTGGACCTGTAAATAATAGTTTCGTCCATACTCTCTGAAGGTGATGTGGTAGGTAGTGTAATGTAGCTGAGTGCTTGCAGCACAACACCGACTAGGCGCTCTGCCTACCCCGACTGTCGGGAACTCGGCATACATCGAAAATGCTAGTCTACAATGTACATTAGGTACCTACCTACATACCTGCCTACCAGCTAGCTATTTATATATTTTATTTCTGGTCATAATATTTGCAGAAGTGAGTAGCGACGCCGTTTCTCCTCACGTCACGGCTAGTGAGTAGAGTAGGTGGGTATAGCGTGCGTGCGGTCGCGGAGCGCGGGAAACTCTCTAGTGACAGATGACGTCGGTTGACACAATACCTACATTTTTACGCTTCTTGAACGAATACTTGTACTGGGGCAGAAATACATGATGTTGGCTCGTGTTTCCCTTTATCTACACTAATCTAAACTAATATTATAAATTAGTTTTTAGTCCCGCACCGTCACTCATATTAAATAATGAACTCGGCTTACCGGTGCGATAATGGCGAGCGCATCGCTGCAGCTCGACGTTTCGAGTCCTCTATGGGACCCGTTCTCAAGAGGACGTGCTAGCTCCTCCGGCAGCCAGCACGTCACTGACAGGAGCTCGATGAGAGTTTTGATGTCGAATCACTGTACACTAATGTGCCTATTGGAGACGCACTACAGGTCATTGAACAATTACTAAAAGAAAATGACATATCCATAGGTTACATAGCACTCTTAAAACATGTACTAGAGACAACATATTTTTTATGGAATGGCCAATATTACAGACAAACAGACGACGTGGCGATGGGCTCTCCGGTGGCCCCAGTAGTGGCGAACCTTTATATGGAGTTTTTTGAACAACTCGCCCTCGGGACAGCAGAAAATACACCGAGCCTATGGATCCGGTATGTGGATGATGTTTTTGCCATCTGGACACACGGCATGGATGAGCTACAGGCATTCCTGGAACACCTAAATACGGTACATGCACAAATAAAATTCACGGTGGAATTAGAGAAAAACTGTGCTCTGGCGTTCCTGGATGTGCTGGTAATTCGGAAGGAGGACGGTTCTTTCGGCAGTACAGTGTACAGGAAACCCACCCACACAAACCGGTATTTACACGCAACTTCGCACCACCACCCGGCGCATCTGCAGTCTGTGGCGAAGTCACTATTACAGCGTGCACAACGGCTGTGTGATGCTGACCATCTGACCGAGGAAACCACATTAGTTCATCGTGTCCTAAAAGAAAATGGATATGGCTCACAGTTTAGAAAAATGAAGACGCGAAAAAAGAAACTGGTGGCGGATGTGAAGCGACTTTCTGCCTACATGCCGTACGTACGTGGTGTAACAGACCGAATAGCGAAACTTCTTAGGAAGAAGAGCATACAGACGGTGTTACACCCGCATCGCAAGATTTCAAGCATGCTGCGATCGGCTAAGGACAGGCTGCCGCTACAATCATCAGGGGTATACAAGATACCGTGTTCCTGCGGAAAATCTTACATAGGACAGACAAAACGGAGTGTCAGTACAAGGGTTACCGAACATATTCGAGCGGTCAAGAAAGGTCAAGCGGATAAGTCAGCGATTTGTGACCACATCGACTCCGGACAAAATCATTGGATTAGATTCGATCAGGTGAAGATTCTCGCCACCGAAAAACGACATCTGCCACGTATTGTCCGTGAGTCGATAGAAATTGCCAAACACGACAACTTTAACCGCGAAGACTCGTTCAAGATCTCGCCGATATGGAAGCCGGTACTGGCTACGCTACGCTGCAGTCAAAACAGAACCGAAGCGACGATGTCATAGAGCTCGACACCGTCAGCAATTTCTGTAGGTCCGAAGAAGCAAGGAACGCAGCGAATCCGGAAGTGATACCTACCCACCACTACAATTTGCGAAGCAGGCGAGCTCCTGTCAGTGACGTGCTGGCTGCCGGAGGAGCTAGCACGTCCTCTTGAGAACGGGTCCCATAGAGGACTCGAAACGTCGAGCTGCAGCGATGCGCTCGCCATTATCGCACCGGTAAGCCGAGTTCATTATTTAATAATATTATAAAGAGGTACAGTTTGTAAGTTTACTTGTAGGAGTATCTCCGAAAATACTCTAATTACATAATTATAATAGGTATTTAGAATGGACCTTCAGGATGGACACAGGCTACTTACAGATGGTCTGGAGTATGAAATTTACAGATCTGGTCTTACAGGTCTGGAACATTTGAGTCACAGACGGTTTGTAGGTTCGCTTAGTCTGTGTTACAGATACTATCACGGACGCTGCTCTGCGGAACTAGCATCCCTTATTCCCTGCCACCCTCCTATCTCCGCAGCGCTCCTCGTCGCAGAGAGACTCAGCACGCTGCTGTTGGTGTTGACATTGCGCTGAATCACTATTATAGGGTTGTATGTTACAAAAACACAGTTTCGAGAAAAACTACTTTCAAAATCACAATTATCATCAGTTAAAACATTTGCTCACACTTATTGCCCACTTTCTTGTTGAAAATTGTTAAGATACTAATTAGGTATCGTACATCTTATTTTCAAATTCTATTAATGATGAAATATGAGAATAAAGTGACATAGAACTATGCTATAGAAAAAAAAACATATTTTTATTGTAATATAGAAATATTCGTTGTCGATTTCAATACTACGAGATATATAAGTCAATTATATAAGTCATCTATGAGTAATATTATTGTATTCAAATTATTTTAATTCTTTAAAAATTGTATGTGCAATGTCAGGATAAAAAAAGATAAATATAAGAATGTACCGGATCATTTCAATATTTAATTTATATTTTCTTTCTACGTGTATTTAATGTTTTCGTTTGTTTTAATTCTATTTACTGTGTCTTCATAAGCGCACACATATTATTATTGTTGTTCCGTGTCCCCATTATTTTATGTATATGCTTTTCTATCAGCACTGTACGTCTATCTTAATAAATATAATAAAAACATAAAATACCGCATGACTAGCCGTGCCAAGGTGACAGCTATCCTGTCGCCCTTTGATGCGGCATTACCCTTATCTTTTGGTGATATTTTCCGACATGCACGGAGAGAGATGCTATCGGCAATTTTTTTAAATTTTATTTTTTACCTACAGGTTTGAATAATTTTTCCGTATCGTTTGTCAACCGACCTCTCAATGCTCTAAGACCAACCCCTATCCGGCCATGTACGTTGAAATGTATAGAAGCTGTCGCAGGCAGTGCGTGCGTCACTCCGCGGATTCATTCGCTACCGGCCAAAACATAGATCGTATACTTAGACAAGCTGTGCCCGCGGCTCCGCCCGCTCTCATATTTCACTTCACTGCTAACCTCATAAGCCATTTAGCGTGATAGTAAGTAGCCTATAGTTGATGGGAAGAATCAAGCTATCCGTAGAATTTTGTTTTATTAAAATCGGTTCAGTGGTTCTCGAGTTATAAGCGGACAGACAGACAGACAGACAGAAAGCAGACGTTGGATTTTATTAAAGGTAAGGATAAGGAAGGAAGGAAGGAAAATTATTGCATTACTATCCCATGGCGACATTTACATTTTTTTTTTTTTATGGAAACTGACACGGTTGGCTACATCACCTACAACGTTCGTGATGTCAGCCCATAACACCGGGTGAACTAGGTGCCATGTCAGTGCTTCCCCCTTTGATCGTGCCGGCTACACTGAACTGGTCGGAAAACACTAACTATTTACACAGCCGTTTTGACCGACGTTTCATTCAGTGCGGTGGTACCAACCCGGGCGGGTTAAACCCTACCACCAAGTAAGATTAGGAGGGAAGGGACCTACAGTTTTACGAGGAATCCGAACCTCGGTCAGCCTAAACGGTCAGCGGTCACCCATCCAAGTACTGACCGCACCCAGCGTTGCTTAACATTCAATAGCGACAGTTGACTGTCTGCACCACTGAGCTATCGAGGCTGACATAGAGAAAAGAGTTATTTCTGCGCCAACTGCTCCTCGCCCAATTACTGTAAGTATCGGTACGTACGTAGGGTGCGGCAGTATAGCTTCATACTTGCTGCGCACCGTCCCACCCGTGTCGGCCTGACACGTGTCTATAACGTACGTCTCACTTGAACGACCCGAGACTGTACTTGGGAGCAATAAATTATAAATGAGCATAGAAAGTTCACCGATTCTATAAATAAAATGATAATGTAGATATATAACCTATAATTATATAGTATACTGGTACATTATGTTTGCAAGAGGCGCCAGACTCTCTCCGCGCCGCCGCCGCCGCCGCCGAGCTCGGTTGTAGAGTCACACTCACACGTCTCTTGGACTCGGTACATCAAAAGCAGCAAATTTATACAAAAACCCGGGCCGTGCGCCCTAATTAAGCGAAGTATTTAAACAGGGTGACGCCGAAAAAGCTGCCTTTTTGCCTTCAAACGCAAAACAAACAAGCGGCAAAGAGTGCTGATGACCTTAATAAGTCTTCGGGCGAAAAGTCCGACGGGAGGCGAAAAACAAAAGTCCGATACGAAAACAGATGCTTTTTGATGTCGCAACCTTAACCTCACGACCGCCGCCGCCCCCGGCCCCGCTCCGCCCCCCGCTCCGCTAACCTCTGCGCCCCCCGCTCCGCCCCCGCTCTGCTTCACCGCGACCCGGTTTAATTTGAGCGCGGCCTGAAGGGGAAGGGTGAGCGGCGGGCATGGTGGGGGGAGGTGACTAAACAGTGAGCTTTCATTGTTTCGGGAAAAATAAACAGGACGAAAAAGTGGAGCCCTCACACAAGTAAACCAATACGAAGTTGGTCGGACGCCGAGCGACGCGACGCGAGCAGCCTACAGCTCGCAGTAGTGTGTGTGTGTGTGACGCAGTATTTATTTATTTAGCACTTATTTATAAACGTTCTCTATGTACATATGTAGGTATCTGTATTTTAATTCGAGAGTAGAGTACAGTATGCAAATGTCATCATTTGATACATTAAACTTGAATATATTTTTAAAATGTTGTTATCTGACGACGAATAATAAAAGTCGAAATATTAAGTTAAATATGTTTTTTTAATTTATTACGTACAAAATATTTATGAAAATCTAAAGATGTAAAACTTATAAAATAATGGTATCAGCTAATTTCTCCAGCTATTCTGCAGGTGTTTTCTTTCACCAAAATTAGGAAATGTGTATTGATAAAACAAGAAGATTTATATACCATAGAGCCCTACTAGATTGTCTTGTCTCTTGTCTTCGCGATCGATGTGTCTAAGCGCGGGTACATTTTGTCGTTAAATATTGTCAAGTCTTTCCCCAAACACTTAAGTCCGCCTACAAGCCGCTGCTCCATGTTGGGGGTGAAATTGGCTCTGCCCGAGACTCCGGCCTCGAGTGCAGCCACACAATCTGGTAACATTAAACAAGTCAGACAAATGCGAGTAATTAGGACTCGCGCCCAGAGGTTTCCGTAGGTACCTGTTAATAATTTCCTTATACTTGCGCTTCGAGACCTTCCTTCGTGCCAAATATCAAAATGCATTGTCAACGGGAAGTGAGAGACCCTGTCTGTGGTTTGATGAGTGTTTCAATTATTTACTCAGTATCAATAATATTAGGTAGGTTGGTGGGTGATTTCTTGAAAGATGGTACGCTTTTATTCCATTCAGTTTAGAAGCATGCATTTTTACAACACTGTACAGACCTTGGCATTTCGTTTTAACTTCAGTACTCTTATTCAAATTCAAATTCAAATTTATTTATTTTTCAATTCACTTAGATGTACAATATACATACAAACATGATTTATGTAAATTGAAGAAAAGATGTAGGCGCAGCATGTGGCATTTCAGTGCAGTTGATTTGAAGCCTAACCTTGTAGGTACCTAACTAAAAACCAAAAGTGACGAGAATGTAAGTGAAAGGTATAGGTAGTAAAGAAAGAAATGATAGGCGATGTGTTAATGAGATGAATGAATAGTGTTGAATAATCCTGTGTTGTGTGAGTGAAGGTAGTAGGTGTAAGTATTTATTGAATTTCATAATAAAATTATTAGATTTAGTGGTTGGTGGTCTTCTGTAATTGTAATAGGTATTTTTTATAATATTTTTTGAAGGTTAGTAAGTTAATTTACAAATTTAAATAACCCCCGACTCCTTTCCGTTTAGTTGCTCAAAGGATTCAAGGGTTAAACATAAAAATAGTTTGGCAGACAAACAGGCGGACAACCAAGTGATGCTATAATGATTCCGTTTTTTCATTCAGACGTACTAAGCCCTAAAAGTGCGAGGCGCACAATATCGGATGAATGGATGGCGTTTTGATGTCGCTAACGAGCTGCCAGCGACACTCTCGCCTCTTGTTCCACAACTCCTCATTTCACATTTCCATTTTGCGAACAAACAAATCTGATAAAAAATGTGTATCGAAGCGTGTCCGGCGCACCTGCCGCCGCCTCCCCCGCCGCCGCCGCGCGCGCAGCTAGACACGCTTCATACACAACCAACACTATATTAATATTTCTACGTATCTATAATAAATTACATTTACTTAGAATCTAAGTCTTAGATCTATAATTTTTATCAATTATTTGACGTGATAACGTCTTATAAATTGATAACGTCTTATAAACACCGGCTGCACGCACGAAAAAGTGTCACGTTCCATCTGAGCCGTGTCACGTTCCATCTGAGCCTGTGTGTGCAATCGAGAGCGCGTAACAAGCGATAGAGAGGCACAATCGGCCCAAGCGTCGTCTTGTACACATTTATCTCTCTTCTCGCTTGACGTCAGAGCTAGCAATGACGTTATCACGTAAAACTATCGTCCGTAAGCCGACTTTACAGACAACCAATTTTTTTTACTTTTTAACAACAACGAAACTTAACTAAACTTGCTATGATGAGTGCAAAATTGATAATGTCACAATGTCTATAAAACGGCTCCCTCGAGACAGATTAACATCTAGTGACGGAGTCAATGTTTGTTATGTGCCGTTTGTAGTACTGATTACATATCATTTCATTTCATATAATTTCATTTCATTTCATATACTTAATTTAATTTCATAAGCATCGTCGTTGTGTCTCTATGTAAATTGACTTCCTGTGACTCGACCTCATGCATAACCTTCCCTTGTCCTGTCTGAAGTGACCGACATAATATAATGCCCGCTAATAATATGTCTTAGACCTCCTTCGAGGTGAACATAAATAGAGCCGCGTCGTCGCCTCGGCTGTTCATTACTAATTAATATGATCTAACTGCATAAGTAGGTCAGTTTAGTGCTGATATCGATTAGATTTTTTATGTAATCCGGTATGGGTGGCTGAGTCAGATGCGACAGAGCACATGCTCCGACAAGCGAATATCACCTCCGAGAAGGTAGGTGCCATATCGGAGACTTCCCTTTGGATTGCTGGCTATAGTGGACTAGAGGAGAACACAACCGAGGCTTCTATACGGCTATCTGACATCCAGTACGGTGGTGTCAACCCAGTCGGCTATAATTTGAGCCTACCGCCTAGTAAGGGGCAAGGGAAGGGACCTACAGTTTTACACCGCGGTTCCAAACGGTGAAGCAGAAGATGTAGGTACTCGTATGTATGTACATACATTTTTCTATCAGAAAAAACTCATCGGTACGCGCCGACCGGATTCGAATCCGACGCCCAGACCACTCGCCGATTTATATTATTAGTCTTGTGTAAGAATTTATGAATTACTTTGTGTGAGTTCGCGTTCGCACCTATATTTATATGTTTACTCCAAGGTCCTGCACTGCGACATACAGTTCATCATTTTACTTTTAAGAGCAATACAATGCGATGAGTGGCGGACGGTATCCAGTTCTATAGTTTTGAATTCCTTGCAAACACACAGACGTCAGGTGCTTCGCCGGGCGCCGCCCCGGATCAATCTGCCAATAAAAGCACTCGGATATGACGTCACAAATCGCAGGCACACAGTCACTCGGACCAACTCCGATAGAAGCTTTTTCCCTAATTGTGACATAAAAACTTTGGCGCAAATAATCGTAAAGCGCCGATTGAATGAGCCCCCCCCCCCCCCCCCCCCACTCCCCTGCCCGCCCGCACGCTGTAGACGTGGAGATTAGGACAACACTTTTGTAAGCGTACTCATTTTGATATATATGTAGGTAGTATGTTTCAAAAATTATAATATGCTGTGTCTGCAAGTAGTTTAAGAAATAATATTTTCTTTAATTTTAGTTTTAATATTAAGTAGAACAAAAACGAAAAAAAAGTTCAGTCTGCAAAACAAAGTATTAATCATACATACATACATACACACATACCATACGCTCTATCCCGACAATCGGGGTACATAGAGTAATCGGTGTTGTGCTGCGAGTACTTTTGTAAATTACAGCCCAACACCGACTTCCACGTTTAGTAATGTATTAATTTAGGACAAGATAACTATCAAGCAGCAAGTAAGGCACGAAGACCCACCTGCTGTATGACTCGATGGAAAGACCGTGCCAAGGTGACAGGTGGCTACCCTGTCGCCCTTTAACACCGCACCTTTTCCTTATCCCTTAGTCGCATTTTACGATATGCACTGGGAGAGATGCATGCATAATATAACAATATGATAATTATTATATATCCTTTATTGCACATATTGAAAATTTTACATTAATTTTATATCTATTATACAAAAAAGTAATAAAAATACACAAAATTAATATAAAAATTAAATACGGTAATACCGCCGGCGGCGGGAGACAAGCCTCCAAGCACGCCGGCGGGTGCAGGCCGTGGCTACGGAGCTCTCCGAGACGACGACGCGAGGCAAGCTACGAGCGATAGGTGGTGGTACTAGACACGTAGGCCACCACCATTATTATTATTGTTATATTATGCATGCATCTCTCCCAATAAATAAAATATAAATATATTATATTTTATTTATTGAGACAACAGCACGCCCATTTTAAATAAAGGTCAATTTTATTTAATACAAAACACAATATTTGGCACCATTCATCTATTTATAAGTGCACCCACCATAGAGAAATAATATTACGTCTATGGGACCCATAAAATTTAGATTGCAATTTTTCTCTATTTTTTAAACCATATAAATCGCTTGCTAGGATCGTGTGTTACTGAAGAAACATACTTAGTTTCTTGACATCATTAGCAGTTTGCAAGTTAAATGTTTCAACAAACTTAGGAAGCCAACTTCACATCAACCGCTCTACGCGGAAAGTAAGTGTACACTAACATAACTACACCGCTCGCTATCTCCTACTCTAGTCCGCCCCACAGCCGCCCTACAGCCGCCTGGCGCCGCCGCTTGTCGGGCGGCAACACCAGCAGCCGTAGTACTTACCAGATCTTACCCTTCGAATGTACTAGACGCGAGGTTTGCGGTGCAAAAGAAAACAAGTATTGTGTTATTTCTTACTTGCTTTTGCCGGCATCTCCGCTCGCGATATTGTCGGGTTGGAGTCTTCGAGAAAACATAACTCGGGGCGGGGTTTGTGTATCTTTATTGCACGAATTTGTCAGCCTCGGTAGCTCAGTGGTTCAGTCGGTCGACTGTTGTTAAGCACACCTGGGCGCGGTCAATACTTTGTATGGGTGACCGCTCGACCGTTGGAGGCTGACCGTGATTCGGATTTCACGTAAAACGTACCTAGGTCCCTTCCCTTCTTTCCTTACTAGGTGGTAGGGTTCATCCCGCCCGGATTGGTATAACCGCACTGAATGAAACGTCTCAGTCGAAACGGCTATGTAAATAGTTAGTGTGAAGGGAAGCACTGACATGGTACCAAGTTCACCCGGTGTCATGAGCTGACATCACGGATGTTGAAGATGATTTAGCCAAGCGTGACATTTTCTATAAAAAAAAAATAAAGCGTTACCTACCAATTGTCATACTTCATACTTCATAATGAGAATAGAATAGAATAGAATAGAATAGAATAGAATAGAATAGAATAGAATAGAATAGAATAGAATAGAATAGAATAGAATAGAATAGAATAGAATAGAATAGAATAGAATAGAATAGAATAGAATAGAATAGAATAGAATAGAATAGAATAGAATAGAATAGAATAGAATAGAATAGAATAGAATAACATTTATTTCCTCATTTACAGCAGTAAGATAGATCATATAACATAGAGCTACTAGGTAAAGGAGTCAGCTCGGCTCACGTGCTACGGCTCCAGCGCGGCGGCTTAGAGAACCTGTAGCGGTGCGGAGGGTCTAGCGGGTTGTGTAGGCTGTACCTACTTGCGGAGAAGGCTTCAGCGTCAAACAGGTGATGAATGCTCAGCAATACTATCGATGCCGATCCGCCGCCGCGCCGCCAGCCAGGCCTCGTCTCACGTTTTATCATTCGCGCGGCATCGCATCACTCCAATCTCGCGCACTATATCTACCTACTTGTACTATTAGCGTGTGTGTGTATGTAACGAAGAGTTTCAGAAAGTAAAAGCGAGTAGCTGAAAGTCATCTGTATAAGTGGTGCCTGAGCCTAGATAGACAGATGTATTTTTTATGGAGAACCGAAATTGGTGGCTGTGCCAACGAACTATCATTTGAAAGAAGACAGTCAGACACAGGCAATAACACCACTCCTCGCGGAACCACGCTGTGAGATGAACGATTTTTAATTATAAAAAAACCCCCGACCCTTAAAAAGTCAAAAATAATTTCCGTTTACTTAATTAAAGGAGTCGGGAGACCGCTAAGTAAATTCCCGCGCAGCTCTGAGTTTTATATTTTATTTACTTAGCGGTCCCCCGACTCCTTTAATTAAGTAAACGGAAATTATTTTTGACTTTTTAAGGGTCGGGGGTTTTTTAAATTTGTAATTTAACTTTTATTTCAAGCTTTTTAAAAAAAACCGCATGAAAATCGGTCCACTTTTTGAGATAAAAATTTTTTTTATCACTTAATTACTTGATTACTTGATTACAAACATAGCTAAGAACCATCCCGATTAAACAAGCTTCCTAATAAAAAAAACCGCGTCCAAATCGATCCATCCGTTTGGCAGCTACGATGCCACAGACAGACACACACACACACACACACACACACACACACACACGTCAAACTTATAACACCCCTCCTTCTTTTTCGTCGGGGGTTAAAAAAGGAAGTGAGGCCGGTTGTCACTTGGTATATTTTTTTGTCAAGGCATAGTATTGATGGGATAAATCGGTACCAGTTGTAGCATCAATGGTACTGTTGTACTATCAATGGTACTAGGTGGGATAAATCAGTGCCAATTGTACCATCAATGGTAGTGTCTAATGGAACAAGGGACAACAAACTAGGTCCTCAGGTAAAAATTTAGTTCGCACGCGTCTTGAAGACACGTCTTGAAGGCTGCAGGAGTCTGGAAACACGCTCACCGGGAGCGATACATATTTTAGCGGTTCGACGCAGGAATGATTTTGAAACGCTGTGCGTTCGGGGAACACCTGTATCGACTACATATGGATGCTTCGAGGCTGTCTGGAGAGTGTGACGGATATGAATGGGGGCTGGAGGGATTAGGGAAGCCAATTCGTCAAAGCACCGGCCATGGCAGTAGCTATAAAACAGACTGAGCGAACCGATTGTTGGCGCAGTAACTCAAGGTCATTCGTGAGCTTCGTGAGAGTAAGGTTGATCACCGATTAGACGGACGGCGCGCGGCGCTGGATAGAGTCCAAGGATGCCAAAGTAAAGTGGGCATCGTTCCCACAGAGGACTGCAGTCTGTACTCCATCATGGGGGGAACCTTGCGCTTTATACAACAGCTAGCTGTGCCCGCGGCTCCGCTTGCGTTAAATGTATTGGTCGATTTGTTTTTCCGATTGCATTTACTTCCGACCCCACTGCTCGGCGAATATGAATAATGGCGTGATGCTATGTACCGTGTGGGGCCGGTACTTTAAAAAATAGCCCCACTGCATGTCTCCCCGTGTATGTCGTAAAAGGTGACTAAGGGATATGACTCCCTTCTTATATTACTAGGTGATAGGGTTTAACCCGCCCGAATTGGTACCACCGCACTGAATGAAAGTTCGGTCGAAACGGCTATGTAAATAGTTTGTGTTTTCTGTCCAGATCAGTGTAGCCGGCACGACCGAAGGGAAGCACTGACGTGGCACCAAGTTCACCCGGTGTTATGGGCTGACATCACGGATGTTGTAGGTGATATAGCCAACCGTGTCAGATTCCATAAAAAAATCCTATAACCATGCGGAGATATGCCGCATTAATACAAAAGAAAGCTGCAAGCAAATAAGTTAAACCGTTCTTGAGTTATAAGCGCATACATAATCACAGACGGCAGTTGGATCTTCTCTATCGAACGATCTAAGGAGTTGCGCCGGTGAGAAGAACCGCCTAACGTGGTAACGTACACCCAATATCTTGGCGGCAAGCGTAGCCTTGGAGTCTATAAAACTCCTGAAGCTCACGTCTTTGTTAAACTCCAAGCTCAGGACGACGTGCAGTAGTTTTTCATAGTTTTTTTTTATGAGCGAGCCCTGGAGAGTGCAGTGAATATAGAGCAGGAATAAATTCGAACAGAGTGAAGTTCTTAAATGTTGTAGCGAGAATGTAACGAATCCATCAAAATAATGTTATTTGACAAAGTCACCGGAAAGTCTTCAATGAATTTCATGAATAATAATTTGTGTTTTTCTCGAAGTTCTCTGAAGAGCTGCTCGAGTTTTTGGAAGTTCTTATTTGACTTTTAATTTTTTTACCTCGCGGCGGCCTGTGTTATTACAATTGTGCACAATGTATTAAGTTATAATAAATTTATAATAAAGGTTATCTGTAAGAAATGTCTTCAAGGGATAAGTCCGCAGTAACAAAAAAGTCTTCACTTTGTTATTCAAAAGTGATCTATTTCCGATACAGAAAGTACTTCCACCGAGTCATGCAGCAGGTGGGTCTTCGTGCCTTACTTGCTTGATATTGTCCGAATACTTTGCTAAACGTGGTACATCGGCGTTGTGCTGTACAAATTACTTGCAGCACAACACCGATTACTCTGCTCACCCCGATTGTCGGGGTGCAGCGTGTGCTATTTATGTAAATTGAATGCAGTACTTATGTGAATGGCAACAATATCTAAATTGTGAATACATCGGCCGCGATACCCATCGAGGCGGCGGCGGCGCGGTGGCGGCGCGCGGTGTTTGAGCAAGCACATTTATATCAGTTATTGGCGCGAATTTTTTCCTCGCTCCCGAATTTATCTACGATTTTTTTTATACGTTCGTAATTTTTCCAGGAGCTAGGAGTGAGAGTGAGGCGGCGTAACCTCGCCGTTTGGAATCGGTTCAAAACTGTAGGTCCTTCCCTTTCTGCTATCGGTGGTAGGCTCAAATTATAGTGAAAGATAACCTGGTCTGTGTTCTCCTCTAGTCTAGTCTAGCCGGCGGCAACCAAACGAGAAGCTTCCGGTATGGCACCTACTAAGAAGTCTGTTCGGAGCGTGTGCTCTGAAAAAAAAAATCGGCATTTATGTTTTAGTTTTTACCCCACTAAACCTTATCCGATTTTTTATTTTGTTGTTGTAATAAGGACAGTCGAATCTACGTTGCTGTTATTTTTTGAATATCTAAAGTGATGACTCAACAAAGCTTAATGAACTTCATGACATCAAAAAATAAAATAAACATTTTTTTTCGGGCGAAATACAAATTTTTCACTCCGATGTTGTAGGTATATTTAATCTAAACATAAAAAAAAAATTACCGGAACATAGATTGGACTGTCCTTAAAAAATATATTATTGTTGTTGTAAAAATTGGATAAGGTTTAGGGAGCTAGAAAGCATAAATATCGAAAGACAATTTTGTATGAAGAAAGTACTATATAAATGAGTAGCAATAGCAACCTTGCGAGGTGTGTCGTGCAGTTTGTATTATCTCCTGTTCCTTTTTTCATTCTTGTCATTTTTTATCCCCTAACAGCCTAACAAACACGATCAGATCACGCCCACGTCGACGCCGACGCGACGGCGAATCACACCAAACGTCAAAATAATGAAAATATATTCGTCCACAAAAAAGGTGAAGACGAGGAAGACGGAGGAGCGGCAACTGCGACGAAGGTGTTCGCATGCGGAGGCGGGGGCGGGGGCGGTTAATCATGAACGTCAACACCAATAATTGGCAATCGGGAGATAGGGGAGTCATCTGCCAGGAATATCGCGAGACCAGGGCGTTTCCGAATCATTGGACACGCCTAACGAATCCTCTGACACACTGGGCGGCGGCGCGGCGAGCGCGGAGCGAGCGACTAGCGGCGAGACAGCGGAAATTTAATTTAAATGGAAAACATTTATTAATATAAATAAATTAAAGTCAACAAACGTGTACGCATAATAGGCTGCCGATATTTTAGTCAAAGGAATTCAATTTATTTATAAGAAGAATAAATTCAAATAAGTACAGGAAATGTAGAATTAAATAGAATGGAACGGAACTGAACGGAACGTAAGAGCTACACATAGCCCACGGCCAGGCCGGCGACACGGTTGAATGTATTGTGTAAGCAAACGCGCGTGCGCATGTGTGTGTTCCGGGGTGGTGCTGCGAGCTAGCATTTATTTATTTTTCTTTCGTCGCGGCGTTCGCCCGCTGTTCATCTTTCTCGTTCTCGAACCGAACTCTCTCGCTTGCTCATTCCACCCGTACTCTGCGTTTACCAACCCTATCGTTCAAAGCGGGCTCAAGCTACATACGCATCTCCGTGCGTATCTATAGATTAACTAAACTCACACGTACAGGCTCGTGTCGCTTCTGGGCGTTAGCCCTATATCTCTCTTCTGTGCCACGGCACTAGAGTGATACCAGCGGGCCTAATATATGTTATTTTATTATATACTCGTCGGACTGTGAGGTAGGGAACGTTAGTCGAGGTTCCTGGGCACGGTCGTGCGGGGTGCGGGGTGCGGCGTGCGGGGTGCGGGATGCAGCGTGCGGTGCGTTGCGGGAGAGGAAAGAAGCGACGCGCGGCCGGATAGTCCACACTCGGACGCGCATGCGCCAGTTTACACCTGCCAGCACTTCACGCGCGGCGAGTCGCTCGCGCGAGGCGCTCGGCGAGTGACGGCTAGGCGAGCGGCAGCCGTCTACACGCTCGCCTAGCTCAGTCGCCACCAAAACTCCGAAGATGGAGGTTCAGTTGGTCGCTGCTGCAACAGCTTTGTGCGCGATTGCTCATTAATGACCGCTCTGGACGATTATGATGACATTGAAAATAATGATGGACCAGAAATAGCTTAACATAATTTTTAATTTGGAACTGTTAATTTGTTACCCTGTTTGTTTTAATTACACCTATAAGTATATTACCCATTGCTTGGCTGATGCGCCCCCAAGCATCGTTGACTTTTTTTAATATTTGTGAGCCAGGTGTTTGGGATTTCAAATGATGGGCTCACTTTGGTAACATTCTAGAAAATACATAGTGGTCTCGCTGGACCACTCACGTCCTTCCATATTCGGTCGATTCATTCCAATCACGTAACTTAAACCACGTTCTCGCTCTGCAACGGCGCAAATCACACTGACGTACGCGCGCGTGTGGAGGGCAGCTGCTCGCGCTCGCCACTCGCCACTTTGATCTTTGCCAAAAAACCGCCACGGGAAGCGAGCGCAGGCGAGGCGAGGCGAGCGGACACGAGTCGACGCGAGCGACCCTCCACACGCTCGCGCTCGCCTGCGCTCGCCTTCGCTCGCCGCGAGTGAAGTGCGGGTAGGGTTGCTCGAGGCGCTTCGGAAATTAAGATTGTATTGCTGCCCAAGAAACAACTTGTGCATCCGATATTTTTACGGATTGCGCAAGTATGATCATATTTCTGAATACCGCGTTCATCTACAACGGCTCGACATTCGACGCCGTAGAAATTCTCATGTTCTCTCTCTTCTCTTCCGCACGCTGAACGACAGTGGGGCTCCAAAGTATTTGCGGGATCGATTCCAATTTCTCTGTGCACGCGGTCTTTCTTTGAGATCAACTGATTCCCGAGTACTCGCCATCCCTTCTCACTCATCCACTTCTTACTCTGACTCCTTCACCGTGAATATATATATATACATACGTATATATATATATACGTATGTGGAACTCGCTTCCCCTCGAAATTCGTGCAGTCGCTGTTTATGTTTAAAACGCGTATAATGTCTCACTTTCTGGAACGATAAATTACTCGCTATTTATGGATTAGAGTCTAATGTTAATTTTCTCTGTATATTTTATTCATGTTATTTGTATGTATTTATATATTTTTATCTATTTATTTATATTTATGTTGCATAATTTGTTGAAATTATCTACACCATTCTTATTTGTTCTCTGCCACTCCACACTCATTCATGATAACCCAAAGGTTGGCTGGAGGAGAACGCCTACGGCGTTAAGTTGTACCTTTTGCTAAATTTTTAAAAGGCCATAAACATATTTGAATTTGAAGAAACCTACCCTGCCTGCTGCGACATACTATTATTTTTATACCACTTATTTTGCACTACCCACTTCTATATTTTTATAAATTTTATTTCTCATCACCCAATGGTTAACTGTCAGAAATCACTTACAGTGATAAGTCCGTCTTATTCGTGTATTTCTTCTTGTTTCTTTTCGTGTTCTTTTAATTGTGTGCAATAAAGAGTTTCTAATATATTCAAATTTTAGCTCTTTAGTAGAAATATGTTTATAGTCATAATATATAACTTGTGGTTTTTTTTTGTAATATTGTTTTGGTTATTTCCCAAATAAAGTGAATAAATAAATAAATATATATAGTACTATGTAGAAACTGTATTGATTAATGTTTATAATAATATTTATTTCTGTAAAATGTGTGTTTGCATCTGTGTCTTTGCCAAAATACAATAAACTTTCGAGAAGAATTTCTTTCACTTTAAAAACCACATCACACGCAAAAATATGTTTCAAATCGCTCAATTCGCCGCCAGTGAGTGTAGCCTGCCCGTGTAACGAGCCCACGCGTAATACTGTCGTGTAAGCCCGTGTGTCAGCGCGGGCGGGGGCGCGGCGCGGGGGCGGGACGCGGGGGAGGCGGCGGCGGGGCGGGGGTGTAACGCGATTACGAAGATATTGTAGGAGCGACTCAGCGTTTCTACAATCGTGAGTGTTTGCCGAGCAAATATGAGTGAAGTCGCGCGTTATTTAATTTGTTGGGAGCAAATTGGAGGGAAGCCGAGACGATACTCGCGAGCGAGCGAGCGAGCGGGCGCCGCGACGCCGCGCGACGCCGGCGGGCGGGCGGGTGGCGAGCTTAGCGAGCGATTTTCAACTTGTGTGTTTATAAATCAATTGGCGCTTTCTGCTTACGCTCGCACGATTCCGGAGCGTATGATGTAAAGATTGAAGGAGCGATTGAGAAAAGAGAAAGCACCGCACGACCAGAGCGAAGCGCCGCGCGACCAGAGCGAGGCGCCGCGCGACCAGAGAGAAGCGCCGCGCGACCAGAGCGAAGCGCCGCGCTACAAGAGCGAAGCGCCGCGCGACCAGAGCGAA
The DNA here is from genome assembly GCA_946902875.1 of Nematopogon swammerdamellus. NCBI lineage: Eukaryota > Metazoa > Arthropoda > Insecta > Lepidoptera > Adelidae > Nematopogon > Nematopogon swammerdamellus. The sequence continues at coordinate 359,672 of OX336361.1, forward strand.
GCGCCGCGCGACCAGAGCGAAGCGCCGCGCGACCAGAGCGAAGCGCTCACGTGGCTCCTTGTTCCGGAACGAGACACGATTGGCTCTCCTCACGCATGTAGTGTGTTATGTAGCGAACCATGTCGTGTGTACTTTCTCTTATTCTATGGGGAGTGCTCGGAGAAGCTGTTTAACGCGATCTCGCCGTCCCCTTTCCACCTCCACACCACGCGCACTGGGCAGGGATTGCATCCCTACACGCTGGACTTACCGCGGTCGCGTACTAATCGGTTCTCCAGATCTTTCCTCTACAGAACCTGTAAACTCTGGAACGCTCTCCCTGCCCATATATTTCCGCCCGATGTCAGTGCATCCCTTCATTTCAGGTCGGCTACAATGAACTGGACTGAAAACATGAACTATTTACATAGCCGTTTCGACCGACGTTTCATTCGTGCGGTGGTATCAATCATGTGCAATCACTACCACCTAGTAAGTTAAAAAGGGAGGACCTACAGTTTTCCGTGAAATCCGAACCACGATCAGCCTCCAACGGTCGAGCGGTCACCGATCCAAGTACTGACCGCGCTCAGGGTTGCTTAACAACCGTCGACCGACCGCGCCACAAAGCTACCGAGGCTGATATCTTTGTTAAAGAAAAATTTCTTGTGTTAGAACGCGAATCACATGAAAACTCTCCAGCAGATGTCGAGAGTCCCGGCGGGTTACTTCTAAAATTAAAACTAAACAACCTCGAAGCGGAGCGAGGGCGATGGTACTGAGGTAGCGACCGAGAGGGCGAAATTATTTTGAAAGGAATTTTTCATTACTCGAAACCCTACAGTAAGTTCACCTCTGTCAACATTTAACTCGCCATGCCCAGACATTATGCAAACCTAGTTAAAAATTAACATCTAGTTAACATTTTAACTCGAAGTCGGGCAAGCAGTACCGGCGCCGTCGTCGCTCGTGAGTCTCATCCGCAGACACAGATCATATAAATACGGGCTAGATGAGCGAGTCAGCGTTTTGCGTGTCGCCGCTTCGTGACCAGGAGGATGTCGACATGCTATTGGATGTAGCATTTCTGTCTATTGCTAGGAATGTTGGCGACATCGTCTTCCCGTCTAGAGCATTCTCGATAGCCTACCTAGCCTCTCTTTCACTCATCTATGGTTCCGTTCTACCTCTCGTCGTGTTCCTTCTAGAAGTCGATACACACTGAACTCTTGACAGAACTAAACGAAGCACGATTTCGTTTCCTCCACTTAAATAATCATTATAGCACGGACGAGGCCGCCCGAGCGATGAATTCCAACACTGCAACACGCCGCCGCCGCCGCGCCGGGGGGAATTTCTCTGCACAATTAATTATTTCGCATCCTGCCTCGGCACAAAAGCCTTCCCACTACCAGTGTCGAGTTTCATATTTTATACGCCGCTCGAAGCGCATTCAGCTCCGAACAATCGTATGTGGCCCAGGCGCGTGGCCGAAACGGATCCTTGCGGCCTCCTAGCCGCCTCCGCGAACAATGTGCGAGCTCGCGCGCGCGCACCTCAACCAGAACCTTGCGGTGAACCGCTCCATCCAACTACACAATAGGCCAAAGCAACTCGACCCTCCCACACAGCCAAATTCAACTTTACCGCGATCCCGCAAGGATTACTTTATCTCTTCTGAACGTTTTGGAAGGACATTCGCTCGACACCGCATAACCTATCTCATTTGAAACTGTACCTTACGCTAGTCCTCGCAAGTACAGAAATGAATAGAATCATATTCGCAGAGAGATATGCAAAGAGAGCAACGTTCAATAATGAGTCCAAGTGCCAAGGACATAAAATTATGTTTGAAATAAAGCGAAGGAGATAGCGTGTTGGGAGAACGCCAGCTAGCAGGCCTATGGGGATGACACAACACATTGTGGAATGAATCCAACTACTGTAACGACTTTTCGCAACAACACGGAATGACATTTTAATTACTTTACATTAAGCTACAGTGTTGACGCAGCTTCATAGATCACTCGACGCGCAGAGCGTTTTGAGAAAGCCGTTATTTATTTCCAGCGTGTTCGAGTAGGATCCTCGTTTTGAGGTAGACGCTGAGTGGTTTTTCCCTTAAGAATATTTTTACAACAGATTTAGGCAAGAATCAAGGTTATTGTTCACTTTAACAAATTGCTTTCTTCCGGGAGCTTAAATTGAAAAAAAATGTGAAAGTTTTTGCATCACAGCTGTTATGAATAAAAAATATTAGGCAAGTGAACAATTAACACGTACGTATGTACGTGTTAATTGTTCGCTTCATTCACAACGTCAGACGTGTTTCCCACTGGGGTAGGCAGAGACAATTAAACTTCACGTGCCACGATCCGGACACGTCCTGTGAGGCGGAACTATCAAGTGGCGTAACGTATCCAATAACTCCTAAGCTGCTTTAAACTCGGCTTTAATATTATTTATTTTAATTGTACAGTGTCTAAAGAAGATACGAAACGTCGCTTATAAAGAAGCTCACGGGCGCGCGGCCCGACATTACAAACAATTTTATTAAATATGCGCGTGTGAGCATCGCATCTCGTAATAAGTAAGAGGCTCGACTTCATCAAATGCCTCCGCGGAGTCGCGACACCGCCGCCGCCGCGACGCGACACGAGCGCATACGAATGAGCTTACTTGAGTCGCTCGCGCTCGCGCCCCAAAAATGACATTCCAGCTTATTAGACAGCGGCGGCGGCGGCGGCGGCGCGAGAAGTTTTCATTTCGCGTAAAATCTCTAGCCAGAGTCGGGCGAAATATTACATTCCTGAGTGTAATTCTGATATTTTACTCTCTGCACCGCCAGACAGCTCGGTCCACACTGGGCGAGTGAGCAGGCGATTGTTTGCAGAATTTATACAGTTTGAGGGAAGTAACCAGAATCAAATGAAATCAAAATCAAAATATATTTATAGCACTTGATTTTTTTTTTGCAAAAGGCACAGATTAACGCCGTAAGCGTTCTCCTCCAGACAACCTTTGGGTTATCAGGAAAGAGTGTGGAGTGGCAGAGAGCAAATAAAGTGACGATGTTACAGACATATACAAACACAAATACAAATGAATACAGAAATATACATATATAATATTTATATCATAATAGCTGTGCCCGCGGCTTCGTCCGCGTGGATACCGGGTTCAATTGTATTTTCGAACCACCCAGGGACCCACTCAAATATACACACAAAATTTAATCCAAATTGGTCCAGCCGTTTAGGTGGAGTTAGGTGACAAACACACGTACAGAAGAATTATATATATAAGGAAGGATATGTAAACATACATACGAACAAGATATACATGGAAGATAACAATAAACTCTAAATCATTTATCTACATCTACACTAATATTATAAAGAGGTTAAGTTTGGATGTAGGATGTTATCTCCGAAAATACTCATCCGATTGTGTGAGTGAGAGAAGTTACTACTCGTTTAAAGCGCCAGTCACCACTTCGCTCGCTATCCTGCTCTCCTAGAATTCATGTTCACACAAGTCTGAATACACCTTACTGGTCACCGTCACGTTTACTCGCCTCGTGTAAACCGGGCTCTCTAAGAGTGCACTTTCTCAATTTTAGTCCGAATACATTTGGGAGAGAACGGACGGTACTTTTTAAAGTTTGCGCTCTCTCGCTCACGACTGCGACCGTTGTATTAACTTAATTGCAGTTAATTCTAACGTAGTTATCGCTGCTGGCTGTTGTACTTGTATCGCCGCCGCCGCCGCGCCGCCCGTACCCTTTATTCCTTCATTTAACTTTCTGAGCTTATTATTTGAAGCTTTTTTTTTTTTTTTTTTTTTTTTTTTTTTTTTTTTTTATGGAAACTGACACGGTTGGCTACATCACCTACAACGTCCGTGATGTCAGCCCATAACACCGGGTGAACTAGGTGCCATGTCAGTGCTTCCCCCTTTGATCGTGCCGGCTACACTGAACTGGTCGGAAAACACAAACTATTTACATAGCCGTTTAGACCGACGTTTCATTCAGTGCGGTGGTACCAAACCGGGCGGGTTAAACCCTACCACCAAGTAAGATTAGGAGGGAAGGGACCTACAGTTTTACGAGGAATCCGAACCTCGGTCAGCCTCCAACGGTCAGCGGTCACCCATCCAAGTACTGACCGCACCCAGCGTTGCTTAACATTCAATAGCGACAGTTGACTGTCTGCACCACTGAGCTATCGAGGCTGACCGATGAAGCTAGTTTATTCTTGAAGAAATAATCGTGAAGTTTCTCAATGAGAATATATTGTAGGGCCGTAGGTACGTATGTTGTTATTGAGAATGCCACCGATGACTAACATCAGTGACGTGAGTCGATTACACATTGTCCTTGTCTTAACTAGGTGCCATGCCAGAGCTTCTTTTTGGTCGTGCCGGAACTGAACGGAAACACGGACCATTTTCATAACCCTCCAGTCCGACATCGTCCGTATGTGGTGGTACAATTCCAGACGTATTTTTTATGTAAACTGACACGGTTGGCTACATCACCTACTAGATCTGTGATGTCAGCCCATAACATCGGTGAACCAGGTGCCATGTCAGTGCTTCCCCTCGGTGCTACCAAGTAGTAAGGTAAGGGAACTCGTACCTATACACATTGCACATCAAATCCTTCGAGGGAAAATGAATAGAGGCTGGCACTCATACAACATCATTCGCACAATGTTTACCACTAAAGTGTTACAAAACTAACGTATGGAATATAAAAATAAATTACCGAAGTTCTTGCAGCACAATTACTCTGATTACCCCAATTGTCAGGATGCAGCGTGTGGTATGTATGTATCTGAATTATACTACCTAATAAAAATTAAACTAAACTATTTCTAAACTTAAATAGAACCTATGAAAGTTAAATTACAAATTTAAAGAACCCGGACCCTTAAAAATTTAAAAATAATTTCCGTTTACTTAAAGGAGTCGGGGGACCGCTAAGTAAATTCAGCGTAGCTCTGAGTTTTTATATGTTATTCACCTTGCGGTCCCCCAACTCCTTTAAGAAAGTAAGCAGAAATTATTTTTGAGTTTTTAAGGGTCAGCTTAAAATTGTAATTTAACTTTTATTTCAAGTTTTTTTTCAAAAAACCGCATCCAAATCGGTCCATACTTAGGAGCTACGATGCCACAGACAGACACACAGATACACATCTACACACGTAAAACTTATAACACCCCTCTTTTTGCTTCAGGGAACCAGCTATTTCAGAAAATGTATTACTCGAGCCTGTCCCCGGTGTGTGTGCGGAGAGCGCTTCCTTAACCCACACATACACATTCTCAAACCTCTAATATAAATTTATTTTATCGTCCAAATAAAATCCAATGCATTTTTGTAAATATAACTCTAGGTCCAATAGGTAAGAGTGTATAGTCTACGAGTCTACCTATATAGGTACTATGTACGTGATGTCATATAACGCGCTAGCTCACTTCGCTGTTCAAAGGCAGCGTCAGGCTCAGTGCGGTGGTACTCCCCCGCCCGCGACGCGGCGAGCCTTCACCGCAAGGCTACAGTGCTACCCACACGGCTCGTGCCGGTCGTTGCTAACGTTGCCGTTACTTTCCTTTCATATTTCCCATGAAACTGTACAGCTCTTGTTACATTTACGAAAATGCATACTAAAGACGTCGTCGCGACGGTATTTTCGTATTATTCTTTTAATTAATTATTTAATTTTCTTTTAATTATTAATTATATTTCGTATTATAACTCGCTGTTTCAGGTCGACACAGCGACACAGTGACACTTTAATTAATGGCATATGTGATTGCCTCTTAGTGCTTATGTTGTTTGCGCTTGATTATACATCATCGCGTGAGTCCATAAGCGTATGTATGTATGTATGTATGTATATACGTGCGACAGAGGTGCAGTTGTATCTGCGATTTTCTCTTTCTAAGAATCATTAATGTAATATTAATCCCCTCTCCCGAGATGCACTTGGGCGGGGAATGGTGTAATACCAGTACAAGATGCTAAGAATCTAAAACGACTAGATGAAGAATTTTTTTAAATAAACTATATAATATTTTTTTTAAATAAACTATATAAGTTTATTTAAAAAAAATATAAAATAATATATGTTATACATAAACTATGAGTGCTCGCCGAGCTTACGCCCCATCCATTGTTTTGAATTATTTATTAGTCCAGACGCGATGGCATTTTCGTAAATGTAATATCGGCTTAACTGGCGAGTCAATTAGTGTAGACCATTTTATTTATCGCAATATTGCTGCTGGCGCGGCGGCGGGGGCGGCGTGGGGGCGGCGCGGGAGCGACGTGGGGGCGGCGAGGGGGCGGCGGGGAGTGGTAGGAGCGATCGACAACGCTCGAAGGAGTCTTTTATTGTTCGGTTCCGCGTCTTACTGTCCGCTATTGTTCTATTATGGTATTGTCTGGCTGGAGCGCCGCGGTGTGTCGGACTGCAGTGAGCCGAACATAAATGTTCACTTCTCTCTAACAGCAGCTCGGAGTCGCGGGTTCGAGGCAGAGGAACGTTTTTAAGTTTGAAAGGTCGGACGGATGGCTGAACATTTTGTCTGTCGGTTTGTGGAAACTTCGAAATAAGGATGAAGTTTTGTGTTTAGAATTTTATTGCTCCCGAACTGGGTCGGAGCTTCAAGCGCAGCCAATTTTACCCCCGAGGAGGTGCCAGTCCGGCCGGAAAGCGGACTAAAGTCTCTGGGGAAAGGCTATTAACCCGCGATTTGAAGATCCGTGGATTTTAGGAGTAGTAGACATTCCTCGGAAGCTCATTCATTACATACCTTTTCAGTCGGACACAAAACAACGATTTTGATTATCTTGCTGTATTTTTAAGAACAGCTGACCTGTAGGTATAGCTATATATAGCTAGGCAACCTAGTCATAATCTCATTTTCTTTTCATACGTGCTACCTTTCCCGATCAACCTATGCCTTATCCGAATATCATACGAGTCCGGAGGATGTTAGATCAGTAGAGTTATTAGTATGTCTGCTAACTATGATAAGCTCGACACAAACGGATCTCAAATATTGCACAGAGTTGTCTGACTTACTCAACTAGCAAACAGACATTGCACTTAATTATATACCTACTTATTCTGCGATTGTGTTACAAGCGACGACGGAGGCCAAAGCCAGCAACTATCATTAGTGTTGCAGACAGGTTCGGGGGGTTTATTCACTCTCTCTCTCTACCAGAGAAATCGTACATCTTATACTTCAAACTATGGTCTGTTCCAAATAAGCCTGGATAAAAAGTCATTGACATTTAAATGCTAGCTCGCTTGCACAAACGTGAAACGCTAAGCGCCGTCTCTCTCCTGCGTGTCGGTGTGGTGGCACAAGAGAGAGACGGCACTTAGTTTGTGCAAGGGAGCTAGTACTCAAAGGTCAATGACTTTTTATCCAGGATTATTTGGAAGAGACCATAGTTCTGAGTCCGCGCCGGCACTCATAATATGTAAAATCATTTTAACGGCTTATCGGTTCGACTGGTGATGAGCTGTGCAGCTCGACGTTTCGAGTTCTTCTATGGAACTCGTCAATCCCGATGCGCTCACACGCTCACTCCCTCACCACGCTCACTGTGTGAGTGCTGCACGCTTGTGTCATGGTTCGAATAAGTTTTAATTTTAATATTTCATTTCCGGCAGTACTTACTTAGTACCAAAAAATCTACACTCGTGGTCGCTCCTAATTGGTTGGTTTGAATTTGTGAAGTGTAACGAACGCCAATAAGGAGAGATGACGCAGAAGTTGATAGCGAGGAGCGAAGGAGAGCGGGGAGAGGAGCACCATTGCGGCTGGCTGGCTGGCAGGCGGTCGTGTGGACGGATCGAGGAAGAAGACAATATTGTACTTGAGTTTGTTTGTAGAATTGATTAAACGAGACAAGTGAATAAATATGTGATACGCTACATTGGTGTTTATATTCATGAAACTTGGATGTAGCAGCACGTATGCTGGTTTCATAAAAAAAAACGTTCTAGGCTAGAATAAGTGGACAGACGACTTAAGAAAGGTAGGCGGAAGTGGGTGGATCAGAAGTGCGGAAGACCGCGTGTGGTGGCGTGACTTGTGAGAGGCCTATGTCCAGCAGTTGACCGATCGGACTAATTTACTTATAAAACAAGATTCTAAATATTTAAAATAATAACATTAAATGTGAAAAATTATAAATTCGCACCTGCGCAATTGCGCGCGGTTTGGATAGACTTGGGAGTAGGTGTTGTACAAGGTTTAAATTGAAGGTGGCGTAGAAGGTGAAAGAATATTTTAATTTCAATTCAGTTTAAAATTCAAACAATATAAAAGCTGTCTGAAAATGCATGTACTTACTGGTTACTATCTTCTAGAAAATAAATTATAGTTAAATTAAATTAACATATATTAGGGTCACGAACAATCTCTCAGATAATTGCTTTCGTTCGAAGAGCTGAATTTTTAAATACAATATTTAATTTATTCTTTCTCTTAGTTTGGCTGCAACTTTCTATATTAAAATATACTTGTTTCTTTCATTTTAACCTTCAAACGTTGTATTAAAAGGCTAGACAGCCTAGAAACCGTTCGCAAATCTGCTGGGATGGTGCCTAACTGAGCGTGGTTTCGCGAGGAGAGGTGATTATGGCTCTGTCGACTGCACCATTGGTCTCTTGACACAGCCACCCATGTTGGTTTAAATAAAAAAAATATATTTTACATTTCATTTAATTGCATGTCTTATTATTACAATTATGTATACGTATGTCGGTCGGTACAGCATGGCAATAGTATAAAATGTGACTCGACATGTACCAACTCGATTGCCGATGCTACTCCTACTGAATGCGACACCAGCACATTGAGTGAGAGCTGACAAGTTGAGTGAACAGAATTAAGGTAAGGAGAAACTAACGCAAATGTAATTCCAACCGATTCTGTATACTCGGCGACAAGGAGCTCGAGCCGGCAGAAGGAGCATAGCTCGTCGGGCAGGGCAGGTGTATGCGCAAAGTAGACAAATATGTACCTAGGTAGATAATGTACATTTTATTGTCACATTTATCAACTCACGTATCTTTATCAACAGCCGTCCGATCAGAGGCGGACAAGCAGCCTTAGCCGCCCTAGGCCGTTTAGTACCAGCCGCCCCAATTCAATGCAGCCGCCCCTTTCAAGTTCCGATACTAATCGTGTAAAATTGTAGATTATTTAAATTTTTTTTTTTTTACAAGCTCCTCCTCTACAAAGTGATAATCAAACCAGTATGGACCTAAAGGATACAACTGCGGGTGACAGTCAGCAAAAGTAGCGTGGAAATCCTTCAGAGATTCCAAAACAAAATTCTCAGAGACATAACGACCGGCGACGCATCCCAACAAACTGTCTTCCGATCTTTTGACCGAGAGCAACTACACCAATAGGCTAAAACGCTATCACATCCTTGCACTGGAGGATAGGACAGAAATAAGCACGTAGAGGACCAGACATACGAGAAGGGTTATTATCACTATCAGTGGATGACTCAACTCACACGACCAACATCACACAGAAAATCCGCTTACGGTCACATTCCGTTTGCAGATGGTGCAAGCACAAAAAAATATAAGCAATTTTGTAAAATATTTTATTTTATCAACACACATACTTACCTACAGAGAAATGTCAAGCACACAATGTCTGCAATGTGTGACGAACAAGCAGTTGTATTAATTTGAATCCTTTGTGAGGGCCTATCGCTTTACATCCTCTCCAGGGTGCTAGGAGAATTGAAAATGTTCAGAATTTAGACACTAGTTTCAACGGCGATGAAACACCCCACCCAACGTCCAACCCCTCACCCCTCGCCCCTGTCCCCTCGCCCGCGCCACTGTTGTTCGAGCACTTGTTTTTAATTTTATATTTTCGTGCAAACGCACTTGTTTACTTTGTTTGTATTTTTAGAGTTTCTGTTGCGACAGGTGAAATGAAACACTTACAGAGAGTTAGCGGTTTGTTTATCTGTCTCGAAGGCATAGATGGCACTATGTTTTGTCTAATATAGCCATAAAACAAACTGATGCTATTTTTAGCTTTGCATTGCAGATTTCAATTTGACTTAATAATAACAGATGAAATGGCCGAACACCCACAGCTTAGGATTAAAATGTCATTATTTCGTCGCGACATTCTTACATCGTGTGTTATATTTATATCATGTCACCGATTAGCGATTCCTAAGTGCACTCGCGCCGTGAGTTCCCAGCAATTTGTTTATGAAGATAGTGAACCAATTAAGTAGTCGATATTGGACACCGGGTGGCTAAGAATTTAATTATAAATATATAAATGTAAAATCTAATTTAATGAAATGTATTTAACTGTATAAATTGTTTTTGACGATGTAAGTTCAAGATAAATTGCATTATAATGTAACTTTACTGTTATTTTACTTACAAATAAAGTGAATTGTATTGTATTGTATTGTAAGCTCAAGTGGCAGTGGGCTGTGCGTGCACGTTAACCGAAGAGACGATGACCGTTGGATTAACCGTGTCCTACAAAATGGAGTGTTAGAAGACCATCCGCCAGGTGGGACGACGACATCAAGTACGTCGGCGGATAGCAGTGGTTCCGTATCGCTGAAGGCCTGGAGGACTGGAGGAAAATTGGAGAGGCGTATGTCCAGCAGTGGACGCTTACACGCTGACTGACTGACTTGACGGCAGGAAGATGATTAAACGGCTCCATCACCAACACACCGGCACGCGGACGGGGCTGCGTAACCGACCCGCCCACCAACATTGCTACTCGGCAAATTCTCAATTTGTTTAAAAGTCTGTCAGTTTTTCTGAGCCGCGCGGAGCTTCAATCTCGTCCGCGGCGAGAATGAAAAAATAGAACAATGCCTCAACGCGGAGCGCGGTGGCGATGAGGAACGAGCGGACATTCTCCGGCGAGCGGCGGGCAAAAAGTTTCGGCGAACTCATGAAAACAAGTGAATTTAAAAATGAAATATGGAGGTCATTTAGACGGGGAGGTCAAAATGACAGGTGCGTATTTTTATTTTTTTACGCAGACAATAGCGGCCGCGCCGGCCCACCTTTGTCAGCCGGTGTCAGCTCCAGGGCGCCGCCGCCGCACCGCCGCACGCGCAGTGCGCTTCTCCACGTGTTCACTTGTGGGCGGTGTTGGCTCAACCATAATATTGTGTTTATATAGAACCTTTGTCAGCCTCGATAGCTCAGTGGTGCAGACAGTCAACTGTCGCTATTGAATGTTAAGCAACGCTGGGTGCGGTCAGTACTTGGATGGGTGACCGCTGACCGTTGGAGGCTGACCGAGGTACGGATTCCTCGTAAAACTATAGGTCCCTTCCCTCCTAATCTTACTTGGTGGTAGGGTTTAACCCGCCCGGGTTGGTAAGACCGCACTGAATGAAACGTGTCGGTCGAAACGGCTATGTAAATAGTTTGTGTTTTCTGACCAGTTCAGCGTAGCCGGCACGATCGAAGGGAAGCACTGACATGGCACCTAGTTCACCCGGTGTTATGGGCTGACATCACGGACGCTGTAGGTGATGTAGCCAACCGTATCAGTTTAAAAAAAAACCTGTTATTGTTGACACATGATTTATGATTTGAAACTACCTACTTTCTATGTTTGCCCGTTAAGTGCCAAGTGGCAGAACCGAAGGGAAGTACTAACACGGTACCTAGTTATGACAGGAGTATCGACGGGTGTAGTAGCCTGTGTAGCCAAGCCTCTCAGATTAAATGTAAAAAATGCACGAGCGATTGATGCCCCTGCGTTCCTGTCCGGCTACACTAACAAGAAAGGGAATCTTTCATTGCAACAGTAATTTCAATTAAGTTAAGTTATGTAGTTTGCACGGTAACTTATAGCGACCTTCTATTAATGGAGTTTTGACAAATTATTGCCAGGCTACATTATTCCAGTCCAGTAAACCAGTGAATCAATCCAGCGCTTGACTGGACTTGATGATATCATCTACATTATTCCAGTAATTTAGAAGCAGTTGAATTGAGATTGATTGTTGTTTTATAATAAGTCTTAATAAGTTGTTCCAGCACCGGCGGCAGTCGAACGTGGATTCTGTGTTACTAAAGCTAGTGGACAAGCATCACACTCGCGCGCCTATTAACAAATGATATAATGCCACAGACTATCATATTCTATTAGGTTGCATTATATTATGTGTTATGATTTCATCAACTTGGTGAAATATTGTTGAGTCAGTTTAGCTAACAATGAAAACAAGAATTAATGTTGGTCTTATCGAATGCTAGCCACAGTAACTACATTAATTTTTTTTTTGTTTCTTAGGTGTGTATTATCACAACATCTATCTAAATTGTACCGTTCTATCTCCACACTTTTATTATAATAGTTTTTAGGGGTTCGTATAATATCCACACAGGACCTAAGCCGCCGTATGTCCGTCTGTCTGTACATCCGTCTACATAATCTTTTGAACAGTAAATAGTAGCCTGTTAAGTAGTAGACCGGTCAATTACGTGGTGGTACGGAACCCTCGTGGCGCGAGTTCGACTCGCACTTCGCCGTTTGTTTTATATTTCTTGGTCACCTATTTTAGAATCCATTTATTTGCCAGAGTTCAATCGACATACAAACTGCTAATGGTACGAAGACTCAGCGCATATCTCTGTAAAAGTGTAGCTTTCGGGAACCCGCGTCCGGGGACCCGGGCGTGTTGGTCGCCCCCCCCCCCCCCCCCCCGCTACACGAGGTGCGCTGTCCCTTTTGACGGACGTTACACAAGTGCAGTATGGATTGTTCAGAGCTCATAGAGTTTTGTTTCGTTCGTCTCGCGCGAGGCAGAATGATAGGATTTGGGCGAATGCTAGCAGAGGGTAACCCAAATAGAATGATGATTCAGCAACCAAAACCAAACCAATATCAAACCAATCACCAAACCAATTCCAAAGCCTTTGACTGTGTAAATCACGAAATATTATTAATGAAGCTGGAACATTATGGCATAAGAGACAATGAATTGCGTATATTTCAATCATATTTAGAAAATAGAGCTCAAATATGTGACGTCAATGGCTTAAAATCGAATGTAGAATCAATCACAATGGGTGTGCCGCAGGGTTCTATCCTGGGACCATTATTGTTTCTAATATATGTTAACGACATCTCGAGCTGTATAACAGACGATATAGAGATGGTAATGTTTGCAGATGATATCTCAGTTGTACTGAAAAACAATGATATAAGTAAACTGAGAGAATCCTTTTTAACTGTACTAGAATCTCTAAAATCTTGGTTTGAGTGCAACAATCTATTGCTAAATGTCAACAAAACTAATATTATGCACTTTGCTCTTGGGACTCATAGACGTAATAACAATGATAGCATATTAAAAACTGCAGATAACTTGTCATTAAACCTTGCTAATGAACTAACTTTTCTTGGGGTAATATTTGATAAAAGTTTTACTTGGAAAGCCCACATAAACTCTTTAGCTGGTAAGCTGAGTTCCGCATGTTATGCTATCAAAAAAATTAAAGAGCTAGGCGGGACCCATGCTGCAAAAACGGTTTATCATGCTTATTTTGAGAGCATCATGTCATATGGCCTAATGTTTTGGGGAAATGCAGCAGACTCAAATAGAATATTTTTATTACAGAAGAGGGCCTTGAGGTACATCCTAAATATGAAAACTAGAGATACTTGTAGGACAGCGTTCGGAGAGATAGGAATCATGACTTTACCAAGTGCATATGTTTACCAGAACATATGCTATGCCAGAAAATACATTCATGATTCCTCTCTCAATTCCGACAATCATAACTATGACACACGGGGTAAGAATAATGTACAACTAATAAGACATAGATTAGCTAAAACTACAAAAAGCTTTATTTGTAATAGTGTTAGATTTTATAATAAACTGTCTCCTAACATAAAACAATTAGATGACAATAATTTTAAACGACGGATTAAAATAATGTTAATTGAAAAGAGTTATTACAGTATTAAGGATGCAATAACTGACCATAATTTTATCTAAGAGTCTGACTACTATTTTTCTCACTAACAAATTTTGACAATTCGATACACTTTGTATCATTTGATTTTTAATATGACTTATTACATTTCTTTGTAATAAACGTAAACTAATTGTTTTATTTGACTTGATATAATATGAAATATCAAAATTGACGATGGCACTATACACCAGATATAGGTAATTTAAATAGGCAGTGTGGTCAGATTCTTCAGTATTCATGTTTATGCTGTAAATATTAATGCTCTTGTGAGCGGTAGTATGGGTTAATTATTTGTAAGTTACTATAATATAATACTTTTAAGGTACTAACAAAACATTGTGACTTGCGAAGTTTGTTTGTCAGTTCTTCTTCGCATTGAATTTAGAACTGGCGGAATTTTCGACATGTCCAAGCGTAGGTTACCTACCTGTGGATGAAAAAAAAAAAAAAAAAAAAAAAAAAAAAAAAAAAAAACCCTGAGCGCGGTCAGTACTTGGATGGGTGACCGCGCTCGACCGTTGGAGGCTGACCGTGGTTCGGATTCCACATAAAATTGTGGGTCCGTTCAAATAAAATAAAAAAATAAAAAAAATAGCTCGTGTTTTCCGTCCACTTCAGTGTAGCCGACATGAAATGAAGGGAAGTACTGACATGGCACCTAGTTCACCCGGTGTTATGGGCTGACATCACGGATGTTGTAGGTGAAGTAGTCAACCGTGTCAGTTTCCATAAAAAAAAAATCATCGGAGTTCAACTGAATTCAACTTTTGAAAGTAAATGCTTCAGGCGTCGAGTGTTCAATTATTCTACTAAATATATTTTTATAGGGAAAAAAACTGACCGGGATCCAATTACACTCAGTCAATGACGTAACTTCTTGTGAGAGGTTGTTAGCTAGATTAAAGTGCCTTATGGCATTAAGTTCGCCTTTTGAGGCAAGCTTTCTGTGTAAAATTTTTGTATTCAATAAAGTATATTTTTATTAGGTACATTTATTTTAGGAGTATTTGCCAACACTGGACGCCAAAAGGCTCCGCTCAAGACGGCCGTGCCTAGCTTGCTGGACCGCGCCCACAGCTGCAGCAGTGTCAGTGAGGTACGAGATCACGTGATTAGCGTGTGCTGCCGACCTGTATCCAGGGGGCCTCGTGAATCATTGAGCACGCAGCGGGCTGGCGGCGCGGCGCGACGCGACGGAGCGACGGAACCCTACCTGCTGTGTCTTACAATATTCATGCGCGTCGCCTCCTCCGCATATACTGCTTCTACTGTTACGTTAGGGTTCCGTTGTGTAACACTTTACAAATATCGTGAATCGAACACGCAATCCCGTGAAAATTTCAATCAGATATGATTAAAACAACCCAGATTGGTACCACCGCACTGAATGAAGGTAAGAAAAAATGGTTTTACATCCAGTACTGTGTAGCCGGAATGAACAAAGTGAAACACTGTCACGGCACCTAGCTCCGGCAGGAAACAATGAGTGTAGCAACACGGGTGTTGTATTTTAGCCCACCGTGGCTCTGCGCCGGCACGGCACATAATATGCATGTAGGTACTTGTACATAATATACTGTATGCGTGGGTGGCTCTACTACGAATGCACACGTGCTGTACTTGTGTTAGTGTACAGTGCGACGCGGAGACGGCGGTGGGGCCGCCACACGAGGGTAGCGAAGTTTGACTCCTCATAGCGAATATTATACGACTTTCACTTTATAAATATATATATTTCTTAATTAAATACTAACAACTTTTTGTTGCTTTATTTTTTATGTAAAACACATATTTAATTAATAATAATAAAAAAGCACATTTATCGATGAAATATTTCGCCACCGACATCGGGGCGAAATATTTCATCGATAAATGTGCTTTTTTATTATTATTAATTAAATATGTGTTTTACATGAATATTATACGAACAACACGTAGGTATCTCAGCATTATATCCATCACCTAATAACTAACCTATGTTCCACCCATATGAGTATTGAGTACCACGCATGGTACAGTACCATAAAAACCTGAAAAGCCACCACGCCTTAATATGTCTAGTCCGCGAAAGCCTCTGTAGATCATCGAGGAAAAAATCAATAGTGTTAACAGCTGCCATACTCCACACTGCGCAGCGCGGCTGCCGCAGTATTGCGCAATGTATACGACTAGTATTATTCCATTTCTCAGAATTGTATATTTTTACTAGCTTTTGCCCGGCTTCGCTCGCCGCTCCGCGCCGCCCCGCGCCGCCCCGCGCCGCCCCGCGCCGCTCCGCGCCGACCCGCACCGCCCCGCGCCGACCCGCACCGCAACGCGTATGTATGCTAAATGTAAAAAAATTTAAAATAATATTGTGAACTGTATGTTTTCCTAAAATTTTAAAATAAAATAATATAAAATAAACAATATATTTGTGTAAGACCGAGCTCATATTATTTATGTTTTTCTCAAAGCGGTAGACTAAACTTGTTATATTCTTCGGTGTTTGTGCGAGCTAGGTCGTGTCCAACCTCTCCTTAGTACATGACAGGAGGGCGCGCGCGCGGGGGGCAGGGGTTGCTTCTCCTTCTTTGTTTAATAGTTAATTAATTTGACACACGACTGCGACTCATTAGCCAGCTCCTTTTGCTAATTGCATTTGGGAAGGTCTTACCTTTGTGTACACTTACAAAGTTATATATTTTACTTACTAATGGACACAGAACAAGGATCGACGGCCGTCTCTCCTCAGCCGGCCGCGGCGGCGGCGCGTTTCCTTGCTAGTATGTGCTAAAGAAGCTCGCACAAGCTGTAACACTTACATAAATCTGTGTAAGTAATATAAACACTGATTGTTGCCAAGAAATAAGCAGCGGCTCTTCTAGCGCCGACTTCTCAAAGCGGTGAATAAAGTCCACAAAGACGAAAATATGACAAAAAGCTTCAAGTGCGAACGCTGTTCACACGCAGATGTTTCCGGAGCTATTCTTGCACGCGTAACGAGTGAGTAGTTTCTACTCTCAGAAGAATGCGATTTTATCTTTGTCAAATACATATATATGTTTTTTAATATTTTTATGGAAACTGACACGGTTGACTACATCACCTATATATAACATAGGTGAAGTCAGCCCATAACACCGGGTGAACTAGGTGCCATGTCAGTGCTTTCCTACATTTCATTTCCGCTGGGTACGGCTACACTGAACTGGACGGAAAACACCAATTTACATAGCCGTTTCGACCGACGTTTCATTCAGTGCGGTGATACCAACCCGGGCGGAATAAATCCTACCACCTAGTAAATCTACTACAATACCGCCTCGAATTATGGAATTATCGCCTCAAACAGAACAAATCCTATTACTTTAAGTGAGCTAAACTTGTATACATATATATACGTATATATATAATTGGTTTCTCGGAAACGGCTCTAACGATTTGGATGAAATTTAGTATTTAGAAAACGTTATTTTTTCCAGTTTATTTAGATAGGTGTAGACGCCGAGCGAAGCTCGGTCGCCCAGGTACTTGTGCATTATATTCCTTACTGTAACATTACGAATCAACCTGGCGGTGCCGCGAGGTAACGCCGCTAGTGTCCTGGGAACTTTCCCCTCGTCGGCCTCTTCGGATGAAATTGTTTATCTAGCGAACTGAGGCCTGAGGGAATTGCTCTATGACTCTGGCTGGCGGCGGTAGGTAAGCAGGTACAACCCGGATCGTGGCGACAGTCTCCCGAGAAGTTAATTATTTTAAGGTTTATTTGTTTTGTTTTAGTTCAGGTAATTTTAATTTGATAGTTTTAATTTCTATTTTATTTTGTAATTAGCTTTCATTTGATTTAAAGTTTTATAGATTAAGATCTTACCGTAGATTTATTAGCGTAGGAACAGTATTAATTATATATTGTCTTAATTATTTCTTTATTTCAGCCATACTTATTTAGCTCGTGTACCTCTGTGTCAGGTAAATACCGGCCAAATGCACATTATAGAGAAAGAAAGAAAGAAAGAAAAAAAAAATATTATTTATTGTCATTATAGGTATACACAAAGAAAAGAAAACATTACAAAAATAACTTATACACGTAAAACCTAAATTAACAACACAAGTAATGACAATATGGACCCATCTCAGCATAGGCTATAGGTGCACAAGGCGGCCTATAGCGCTGTTTTTCAGATGGGCCCAGAGTAGTAAATATAGAACACTAAGAAACATAAACACGATACTTTTTTTTATCTACAAACAAAAACTAACATTATAAATAACTACATAAAACAATACCTTATAATAACACATAACAAAAACAGAATAATTACAAAAAGAACAGAAAAAAAATATACAGCACAACAGAATAACATAACTATATGCAACACAGCAATATATACAATTTGAAATAATTACATAAAATGACATTAGCAGTGGACCGATACAGGCTGATGATGATGATGATGATGATGGTGACATAAAATGACAGAACATTTAAAATTTTAAATTGGTCACTGGCCTTTTTGTGCCAGCAACAGTGCAGATTTCACCTTTTTTCTGAACACATTGGTACATCTCAATGCCCTGACTGGTGGGAGAAGGTCATTCCAACACTTCGATGCCATTACCTTGAAACCACCCTCGACTGCTGCCCCACGGTGCTGTGGGATTTTTAGGGAAGTACCAAAATACATAGAGCAAAATGTATGCTGGGTACGTTGTTTATAGAACTCGACATGTTTGCTTTCACCGTCTACATACCACCACCGTGATGTCAGCCATCACAGCTTGAAGAGCTAGGTGCCATGTCAATGTTTCCCTTTGGTCGTGCCGACCTCGGTGCCGGCTACACTGAACTGGACGGAATTGTCATTGAGGTGTTATCAATCTATGGGTTAAGCCCTATAGCAAAGGGACCTACATTTTACGTGGAATGTAAACCACGATCAGCCTGAACGGTCAGACGGTCACCCATTCTGTCTATTCAAATAATTTTATTCCGCATCTATACTCCGATAACAAAGGAAGCGCGCGCGCGTTGGACGGTGCGGTGCACGCGATTTTTCGCACAGTCATCTACTCATGTCATCATGTTTGAATAATGGCTGACAAGCGATAAATATTGACCCCGTGTTCGGGTCACCCCTCCTCTCTAGGTCGTGATTCGAACCCTGTCCCTTCTACTATACAAATCTATAATGCCTGTCTATGGGCTATGTATATATGTAGGCTATAAGGCTATAAGACTGAACGGCAGACGCATCGTTGGGACCTCAGGTTGGGACCATTGAGTTTGTTTACCGGTACTACTATGGCCGCTGCTCTGTGGAATTTGCTTCCCTCATCCCACCTACCTACTCCTGTTCGCATTCCAAAACCCGCCATATTCTTGCGGAACACCTTTGCAGTGGATTCTTTGAACGAAACGATTCTCTAAATCGTTCGTCTGTTGCACTAGAATGGTGTGGAATAGGCTTCCGGGCCCATAGTGGTAGCACAGCTTGCAGAAATAAAGAAATTAATGCTTCATTCATACGATATATTTAAATGTTTCTTACTTAGTATTTAACAAAATAAATAAAAAATAATTTAAAATTACAATATATAAGCTCTTTCAAAACTAGTTCAGAGTACGCTAAGGGGGGGTTCTGTATCGGAAATAGATCACTTTTGAAGAACAAAGAATTTTTTTTTTCCAAAAAAAAAAATTTAATGTAAAATGTAAAAAAAAATTTTTAGTAATCGTTTCAGTTTCATGCAGGAACAAAAAAGTCTTCCAACACATAGATCTCTTTCTTTCAGAAATTGTGAAAAACCACAATTTTAGTTTTATTAGTATGGAATTGAAAGAATTTGAATTTTTTTACCAACTTACACGTGTTAGATCATAATGTTGATGAAGACTTTTTTGTTACTGTTATGAAACTGAATTGATTAGGCTATAAAAATTAACCACCTATTTTTTTATTTAAATACATAAAAAAATATTTTACATAAAAAAAAACCCAAGGTCCAAAAAAAATTATATAGGTTTTACTTTACTCCCTATATGATACAGAACCCCCCCTTAGCGTACTCTAATATATATATATAAAAGCCACAGTTGCACTCCGGGAGTGCCGGCAGAAGAGAAAACAACACCGTAACATTGCTTAAAAAAAAAATAAAAAAATAAATAATGGAAAAAAAATAAAAAAAAAATATTTAAAAAAAAAATTATAGAAAAAGAAATAAAAAAAAAATAAAAAAAAAAATTAATGGAAAAAAAATATATTAAAAAAAAATGTTTAATTTAGTAGGACGGACAGACATGCATTTGTTACGGAACCCTACATTCATTTTGCAGAACTCAGTAGAATGGACAGACATAAACGTGTTAGGGAACCCTACTTTTATTATAAAATAACCGTCGGAGGACCTTGGTTGAAAATTGTAAAATTTAGTAGAACGGACAGACATGCATTTCTTACGGAACCCTACATTAATTTTGAAATAAATGTTAAATTTACTAGAACGGACAGACATGCATTTGTTACGGAACCCTACATTCAATTTGCAGAACTTTGAGATGTCATGTATTGAGCGTTGTCATAGCAACGATATATTGTTATCTGACGCGGTTGTCATAGCAACTATAGATTGTTATCTGAGGCGGTTGTCATAGCAACGATAGATTGTTATCTGACGCGGTTGTCATAGCAACTATAGATTGTTATCTGACGCGGTTGTCATAGCAACTATAGATTGTTATCTGACGCGGTTGTCATAGCAACGATAGATTGTTATCTGACGCGGTTGTCATTGCAACTATAGATTGTTATCTGACGCAGTTGTCATAGCAACTATAGATTGTTATCTGACGCGGTTGTCATAGCAACGATAGATTGTTATCTGACGCGGTTGTCATAGCAACTATAGATTGTTATCTGACGCGGTTGTCATAGCAACTATAGATTGTTATCTGACGCGGTTGTCATAGCAACTATAGATTGTTATCTGACGCGGTTGTCATAGCAACTATAGATTGTTATCTGACGCGGTTGTCGTAGCAACTATAGATTGTTATCTGACGCGGTTGTCATAGCAACGATAGATTGTTATCTGACGCGGTTGTCATAGCAACTATAGATTGTTATCTGACGCGGTTGTCATAGCAACTATAGATTGTTATCTGACGCGGTTGTCATAGCAACTATAGATTGTTATCTGACGCGGTTGTCATAGCAATGATAGATTGTTATCTGACGCGGTTGTCATAGCAACTATAGATTGTTATCTGACGCGGTTGTCATAGCAACTATAGATTGTTATCTGACGCGGTTGTCATAGCAACTATAGATTGTTATCTGACGCGGTTGTCATAGCAACTATAGATTGTTATCTGACGCGGTTGTCATAGCAACTATAGATTGTTATCTGACGCGGTTGTCATAGCAACTATATATTGTTATCTGACGCGGTTGTCATAGCAACTATAGATTGTTATCTGACGCGGTTGTCATAGCAACTATTAGATTGTTATCTGACGCGGTTGTCATAGCAACTATAGATTGTTATCTGACGCGGTTGTCATAGCAACTATATATTGTTATCTGACGCGGTTGTCATAGCAACTATAGATTGTTATCTGACGCGGTTGTCATAGCAACTATAGATTGTTATCTGACGCGGTTGTCATAGCAACTATAGATTGTTATCTGACGCGGTTGTCATAGCAATGATAGATTGTTATCTGACGCGGTTGTCATAGCAACTATATATTGTTATCTGACGCGGTTGTCATAGCAACTATAGATTGTTATCTGACGCGGTTGTCATAGCAACTATAGATTGTTATCTGACGCGGTTGTCATAGCAACGATAGATTGTTATCTGACGCGGTTGTCATAGCAACTATAGATTGTTATCTGAGACGGTTGTCATAGCAACGATAGATTGTTATCTGACGCGGTTGTCATAGCAACTATAGATTGTTATCTGACGCGGTTGTCATAGCAACTATATATTGTTATCTGACGCGGTTGTCATAGCAACTATAGATTGTTATCTGACGCGGTTGTCATAGCAACTATAGATTGTTATCTGACGCGGTTGTCATAGCAACTATAGATTGTTATCTGACGCGGTTGTCATAGCAATGATAGATTGTTATCTGACGCGGTTGTCATAGCAACTATATATTGTTATCTGACGCGGTTGTCATAGCAACTATAGATTGTTATCTGACGCGGTTGTCATAGCAACTATAGATTGTTATCTGACGCGGTTGTCATAGCAACGATAGATTGTTATCTGACGCGGTTGTCATAGCAACTATAGATTGTTATCTGAGGCGGTTGTCATAGCAACGATAGATTGTTATCTGACGCGGTTGTCATAGCAACTATAGATTGTTATCTGACGCGGTTGTCATAGCAACTATATATTGTTATCTGACGCGGTTGTCATAGCAACTATAGATTGTTATCTGACGCGGTTGTCATAGCAACTATAGATTGTTATCTGACGCGGTTGTCATAGCAACTATAGATTGTTATCTGACGCGGTTGTCATAGCAACTATATATTGTTATCTGACGCGGTTGTCATAGCAACTATAGATTGTTATCTGACGCGGTTGTCATAGCAACTATAGATTGTTATCTGACGCGGTTGTCATAGCAACTATAGATTGTTATCTGACGCGGTTGTCATAGCAACTATAGATTGTTATCTGACGCGGTTGTCATAGCAATGATAGATTGTTATCTGACGCGGTTGTCATAGCAACTATAGATTGTTATCTGACGCGGTTGTCATAGCAACTATAGATTGTTATCTGACGCGGTTGTCATAGCAACTATAGATTGTTATCTGACGCGGTTGTCATAGCAACTATATATTGTTATCTGACGCGGTTGTCATAGCAACTATAGATTGTTATCTGACGCGGTTGTCATAGCAACTATAGATTGTTATCTGACGCGGTTGTCATAGCAACGATAGATTGTTATCTGACGCGGTTGTCATAGCAACTATAGATTGTTATCTGACGCGGTTGTCATAGCAACTATAGATTGTTATCTGACGCGGTTGTCATAGCAACTATAGATTGTTATCTGACGCGGTTGTCATAGCAACGATAGATTGTTATCTGACGCGGTTGTCATAGCAACTATAGATTGTTATCTGACGCGGTTGCCATAGCAACTATAGATTGTTATCTGACGCGGTTGTCATAGCAACGATAGATTGTTATCTGACGCGCTGAAGCGAACATAGATTTTTTTCCCCATATAAAAAGTGCCAAGCGCCGCTAAAGAAGTTTTCACTTCAATAATCAGTTATTGTCCAACAAAACCCTTTGCAATCCATATTCTTATGTATGTACAATGTCCTATATAATTATGTTTATGATATTCCTGTTTTTATGTATTTGTATAAAGGAGTATGTTTTATTGGTTATATTGACTGAAAGCGATCACTTTTAGTGATACGTCCGCCTTTTATTTAAGTACATATATTTTATATTCTTACTTTCATGTTTTATTGAGAATTGTGCAAAAATATTTACGTAATTATATTGTTATTAAATCAATCAATATCAATACTAATAATAAATCTGTAAGGGATGGTCATGGAGTAAGTTACTTTGTTTTAGGAAATATTGAGTTTGTAGCATCTATGTATGATACTAAAGCTAAATTGACGATTTTTAGAAATCTTTTCTGTATGTATGTATGTATGTATGTATGTATGTATGTTCCTCCATAACTCTTAAAGCCATCATCCAAATTTGATGAAACTTAGTACAAGCCTATTTTACTATATACGGGACACAGGATAGGCTAACTAAAATTCACTTCAGGCTACGTTAAGACGTGGCTCCCATACAAATCGAATCGAAATAAAAGCGGCGCGGCGCGGCGGAGGCTAGCTGGCGGAGACTGGAGGCGCGGGGGTGGAGGCGCGGGGTGCGGTCTGGCGGAGCGCGGTGTGTGTATACATTGTCTCGAGCAGAGCGTATTTAAGTCGATTCATAATATTATGTAGGTTTACTTCGTTAGGTATCTATTTGATTAATTTTAGGTGCAAACCTATGTAAAAGTGTTCTTGCAAGTCGATGTTAGCGGATATTTACTTACCTGGAGTTCCTATTTGATCTAAGTTATTTGATCGTATGTTTATTATATTGTACGTAGTGTAGTATGCCCGCAATATTAGCGAAAAGATTCTTATTTTTACCCGACTACGGCGAAGCGAAAAGGAGAGTTATATGTTTGACCGGTATGTATGTATGTATGTATGTATGTATGTATGTATGTATGTACATATGTATGTGTGTGTGTATGTATATATGTACTAGCTTTTGCCCGCGGCTTCGCTCGCGTGAAATTCGTATTTCAAAGGAATAAAGTAAGTAACTAAGGGCGAGCTGGGTTAAGGTAAACGATAAACCGTCTCGAAGAAAGTGAGTAACTTTTTGAGGCCGAAGGCGGAGTTGCATTCAGGAAGACGATAAACCTTCTCGAAGACAGTAAGTAACTATGGGCGAGGCCGAAGGCCGAGCTGCGTTCAGGAAGACGATAAACCTTTTCGAAGACAGTAAGTAACTATAGGCGAGGCCGAAGGCCGAGCTGCGTTCAGGAAGACGATAAATTCTCGAAGACAGTAAGGAACTATGGGCAAGGCCGAAGGCCGAGATGTGTTCAGGAAGAGGATAAACCTTTTCGAAGACAGTAAGTAACTATGGGCGAGGCCGAAGGCCGAGCTTCGTTCAGGAAGAGGATAACATTTTCTAAGAAAGTAAGGAACTATGGGCGAGGCCGAAGGCCGAGCTGCATTCAGCATGAGGGTAAACTTTTCGAGAAAGTAAGTAACAGAGGGTGAGGCCGAAGGCCGAGCTGCGTTCAGGAAAACGATAAACCTTCTCGAAGACAGTAAGTAACTATGGGCGAGGCCGAAGGCCAAGCTGCGTTCAGGAAGAGGATGACCTGTTCGAAGAAAGTAAGTAACAGAGGGCGAGGCCGAAGGCCGAGCTGCGTTCAGGAAGACGATAAACCTTTTCGAAGACAGTAAGTAACTATAGGCGAGGCCGAAGGCCGAGCTGCGTTCAGGAAGACAATTAAGACGAGTTGTCATAGCAACTATAGATTGTTATCTGACGCGGTTGTCATAGCAACTATAGATTGTTATCTGACGCGGTTGTCATAGCAACTATAGATTGTTATCTGACGCGGTTGCCATAGCAACTATAGATTGTTATCTGACGCGGTTGTCATAGCAACGATAGATTGTTATCTGACGCGGTTGTCATAGCAACTATAGATTGTTATCTGACGCGGTTGCCATAGCAACTATAGATTGTTATCTGACGCGGTTGTCATAGCAACTATAGATTGTTATCTGACGCGGTTGTCATAGCAACTATAGATTGTTATCTGACGCGGTTGTCATAGCAACTATAGATTGTTATCTGACGCGGTTGTCATAGCAACGATAGATTGTTATCTGACGCGGTTGTCATAGCAACTATAGATTGTTATCTGACGCGGTTGCCATAGCAACTATAGATTGTTATCTGACGCGGTTGTCATAGCAACTATAGATTGTTATCTGACGCGGTTGCCATAGCAACTATAGATTGTTATCTGACGCGGTTGTCATAGCAACGATAGATTGTTATCTGACGCGGTTGTCATAGCAACTATAGATTGTTATCTGACGCGGTTGTCATAGCAACGATAGATTGTTATCTGACGCGGTTGTCATAGCAACTATAGATTGTTATCTGACGCGGTTGTCATAGCAACTATAGATTGTTATCTGACGCGGTTGTCATAGCAACTATAGATTGTTATCTGACGCGGTTGTCATAGCAACTATAGATTGTTATCTGACGCGGTTGTCATAGCAACTATAGATTGTTATCTGACGCGGTTGTCATAGCAACTATAGATTGTTATCTGACGCGGTTGTCATAGCAACTATAGATTGTTATCTGACGCGGTTGCCATAGCAACTATAGATTGTTATCTGACGCGGTTGTCATAGCAACGATAGATTGTTATCTGACGCGCTGAAGCGAACATAGATTTTTTTCCCCATATAAAAAGTGCCAAGCGCCGCTAAAGAAGTTTTCACTTCAATAATCAGTTATTGTCCAACAAAACCCTTTGCAATCCATATTCTTATGTATGTACAATGTCCTATATAATTATGTTTATGATATTCCTGTTTTTATGTATTTGTATAAAGGAGTATGTTTTATTGAGAATTGTGCAAAAACATTTACGTAAGTATATTGTTATTAAATAACAAAATAAAACCTTAACAATCTGCTATATAAATATATTATATTTTGTAAATTCCTTTCATAAATATTTTCTTATACTTACCCAATTCTTTATATTATATTATTGCATCTTAAAATATTATATCGTAATAATGCGGTGACTTTGCTCTTATGAAATGCAAAGAGCGAGTGTTGGTTGTAAAAACGCGGAAACCTTCGCTACCGACCAACCGTCTTCCGCCTGCGCCCGGCGAGCGGTGACAACACACCATATCCAGCTATTCGATAGTAATTAAGATTTCTTACTACAATTAAATTTAATTACATAGCTTCTACATTCTTGCCTTACTCAATGATAGGTTTAATTGTTGAACAGGTACGACGCTCTACCACAGATTACTGAATAGCTATTATTTAGTTGGCTCTACTACTGTCCACAATCCACATGTTCGAAGAACGTATCTATAAACTGTTTCTGATACCTGATGGCGATGAGTAGAGAGAACTATATACACGGCAGTGTTTATTGAACATTGAGAGACAATGCGGTTGTAGAGCAGCGTCCCTGTCGCGCGAACTCGCGCGTCACTGTGCGAGAGAGACGACGCTCTACAATCGGATATTTACTGCCGCGTACTGTACTCATCGATGCCCTTATCTACATCTTCCATACAGTTCATTATATATGTAAAGTATATAAATATGTATGTATAGTATATAAGAGTTACGTATACCACAATATCAATTTTTCTTATTGTACTCGTATACATAAATATAATATAATAATCCTTTCCTTCCTTTCCTTATTCCTTCCTTCCTTCCTTTCCTTTCCTTCCTTCCTTCCTTATCCTTACCTATAATAAAATCCAACGTCTGCTTTCTGTCTGAGTGTCTGTCTGTCTGTCCGCTTATAACTCGAGAACCACTGAACTGATTTTAATAAAAAAAAATCTACGGATAGCTTGATTCTTCCCATCAACTATAGGCTACTTACTATCACGCTAAATGGCTTATGAGGTTAGCAGTGAAGTGAAATATGAGAGCGGGCGGAGCCGCGGGCACAGCTTGTCCTTCCTTTCCTTATTCCTTATTCCTTATTCCTTAACTATAATTCCTTATTCCTTATTCCTTATTCCTTAACTATAATAAATCCAACGTCTGCTTTCTGTCTGTCTGTCTGTCCGCTTATAACTCGAGAACCACTGAACCGATTTTAATAAAACAAAATTCTACGGATAGCTTGATTCTTCCGATCAACTATAGGCTACTTACTATCACGCTAAATGGCTTATGAGGTTAGCAGTGAAGTGAAATATGAGAGCGAGCGGAGCCGCGGACACAGATAGTACCTATAATAAAATCCAACGTCTGCTTTCTGTCTGTCTGTCTGTCTGTCCGCTTATAACTCGAGAACCACTGAACCGACTTTAATAAAACAAAATTCCTTAATTCCTTATTCCTTATTCCTTATTTCCTTTTCCTTAACTATAATAAAATCCAACGTCTGCTTTCTGTCTGTCTGTCTGTCCGCTTATAACTCGAGAACCACTGAACCGATTTTAATAAAACAAAATTCTACGGATAGCTTGATTCTTCCGATCAACTATAGGCTACTTACTATCACGCTAAATGGCTTATGAGGTTAGCAGTGAAGTGAAATATGAGAGCGAGCGGAGCCGCGGACACAGCTAGTACCTATAATAAAATCCAACGTCTGCTTTCTGTCTGTCTGTCTGTCTGTCCGCTTATAACTCGAGAACCACTGAACCGATTTTAATAAAACAAAATTCTACGGATAGCTTGATTTTTCCCATCAACTAAAGGCTACTTACTATCACGCTAAATAGCTTATGAGGTTACCAGTGAAGTGAAATATGAGAGCGGGCGGAGCCGCGGGCACAGCTTCCTTCCTTCCTTTCCTTTACCTATAATAAAATCCAACGTCTGCTTTCTGTCTGAGTGTCTGTCTGTCTGCTTATAACACGAGAACCACAGAACCGATTTTAATAAAAAAAAATTCTACGGATAGCTTGATTCTTCCCATCAACTATAGGCTACTTACTATCACGCTAAATGGCTTATGAGGTTAGCAGTGAAGTGAAATATGAGAGCGGGAGGAGCCGCGGGCACAGCTTGTTATGTATAATAAACGTAAGTATGTAGGTATATTGGTTGGTACGTAATTTGTCCTTGTAAGTTATGTAACTACATTGTCCGCCCCTACGCGTTTTCCAGATCTCAAAGATTAATTCGTATAAAGAATGCCCCAAGGCATTAAACCCGCCTTTTGTGACCCTTTTGATTTCATTGAAACTATTTAATGCAATGCCTGGCCCACTTATATGACTTATATGTACCCAGTTGTTGACAAAGTACTCAGTTTGCTTACACGAACCTCTGTACTCCCACCTAGAGACGTACAATTCTTGATATCCTTATATCAGGATATCGTGTGGCTCCCCACAGCGAGCGGGGTAGGCGCTGCCCCGCCCCGCTCGCCCTCCCCTTGCCCCCCCCCCCCCCCTCTCTTTTTGTGATGCTAATTCTCGAAGCGTTCCGGTCAGTAAATTGAATATAAAATATGTGTGTACTCTCCTCTGAATGACTCTTCCGCGAGGATCTCATAGCCGCTGGATAACTCACGTCTTGTTCACCAATAACCGTATCATATTATTGTACGATGCGTCTTGCATGCAATGCATGACAAGTGTGTGTGTGCGTGCGTGGTTTAGACTTTAGAGAGACTGAGAGAATTAATTAAAAAAGTGGATGAAAATTTATTTTACATTAAATGTGGGCCCAATAAGTGCTCACTGATTCTTAAACACCCCCCATTCTCCTAGGTTTCTCTAGCTAAAGTTTTGACTTTCGTAGGATTAGTAGATATTAAGCCATAGTGTAGGTTTTTTTTGCGGGAAAAACATATTTTTATTTTGGTACGCAAGCATAGATAATTTGTGCGAGCCTGTCTCACTCTTAACCGTTTTTTTAGGGTTCCGTATCAGGTACGGAACCCTTTACTAAGCCTACGCCGTCTGTCTGTCTGTCTGTCTATCCGTCCGTCTGTCTGTCCGAGGGCTGTATCTCTTGAACCGTAATAGGTAGCCCGTTGAAATTTTCACAAAAAATGTGTTATTATGTCCGATATAACAACAAGTAATAAAAATAAGAAAAAGTAAAAAATTTACGGGGGTTCCCATAGAAGAAATCAAAAAGTGTATGCGCGCGCGCCATCTACCGAATAGATTATGAAGCATGACTATAACTAATATGAAGCATTTCATAACACGCCATCTAGATGGCGTGAGTAGCGTTGGCCGTGACATGGCGATACGGGACCCTCGGTGCGCGAGTTCGACTCGCACTTGGCCGGTTTTTTTTATTTAAGATAAAACAATAATTAATTATTTAAGCGAAATCATATTATCTAAAGATGTGAGAGGCGCGCAGTGAATGAGGTTGTGTTGTGTGGCTGCAGGGCGGAGGGCTCGCCGCCGGCTCTCACTCAACTCTGTGCGGAGTGATTGTTTGTTGAGCTCGAGCTGTACAGGGTGTTTCAGGATAGGGTTTCGTAACTTCAGGGTTCGAAAGGTGTCCATATTTGAAGACAAAAAGCTCTGACACATTTTCCCAGATTCGGTCATTTTATAGTACTTTTATATTAAAAGCGCTTCATCAAGATTTGGTGGAATGTTAACGTTCGCCTATGTATCCTTACCTATAATAAAATCCAACGTCTGCTTTCTGTCTGTCTGTCTGTCCGCTTATAACTCGAGAACCACTGAACCGATTTTAATAAAACAAAATTCTACGGATAGGTTGATTCTTCCCATCAACTATAGGCTACTTACTATCACGCTAAATAGCTTATGAGGTTAGCAGTGAAGTGAAATATGAGAGCGGGCTGAGCCGCGGGCACAGCTTGTATTGAATAAAAATAAAATCACTAACTCAGATATAAATGGTTATGTCGCATACATAACTAGTAGAATTGAACTGCATGTAGGTAAATTCCAAATACTGAAAACTCAATGACATCAAATGAAAAAGGGGACTGGACCTAGACAGTACTTTTGCCAGATCTCCCCTGACTCACTGTTCATCTAGTTTTTATTACAATTTCCAATTTTTGAATGAAAAAAAAAAATGCGGAATTTCGTTTTGAGTGGTAAGTCTTTTTTTTCTTCTAATAATGAGTACTTTCTATTCCTGAAGTTTCTCAAGCCTATCCTAAAACAACCTGTATAGACGCCGAAATTCGCGGGAGCCTCTGTAGAGCGCCCGCCCGCCCGCGCCGCCGCCCGCGTCGCCCGTCTCACACGGCAGGGCTGGGCGGCGGCCGACCGAACAACTCAACTGTATAGAACACCACGAGATCGTATCAACTGGCTACATCTTGGAGAGCACCGGCCTCGGTAGCTCGATGGTGCTATCACGAGTGAGAAATCATCGAAGGTGATGATTTGGGTGACCGTCGACCGTTGAGTGTGGCCGTGGTTCGGAATCCACGCAAAAATGTAGGACCTTCCCGAGGACCTTCCCTTACCTCACTATAGATGGTAGGGCTTAATGGGTCCGGATTGGTACCACCGCACTGAATTATGAAGAAAATCGGTCGTAACGGCTGCGAAGATAGTCGCGACCTCCGTCCAGTGTAGCCAGCGCGACCAGAGGGATAAATTATAAATGAGGAGTGAGTACAATCATTATAAATGACATTTTTATGGAAACTGACACGGTTGGCTATATTCACCTACAAAATCGGTGACATCAACCCATAACACCTCGATGAACTAGGTGCCATGTCAGTGCTTCCCTTCGGTCGAGCCGGCTACACTGAACTGGACGGAAAACACGCGCGGGTTAAACCCATCACCTAGTAAGGTGAAAAGGGTCCTTCCCTTAGTCTACAGTTTTACGTGGAATCCGAAAAACGCTACACCATGCTCAATAAATAAATAAATAGATTTAGATTTTATTTTGTAATTAGCTTTACGTGTTTTTTATATTTTATATGTAGTTTGTAAGTAGTTACATTTTTATTTCTTTACTTTCTTTACCTTTCCTTTACATAATACTAAAATTAAATTCAAGTCACAAGAAATAAGATTAAAACGTAAGACACAGCAGTTCTATTCTTTTGAATTGTATTAGTGCGACAATGAAAATAAGCTTTCCAGATTGTATTCTTTGTGAGACAATTACACGTAAATATTATGATTAAACTGTACAAACCGTTTTGTACTCGCGCCGTTATTGGATTCAGAAAGAATGAACAAAATAAAAATAAGGCTTGACTACAGAGGGCATTTTATTCAACTTTCCTTATTATATATTTGGTTTTCATTATTTAGTAAGCAGAAGAAAACAATAATTATCACACAAAAGCAAATAATAAATAAAATTTATTACCTCTTAATAATGCCTTAAAGTATGCAAAATAATTAAATATTAAAATTATATAATTTGAATATTTATAGTTAAAAATACGGTTACAATAGTAAACTCCAAAATACCCCAATTACATTGCGCTAATATCGCAATTTGTGAAAATAACTCTACAAATATAAGTAATGCATAATCTAAACTATGTAAAAAATCTAAAACATTATAAAATATCTAGGTACTAACATTCTATGATTACTTTGTTATCATTGTTTGACTTACACGTGAAACTCTTCGAAAAAGTTTCCTTACAATAATAGCGTCAATTACCTATAAAGTGCAGACCACAGATGATATAGTTAACGGCTAGATGGTCCATTATGCCCAGAGTTACTTATACATTGAGGCAGAGGATGCCGACATCCTAGCGCGCTCTCATTGGCTGTATATTATGTAGGCATGCGATCGCCGAGAGACCGGGAAGCACTCTGCGCGTTGGTATAGAATTGGAAGGAATTTTGGGACACCGTGTTCCTATTACAGAGGGCTCTTGATGGCTTATCTCTCATCTGCGGTGCAGACGGACCGACAGACAGACAGGCGGATGTATAGCTACATTATTCCCCGCCCCCCGCCCCGCACTCCACTCCGCTTAGCCACATTGAGCTAAGCTCTTCGTGGACTCGCCAGAACAAACATCTGTGACATACTCACATCGAAGAGATTGCCGTCTCTCACCTCTACGCAATCTACTTCGACATGAGGTTCCATAAATTCACCATACCATTCGAGGGGTCCAAACCAAATTTATCCGTACAACTTTTTTGGGAAATTAACACCATTCAAAATTGTGGTTCATTATTTTATTATTATATTAATTACTTCTTAAACACAACAATAAATAAATTGTAAATAATACAAAACTTAAACTTCCACTTATTATGAACTATCTGAGCCCGCGGCTCCGCTCGCGCGAAATTCGTATTTCAAAGAAGACAGCAAGTAACTATGGGCGAGGCCGAAGACCGAGCTGCGTTCAGGAAGACCATAAAACTTCTCGAAGACAGTAAGTAACAAAGGGCGAGGCCGAAGGCCAAGCTACGTTCAGGAAAACGATAAACCTTATCTAAGAAATTAAGTAATTAAGTGCGAGGCCGAAGGCCGAGCTACATTCAGGAAGACCATAAACCGTCTCGTATTATTAATTATCCACGTGTAAACTTTGGTTTTAACGTATAGGTTATGCAGGGTTGCCAGGTGTCCGCTTTTACCGCGAACAGTCCTCTTTTTTGAAGTTCTGTCCGCGGAAAAGTTTTAGACTTCCGCGGACAAAACAAAGAGTGGATAGATTTTTCGTAAAAGTTTTACCCGAAAAATCAAAGGGGGACCTTTAATGAAAAATGCCCTCTTTTTTATCTGGACCATCTGGCAACCCTATATCATACACCTTTTACTTGTTGTACGGTTAGTAACGTATCGATTTATTCCTAGTAACTAATTTAACTAACTTTTGTAAATACATAATATTTATTCATAATATAGATAATTACTGAAGACGGCATTCGCCGAAATATATAAAATAAAATAAAAAAACATATGTTCTTTTGAAATAAATATTTAGTAACTAATTCACAATAATCATACATTATTCCGTTTATTTCTGAATTAGTCAAAGCAGTGACATATTCCTCCGCATACAAGTTCGGAGTCCGCCGATCTCTTTCCTAATTACGCCGAAGGGCAAACAATCTCTGACAGCGGCCACAAAAACAAACTGCCTTCATCTGAGTTGAATTAATAAAGTTTCGGGGGACAATAAAAAGTGGAATCGCTGATATAAAGAGAGAGGGACAAACAATTGAAAGGATGGACACATTATTGTGATACTTGGCACACAATTTATTCGTTCCCAGTCTCCAACATAAGCTACTCGTACGTCTGTACGACTGAGCCATGCAAATCACACAATTTGCATGGCTCATAATACGCGTACCGACAAGATACGCGAGTCCACAAATAAGAAAGTGATGCATAATACCATAGTTTACTTTGACTTGTTACTTATATTACTTTGATTATTGGAGCAAATGTGAGTGCAAGAGTCGGGAAGGGTCGCCCTAAATGCACGTACCTGGACCAGATCGGACGTGTGCTCAAAACGGGTCAAGTGCGTAGTACCCGTAACCGACGAGCGTGTATGAAGAACATTATGAGAGTGGAATAGGCGGCAGTGGTGTGTCAGGATCGTGGCACGTGGAGATCCGTTGTCTCTGCCTACCCCACCGGGAAACAAGCGTGACGTCATGTATGTAGGATGTATGCATTACTTTGATATAATAATTGTGTCTATACTCTTAGATGTGAGTTCACGCGTGACGCTCGTCGCCGCCTTAATGGCCAACACTGGCCATAAACAGGAGGGTAAAAAAACATAAATGCCGAAAGACGATTTTGTATGGAGAAAGTTAACTTCCGTCTCGTCTTAATACTCATACCGCTTCTACTAATTTGAGTTGTTGTGAGGTAAACGTCTCCAGCCAGGCCGCACTCCGCCCGCCCGCAGCCACGGAGCGGAAGTGGTAGCACCGCACGCACTGAATGCAGAAGTGTTTCGGGCTCTGCGAAGAATCGTCGCGAATTAAGAAGTGGGGAGGGGAATCTGTTGAGGTGACTTTTATGAGTTAACGCTTTTCGTGTAATTTCTTAGGGCAAACGTTTTAGAGTTTCGTACAAAAATAATACAAAGGAGGGGGCTTCGTCTGCCTTTCTGTATAAATACAGCGATCAAATAAACAAGAACCAAATTTGTAAATTTTCACATTATAATAGAAATAGAAAATACGTCGGTAGGTATGCAGCATTGTTGATATATTTTAATACTTTTTTTATTTTTTTTTTCATTTCACATAGGTAATATCTGAGGTAAGGTCTGCAACGTTGTACGCCATCAGCTGCGCCTACACAAATTGCCCAGAGTTGCATGATGTTCACATAGTAGGCTGTAGATTATTAGGAAGGTTTAGCGAAGCCTCGCCCGCTAGTAAATAGACATAATTTTGGTAAGTATAGAGAGACAACTCGGACGGATATTACAAAGAGAATATTGTTATCTTAAAGCGTTTTTTTTATCGTAAGCGCGACATGCGTCGCCGAGCCAACCATAAGGTGTCTAGCGACGCCCGCGGAAATTCGGTCGCATGCGGGGGCTGCGAATGCCATGCCGGCCTGACACGTGCCCATTCACGCCTTTCTTGAAGGACTTGTACTTGCGTGGAAATATTAAAGCACATAAAGGAATATTTCTGTAGATGTTGTACGCCCCTCCCACTAGCACGTCGTCGTGCGTCGCACACGCTGCGCGCGCGCCCGCCGGCCGAGACGCCTCTTTGCTCAGAAGAATACAATAATAATTATCTATATACTATTCTTTATTTCACGATTTTACATTTTCATATGAATTTTACATATTACGTTAAACCTACTAAAAGTTATAAAAATATACAAAATTAAAATAAAAACGGTAATACCGCCGGCGGCGGGAGACAAGTCTCCAAACGCGCCAGCGGGTGCAGGCCGTGGCTACGGAGCTCTCCGAGACGACGACGCGAGGCAAGCTACGAGCGATAGGTGGTGGTACTAGACACGTAGGCCACCACCACCCCCATCTCGGAGAGCTCCGTATCCGCCGGACTGCACCGCGACGTCTTCTTCGCGCGCGCGTCGCCTCGTGGGTGCACTGCACCACCCGGTAGCGGTGGCACTAGACGGGACGCGAGGTCCCGTTGACCCCAATATTATATTATACTATTATTATTATTATTTTTTATTACTTTTGTATAATATAATGTAAAATTTAAATAAACATTTTAAATGTGAAATAGAGGATCTATATACTATTTATTACTAATGGAGTAACTATTATTTTACTCGGTGCTAATGGCCGATCTCGCCTACAACTCTTTTCGGTAGATGGCGCGCATACACTTTTTAGTTTCTTGTATGGGGACGACCCCCGTGAATTTTTTACTTTTTCTTAATTTTAATATTTGTTTTTTTATATCGGCCATAATGACACATATTCTGTGAAAATTTCAACGAGCAATCTATTACGGTTCAAGAGATACAACCCTCGGATAGACGGACAGACAGACAGACAGACAGACGGCGTAGGCGTAATAGAGTCCCGTGTGACGGATACGGAACCCTAAAAATGTGTTATATCTGACTCTAGCGTTGTTGCTTCAAACCAAAAAATTTTTTATTTATTTTTTTATTTTATGGAAACTGACACGGTTGGCTTACATCACCTACAACATCCGTGATGTCAGCCCATAACACCGGGTGAACTTGGTGCCACGTCAGTGCTTCCCTTCGGTCGTGCCGGCTACACTGAACTGGACGGAAAACACTAACTATTTACATAGCCGTTTCGACCGACCTTTCATTCAGTGCGGTGGTACCAACCCGGGCGGGTTAAACCCTACCACCTAGTAATATAAGAAGGGAGTCATATCCCTTAGTCGCCTTTTACGACATACACGAGGAGAGATGCAGTGGGGCTATTCTTTTAAAGTACCGGCCCCACACGGTACAATATAAAATAATCTATGTATTTTTTTTGCCGAGACTCCAACGGTGCAGTCGACAGAACCAAAATCACCTCTCCTCGCGTAACCACGCTCAGTTAGGTGCCATGTCAGCAGATTTGCGGACAGTTGCTAGACTGTCTAGTCTAGCAACTGTCCTACTACGACGTTTGAAGACACCCAGGTTAAAGGATTTAGGTATGTAGCGTCACTAAAGAAATATTTGAATAGATTGTGGCTCTGAAAAGAGCCTTTGTAAAAAGCAGACGCAGACAGAATCTAATCAGCGTCTTTCTTGCTGTTGAATCCACCGGTTGATCTCGACTTGAAGCTTAGTCACAGAAGTCCTCAGTATGACTCCTCGCCTCAGGTTCTCCGGGTCTTCTTGCAACAGCCTCAGCTTGGTTATGGAAAGCTCCAGAAGTTTAAACTTCTTCCCAGCAGTAGACAAGCGTTTCCAAGAGTCCGAATTCTGCTCCATAATGCTGATACGTGCAGCTCAGTTGCTGGTCTACCAGATAATGACAAAGGCGCAGTGTAACTAGCGCATCAAATTATTGACAGGCGGGGCGGGGCGCGCTAAGGGCACGTTGCATTTCGTCAGCCAATCAGAGTTCGAACGGCTTAATGTGACAAACAATGGTGCACTCGGTAATCTGATTAAGCACTTGCATTGTTTAAAGTTTAAGCAAGTCCATGGTTTAATCTTTCGCCTTAAGTATCGATTAGCATTGTAGTACCTGTCGTTGGAGTAACATTTATGATATGGTTGATAGGACTAAGCCGGCAAATAGACGAAGGTGGTTAAATATGGTTAATTAGTGTAAGTATTTTAAATGTCTCCTATTACAGCAAGTTTGCAAAGCGTACATATTTGTTTAATCTTTTATTTTCATAAAATATAAAAAAGTATTAATAACTAAATAATTAAAACCTACCTAACAAACATTAAAATATCTATCAAAAGGGGCGTTTTTAAATGTTCCTAGAACATTTGCGGCATTATCCCACTGGATGGCAAGGCTTACCCTTCGAATGAGGTAGGCCCTTGATAGATACGCATAATAATAGGTGTTTAATACTCAAAGTTGGCTGAATAAAAAGATCTCAACGAGGTCCTCTTTGCGAGGTTTTTTTGTTTCTCTTGCATTTATTTTGAACTGTTTGTATAGTTATTACTGTGTGATGTTTTGTTGGTAATTAATATTAAATTCAAGTTAATAATTGTGTAAAATTATGTTGTACAGTATGTTTAAATAAATAATAAATAAAAAAACCATTTATTGAGTATAATAAACATTTGCATACAGAGCAGCAATACTTAGTCTTAATACATATGAGACATATAATATCAAAGGCGGCAATCTCCACATAGTATTGAAAATAAAGTAAAGATGAAGTTTTTTTCGTCTATGGTTCTAGAATATATTAAATAAATGTCTCCGTACCAAGCACGGCAATATCCAATAGAAAATCATACATAAAAATTCATGTCCACATCAGTCTTGGCAATCTCCACCTTGGTTTCCATACATACATTTTTTTTACACTTTTACCTTTTTCTTATTTCTGAGAAAATAGCTCTTGTGGAGATTGCCGCCTTTGATATTATATGTCTCATATATTTAGTTTATTATTAGATAAAAATGCTTAGTCAGGTAATCATTTCGACTCATTTGTAACCGCATCGTGTTATATCCCTAAGCGAATGTTTATACCGTTCTTTGAGAATATAATAAAGATTCTGTAAACCCAAAGTTATATTACCAATTTGTGATTAGATTGTTACATAGATATGTTCATTGTAAGTAGGTCTATTCTTTATATTTTAACCAGATATTTTTTCGTTGCTATCTGCGTAACTGTTTACAGGCTCTTATTTACGTTGAAAAACAAATGTAATTTGATTTTGTTTCATCCGTGCACTGTTCACAGAGAGGACAGCGTGGAGAGACCTGTGATTTGTAATGTCAGTTGTGAAGTGGACCTCTCTCTACATATCATTTGTGACGGGAAGAAGGATAAGTGCAGAATCTTCGATCATAAAAATAAAATGTACAGATGCATCCGAATGAATCTGCACTACGACAAAAGTTATTTCGTACGAACGTTCGATAGCGATTCAAGAGGCAGAGTGGTTCACTTATGCGCACAAGAGTGCATATCGCATCTGCCAATAACACACGACGCCCCCGCCACCCCCGCGCCACCCCCGCACCGCCGGCTCTACGAGAATATACTCTGCCGATACAGCACGGAAGCGACACGCCCACAGACTTATCTACGCCTAGACCTGGCAATGTTCTATGCAATAGACGCCACTTAAAGACGACGGATTTTTACCTGCCATTGGTCATGTGACACATAATAACACGCTGTGTATTTAAGACGAGACGGAAGTTAACTTTCTCCATGCAAAATCGTCTTTCGGCATTTATGTTTTCTAGCACCCTAAACCTTATCCGATTTTTACAATTTTTTTTCTAGTCTTAAGGACAAACGAATCTACGTTCCTGTCATTTTCTTTAGAGAAAATATACCTACAAAACCGGAGCTAAAAATTAGTATTTCGACCAAAAAAATTTGAATTGTTTTTTTTTTTACGTCATGAAGTTCAATAATCTTTACCGAATCATCACTTTAGATATTCAAAAAATAAAAAGATGCGAACGTAGACTCAGCTGTCCTTATTACAACGAAAAAATTAATTTAAAAATCGGATAAGGTTTAGGGGATATAAAACATAAATGCCGAAAGACGATTTTGTATGGAGAAAGTTAACTTCTGTCTCGTCTTCAGCAACCGTCTTATAAAAAAAAATACGAGTAATATTTTCTAGATAGAGAGACATAATATTGTGTGGCAGTGTTCAATACATTCACTCACAAATGCCGTTGGACATGGGATTAAATTCATATACATAATAACATACAAACTATTTAAGCAAAGTAAAGTGAAGTAAGGATTAAATGATTCTCCGTTTTAGGACAAAGGGGATTAGGGATTAAGGAATAGTAATTAGGGATTTTACCATCTATTTTATATAATACGGAGAAAACAACTAATTTATGGAACAACAACAAAGTATGACTCATGTGCAGTGTGGGTAAGCTAATGGATTGATGCATTCTTAGTAAATGGGTCATCACATCACTGAAATTCACGGTAAGTTTTTTTTATTTTTATGGAAACTGACACGGTTGGCTATATCACCTACAACATCCGTTATGTCAGCCCATAACACCGGGAGAACTAGGTGCCATGTCAGTGCTTCATATTCATTCAAAATATGCACACACAGCTGCCGCGCCGCGCAACTAGGTAAAAACAACCAACATCAACTTTAAAATATTTTAACAGACCGACGAATGAACAGACAGACGGACAGACGGTGTAGGCTTAGTAACAGGGACCTTTACAAATGATTTCGAAGTAATTGTACATGCTTATAAATAAAATGGTAAAACATACATAAGTTAGCCTTTAATATTATAAATTCAACTTACATAAAAATAATTACAAACATATAGTATGAATGAAGTACGCGGCGCGGCAAGATATTCGGCAGGATATTGGCCGTACGTAACCTACTCATACATAACTAAAAAAAATGTTTTTTTACTGGCACCCTCGCCGTCTTGCAGCCCTCATGGTTTAATTGGGTAGGGTAGCTGGAGAACACAGGGTTTGCACAAAGAGCCCTGACCAAAAAAAACTGTTTGCACGCGGACAGCCAACCCTACAACCACAAGCACAACATAAAAACAATATTGAGAAAGCTGGAAGGAACTTCACAACTCTATGGCAGTCTGAAGAAGCAAAACGCCGCGCATCAACGAAGAGGGTACTCGCAGTGAAATATTCATACCGATGTTATCAATTGAAATCTCGCATCCATGTTTTCGTAGCCCGAGTGTAAGTATAGGAGTACAATCTAGCTAGTGTGTGGCTGGTGACACCGTGTGTGTGGGAGGAGGTAAAAGGACGCCGACGTGGTTTGAAGTTGTGTTATGTAATTACTGTTGCATGCATATAAGAGGTTGACAGAAAGAAAACATCGTGGTCAGTTTTTAAGCTTCTATCTCAGATAATTCAAAACTATTCTAACATTAGCAAAAGTTTGGAATTATCTGAGGTCTCAGAAATTTTCGTATTGTATTTATCCGTCTGGTGAGCAGTCACTTATTTATATCATACGAAAAACTCTAGATAATATAGTTAGGTACACATAATTAGTTCATATTATTTATGGCCATTTTTTTATGGAAACTGACACGGTTGGCTACATCACCTACAACATCCACGATGTCAGCCTATAACACCGGGTGAACTAGGTGCCATGTCAGTGCTTCCCTTCATTTCATGTCGGCTACACTGAACTGGACGGAAAACACGAACTATTTACATAGCCGTTTCGACCGACGTTTCATTCAGTGCGGTGGCACCAACCCGGGTGGGATAAACACTACCACCTAGTAAGGTAAGAAGGGTCAACGTATTTTCTTTAAAAAAAATAGTTCATAGCGAAGAGAAGCTAAAAGAATTTTTTTTAACAATATTTGGCTCTGAAAAGAGCCTTTTGTATGAAAGTCAGCGCCGTCTCTTCTTGTCGAGCCACGCTTTGACCTCTCCCCGCAGTCTTGCTTTCATAATCTTCAGCAAGGTGGACCGACGTAGCTCGTAAATCTCCAGGTTTGCCACTTTCGCCTTAGCAATAGTAAGCCTGAGGACCTCGACCTTCTGCCGGTCGCTAGAAAGCTGCTCCCAGTTAATGGCGGAGTTCTCCATCGCGCTCGGGACGTCCGCTCGCGGCGGCTGCTCAGCGTTGACTGACGAGCTTTGATTCCGCGCCACTTGCCACAAGCGGAGTCACTGAGCGCCCTCGCTATCTGCCCGTAACTTGAACTTGACGAGTGTACGTACCTATTTGAAATTATAGGTACATTTTACAGTACAAAATGTGTGTGCAAGTATATTTCAAACGTTAAAATGTATTTGCATTCTATACAGGGTGTAAAACGGCGAGTACATTAAATTTAGGAAATGATTATTGGGATCAAGAGTAACAAAAAAGTAAAATAAGTTTTTTCTGAATTCCCTTTAAATAAAAAGTTACAGTTTTCGTACAAACGAATTGATTATTTTACTGTAAACATGATCTAATGACAACAGGGCGGCGCGGAGGGGGGAAGAGTGGGTGAAATGTGAGCGCCTCGGATGGAGGTGTTGGCGGGAGGGGCGAGGGTTAGCTTTGTGAGTGGAGGACTGGAGGTCGGCAGGCGGAGGGTGCGGAGCGGCAACAACGCGTTAAATTACACTAGACGAAAACATACATTTCAAAAATGTATGTCTCGAAAACTAGACACTTTAGAGAAAATCTTTATTTGCTTTTTTGTCTAGGAAAAACATGAGGATTGCGCTGGTGAAATTAATGGACTCGCCGTTTTAACACCCTGTATTATATAAGGTGTTTCGTTCGTCATATCAAAAATTTTGGGAGGGTTACATACACACTCAAATAAACACTTTACGTAAAAAAAACATATGTTTATAGGAGCATTTTTTCTCCTAACAAAAAAAAATTAATCAAATAAGTAGCTGTAAAAAGCAATTATAGTGACCTTGTGACTTACATACAACAAACAGCTGTTCTGCGTTTGAACATAGTACGGTCATTGACCCCGTACAATGCAAGTTACCTACTGTTACACACAGGTTAATCTTTTATTTAGGTAGCAAACATGTTTTCTTAAATTTCTCGAAAAGTAATGCTAAAAACATTGATTTTTTTTTGTGTAACGTGTTTATTTGAGTGTGTATGTAACCCTCCCGAAATTTTTGACATGACTAACGAAACACCTTATATGTATAACTTCCTACCTTTCTAAAACATTGCACGCGGCGAGTTGGCCTATACAACATGGTTCTAAAGCTCGTAATATAGGTACATACAATCTGCAAATACAGTAGTGTCGCTATCGCTACCCACAAACCAGACTTGAATCTGGATCTGAGTCTCATTCTATTCGCATGAATAATTAAATATCGAATTGTACGTGTTAGAACTGTCAAGTTTAGTAATTTAGCCTTGTTTCTAATTTAACCCTTTAATGACATTCTGATACCCGTGGTGTCATCATACTTATACGACTGTGTAATAAAGTTACCGTACCGTCGAACCAAACTCTAAACCAGGTGACACACATTCGAGTATCTATTTTAGCGGCGGCTGTGCCCGACTGCCCGCCCGCCCGCTGTTGACCGCACTCAACTTGTAGTGTTGGGCGGTCGGCCCTCCCGAGACTGTTGTGTTTGAAGATACATACATGCTATTTCTTGTTAGCGAGATGCACGATGCTGAAGTGCGTCACCTAGCGGTGAGCGGTGTTAACTCGTTATCTCACTGTCTCGATCTATTTACAAAGTGGTATGAGTGGCCGCCGGGAGAGGGCGCCAAGGGGCAATAGTTGTAGCTGTGTAGTAAGTAGTAAACTAGTGTGTGTATACGAACGTAGCTCACTGTGGTCAGTGTTCAGGATGGTTTTGTTTGTTTCATTAATTTATATAGCGACAGGATAAAGTAATAGTGATAAAACAATGTAATAAGTATTGCAAATTCTCATAGAAACAAACTCAAAAGGTTTAGGTACATGCATTTCTTTTTCCATGTTGTTGTATAGCACTTCAAAGTATGGAATGGACTTTCAGGGAATATCTTTCCCTGCTTCTAGAATCCAGGCGTCTTCAAATCGTGGGTAAATTGCCTTTCTGCAGACATTTTAGTCCACCTACAACCCCGAATGGTACATCCGCGGGGGTCAAATTGACTGGTCTCAGACTCCAGGAAAAAGTACCGAAATTTTAGTTAAGGTAGGTTAGGTACAGTCATCGGCGTTAAATAATGCGCGTCGGGCTTTGGAGAGAGACAGTGC
Organism: Nematopogon swammerdamellus; assembly: GCA_946902875.1. Taxonomy (NCBI): domain Eukaryota; kingdom Metazoa; phylum Arthropoda; class Insecta; order Lepidoptera; family Adelidae; genus Nematopogon; species Nematopogon swammerdamellus. The sequence continues at coordinate 402,848 of OX336361.1, forward strand.
CGGACTGTCTTTTTATATGGCTATGTATAAGATAATTCAAATGGCATAGAAAAGTACCTACTGCAATCTAACTACTTAGGTATCAATCAATACTAATAATAAGTCTGTAAGGGATGGTTATGGAGTAAATGACTTTGTTTTATGAGATACCTACTGCGTTTGTAGACTCTATGTATGATAGTTACTAAAAGTAAATTGACGATTTTTAGAAAGCTTTTCTGTATGTATGTATGTATGTTCCTGCATAACTCTTAATCCGATCATCCGAAAACTTAGTACAAACACACTTAACTATATGTGACACAGGATAGGCTATATAAAATTTTGTTCCGGTTACGGTAAGATGTTGCTCTCATACAAACCGAGCGGGCTTACTTACTTTCTTCTTTTTGAATACGAATTTCAAGCGAGCGAAGCCGCGGGCAAAAGGTAGTCCTTAAATGGTTCTATACGATACAAGCAACTAATCAATCCTCCGCAGTGCATATTCATACCATATTTAAAATACTAATGTGGTGGTTTTTACAAATAAAATAAAGCTCGAGATAGGTACCAAGGGTAACATTAACTGTGACTTAAATAAAATAAATTCCTCAGCTAACGTCGTAACGTGCATTAGTGGCGACAACAGGCTCGCGAGCGCGGCGACCGCGGCGGCGGCGGGGCGGGGCGGCGCGCTGGCTGTTGGGCGAGTTGCCAATACATTGTCCCGTTCAGAACCGGCGAGGTTTTTTTTTGACAAATTTACATACAACTCGAGGAGTAGTGTAGCCGCTATTTGCAGTGCCTTATTATTATTCTGAATTAATTATCTCTAGGGTAGTGTTTCTTCAATAGCGTTGTTTCGTAGTTCATAATTACCAGACTGCGCGAAGCAAAATAGAGGGTTATGTTTTTCGAGAGTATACGTATCTATGTATTTCTATTTCTGTGTCACGCCCTGTAGCTTGAACGACTTGTTGGAATTTACATAGGTATTTATGAGTTGTCGATGGGTTTGCCTCACTCGCGCGAGTGTTATTATATTATGTTCTTTATTTCACATTTTCAAAATTTTACATATATTATGGTATAACATTTTCAAGAATTCAAAATGGCGGCTGTAAGTCGCAATATTATCAAAGTTTGAAAATGGTTTTTCTTCAAACCCCATCTAGTGAAGTGTCAACGGGGGTATCAAGAGCTCGAAAAAGCGATTTCAAAAATAACCACACTGAATGGTTTGGAACTAAAATGAATTAAATAAATAATACAATAAAAAAATTATAGAACCAGACTGCTAAAAATTAATTAAGGAAACAAGGAAAGATCAGTAGAAGATTATGTAGTCGGGCATGTAAAATAATTTGAATAAACAGATAGCCCGATTACAGCATTGTCTACGGATCTTTCTTGTTCAGGTTCAGTTAGGTGCTGTGTCACTAGCTATGTACTGTTGCTAGGCTGTCTAGCCTATTAATGCGACGTTTGAAGACATCCAGGTTAAAGGATTCGGGAAACACACTCGCTGGAAGACTGCAGTTCCACACCCTGGCGGTGCGACAAAGAATCGGAAGTAGATTAATTTAAAGAGAAAGATGATAGTTACTTATAATAATAAGCCCAATCTACCGCCTCCAAAACATTATTATTAACGGCATGAACGTGAGTACATAAGAATCTGACCACTCTGCCTATTTACATTACCCACATCTGGTGTATAGTGACATCGTCAATTTTAATACTTGACAATTTGTTTAATGGGCCAATTCTGTACCGTGTGGGGCCGGTACTTTAAAAGAATAGCCCCACTGCATCTCTCCCCGTGTATGCCGTAAAAGGCGACTAAGGGATATGACTTCCTTCTTACATTACTAGGTGGTAGAGTTTGAAAGGGAATGAAAGGTCGGTCGAAACGGCTATGTAAATAGTTTGTGTTTTCCGTCCAGTTCAGTGTAGCCGGCACGACCGAAGGGAAGCACTGACGTGGCACCAAGTTCTCCCGGTGTTATGGGCTCCCATCACGGATGTTGTAGGTGATGTAGCCAACCGTATCAGATTCCATAAAAAAAGGGGATAGAGAGTCCCTTCTAATACTCCTATGTATTCTATGCTTCTGTGCTGAGTATAAATAGAGTTTGCAAACGCGCTTAGCATCTAGATAATTGACATTAGAGGCGTGTTTTGTAATGCGCCGCTTTGTGTCGTCCCAGCTTTGTCGTATAGGTGTGTCTAGAAATAACTAGACCTCGGAGAGTTAATGACTAAGGAACCCTACAAATTGATAGAGCTATTATTGTCGAGCATTGTTACCTACATTACTCGTGCGTCACATTTACACATTTCGAACACCCAAAGCTTGACTGAAAGAAATTTCAAATGTAATTTTCTTTGTACACAATTTACATGAGACGCGAGGTGGACAGGCGATATATCTAAAGTAGGTAGCCGTGAGTGGATAGATGAGAGGAGCGGAAGACCGTGGTGGCGTGCCTTGGGAGAGGTCTATGTTCAGCAGTGGACTGATACTGATTGTCACCGATTGATGATTGATTGACATCTCGCAACGTGATCGTGTCGTGAGTCACGATCGTGCGTGAGTCAACGTGAGCCCACAAGTCAGTCATTCAGTCAGACAGCGCGTATGCGTCCACTGCTAGACATTCACCTCTCTAATTTTCCTCTATATAGTCACGTAATTGATATCGTCGTCCCACACTCCGTTTTCTTGTCCACGGCCCGGTCTCGTATCTTCGGCTGTCGTGCACAGCCCACTGCCACTTTACAAATTCCACAAGTGTGACTACGTAACTGTAATTTCGTCTTTACCTTTCGCAGGAAAATTTTAAAATTTGCAATTCATAATTTTTTTTTAGATTTGATAAGATTCTTGTGATTTCAAAAAATTCTTAGAGATTTGATAACGTTCTTAGAGATGTGCTCAAGTTACATACGTAGTAGGTACGATGACAAACATGAAGGATTTAGATTAGTTCAAAGCAAATCATGAGCACAGTCCAGCAATCTGATAGATGATAGAAAATACTTTGCTTGTATTGCTCCAAAATATTTTGCACAAGCAAGCAAAATATATAATTGACATGAGGTGCAAATACAGATCGTTCACAGTTATTTTACCTCTGATACATGTCATTGTATCTTCCACTAGGTTGGCACCTCTTGCTGTCACTAGTACTACAGTCCTAAAAAATTGGTTGTCTGTACAAAGTAAAGTCGGTTTACGGACGATAGTTTTACGTGATGACGTAGAATAATCGTAGTAGATAGAGCAAAGATCAGTAATTCTATTTCCAGTAGAAAGATTAATCATCTTGTGACTGGCCATCAATAAACTTCTGTTGTCTGATCTTGACGTTTCCATGGTAACTTTGACTATACCGATTGTGCCTCTCTATCGCTTGGTACGCGCTCTCGCTTGCACACACAGGCTCAGATGGAACGTGACACTTTTTCGTGTGTGCAGCCGTGTTCATCAATTTATAAGACGTGACGTCATCACGTCAAAAGAGTTACTTGCTATTAATATTTTACCCATGGTAGTGGAAATTATGTATAAGTACCTGTTGTACTTGTAGTGATCAGTCCACCTTTGCGCACTGCTTCATTTCTTGTTTCTTGTCGTGTACTGTTCTCTTTTCAATTTGTGTGCAATAAAGAGTTTCTATTCTATTCTAAAAATATGTTCAAATATTTCGTACAGGGAAATAGTACGAACCAATTATGACAACACAGAGCTCAGGTTAGCCAACTTGATGGCTAGAGGTAAAATAACTGTGAACGGTCTATACTCAGTTTTCAGTACAACCTCAGATGATTTCAGCAGACTTGGTTTGAGTACTAATTTGCACATTCCGCTTCACGAGTTGTTGCAACTTCTAATAGGTATTTATAATTCTTCGCGAGAACTGCTCTTATCTACATTTTAATTTCGTTAGGTTGTGGTCAGATGTAGCAACAAGCGAACCTACATACAAACAGACGGCTGGTATTATATGTATTTAATACTAGCTTTTGCCCGCGGCTTCGCTCGCGGGAAATTCGTCTTTGAAAAGAAGAAAGTAAGTAAGCCTGCTACCGTACCTTTATTTCGGCACGAGGAACAATTCGGTTTGTATGAGAGCCACATAATATTAGGTCCTTCCTTACCTATGAAATTGGCGTTTTATATAGAAACAATCAAACATTTTTTTTTATGAAAAATATATATTTTTTTAAACGAAGTTTTTTTTTTTTTATTGTTAGCTCGACATATGGCGCCGAGGCACCCATGAGGTGAAACGGCGCCCATGGACATTCGGTCGTATTCGGGGGTTGCGAATGCCATGCCGGCCTGACAGGTACCCATTCACGCCCCTCTTGAAGGACCCAAGACTGTACTTGGGGGGAAATATATGAGCATGGAGAGCGTTCCAGAGTTTACCGGTTCTGTAAAGGAAAGATCTGCAGAATCGATTGGTACGCATGCGCGGTAAGTCCAGCGTATAGGGATGCAATCCCTGCCCAGTGCGCGTGTTGCGGAGGTGGAAAGGGGAGGGCGGGATCGCGTTAACAGCTCCTCCGAGCACTCCCCATGGAATAAGCGATAGAACACACTTAGGCAGCCGACATCCCTACGGTGTTGAAGTTCTAGAATTATTATAGAAGTGGAAGTATTGGCCATTATTATCAATGCACTTTTGCCATTTTACTGGAAGTTCATTGATGCCTCTGCTATAGAAATCCTGGGGATGGGAATCGATTAACTCTTTAAAGGCGTTTTTGACTACCTCATCGGATTTGAAATTTTTCCCCTGTAAAAAGTTATCCAAATTTCGAAAAAAAATGGAAACCAGTTGGAGCAAGATCTGGTAAATATGGTGGGTGACGGAGAGTTTGCAGTCGTAACTCCCGTAGTTTTGAGACGGTCCATTGTTCGGTGTGTGTGCGAGCTTTGTCGTGAAGAAGGAGTGGACTAGAGCAATTGGCAAGTCTCGGTTGTTTGACAGCGAGCTTATCCATCATTATTTTCAATTCTTCACAGTACACATCTGCAGTAATTATTGCGCCAGGTATCAAGAAGCTGTAATGAATAATGCCGGCACAGGTCCACCATACACTGACAAGCAACTTCTTTTGACTCAATTTGCGTTTGGGACATGGTTTGGCTGCCTTCCCTGTGTCCAACCAGTGTGACGGATGTTTTCGATTGTCATCCAGGATCCACTTTTCATCACAAGTGACAATCCGATTCAGAATCCCCTCATTTATGTGCCTATTCAACAAGATAAGACAAGCTTCGACGCGATTTTGTTGTTGTTGTTCAGTGAATTCATACGGTACTGTACGGTACCCACTTTCCGAGCTTTTTTATCTTTCCAATTTTACGTAAATGAATCAGTATCGTTTTATCTCTTACATTGATTGAAGGCTGCTGCTAATTTCGACGTGGTTTGTGATGAATCTGCTTCAACTATGGCTTCAATTCATCGTTATCGACTTTCGTCTCCGGTCGGCCATGGGGCTCATCATTGAGATGAAAATTTCCAGAACGGAAGCGATAAAACCAAAAACGCACAGTCCGTTCACTTGCGGTACCTGGTCCATACACGTCGATGATATTGCGTGCCGTCTGTGCTGCGTTGGTGCCGCGACGGAATTCATATTCGAAAATAACACGCAATTTAGATTTTTTCATGGTCACAGAATCAGCGATGTAAAAAAAACCGAACGGTAGGAAAACAAATGAAGAACTGATTTTGAAAAAAGAATAATTTGCCTTTATAACAGAAAATATTTGAATTTGGAATTCCTACGCAAAGAAAAGTTAGCCACGTTCAAAGTGGCCAGTTTGTAGAAACGCCAATTTCATAGGTAAGCACCAACGACCTCACCTAAAACTAATAGACACCACCTCAGAGCGACACGCCATACAAACGAGCGTACCACACGTTTTCCCCTCGTTGAAAGCAGTGTTGCCGTTATAATATTGTAACTTACACATTCGCTATTCCTTTTTCCATATTTGGTCGCTAGTTACTACTTTATATTTAGAGATACAACCCGTTAAATACTATTTTATTTTTTTAGAAACAAATGCAATCACTAACATGCATTACCATCATGATAGTTAAACAAATTATAAACCTACTTCCCTCAAACGCAATAAGTTCTCTGATCTTGCAACACCAACAATATCTCTTCATAGACCTATCTTGTTCTAACGCGTTTAATTATGATATATGACGTCGCACGTGACGACGGCAGCAAAGGACTCAGTGGCCCTCTCGCTCGCACATTCGCTTAATGTACCAGGGGCTCATTCATGCCCTCTCGCTCGCACATTCGCTTAGTGCCCCAGGGGCGCATTCTAAAATTAAATTTATATTGTTTCGTTACATACGTTACCTATATATGTATATTACGTGTTTACTTCTTGGATAGAATTTTTGAAGTGAACATTTCTTTAGCGGCGCTTGGCACTTGTTTATATGGGGAAAAAAATGTATGTTCGCGTCAGCGCGTCAGCCACACGTCGACAGCCAACGACGACGACGGTTGACAGTTGACTGAAAGAGTCGAAGGGCTTATGCAAGCTCGCGCACGGGAAAGGGCGTATGCTACGTGTCACGCTGAATAGTGCAATTGCTCCGTCTTTTAGTTTTAGGTGAGGTCGTTGTTAAGCACCAATATTATATTAGCGTAACCGGAACTGAATTTTATTTAGCCTATCCTGTGTCACGTATAATTAAATGTGCTTGTAGGTATTAAGTTTCATCGAATTCGAATGATCTGTTTAAGAGTTATGGAGGAGCATACATCCATACAGAAAATATTTCTAAAAATCGTCAATTTAGTTTTAGTATCATACATAGAGTCTACAAACGCAAGATCTGATAAAACAAAGTAACTTACTCCATGACCATCCATATCAGATTCCTTTATTAACACATTTTCTTAAAACTAATTTTGTACATATTCAAAACCTAACATAAAAAACATATACAAAATTAACCTTAAAAAAAATGGAGTTTCCACCACCGGCGGCGGGGCGAGCCCAAGCTACCGATGATTGGGTCCCAAAGAGAGGAACCTCCGGACGATTCGTGCAGTGTCGAGCAGGGCTGCCTTCTGGATCTGGCCCTTGACCCAACCACTCAGCGAGAGCCTCTCAAGGTGGTCGTCGAGGCTCTTCGCTATTAGCCCATGCGCCGAAACGACTATGGGCACAACGATCGTCGAGTCGACGGGCCACATTTTGGTAACCTCGTGCTGCAGATCTAGATACTTCAGCATCTTCTCTGCTTCCTTACTGACGAGGTTACCATCGTGCGGCACGGCGATATCGACGAGCGTTGCGCGCCTCGCCTCCCGGTCCACTATCACAATATCAGGTCTATTCGCGAGAATATCTGTAATAATGGACCGGTACCAGTAGAGTGTGACATGACCGTTCTCGAGAACTGGCGGCGGATTGTACTTATAGTAAGGCACTTCGGTACCTACAAGGTTGAACTTTAAGGCAAGTTGCTGGTGGATAATCCCGGCTACTAGGTTGTGTCTATGCAAATACTCGGTGTTGGCAAGCTGCGAACAACCGGAAATCACATGTCTGAGGGACTCGCCAGGTTGGTGGCAGGCGCGGCAGATGTCAATGGTCCCGTCCTTCATTATCTTGACAACCTCATCTTGTATTGCAAAGACAAACCCTTCGGTTTCCCCGAAGAGGTCCCCGAAGCGTAGCCAGTGCACGGAAGCAAGTTGGTCTACATCCGGTCCCGTGAGAGACCGGAAGTACCTACCGTGCAGCTCCTTGCCTTTCCATACTTCCATGCGGTCCTCGGTGCTTAGTACAACCGGCTTCCGCCAGTTCTCTTTTCCCATGCTCAGCGGGGTAAGACCTTAATCGCTGGTGACGACATCGCGATGCATAATGTGTGCTAGATTTATTAATCGAAGAATACGGTATGATCAAACATTTCTCAATAGGCATTAGGCGTGTCACTTGCATGAACAACACAGAATAATAATTGTTTGACAGCGCAGGCGCTGAAGCTGTAGGCCTTTGTACATAGCTCAATCAGTCGATCAATGTTCTGTTATTCAATTGTCACTTAGAGCTAATTATACTGGTAATTTAAGCCATTTTCGTGCTTACTTTGAAAATAATGTTAATCAGCCGCGCTAATTAATTATAATCAAGGCTCTAAAGGCTTTGAGCGAGCTGAATCAAATTTGTAATAGATTAATTCAAAATTATTCTGTAATTGAAGTAAAATATGGTTTTCTCATTATTATGACCATTAAGTAGGAACAGAGCGGGGGTGGCGTGGCGGGTGGAAGACGGCCATCGATAGCTGTTCTGTGATGACGAGTTAAACTTAACTTAACAATAATTAACAATAAGTTAACGAGTTGAAAAAAGTCTGACTTTGTATCAAAATATATGAAAGAAATAAATACCTAAATTAGGTAATTATCGCTTAACTAATGTGTCTAACGTATGTATTTACTTGTATGTGGTTATTGTTACATGATTCTATGATTTATAAATAAAACAAGAAAATAACAAACAATACCCAATAAATAACGAAAAAAAAGGATCAACCAAAGGAATAAATGACTTGCTCTACGCTTGCTCTCGCTTCTCAACAATATAATCAACACGCGAAGAAGTTCTTAACACAACAGTTTTCCTGTACGGCGAGGTGAGCGGCTCCGCTCCTGTTAAACTGAAAAGTTGAACTCATTCGCGGTGCTCTCTCACAAAGCGTATCCTCAAACCCGAGCGGGAGCCCCGCCCGACCCGCCCCCGTGACACACCATAAAGCGGACTACTCACGTCCTTGCAATCAGAGACAATATCTGAAAGTGAAATTTTACATTACGATAAATAAATACAATACGTAATACGTATTATATTGTATTTATTATATATATACAATATCGGGGCAACTGCGGAGCGGCGGCGGAGGGGCGGCGGTCGCATTAAGTAGACTACGCGGGACGGATCTCGGCGTGTCGTCGCCGCAGCGGGCGACCCGCCACGCGCATACACTATACAAGTACGGTGCGGGTGCGAGGGAGAACACCGACGAACCGCTGCGGCGGCGACACGCCGTGATCCGCCCCGCGCATTATACTAGTAGCACACTAGATGTCCGCGTGGCGTGTGTAGGCAAATCGGCGCGGCGGAGTAATTACTATTATTGAAATCGGGACGGGCCGACCCAAGGTTCAAGGGCGATTTGTGACGTGTGCGTATACTCATCGCAAGAGTAAAACCGAAAAACGAATTGTCAGCCTCGGTAGCACAGTGGTGCGGTCGGTCGACTGTTGTTAAGCGACGCTGAGCGCGATCAGTACTTGGATGGGTGACCACCGCTCGACCGTTGGAGGCTGACGTGGTTCGGATTCCACGTTAAACTGTAGGTCCCTTCCCTTATTACATTACTAGGTGGTAGGGTTTATCCCGCCCGGGTTGATACCACCGCACTGAACGAAACGTCGGTCGAAACGGCTATATAAATAGTTCGTGTTTTCTGTCCCGTTCAGTGTAGCCGACATGAAATGAAGGGAAGCACTGACATGGCACATAGTTCATCCGGTGTTATGGGCTGACATTAAGGATGTTGTAGGTGATGTAGTCAACCGTGTCAGTTACCATGAAAAAAATAAGTAACCTTGTAATGTAGTTTGCAAAAAGTTTTTAACATGTGGCATTTTATTTTCGAAATGCGAACGCGCTAGTACAATCTTTAGTGCAAGGCAAAGTCAGCTCGGACGTTCAGAAGCGTTCGTGTGTTGTGATTGCCTCTTTTCAATTCCTAAGTCCTGCCTCTGATTCAAGGACTTGAGTAGGCCGCTACACTACAGAGGTACGTCCGAGCGTCGCCGGCTTTCACTTCTGCACATAATCACTTTTGAAGATGTGACATTACCAATAAGTTGTATTTTTTTCCTCGAAATTTTTTCACTTTTATTACTCTCAGATGTTGCGTAATACAATTTCATAAGACATCATAATGTTTTCTTCTTTTAATTAGCTCAATGAGACTGAATGAGCAAGTAAATCCCTCGTAGTATATATTTGTTTCTCAAAGTTTTAGTACTTTACATAATAACAGTACTTGTTTATCAGCATTTTGAAAAATGTTATATTTACTTGAATGCTAAATTTTAATGCTACTGGCATATTCTAAGGCTACTACATAGTAAAAGATTTAGACTAAAGAGTACCTAGTTGTTTTCCCTACATTGCCGTACCGATACTGAGTAGATACTGCATTAATAAATAAAATAAACCAGAAATTGAAAGATAATAACTTGCATACCAACAGCGAGGTAGTGAGTCTTCTTCACACTCAGCTACACTACACGGGCGGTAGGCGGTTGCTTGATAGGTGAGTCTAGTCATGACTAGTGTTGTGCGCTTCCGTTGTTATTTTAAAACAGTTATTAGCGTTATTATTGTGGGAAAACAACAGGTTGCCAAACTAATGTACAGCAAACGCGTTTTTTTCTTTCAAACAACGAGCAATTGTATGTTGGTCTTGAGCCTCTAATGAGACAGCGGCGACAACAGCAGTTTCTTTATTCAAGGAACACGAACAGAATGAAAATGACATAGGTCCTCGCATAGCAGGATTATTCTCTCAGAAATGTAATAATACCTTCATCTGTATCGGTGAGATAATAATAAGATAAGTGGGAGCACAGACATTTGGAGGATAATCCTACTTCCCACAATTGCGCCTTGGTTTCGTTTCATACATCCAGCGTCTCGTCGTATCGAGACGGCGCAACGCGCTGGTGTGCTCGCAACATTGACAGAAACAGAATATTTTCGAATTTGTGTAACCATGTTCCTTGCTACGTACTTCCTAGGTGGTAGGCTCTAATGGACATCACGGGCGTAGTAAGTGGTGTAGGCAACCATGTCAGCCAGGTTCCATAAAAAACCGGTTGTTTCGTTTTCGCACAAAACTGTTGCGCGCAATAGGTTGTTTGTTGAGTTTTCGATACAAAAGACTCAGCACTAGGTGGGTTGATCGGTAGGTGTGGGTGGCGAGGGTTTCGGGGCGTCGGAGGGGCGGGGCGCGGGGTGCTGGGAGAGCGCGTCGGAGAAAATAACGAATTTATTCAGCGCTCAGCGCGGATTGTGTTTGTCCGGCGTGATCGGATCCCTACTCTGACAGCAGGCTTTTATCAGCATTTCACATTTATGTACAGTCGTCGCAAAATTATCGTTATCGTATTTGTTGTAGGTGCTTACATAGATTTCGAGGATTGAAGCATTTAAAACCATATAACTCGTGAAATTTCTATGAAGTAAAGATAATATGAGATACTTAGCCGAAATTATGGCCGTTGACATTCGACAGATTTTTCCGAAAAATGTACTTACTCGTATGTCGAGATGCTATTTTTGCATTACGTTCGTGTCACTGCCGCAGTTTATCGAGGGCGGGCAACACCTAGTATACGCGTGACCTAGAATTTAAAATCGCGTCAATCGTAATTTAAAACAGTACAACAATAGGCAGTGTGGTCAGATTCTTCAGTATTCATGTTTATGCTGTAAATATTAATGCTCTTGTGAGCGGTAGTATGGGTTAATTATTTGTAAGTTGCTATAATATAATACTTATAAGGTACTAACAAAACATTGTGACTTGCGAAGTTTGTTGGTCAGTTATTCTTCGCATTGAATTTAGAACTGGCGGAATTTTCGACATGTGCAAGCGTAGGTTACCTACCTATGGATGAAATTATACAATAAACAATAAACAATCAACAGTTCAAGTTGAAGCCATTGATTATTGTTTGGTGTAATGTTAATGTAAATAATCGTACTTGTGAGCGAGTTTTTGCTATATGCTTACATGTCTCGTGTTTGTTGACGTTTTGTTTGAATTTGGAATTTCCAACGGATGTTTCCGAACAACGAAAGATTTCCTCGCGACGATTTGTATTTTCGCGATGGTATCGGTATGGTATTGTGGTAAATGTAGTTTCGGCTATAGCAACACGTATTATTTCCTTTAGTAATGGCTGATCTGAAAAGGAAGAGAGTGTCTACATTATGAACTACAGGCTAGAATCATTCTAACGTAAAGCACTACGTCTAGACCCTGTTTTTATGGTTTTATGTGTATGTTGTTTTATTGGTCGTTTTCGAATTTGAATGCGAGATTTTATTTTTGAGAAGATTGTTAATTTGAAAAAGAAATAAATTAAATGTTTGCGTTGCATTGAATCTGTGGCGCCACCTAGCGAGTTAACTTTTACCTACCACCAGCCGGTGGCGCCTAGCGGTATTTTCCACTACTAAGCACCCGCACACCTCTACCCCGCCGCAGCGCGCCGCCCTGCGCTGGCGGCGCGGCGCGGCAGCCAGTGTTACGACAGCAGTGTTTACTGTGTACATAACGAATAAGCGCGATCCGCAACACACGCACCTGAGTTTGACTCCCGGTCAATGGCGAACCGGTGAACCCCTCGCCATATTGGTGACCCCGACGTGATCACACACTTTCGCGACGTTACTCTTGCAGATATCCTTTTTTAGGAAAACGAGCTGTTCCCGAGCCGAGGTTCATAATGTACGTATAAATAATAAGATCGGCTCTAACGGTAGCATTTACCAAACGTGATAGATAATACACAGAACCGATCTTTTTTTTTTAACCGACCATTTTGCGAGTCCATGTGGATTAATTATCCTTGGCTGATCCTAAGAAGGTTCGTTTTGTCTACAGTAGGCTAAGAAGATGTAGACAATAAGTGTCATGCCCTCTTCACTTCCGCCCCGCGCGCCGAGTGGCGCCGACCACTCTGCGCTCGCGTGTGAAGCGGTTCAGCAGTCTCTTAGTTATTCAACGAACCGCAAACGTTAGAAGAAACATTCTCTCGGTCTACGTGCTTCGTCCGAATATAGGCACGCGCTCTTGTGTGAGCTCGTTTCGTATGAAAAACAGTTACTTACTTAAGGCCGTGATAAAAGCCAAATACGCAAAAACATGCAAAAAGTGCTGCAAAGAACTTCAAAAACTGACCAATTGGCATACATTGAGGAAATTAAAAAAATACCAATATAAAATTTGGTTCCTTACCAACAATGTCATTTGTTCGTTTTTTTTAATAATGAGTAAAATTACTTTAAAAAAAAAATTGCAAAAAAAAGTATGAATTTTAAAAACCTGAAAATGCGTGTATTATTACAATTTTAGAATACCATTGATGCAAAGGTCCCACAGCCCTGAGAAAACTGGCTTGTTGAAATTTCGTTATTGTAACCACGAAAGGAGATAAAAATAAAAAACAAAAAACGCCTACAAGAAATTATCGGCGTAATTAACAATACGTACCTAAATGCACACATCTACCTATCTTTGCTTACGTAAGTACCTATTTTTTATTTTAGTTTTCATCGATAGTCTATTTCGAGGTTTATAAAAAGTGGTACATAAACTAAAATAATTTTGAATTTTAAATTCCCGAATGCTCAAGGTCGTTGGCGTTTGTCACGGCCTTAAGTCAATGTACAGTTTGTGTTTTCATGCTTATAAATAAAACTTGGAAAGTGAACATGTCCCAACGAAAGTTGTCTCCTAGAAATGGGTGCGTGTGGCCTAGAAATTGTGTCTAACGAGCGATCTAGCAATATTTGCTAGATTAAGACGCAACCGGTGGTGTCTCGCAATCAAGGGCCCACTTTATACAAAGGTTAAGCTTCGCCATCCTGCGGGGCGGGGTAATGCCGTTAGGGTTCTGAGAACTTTTGGAAAACGCCCCTTCTGATACTTAATGTTTATAGGTTTAAATTATTTATTTAGTTATATGTCTTTTTAGATTTAACGCTGCTCTGTGGAACTAGCACCCTTATTCCCCGCCACCCGTCCTATCTCCACACATGACTCGTTGCAGAGAGACTCAACACCCTACTGTTGCATATTGACATTGGGCTTTTAAGAAAACATCGGTTCTCTAAATCGTTTCTTTGTCGCGCCGCTAGGGTGTGGAACTGTTTTCCGGCTAGTGTATTTCCCGAATCATTTAACCTGGGTGTCCTCAAAAGTCGTATTAACAGTCTAGACAGCCTAGCAACAGTCCGCAAATCTGCTGGCATGGCACCTAACTGAGCGTGGTTTTCGCGAGGAGAGGTGATTTTGGCTCTGTCGACTGCACCATTAGTCTCTCGGCACAGCCACCCATGTTGGTTTACATAAAAAAAAAACTGCAAGGTGGCAGAGGTGTGTCAGGATCGCACGATGTACAGATTCGTTGTATCTACCTAGCACATTGGGAAGCATACGTGAGGTTTTCAAATCAAGTCAAATCAAATGTTTTTATAAGCCAGGCACATGTCCAAATACACACAGTACAATTATTATTTTCGACATCTATACGAATGTTTATTGAATAAAATAATATTACAATGTGTGTATCTACTATCGCTACAAAATATAATTTTCCTCTCCAGCCAGCCATTTCATAAAGCGAGCGCTTTATAAAATCAGTTACCCAAAAATTACGTAAGTAGCGGTTCAAGTTTCAAGTCTCCCGACCGCGCGCGCGGCCAGAAAGCAAAAACTCTCTGCGGGGCGGGACGGCAAGTGCTCTATAGTAAATATTGAATGAGAAGTCAGGACATGAATCTAGTTAGCGGCATCTGCGAGCGGGACACGGAAGAGACACTACAGAGGAGTTGTGCTATTTTTTTTATTGCACCATAACTGGATGGCTGTGCTGGAGGTCGGAGCCTCAAGCGCCAACTTCACCCCCGAGAAGGTGGCAGTCCAGCTTGAAGGAGGACTTAAGTCGCTAAGATAAAGGCTATTAACTCGCGATTTGAAGATCCGTGGATTGTAGAAGTAGGGAAAAATATTCCCCGGAAGCCCATTTCACACTTTTCGCGCCAGCTATAATTTCTAGTAAAACATGTGTTGCCAGGGCGGGCAGGGGAGAGACACCACTACGTACTCCCCCAATCACGCACCATACGGCTGCATACAACGTAAAATTAAAATTATATTCCCCTAAATAAAATAAAGAAAACAATACACTTATAAATAACATTCTAAAAAATTAAAAACAACGTAAGGTTTCGGAAAAAATACATTCTATTTATTGATTCTATATTTAAGTACATTTTCCTCTCTTCACTTTTTTGTTTGAATTCGTAGGTTTGCTGTAAAAAAATCAAAACCGAATTTTCGCTTGCTCTATAAATTTTCGTGCATCTTACTCCAACCCGAAAAAACGGCGTGTCGCTATGTTGCTTGCACCCGAGGGATTTGCACCGTGCTTGATTACTTTGTATTAAGCCTTAACTTCGCGTTCGCCAGATCGGAACCTCCTCGCGGACGCAATTGATGCAATGTCACGCTCACTTCGATGACTTATGCCCCCAGTTGGTGGCGACGCACCCAGTTTGCGCCGACCAACTCCTCTCCACTATCTCCTCCGAGTAGCGAGACGTTTGACGGGCCGCCCCGCCCCCGCGCGGAAGCCACTGGAGATTTGAAAGTAACATCGTTACCGTTCATTTTGTGCCTTCAAAATATTATAGAGAAATTTTACTCTAATTTATAAAAAAAGAATATGAAATCTTAGACCAAGATATCCTTCAAATTGTAATTTTTCGTCATATTACTATATTTTTTATTTTTTATTTATGCAAACTAGAAATAATAATATGTTGATACAATAAATACAAAATACACAAACATCACATCATAGTACAGTCGAATTTAAATATGAATTGATTTAATTTGACAATGGTCGTTCTAGAAGCGCTCTCAGAAAAAATAAAATCATTTAGAAATCTTTCTAGGTACCTACATAATTTTTTTCTGGGTAATGGTATATTATTGCATATAATTGATTCAACATTCATAAGGTAATTTCATTACTCTCGAACTTGTCATAATTTTTGTTTATTATATAAAATATTATTGTTATGTATCGTGTGGGCCCCGTACTAAAAAGAATAGCCCCACTGCATCTATTCTCGTGCATGTCGTAAGAGACTACTAAGGGATAAGGACAAGATGCCGAGCTAAAGCGCGGGTGCACAGAGTCGTGAAGCAGGTGTGGGTCTTCCTGCCTTACTTGCTGCTTGACAGTGATCTTGTCCGAATGCTTGGCGAAACGTGGTGGTCGGTGTTGGTAATTTCTTGTAGCACAACACCGATTACTCTGCTGGTCGGGATATAGCGTGTAGTATGGCGTTTACAGAAGAGCTGGCTAGAACCTTTATAAGGCTTTTTTTACAATGTTTAGTGACTATTCACATTATTTTAAGTAGGTACCTACATACGTTACGTCATGCAGTATTTTCAAGCTCTATCTTATTTTAGCAGCGCATATTGGTTCACTGCTGGATGTAGGCCTCTCAATATTTCCTCTACTCTTTCCGTCTTGGTGGCGATGCGGAACCACTGTCTGCCGGCAACGCGACGCCCACGAGGTCATATCCCACCAGGCGGGGCAGTATCCCTGATCTACCCATAACACTTATATTATATCCTTAAATAAATAAATAAATAAATAAATAACCGTTTATTGGATGAAATCATTACCTATGCTATGTTGAACCTACCTTAGTACCTTTAACGTGAATGAGAAATTTAATTGAAGATGAGAAAACCTCTGCGCATGGAAACTACTTTTTAACCGACTTCCAAAAAAGGAGGAGGTTCTCAATTCGTCTGTATGTTTTTTTTTTTGTTTTTTTTTTGTATGTTTGTCGCGATTTCTCCGTCAATTGAGGGCCGATTTAGAAAATTCTTTTTTTGTTAGATAGGTCATACTTCCGAGGTGGTCCCATTTCAATTTTATCGAAATTGGTTCAGTGGTTTTTGAAAAATCAGCATAATACTATTGTGTGTGGTTACCTTCAGCAAAACTTGTGATGGTCGTTTTGGGCAATTTTCAGTTTGATAAATTAGTATGGTGTAATTAGTAACCACACACCATAGTATTATGCTGATTTTTCAAAAACCACTGAATCAATTTCGATAAAATTGAAATGGGACCACCTCGGAAGTATGACCGAACTAACAAAAAAAGAATTTTCTAAATCAGCCCTCAATTGACGGAGAAATCGCGTAACAAACATACAAAAAAAAAAACAAAAAAAAAACCTACAGACGAATTGAGAACCTCCTCCTTTTTTGGAAGTCGGTTATTTCTCTTACGAATCGATACAATGGGTGTGTTCCGAATGCCGAGCGGACGAAAGTGGAATTAATTTTCTTTTTATTTCAAAAGCAGTCGGTCGGTATAGCACAATCTAGTGCTTATTGCGCCGAGGGTGTTATTCTTGGAGTAAGTTTTCTTCGCGAGTTACCCGCGCGGGTGGACTCTGGGGAGGGGCGAGGGAGGAGGGGAGTGACGAGTTCCGGAGGTGGGCGAGGCTATAGAGCAATAGAAACTATAGAAGCATTTATGAACTAACATTAAGCGGAAATGCACACGTTGACAAAATCGAGGTTTCGCAATCTCCTGTTTGCTCCTCAAAAACTATTATTATTATAGTACTAATACTAGGGTCTAATGTACAAAATATGTACATACAAGAGTTCCAATACTATCCACAGGAGCTCCACTACTATCCACATGTTCAAAGAACGTATCCACAAACGATTTCTGAAACCACATGGCAATGAGTAGGTATTATAATATGTATATTTCTTATTTTACATATGTAATTATGTATATGTAAGGATTTATATTGATTGTATGTATCTTTGTACAATTTGTATATGTGTGTATTTATATTTCATACAACTGTTCCCTGTTTAGTACTGCATTGTCCGCCCCTACGTGTTTTCCACATCCCTAAGGTTAGTTCGTAAAGAATGCCGCAAGGCATTAAACTCGCCTTTTGTAACCTTTTTATACGGTGTACAATAAAGTATATTTTCATTTCATTTCAAGAGTGCGCACATACAAGAACGCGTACACACAAGGGCGAGTACACACAAGAGCGCGCACATAAAAGAGCGCGTACACACAAGAGCGCGTTCATACAAGAGCGCGCACATACAAGAGCGCGTACACACAAGGGCGAGTACACACAAGAGCGCGCACATAAAAGAGCGCGTACACACAAGAGCGCGTTCATACAAGAGCGCGCACATACAAGAGCGCGTACACACAAGGGCGAGTACACACAAGAGCGCGCACATAAAAGAGCGCGTACACACAAGAACGCGTAAATATAAGAGTGCGCACATACAAGAGCGCGTACACACAAGAGCGCGTACACACAAGAGCGCGTACACACAAGAGCGCGTACACACAAGAGCGCGTACACACAAGAGCGCGCACATACAAGAGCGCGTACACACAAGAGTGCGTACACACAAGAGCGCGCACATACAAGAGCGCGTACACACAAGAGCGCGTACATACAAGAGGGCGTACATACAAGAGCGCGCACATACACGAAGCGACCACCTCGGGGTCCTCGGTGTCGAACTGTCGCACGACTTGAACTTCCGGCGCCACATTGAGGGCAAGGCCAAGCTGGCCTCAAATAAGCTGGGCGTACTAAACAAGGTGCGGCGGTACTTCACGTCGGGCCAAAAACTCATGCTGTATAAAACTCAGGTTAGGTCCTGCTTGGAGTACTGCTCGCACTTGTGGAACGGCTCAGCTAAATACCAGCTTGCGCCGCTAGACTCAATCCAGCGTCGTGCCGTGCGACTGGTGGGTGACCCTGCGGTGTCCCGCGACTTAGAACCACTGCAACTCCATAGGGACGTCGGCTCCCTAAGTGTGTTCTATCGTCTATTTCATGGGGAGTGTTCGGAGGAGCTGTTTAACGCGATTCCGCCGTCCCCATTCCACCTCCGCACCACGCATACTGGGCAGGGGATGCACCCCTACTCAATCGACCTACCACGGATGCGCACCAACCGGTTCTGTAGATCTTTTATTCACAGAACCGGGAAAATGAGGAACGCACTCCCTGCCAATCTATTTCCTCCCAAGTACAACCTGGGGTTCTTCAAAAGGGGCGTGAAAAGGCTCCTGTCAGGCCGGCATGGCATTCGCAATCCCCGTGCATCACAGAATGTCCATGGGCATCGTTAGACACCTACTTGTAGGTGAAACGATGCCACATGTCGCGCTATCAATAATAAAAAAAAAACAAGAGCGCGTACACACAAGAGCGCGTACACACAAGAGCGCGCACATACAAGAGCGCGTACACACAAGAGCGCGCACATACAAGAGCGCGTACACACAAGAGCGCGTACACACAAGAGTGCGTACACACAAGAGCGCGCACATACAAGAGCGCGTACACACAAGAGCGCGTACATACAAGAGCGCGTACACACAAGAGCGCGTACATACAAGAGCGCGTACACACAAGAGCGCGCACATACAAGAGCGCGTACACACAAGAGCGCGTACACACAAGAGTGCGTACACACAAGAGCGCGCACATACAAGAGCGCGTACACACAAGAGCGCGTACATACAAGGGCGCGTACACACAAGAGCGCGCACATACAAGAGCGCGTACACACAAGAGCGCGCACATACAAGAGCGCGTACACAAAAGAGTGCGTACACACAAGAGCGCGCACATACAAGAGCGCGTACACACAAGAGCGCGCACACACAAGAGCGCGTACACACAAGAGCGTGTACACACAAGAGCGCGTACACACAAGAGCGCGCACATACAAGAGCGTGTACACACAAGAGCGCGTACATACAAGAGCGCGTACACACAAGAGCGCGCACATACAAGAGCGCGTACACAAAAGAGTGCGTACACACAAGAGCGCGCACATACAAGAGCGCGCACATACAAGAGCGCGCATATACAAGAGCGCGTACATACAAGAGCGCGTACATACAAGAGGGCGTACATACAAGAGCGCGCACATAAACGAACGCGCAAATACAAGAGCGCGCACATACAAGAACACGCGCATACAAGAACGCGTACATACAAGAACGCGTACATACAAAAGCGCGTACATACAAGAACGCGTACATACAAAAGCGCGTACATACAAAAGTGCAGGCTAGTTAGACCCACAAGTCTTTACAGCTGTTCTGTACTCCTACGAGCTCTACTAAGGTGCGGAGGCGGAGAGTGAGCCGTGCAGGCAGGGCGAGCCGCACTGCACTCGCGTCGCGTGCATACGGTGAGCTCCAGCCCAGCACGTGAGTCCGCGAGGAGTTAGCGACCAACGGAAGAATTGAGTAGAAGAGTTTAAAATAATAGAAAGCCATTAACTTGATGCGAAAGAACCTGTTCTCATTATATTCAACTATTTCTATAGACAGGAAATTCAACTATTTCTATAGATAGTGATTTGCCCCAAGTCAATAGCTATAGCTTGACCTCTATAACATTGTCCTTATATGAGGTACGTAATAAACTTATGCGACTAGACGCCAGTAAAGGGCCAGGACCAGACGGAATTCCGGCTCATTTTGTCAAATCCTGTGCAGATGAACTTTCTTTTCCACTATTTATAATCTTTAACAAATCTCTAAGTGGTGGAGTGTTCCCCGTTGAATGGAAAAAAGCTCACGTAATACCGATTCATAAATCTGGTGCTACTAACAAATGCGAGAACTACAGGCCTATTAGTATTCTCTCTTGCTTTGCCAAGCTGTTTGAGAAGTTTGTGTACGACCACATACATATATGCACACGTTAAACCATTCTTAGTGTCTGAACAACATGGTTTCATGAAGAAGAAGTCTACTGTCAGTAACCTATTGGAATACACCGACTATCTGATGGCTTCGATGGACAAAAGAAAGCAAGTTGACTCTATCTACACGGATTTCCAAAAAGCATTTCACAAAGTCAATTATTATATATTGTGTAAAAAATTATCAGCTATTGGTATACATGGAACTCTCCTGAGGAGGGTTTCGTCATATATATCGAATCGTAATCAGTTGGTCGCAGTTAGAGGATATCAATCTGCTCCTGCAGAAGTCCCCTCAGGTGTTCCACAGGGCTCCCACCTGGGTCCACTCATGTTCATCATTTTCATCAATGACCTTATAGCACGTCTCAATTGTCAATGTTTGTTATATGCTGATGATTTAAAATTTTTTAGGTCTATTAGTGACACAAATGATTGCATTGCACTCCAGAATGATATAGACACTTTACACAAATGGTGCTGTGATAATCTTATGTTTTTAAATATAAAAAAATTTTGTTTTATAACTTTTACTAGAAATGTTAATGTTATTCGCTTTGATTACAGAATTACTAATGTTTATTTAGAGAGAAAATCGTCAGCTAGGGACTTGGGAGTAATATTCGATAGCAAATTGAATTTTAGTGAACATATTGAAAGTGTAGTCAAACAATCAATGAGTCTATTGGGTTTTATTCTTAGGATTTCTAAAGATTTTAAAAGGTCTGATAGTTTACTCCGTCTGTATAACTCACTGGTGCGTAGCCGACTTGAATACTGTTCTGTGATATGGAGTCCCTTTTATAATGTACATATTAACCGAGTTGAGGGAGTGCAGAAAAAGTTCTTGCGCATTCTGTGTTATCGCAATCATCTGGCTGGTAACCTTCTCTCATATGAAGATAGGCTGTCTTACTTCAGTGTTCAGAGTCTTGATAAACGACGCAAAATTTCTGATCTTATCTATCTATTCAAAATTATTAACTCCTTAATAGATACCTCAGCCATCAGCCGTATACGCTTGAACACTGCTTTCAGAAGCACGCGTTCTCGCAGAGTTTTCGCTTTGCCTGTCTATAACACGAATGTTGCCTTCTATAATCCATTAGCTCGTATGTGCAGGTCTTATAACAATACCAGTAATGCTAATGATACATTGGATGTGTTCTCCTCCGGTTTTTATACTTTTAAAAAGACTGTTATTGCCATAGAAATAGTTTAAGGATAAGGTTCACTCATTATTACTTTTAAATTATCATCCATTTTTGGAGATGCCTGTTTTACCCATTTTAGAAAAAAAAAAATGATTTTTTTAAATTTTTAAATTGTTAATCGATCTGTTGTTGTTTTAAGCTAATTTATATGTTTTATTTTAGTTTTTCTCATTTTTAATCGTTTCTTTGTTTATTTATAATTATGTATAGTCTTCTAATGTTGGTGTTTTGTGTTTATCTAGTGATTTCCAAGTGGTGTAGGACTTTTCTCTAATTTATATATTCATTTCGTGTGTCCATTTTTTTGGAATACAAATAAGACGCTGCTTTTAATATTATGTGATGTGAAATGTACTTGTGAAATTTTGTATTTTGTTTTGGATACCATAATAAATAAATAAATAAAATAAATATTAGATTAGTTGGTCCGACGCGATGCGTCTGCGTTCGATCGTCGATTATGAGCACACTGAAACACGAAATGAAGGGAAGCACTGACATGGCACCTAGTTCACCCGATGTTATGGGCTGACATCACGAATGTTGTAGGTGATGTAGCCAACCGTGTCAGGATTCCATAAAAAAACACTGAGCGCGGTCGGATATTGTATAAATCACCGTTTGACCGTTGAGGCCGGTCGTGGTTCGGAATCCATGTAAACCGTGTAGGTCACTACCTTTATCTCACTAGGCGGTACCTTTTAACCCATCGTGTTTGATTGGTACCACCCCGTGCTGAATGAAGGTCGGTCGAAACAGCTAATGTTTTCCATTCACTTCAGTGTAGGCAGTACGACTAAATGAAAGCAATGACATGGCACCTAGTTCACCAAGGTGTGATGAGCTGACATTACAGAGGTGTACGCAGTAGGTAATAATATAATGAAACCATGTAATGCTCCAAAAAAAAAAAAATTAACTTGTGAATTTCAGTTAATCCACCAATAAAATGTACGTAGTATCACAAGTCGTAACCTTTTCTATTATTTCAACTTGTTCGTAAACTAGTAATTTTCAGCTTCTACGCAGCAGTCAGAAAATCACTCCGTGGTACGTGTGCGTACCATCACGACTGATGCAATGGCTAGTGAGTGCGGTCAGTATCGACGTACGCACTGAGACCACATGCACGGTGATTGTATCCTTCTCGGTACACGCTATTGGCTAATTAATTGCACTAACATGGGTGTATTCGAGTTGCACTAATACTAAATAATACTATCAGAAGCTTGTGATTGTGGTGGTTGAATACCCAATTATTCGATATAAATATAAGGTGTTTCGTTATTCATGTCGTTTCTTTCAGGGGGTTTTCCTGTATCTTAAACTGAGTTTTGGAAATTGGAAAAAAAATCACTTTCTCCATACATTTAAGGGCAGACCTAACCTCCAAATGTACGGGGAAAGTGAATTTTTTTTTCCAATTTTCAAAAGCTATAGAACAAAAGTTACTCAGTTTAGGATACAGAACAACCCCCTGAAAGAAACGACATGAATAACGAAACACCTTATTTAGTGTGACAACTTAATATTATTGTGAATGATGATGATGGAAAACGAAAAACAAATTGATCTAAGCGTGAAAACATATTTTGTGAAGTATTTTACAAACTGTTGTCAAGAACTACCCCAATAATTCACATGGCTTTTTCATTGACGTTTTCTGGAACAATTAAGATGAAGTGAAAATAAATGACATCGCGGATATAGTAGGTGATGTAGATTGTAGCCAATCGTGTCAGATTCCATAAAAACATAATTTACGCTCTAATTACTTAGACTTACCAAACTATCATTATAAATTGGTTATACAATTTTATTATATTATTTAACACAAGGTTTTTGATCTATAATCGGTCGTTAGTGGAACAATCCTAATATCGGCCTAAGTGAATATACTTGAGAAAGTATTCATGAGTAGAGTCCCCCCGGAACTGGCGACTTGTGCATAGCGTGCGACAGAGAAATCAAAATAATAGAAGCGGCATCAACTCGTCGAGCATACAGGTTATTATTGGTTTAGAACTAAAAGCACCGAGTAAAGAAGGGACCAGAGAGAAAGGTGCTAAGGAGCGTTCAAAATATTTACCTATTTTGGTAGGGTTGGCACAGGAGGATAACAATAAATAATCAAAATATTTATCAGTTTTTTATTAAATACCTATGATATTTTTTTAAAGAAGTGACGTCATGCGACGGAAATGCGTTAGACAGCTGTCAACCGTGCATTAACACCATAGACTAGATAACTGCCAATTATACATAAACACCATATACTTACTTGGGAATCAAAAGGATCGCTGGTGAGCGAGCATGCAGGGAGGGGGATCTGTCCCTTTCTTATACATAGGGTGACCTTGCGATTTATCATGTGGGACAAATGAGTTTACAAAAAAGAAAATAAGCCAACCTTCGGAACAAAGCTAATAAAAGATGAACGTGGAACATTCATTTAGGCAGTCAGTGAACGTATATGCAACCACTGCGAACGGAATCACTGCTTTCCGCCTACGTACCTACTTGATAATATTGTCGTCCCACCTAGTGGGTGGTCTTTCCACACTCCGTTTTCGATACCAACACGATAGGGCTATGACCAGTGGTTCTCGAAATATGACCAAAACAAATGTTCATGTGACAGATGGGTAGATCTCATCGAGACGTCTAGTTTGAGTACCAACACGATGGGTCTAAGACCAGTGGTTCTCGAGATATGATCAAAACAAATGTTTTGATGGGTAGATCTCATCGAGACGTCTAGTTGAGTACAACACGATGGGTCTAAGACCAGTGGTTCTCGAGATATGATCAAAACAAATGTTCGCATGACAGATGGGTAGGTAGATCTCACCGAGACGTCTAGTTTGTGTACCAACACGATGGGTCTAAGACCAGTGGTTCTCGAGATATGATCAAAACAAATGTCCGAATGACAGATGGGTAGATCTCATCGAGACGTCAAGTTTGAGTACCAACACGATGTGTCTAAGGCCAGTGGTTCTCGAGATATGACCAAATGAAGACGGACGGAAGGATGGACAGACGGCGTAGGCTTAGTAATAGGGTCCCGTACCGGACACGGAACCGTAAAAATTATAATAAAGTTTTTATGTAGGTAATTATCTAGTGGACTCCTTCGAATAATTAAAATATGATATGTTTTTATTCTTTCTATAATTTTTCATACACACTGTACATTTAATAACCATATTTACACTTTTTTATATTAAAACAATATTATTTATTAATAATAGTGATTTAATACATGGAACGAAAACGACTGACGTGCGTTGTGCACGCCCTGAGTTTGCCCACTGGTGGAGCCGGTATAAACCGGTTTCCGCTCGTACGTGACGAGCCGCCAGTGGGACACGCACACACGCGCCTCAAGCTTGTAGTAGTGTACCTATCACAGCGCGGTTCTATGAAGCTTAGTTCCTGGTCGCTTCTCTATTCATGTGCTAAAAGTATGTAATAAAAAAAAAAAATATTTTTTATAATACCATACTGCGAATAAGTAAGGTTGGACGTTTCGACGAAAAATGATTTGAATAGACTCAACTTCCATTTTTTTTTTAGATTTCATAGTCGGTTTTTTTCAAGTATCTGTACGGGTAAAGAGGTATCTGACGAAAATTGTGTGCATTACTAGATTTAGCTCAGGTTGAAGTTAGTTGTGTGTATATGGAACGTGACCTTGTTTCTACACCACCTGCGACACCCGTGATGTACACCGCGCCGCCACCAGCTTCCGTTTTGGTCGTCATTGTTTTTTCATAGAACCTGACACGGGTTGACTACATCTCTAATACACCCGTTAGTCCATCACACCTTGGTCAACTACTGCAGCTTTCACTTCCAATCCGAATCACGGCCACCCTCAACGGTCGGACGGTCACTAATCAAAACTTCTACCGCATCCAAAATTACGTTAACTTCAGCGATCACTCTAAGTATTTTACATAGGTGTGAAAACAATATTGACTGCAGGCGAGTTTTCTTGTCGGTTCTTTGTCTCCGTGATAATAGAGCGGGCGGATACAAAATTATATTTGACTTGTCCACGTGTGGCACGTTAGCCGAAGACAAGACGACCGTTTGAGTAACCGTGTCCTACACTGGCGGCGCGGCGGCCGTGCACAGGGAAACAGAGTGTGGGAAGACCGCCCGTCAGGTGGGGCGACGACATCAAGCACGTAGGCGGAAAGCAATGGTTCTGTCCCGCCAGGGAACTAGAGGAAAAAAAAAGTTTAATTAGAGAGGCGTATGTTCATCAGTAGACTCTTACGCTCTGAATTTGTTCAAATTGGATTAATGAACTGAAACGTAGCTCCACCAAGCTACCGAGCAGGTTGACAATGGGTTGTGTGCAGTGTCCGACTATAGCAGGTCCATACTTTCAATTTGTTTGTCGTGAGGTAATTAGTGCGTATGTTTGTCGCGCGGCGCTGCGAGCGGGACGCGCCGCGCCGCGCGGGGTAAATGGATAACATTTGATTGTGATTTATGCTGCAACTTTCAATGTAAATATTGATCCTTATTGGTTGTCGCGGAGCGCGTGGCGTGGCGTGGCGTGGCGTGTGGCGCGTGGCGTGTGGCGCGAGGCGCGAGGCGCGGCTGGTACTTGCGGTTTGTTGTTTGATACCAGTTGTGCGTGATAGATCTAATTTGATTAATATTTAAGTACATAATTAATACGCGATTGTTTTGACAGCAAATTAATATTATTGAGTTGATACAAATTACGTATCAAAATTTGGCAAAGGCTCTTCTCAACTGGTACATTTAATTAGCCTTTTGTAGTCAGAATTCTAAGTAAAATTGTTAATATTGCTCTCAAGCTCAATTGTCGATATACTTGTAGGCGGTGTATATTAATTATGTGGATAGTCAATAAAATAATAAAATTCTAAGTATAACCATAGGTAAGAATAACCTTCTCCATGACTCAATTCTTCGTGGGTGTAATCGAACCGGATAGAACAAATTATGACAAGTTCGAGTGCAGTCTAACAGCCATATGAATGATCAATAAACAATAAAGAAGAATAAGAAAAAATAAACAATTAGGTAATTCAAGATTCGTTTTTATTTACGAAGGCATTTTAATGTTTTCGAACCTCAAAAGAGGAATAAACTGATGTTTTATAGGATCACTCTCGTGTCTCTCTGCCTGTCCGTCCGTCGCAGTTTATTTTCTCCTAATTCACTCGACGAAAAAGGTTGACAATTGATGCATAGCATACCATAGCATAACATAGAGTTTGGACCTTATCACGAACGTATAGAGTAAAAGAACGAATTTCGATGTTGGGGGACAAATTAGAAAGTTAAAACAATTTGTTTTTACAGGTTCATCATGTGACGTATGAAATTAAGATATTTAAATTACCTATATATATATATTTAATGCATAGTTGAAAATATACTAAAGTTAAATACTAAAATCGAGTACCGCAGTCCCCACGTGTAATCTCTTAATACGCTAATCCGACATTTCACTGAAAATCTCCCTGAAAACGCTTGTCGGATTAGCGAACTTGCACTGGTAGGTAAGGTAGGTGTATTAGCTTGCGGTATTTATTCTCGACAAAGATGCGTAAGTGACAGATATTATTATGTTTATAAATTTGTCTCTGTTTATATAATTTGAACTTGTCACAAAAATTGGCTGGAAGAAGTTACTTCTAGTTATAAGTCCGCCTCTGTCCACCATGTTGCTATCTTTTTTTTTATGGAAACCGCGACATGTCGCATCGTTTCATAAGATATTTAAAAAGTATGAGAAATTCTCTCGTAAACTTACGTAGAGGCGGTGTGATGCGATTATTATATGTGAGGTTTCCACACACCGAGAATTTTTCATATTTGGTAAAACGAATGTGATTCTAAATTCAAAATGGAAAGTCGGTTTTCCGTCGGCTCCTGGCCAAGCGTGCAAGCGTCTACGTATTTATTCCCACGGTCGACAATTGTTTCCCAAAATGGCCGGCATAAAATGAGGGTACCGCGGTTGAGGGCCCACAGATTGTACATTTCTTTCACTCCCGTTTCCGATCTAGAAATATTTTATTTAACAATCCACGGAATATAAAGTGCCTACTCAGAGCCGCGCCAGATATGAGCGGCGGTGACCACGAGTGGACATAAATTGCCCTCCAAACGCTTGCAGCTACGTGATAAGAAAACCTACTATTCTCTAAAACGGTCGCGCCAAAACGATAGAGTTTGCGTTGGGCGCTCGCGAAAAAACGTAAAGATATTGAGCGTTAACGTAAAAAGTTTCGCGATCCAGCTTTAGCGAGTTGTGGCAGCGAGTTGGCCGAAGTTTAGTCCTATTGAGTTAGCATCGAAATGTTCTTCCCAGCTCTGGAAATGATATAGCAGCGTGCGGGAGCAGATCTGCTGGCAGTACTTTGCCGGATTTGCGAGAACTTTGCGACTAGGTGGGGAAATTTGTAGGAACTTCCGAATTACTATTGAAATGTGAAATCGTTTCTGCGGTCCGCCGCGCCGGCGCACCGCGCATCACTCTGCCGGCTCTACGTAAGTTTGCGAGAGAATTTCTCATACTTTTGAATTAAATTTTACATAAACTGTGTGCGGAGCGCAGCGCTGACATTATTCAAGTTGTTCCGACTCGCTGAACATTTAGTTTCTTCCGTGGCGATAATTTTTAGATCAGAAAATAGTTTTCGCACAGTTTCACCCACATAGCAAGAAAGTGGCGGCTGCTGGGAGGGATACGGGCGGCGATCGCTGTTCTGTGTTTGTACCAGAATGGTGCGAAAATTTGTGAAACTGGTTTGATACTCTTTATTTTGAAAAATATATACGTAAAGTTTAGTGTACCTTTGTATGTTTTTTTTTATAGTAAGCGCGACATGTGGCGACAAGCCACTCATAAGGTGTCTAGCGACGCCCATGGACATTCGGTCGCATGCGTGGGCTGCGAATGCCATGCCGGCCTGACAGGTGCCCGTTCACGCCTCTCTTGAAGAACCCGAGACTGTACTTGGAGGGAAATATGTAGGCAGGGAGAGCGTTCTGGAGTTTAGCAGTTCTCTGGAGGAAGGATCTGAAGAACCAACTGGTACGCATCCGCGGTAAGTCCAGCGTCTTGGTCCAGCGTATAGGCATGCAATCCCTGCGCACTGCGCATTGTACCGAGGCGGAAAAGGGAAGGCGGAATCGCGTTAAACAGCTCCTCCGAGCACTCCCCATGGCATATCTAAAAGTATATTGATATTTAGTGATACATACATACATATAAAAAAATAAAGTGAAATAAATTATAATAAACTCGGAAAAGCAATTAGTACAACCAGGCACAGAGCCAGGTAGTATACGAACCTCCGAATCTCTGACTTGATCGATCGATGCATTAATGCACGACTGAGTCACTGAGTCACTGAGTAATCAGCCACGTTGTGAGCATGAAATAAGTGCAAGGTAAGGTATTATAATGTCATAGAACTGCCAAGTCAAAGTACTAAGTACTAACGCACTTGCTGGTACTTAAACTGTTTCGTCTCCGCTAACTCGATAAGCTATCTCGCTACCTCCGACCTTTGTCTTTAGCGATAAAAAATAAAATACGACGAAGAAAAAAAACGTTAGAAGTATGTTTTCAAGTTATAAATCTAGAGGAGAGTCGGAAATATCTTTTTCAGCAGAACTTCAGCCATATTTCCCTCGCGGGGCTGGCGTCTCCCCAAATACCTAATAAAAATAATTTAATATTTTATGAATAGCGAAAACACAGCGAGCCCGCTCTCGCAACACCGATGTGATATCCAGAGAAGTATTTTCAGGTGTTTTTGCGAGATGGCTGTTATCAGAAAAAAATACATCTTGAACAGTTTCCCAACTTTTGGCGTCTAAAACTACTTTAGTCGGAAGTTAGATCGCTATATTTAAGATAACAACCTGAAATAGTTAATAAAAGTAACAAAATTCACATACAATACCTAAGAAAGAGGAAAATCTGTGAAGGAGTATGTGCGCGAGTACACTAACTCCATCTAACAATGGCACCTAGTTCACCAAGGTGTTATGGGCTGACATGATGAGCGGTGAGGTGTGTGGTAAGGAAGCCAACCATTTCAGGTAACGTAAAAAAATCAATGAAGTTTCGCCAGGCCAAGTTTTTTCAGAATGTTCAATAACTTTGTAATATAATTGGAATAATATTTTAATTGGCTCAGCCAGGCTTGCAGTGTGGACCGAGTCTCATCTGGCGCTCTCCCAAATACCTACCGTCAATTTCGCGCTATAAAAAATAATAGTTGTAAGTTTGCATGCGCTGGATAATAGATGGCGTGCGTTTTATTTACTCTATAAACGACTTCCGGCTTGCGACTGCGAGAGGGGGGGAGGGGAGGGGGAGGGGAGAGGCACTTCCGTTGGCGGCCGCCGCGCCAAATATCATCACCCATAGAGCCTATAATTTCACACTCCATTCAGAGACGACGTAAGGGAAGCAGTGACATGGCATCTAATTGCAACAGCAACAAGGGATAGTCACATCACGGATGTAGCAAGTCAAATCAATCAAGTTCGTTCCGTAAATAGGTACTCGTACATTTACAATCTACGAGTACTTTAACACTAACTAGATTTTTCGAAGACTTTACGAGAATACATGCTCACCATTCTATTGTTCTATTTGGTACATTACATATTATATATTTACACCTATGTAGAAGACAGGTCAAATACTTTTCACAATACAATATATTCTTATTAAATTTCGATCCAAGTAAAAATAGGCCAATGTCAAAACATTGAACCAATTACAGGAAAATTAAAAATAAAATACTTAAATATTACTAGTAAAATTAAACATCGTTAAACCTAATAATAAAATTAAAAAAATCACCTTGCATAAAAATGTAAAACTTAAAATAACAATAAAATTCAATGTAAATTAAAAATTAATCTTTAAAGTACCTAATAATTATTAACTTAACAAAAAAATTATAACATAATTTATGAAATATTTAATATGTTAAAGTGTCAATTAAAAAAACCGCCTTCAAAAATGTATGAAATAAAAAAATAAAAATCGAACCCTAGAGTTGAAGGCGGTCGGTTATATTTGCTTGCTTTAGCACCACCGCCTTCAACTCTAGGGTTCGATTTTTATTTTTTTATTTCATACATTTTTGAAGGCGGTTTTTATATTTTTTTTAATAGTTTTTTATTTCACAGTTTTTTTAGTAATTTTTATTTGCTATTAATGTACTCGGCGTAATCGCTCGGCCTTCGGCCTTGCGATTCCGCCTCGCTTTCCAATCCGATCTTGACCAAAAAAAAAAAATGGGACCACCTTGGAGCTAGACTGAACCGAACACAAAAAGAATCATCGAAATCGGTTCACAATTGGGGAAGATATTGCTGAACATACATAAAAAAAAATACATACAGCCGAACATAGAACCTCCTCCTTTTTTGAAGTCGGTTAAAAATAGACATAATGGAGTGGCGGCTTCCCAGAGCAGACAGGTAGAAGAAGAGAATCTGAAATATTTCGGTCAGCAGGCGTTGTCTGCGCCTGACCGAAACACTTCAGAAGAAAATTCAAAATAAAATCGAGAAGAAAAGACAAATAGCAGCCTCGGCTGTGTTCTTTAGTCTAGTAAAGCCAGCAATTCTCCGGTATGACACCTAGGTACCTTCTCGGAGGTGATATTAGCATGCACTCTGGCCCCTGTGTGTCAGCGACCCCATACCGAATTACGTGTTAACCGAAAATTATGAAATCGGCCCAATATCTCGTCGTTTCTTCTACAGTCATAGCTCATAATAACACATCATCAGCATAACACACATTCAAATATATTATGTACCTACCTATATAATATGTATCTACGTTATTTTCAAAAAGTTAATCACATCAAAGGGTTCCTAACTCTATGGGCGGTGTCCTAAATAAAAGCATTTTTCTGTTAGCGCCCAAGCCAGCATTTTTGGGTGAATCTCCTCGCACAGTGAGCGGATAACTCACTTCGCACAACTCCGAATATCTTTTAGCATTCTGAATTGTTTGGCTAACGTTACCTGCACATCACACGGATGATGTCAGAATATTAGACCATGCCCTGTCCAACTGGGTGCTATGTCAGTGATTTCCTTTGGTAATTCCGGCTACACTAAACTGGATGGAAAACGTGAAGTATTTTGTTTTCATAGTCTTAACCAATGATATTTTAGGAAAGATAGGTTATCTATATGACTTTAAGTGCTCACACATGGCACGTCCTTGAAAAGTTGAGAGGAAGAACTATAAGTGATGCGCCGACTCGAATAGTCTTATTCCAATTATTAGAATTAGTGCAGAATCTCATTGCACACGACGGCATTTTCGATGTGTTAGCGGCTCGTGGTTAGCGGTCCAAACGCGTGCGTAGTTGGTGGGCGACTAACTTCAGACAGGACTGTGGTCTTGTATTTAATGTGCCGCTTGGGAGCTCAGATAACCTATCTACCTCCTTTTAACTTATAATATCATTGGTCTTAACGAACGACTTACATTCAGTGTGGTGGTATCAATTTTTTTTATGGATACTGACACGGTTGGCTACATAAGCTACAACATGCGCGATGTCAGCCCATAACACCGGGTGAACAAGGTGCCATGTCAGTGCTTCCCTTCATTTCATCCAATCAATCCAGACGGATTTGAGGCTAATACGATAAGGAAAGGGATCAACAGTTTTACATGCAATTATTTGTGTTGAAGAAATTAACGAACTATTGGGCAGTTGGGCACAGCCACCCGTGCTAGCTCTCAAAAAATCGAACTCAGCTTTGACAAGAGTGAAGTAAAGTAAAGCTAAGTAACAAAATGGAATGTGACGTAAACGAAGCGACAGAAGCTAACGTGACAGAAAATGTTGACGGAAGTAAAGATACCGAAGGCGACAGAAAGTAATCAGCGGAATAAAAGTGACATCAAGTGACATCTCCGCGATGCGAGGGTTCTGTGACAGCGTGACCCGAACGTGGAGTCGCGACTGTATCGCGTTGGAGCGGCTACATGATATACAGCGTGTTTGTTTCTCGGACGCTCATAATCCGGTGATTTGTGAGGTCGACGCGTTAACATTCCCCGGTCGTGTTCGGATTCAGCCCCCGCCCCCGCCCCCGCCCCCGCCCGACGCCCCGCCCCGAGAGTACATACTCTGTACTAACTGGTTCTCGTGTCCTGTTGTTCAGACAAGTCGATTAATGTTATAACCTTATTGGTTTAAATAATGCGATCACAAAAGCGTTAATTAAAAAGTCGCAAATGAGATTCAAAAAATTCACTATGTACTTAAGTGATTTTTTAATAATAATTTCTTTAATCAAAAAAATCACAGTCACCCCAATTTTTTTGTCATGCCATTTACCTACTACATAACAAAATACATACATAATACTAGTGCGCTAAACGCAATAATAGTGAAGCTAAATAGGGTGACCATACGAGAATCTGGTAAGGCCAAACAAGGGTTATGTTGAAATCAAGAGCCTTATTGTGATCTTGTATCTTTTTTATTATATTTAACGTTTATGTATCTTTTTGTTATCGATGTGTATCCTATGAAACTTATATTGTGTGCTTAGTCAAAATTCAAACGTCAAAATTTAAATTTATATTTACCTTGTGTTTTGTAATTATGTATATTATTTACTTTGTCAAAAAAATTTGATGTTTATTCAAATTTAATCCAACATATTAGTTCAAATCAAAATCAAAGTTACCTATACTATATTGTATGCTTAGTCAAAATGTATATTTACCTAGTTGTTTGTTAAAATCTCTCTTTCTTCTAATTTCGTTGTGTTAAAGGAATCTTCACGGGTTTAATTAATATCTTCATAATCCTGTTTGTTCTTTTCAGTATTTTATGTACTGTTTGATTCCAAAATAATAAAAAAAACAATATCATATCATCATCACTACGTGTCGCTGTCCACTATTTGGCATGTCTCTCCAGACCACACCAGTTTCTTCTGTCTTCGGTTTCCCATATCACCAGCGCCAGCGACCAATATCAGCTCAGTTTCATTAAATTAGAGCCTTCCCATTGGCTCTTTGATATTTATTATAAATTTGTTGTTAGAAATTGTGACGTACTAATGATCGAATTCACCATCTTCGGCTAAAAATAATATAAATGCCGATGAATTGTTGTAAGAGAAACGTCACGTCGACAAATAACTGTTGGACGAGTCTTAAGCGGAGGTGGTGAGAGCGGCCATAAGTGAGAGTTGTGATGTCGATGATGATAATCTGTCGGCTACCTACTTGATAAAAACCGGCCAAGTGCGAGTCGGTCCCGCGCACCGAGGGTTCCGTACCACCACGCCATTGGCCGGTTTTTATTATTTGTTGTTATACTTTAAAGTTTGCACTTTAATCAAACAAGACGTTTGAAGGTTGTATGTCATATAATTTTTACGATAGAGCAAAACCAAATAAAGTTTGAAAAAAAAACACGTCTCTTGTAAGGGGATTGGGGACCGTCTTAATTTTTTATTTACTTCTTAATTCCTATACCGCATGTATTAATATTATATTCACCGGCTTGCTATAAAGGCAGTGCAAGCACAATCACAAACTGTTGCCTGACTAACAACCTGAGTCGATATGACGGCGTGTCGCCTTCCGCGCGTGTCGCCTAAAACCTAGCGTGCTATGTGCACAACTAACACTGCGACAGCATCGAGCAGCGACACAGTAGCAGCGACTAGCGACGCAGTAGCGAGAGAGCAGCGCTGGAGTAAAGTAGCGACTAGCGACGCAGTAGCGAGAGATCATCGCTGGAGTACAGTAGCGACTAGCGACGCAGTAGCGATATAGTAGCGCTGAAGTAGAGTAGCGACTAGCGACGCAGTAGCGAGAGAGCCGCGCTGGAGTACAGTAGCGACCAGCACGCAGTAGCGATAGAGTAGCGCTGAAGTAGAGTAGCGACTAGCGACGCAGTAGCGAGAGAGCTGCGCTGGAGTACAGTAGCGACTAGCGACGCAGTAGCGAGAGAGCAGCGCTGGAGTACAGTAGCGACTAGCGACGCAGTAGCGAGAGAGCTGCGCTGGAGTACAGTAGCGACTAGCGACGCAGTAGCGAGAGAGCAGCGCTGGAGTAGAGTAGCGACTAGCGACGCAGTAGCGAGAGATCATCGCTGGAGTACAGTAGGGACTAGCGACGTAGTAGCGATAGAGTAGCGCTGAAGTACAGTAGCGACTAGCGACGCAGTAGCGAGAGAGCTGCGCTGGAGTACAGTAGCGACTAGCGACGCAGTAGCGAGAGAGCAGCACTGGAGTACAGTAGCGACTAGCGACGCAGTAGCGAGAGAGCAGCGCTGGAGTACAGTAGCGACTAGCGACGCAGTAGCGAGAGAGCAGCGCTGGAGTAGAGTAGCGACTAGCGACGCAGTAGCGAGAGATCATCGCTGGAGTACAGTAGCGACTAGCGACGCATTAGCGATAGAGTAGCGCTGAAGTAGAGTAGCGACTAACGACGCAGTAGCGAGAGAGCTGCGCTGGAGTGGAGTAGCGACTAGCGACGCAGTAGAGAGAGAGTAGCGCTGGAGTAGAGCAGCGACTAGCGACGCAGTAGCGAGAGAGCTGCGTTAGTGTACAGTAGCGACTAGTGACGCAGTAGCGAGAGAGCAGCACTGGAGTAGGGCAGCGGCTAGCGACGCAGTAGCGAGAGAGCAGTGTTGGTGTAGAGTAGCGACTAGCTACGCAGTAGCGAGAGAGCTGCGATGGAGTAGAGTAGTTATTTTACTTTGACATTAAAATAAATCCTTGTCGTATTGATCGATATCTCATCGTTTTCGCTAAAGGCGTCCACGAAAAAATACATAGAATGGGGTTTAGGGTATGCATGCAATGTGTCGCACGAAAGTGTTAGCAAATTGTCAAAATCTATACTTACGCCAGTTTTGTAAGTCAGTCAGCGTGTAAGCGCCCATTGCTGGACATACGCCTCTCGAATTTTCCTTCAGTAACAGTATAACCACTGATTTCCATCGACTCAATTGATGTCGTCGTCCCACCTTACGGGTAGTCTTCCCACACTCCGTTTTGCTGTTTTCGGCTGCAGTGCTATCGTAGGACACGGTTACTCTAGTCTCTTTGGATGACGTACCCAGCCCACTGCCATTTGAGCTTAGTCACCCGGTGTCCAATATCGACTACTTTGGTACATCGGCTGATTACCTCATTACGCACCATATCACGTAGCGATATTCCCAGCATGGCTCGCTCTATTGCTCGCTGGGAAATTTTCAACCTTTGGACAACACCGACCGTCAGAGTTCACGTTTCACACCCGCACGCCATAGCCGGGAGGATGCACTGGTCATATATACGGGTCATTAGGTATCTGGTATCAAATGGGTGTGCCTCCATTGTTTCTTTCCTAGAAGGAACTTTCTGTAGTATCGCTTCGGTATCGCTACCGCCTTGCCACGCCTCATCGCCTCGGCGTCGGTCGTCGCTGCCGTGTCTAGAGTCTAGTGTCGGTACTGCCTCGACCTCAAAGCCCGTTTCACACGATCTCATTACTGTCGCTCGTCTTTGCCGAGCTAGGTGCCCCCCCTCTCCCCCCACCTCCCGCCATCGTCGCCCCTCGCCTCGCCCCTCCACCCGCAGACGTCGCCTAACAGCGCGAGACCTTGCCCTGATGCGGTATCATCTAGAGCTGTCAACTTAGTTAAAGCATGTGTAGGCGCTCCAACAACGGTGTCAAGAAGCCAATTTATATTGTGTTGGTGTTTTTCGAAGTATCTACATTCTAATCAGTAGGTTATTTTCGTTATATTTCGAATAGTGAAACTTTAGTATAATGGCTTCATATTTTGGACCAAAAATTGGTCGACTTCTCCATGCAGACCGGTTCAAATGTACGGGGAGCCGAAAATCGTTTTCCCGAAATAAAACGTTGTAGAAAAAAAGATGTTTAAACTTAGGCACCTACAGGCGTAACTATACTAGGCATTCCATACTTTATTCGGGACACGGTGAACAACTGAATATTATATTAGAGAGAATTTGAAAAATACTAAACTAGATTATTGGATACGATTAAATTCCACAGAATAGTTGCGCAAAGACATTTAATGAAAATAAAAATAATTAAATAATTTTTTTGTGAAATTAGCTGTTACACACATTAATATTTCTGTAGTTGTGTAAGTTTCCGAAAGTTCTCTCTCTAATGATAGAGAGATAATACAGTAAGAAATATCAGTACAGGCGGGCAGGCGTTGCGTTTTCAAATAGTTTCATTTTCATTGGATGAAATTCTATTTTATTTAATACAAGAAATTTTAAATAATTAAAATTTAAATAATACATTTAAAATTGTAATAGTACAATTACATGTAAAACATTATAAACCCCAGACCCTTAAACAAATTTGTTAGTATGGGGGTCGGACGAAATAATTCGGTTACCCTCAATCGACTAATGTATCGGGAACCGCTAGGTGACTCATTTTACTGCGCTCTTTTCCCTCACTCATTCTATATACAGAGGTAAACCTACTCGCTTTTCCCGAAAAACCTACTAGCTATCGATAAAATAGAAACGCTTCCTTTGCATCGGGGTTTAAAAATGTATATGTGTTGTGTTCAACAAAACAAGCTAAATATTTAACCATACAATGGTACACTTATTTACAGGGTTTTGTGATTTAATATTGAAACGCATTAGATTATTTTAACGCTTTATTTGTTTATAAACTAAGTAATTATCATTTACGAAAGTTACTCATCCTTACGTTTAATTAGACAGTTATTACAAAATATGTTCTGCTAGTTTTCCTCGCAGATGGCTTTCGAACACCCTACTCAGCAAAACTTAGTTTCGCAGTATTTGTTTCTTGGGCACACAGAACATCGAACATCGAATGACGCTCATACAAATAGTGTTATCCAGAAGGTAGGTCCTCTGTGGATAGCTAACGGAGCCGGGTGGGGCCCAGTTCACCGCATTTCGCTATTTTCAACGCCTTTCCACCGCCGAGAGCTGCTCCAGACGTCATTTGAGACGCGTCTCAGTCTCAGACGGCGACGCCGCGCGCGGTGCACAACGAAAATTGGGCAATGTCGACTTTTGTGGCGAGAGCGGATCCGGGGGAATATAGTTTTTCAACGCTGATTGGCTGCGGTTTGCCGCACAGATTGCTGCAGATTGCATTTTTTAACGCGCACTCACAGCTGCTCTACTCTACACAGCTTCTTTTACAGAGGTATTTTTTTAAATTTTCCGGGTCCTTGTTACGCAGTCTTTTCTGCTCCTTTTTTCTTGGGTCCTAGTACATAGAGTTGAATACATAATAATGTTTGTATTTGTACATTCAAAATACACACATAGCGTCACGACTGTTTCACCGTGGGGTAGGCAGAGACAACGGAAATATGAAACATATGATAGTATTATTTCTGCAGCACACAGCACATACAGCCAGACAGGATTTCTTTTGTTTTTTTTGTTTTTTTTTTTTTAAGAGGACCTTCATAAAAAGTCATTAAAGATGAAAATGGTCGGTGGTGCACGAAAAGCTAGGTAGTTATTGTGGCAATATTCTTAAAATGAAATAAACAATTATTGAAGCTTTTTAATGTATTTAATTTCTTTTTTCATAATTTTTTCACAAAAGGCAAACATTTCGCAGGATATATACATGGAAAAGGTTAAATAAAATATTTCAATTTAAAAAGGTGACGTGAACCTAGCAGAGTCCTTACCCCTCGAACCAGCCCGGGGCGCGGCGCGGCGGGGCGGAGCGGCGGTGCGGGGCGGGGCGGGAGGGGGGGGGGGGCAGGGAGTATGCGAAGTTGGGTGCAAGTCAGACAACTAATGCATACCTATCTACCTAGGTATACATTTATATATGGTAATGCACTTATATTTATTTATTTATTTTATTTTGGAAACTGACGGTTAGCTTCATCTCCTACAACATCCGTGATGTCAGCCCATAACACCGGGTGAACTTGGTGCCATGTCAGTGGTTTCCTTCGGTCGTGCCGGCTACACTGAACTGGACGGAAAACACAAACTATTTACATAGCCATTTCGACCGACCTTTCATTCAGTGCGGTGATACCAATCCGGGCGGGTTAAGCCCTACCACCTAGTAAGGTAAGAAGGGAAGGGACATACTACAGTTTTACGTGGAATCCGAACCACGGTCAGCCTCCAACGGTGGAGCGGTCAACTATCCAAGTATTGACCTCGCCCAGGTGTGCTTAACAACAGTCAACCGACCGCACCACTGAGCTACCGAGGCTGAGGCTTTATTAATGAAAACCAGTTATGTGGTAACTTCATCGTAAAATTTTACACTTA
The DNA here is from genome assembly GCA_946902875.1 of Nematopogon swammerdamellus. NCBI lineage: Eukaryota > Metazoa > Arthropoda > Insecta > Lepidoptera > Adelidae > Nematopogon > Nematopogon swammerdamellus. Next base: position 442,089 of record OX336361.1, read on the forward strand.
TAGTATAGGTATGTCAACGACAAATTATTAGTAAAGCGCAACTACATACTAGCAAAGCGCAATTCAACATAATAACCCAAAAGAGTGTCAAGTAATATGCAAGCTAGTGCGGAGACAGAATTCCCGCTCGCTCCAACAACCCGTATGTCCGTCCGTCTGTCTGTCTGTCTGCCCGTCCCGGCTCTCCCTCACTTCCGCACAGATACGAGCGGGGAAGATGCTGCATACTCTTGCACTAACAGCTATATTCATTGAACTAACATCTGATGCCTCTAAAAGGGTATGTCGTGATACTTTTTATGTGAAGCATCACAGTTTTTTTACCAGATGCTAATTAAATATATTGCGTTATGTATGGGTGAAGAATAGTATTGTACTGTACATGGTTTTTATGAAATGAAAATATTTTATTCATTCGAAACGTCGAGCTCACAGTAATTGTACATACTAGGAGAATATCCTAGTTTAGGTAAGAGCTATAAGATTCAGATTCAGATATTTATTTCCTTTTCGCCACAAAGAACACACAAAAATAACAATATTTCATTGAGACATAATATGCATATTCAGTATGGATCGTCATAATTTTTTTTTTGTCATGTCCCGTTCGTATAATCTTAGTATATTTCATTTATATAGAAAAACAAAGCAAAATTATTTTATATTTTAGTTTATCGATAAATCTGGAAAATGAAGGCTGCATACAACATACAAGATAAGAAATTATAAACATTATAAAAACACACAAAATATTGTTATATAGGCGTATGCCTCGAAAGCCATGTACAATATACATATCAACACGCCACTATATCGATGGAGTAGGCAGAAACAACAGATTTTCACATGTTCGTATTAGAACCTCTGAAGTTTCTGAATCAGTTATGAAATATCGATTTTTTTTTCATTATACTCAAAAAAACCATTGGTGCTCAATTTTTGTTAAGAATATCCATTTAAAAAATCTCTCAATATTATCCTAAAGCTTCAACATATTGGTGCATAGTGCATAGTCATTAGTTCATAACCAGGGCGGGATCGCTCCAACAATATTCACATCATGTTGCAAAGTGCACACACCCCGCGCGCGTCTAACCTCATCACTGGGAACCCATCGCTTGCACGCTGAAGCCAGGCAAACTGAATTTATAGAATAATTTCACTCTTGTTACATGCGGCCGACATTGTCGGCACATAGGAGACACTCGCCACCAAAAGCGAACAACTCAGCAAATGCTGTTCTACTAGGTCCGTTACTCTACATAGTACAGCTTGAAGGTGAATCGCAAGGATAGACCTGTTATTAACACGACCTAAACAAACCAGAAACTAACATCTAATTCCGATAGGACCAAAATAACACTAACATCACGAGCGTAGCAAGCGATGTAGCCAAAGGAATGTTTCCGGTAAGGCACCTACATTCTCGGAGGTGATATTGGATTTTCGGAGCATGAGCTGTGGTCGTTCCGACTCAGCCACCTATACCGAATTAAATAATAAAGTATATGTAAAATAACTATTCCAGGAAAATCTGACAAAGCAAACGTCCACTCCAAATATATTATCTCAAATAAGTTGATTGATAATAGTTTTACTTGTTTTGTCTGTTATTTTGTGTTTTTTTTTTTTCGATTTTTTAATCAAATTTTTTTTGTGTCGTCATATACTATTTTAAATGTGTTATTTTGTGTTTCAATTTCATGTTATTGTTTATGTATTTATTCCACTTTATCAGAAAAATGTTAAAAGGGGCCACCCGAACAGCCCTGTAGGGCACATTCCTACAGCAAAAATGCTGAGTTGGTTTCTTTTTCTCCTTCAGTTTCTTTCTTGATATCGCTTTCTTGTTTCTTTCTTCTTGTTTAAGAGAAATAAATATTTTCATTTCATTCCTAACACAATGAACAAATTCACGCAATTAGCATCAGATGGCTCGTAACACGCGCGTTGATAAAGATATTCGAATCCACAAGTGTGACGGAGACAGAAACAGGAGGTCAACAGTAAGTCAAAATGCCAAATTAGTCCAACAATGCATAGCAGCAGGTCGGTGAAGAAGAATAAGAAGAATCTGTAATTCTGTATCTGTGCACACAATTGTATGTATCACTTACCACCCGCTCTCTCACTGATGGCTCTTCCATGCTCTTTGTTTCTTTGGCCGAAGACGAATACGATCGTTAAAAACTATTTGAAGTTCTGATCGTGAAGAGTTGATGACCGGCGGGAAAGAGAATAATGGCGTAACTGCATTTTAGTGGACAATTTTGATTCTGCAATAACAAGTGAAGTGGCATCGGATTGCAACATAATATCTCTTCTTCTCTACTATTTAAGAAGCAACATCTCTTTGTCTGTCTGTATCCGGTAAACTCTAAGGCCGCCTGAACTAGTTTACTTACTCATAATGTTGTATTGTTGAAGGAGCCGATAATATAAAAAACCGCATCCAAATAGGTAGGTCCATCCGTTTGGGAGCTACGATGCCACAGCCAGACACACCCTTACACACATACAAACACACACACGTTAAACTTATAACTCCCCTCTTTTTGCGTCTGGGGTTAAAAATTATGAAAAACCGCCATGAACAACATTCTATGTAAATATCGTAAACATTGAGTAGGTAGTGTTTATGGCGAAATAAGCAACTGGAACTGCGGAGCTGCGAATGCAATAACATGTACATCTCCATCGACTCATACACTTTATTGTGAGGAATTGGTTCAGAGCAATGAATTCAAAATGATGGAACGCCTTCGACGCTAAACAAAATCTACAAATGCACACATTTAGCATAACACGCCTCCTAACACATGTGTTGTTTTGCGTGATCAACAATTAGTGTGTCGTAAATCTAATATGCAGGGAGTTAAAGTGGATGTGTACAAATCGGTTCTGAAGATCTTATCGCTACATAATGTATAATTTAGGTTCCAGTTCAACCAGATTAGCTTCCTCGTTGAACCAAACAAGTTCAGTAATTTTTTTTCTAGTATTCATATTTTTCGAGGCAATCACCATTAAAATGTCCGTTATCGATGTTGGACATAATTGTGGTCACCCTTTCCTAACGCATAAAACCGCTACCCTATACCCCGCATACGACCGAATGACCATTGGCGTCGTTAGGCAGCTAATGAATGGCACAGCGCCACACGTCGCACTTACTATAAAATAAAAGAATTTTTTTGCAATGCCGTCTACTTGCACATCATATTATATGACTTAACTTTAGAACTAGACTGAATCGACTCACTCGCCTACACATATTTCTCTTCCCTTCCTGTCCTAACGCTTGGTTTCAGCGGTCCGCCGTCTCTGGCGTACTCGGTAGCCGACCACTAGCTTGTGGTGGCTTTCTCGCATTGGTTGGTGCCGCCGTTTTTCAGATATCGCAGGTGCAGATTAAGTGCGTCTAACTCGAAGCCTGAAATTAAATAAAATATTAAAACATTTAATTAAATAAAGATTACGATAGAATCCGAATACAAAAACTGATTGTTCTGAGGAAACTATTCGTAGGTATTGTATACTAAACGATGAAAGAATATTTTTTTATCAAGCTGAGTACGAAAATAGTAGGAAATAACACGGAAAGTTGATCGAAAATACTGTAGTCGGACTCCCTGTCTATTCGAATCATTCCCCCGCACACCCAAGCATGCTCAACGAGTTAAATGCGCTTCTAATCTTTTGAATACTTCGGTCTGGACTGAGGTTGCGCCGCGCGGCGGAGCGAGTAGAAGCCTACTTCTCTCTGGGCAGTGGAGTGCGAAAATATTTTATCGTTCCGCAAAATTTCACAGCAAAGGCGTTTCGTTCAGTCACTGTACTGCGACTCACTCGCTTAGAATACGGGCGGGATTCCTACATTATGTTGTATAATTTATAAATATAATTTTCATTTTTTTTTATGAGATGCACGACATATGGATTCGACGGGCGAGACGGGTATTCGGATTTCTTTGCTTAGATAACAATATTGTATTGCTTAATGAGCATTATCCAGAAACAAACACAATAGAATATTATTGAAATAAAATTTACTTAACTGATTTAAACTCGAAAATAAAATGCAGCACAAGTATCTACTTGACGCTCAGTTTTCACTAATGAAATTTACAACAATATTTCATTGAAACATAATATACTTAGCATGTTCAGTGTGGTTCGTCATGTATGGCTAGCTATCTTAATACTCGTATTATGTACTAAGTATGATTATAACATTGCCCAAGGCAGCAGCATACCTAATATGTTACCACGTGGATACATAACATATATTATTATATTTAATTCCTCGCTATAGCACACAATTTGAAACCTTCGCCTGATCCTCAATACCTCAGTAATGCCGTCATCTGATCTGCGGGAGAAATCATATATTATTCATTCGTTATCGATTTCATATTATGCAATCAGAATTTTCTTAAAATCTAACAATTCATTTTGTACTAATAGTGGTATAAACAAACACGCGCGCATACATAATGCACACACACACACCCCCCCTCACCCACACACACACACACGCACATTCAGGATAAACACATCAACCTCCTTTATAATCTCCTCATAGGCGCGAAAAATATTCCTCGATCTAAGTAGGTACTCGTAGTATTTTCAAATGGTTCAACCTATCGTATGTACTGTGTGGAGCGCCCACCACACTCGGAATATGAGCGCGCTTGCCAAACACCACATCCTATTGACGAAGTAAGCCGAGAATAAATTCGTTATTGTCGCGACTCGCACCGCTCCGGGCCCGACTAGGTGCCGTGCCGGCGACGGCGGCACTGCCACTGTATATAGCGACGTGTATATCACAGGTACGAGCTCCAAGTAAATGTTGCTTTCCCTTTTGATTGTAATTTCGCTTGCTTTATTTTCGCTAATTGCTAAACTCTTAGGCGAACAAGAGACGAATGAAGTTGAACGAGCATCTCGTAATGTCGAATTCGTGTCAACATTGTGTGTTGTGTCCTTTTTTTATGTAATCCGGTATGGGTGGCTGAGTCAGAGGGGCCAAAGCACATGCTCTGACTAGCCAATATCACCTCCGAGAAGGAAGGTGCCATACTGGAGACTTCCCTGGATTGCTGGCTATACTGGACTAGAGGAGAACACAGCCGAGGCTGCTATGCGGCCATCTCCACAACCAGTACGGTGGTACCAACCCAGTCGGCTACAATTTGAGCCTACCACCTAGTAAGGAGCAAGGGAAGGGACCTTTGTATAGAAACTGCATTATGTGTGTATATTTCTAATCATTTTGTCAGCCTCGGTAGCGCAGTGGTGCGGTCTGTCGACTGTTGTTAAGCAACGCTGAGCGCGGTCAGTCCTTGGATGGGTGACCGCTCCGTTGAAGGCTGACCGTGGTTCGGATTCCCAGTAAAACTGTAGGTCCCTTCCCTTCTTACCTTACTAGGTGGTACGATTTATCCCGCCCGGGTTGTTACCACCGCACTGAACGAAACGTCGGTCGAAACGGCTATGTCAATAGTTTGTGTTTTCCGTCCAGTTCAGTGTAGCCGACATGAAATGAAGGGAAGCACTGACATGGCACCTACTTCACCCGGTGTTATGGGCTGACATCACGGATGTTGTAGGTGATGTAGCCAAACGTTTTTTTTTTGTGTCTCGTGTGTTTAGCTGCGTTACTTGTTGCTATTTCATACTAGCTAGAGTGGGATAGTGAGAACAGAATCGCTACTGCACCACGAGGTGCATACTCTGTGCGGGTCGCGTCCGCCAAAAGCCAAACACCACTGTGCGGCGCTCGCTCGCTCGGTCGACTCCGGATTCTATTCCAAGTTGTACTTAGAAAGAAAGGAAGAAATAAAACTTCATACTAGAATGAAAGAAAACTGAACATCAGAACATAGTTTGTATGTTTTATTATTATTTGTGTATAATTTCTTTCTTACATAAACAAATAAAATCCATTATAAAAGAGAAATGTAACATCAAAATTTGTAAAAAAAAAAAAAAACTTATTTTATGAAAACAATTAAATTTATATATAAGGTCTTTCAATAGTAGGTAACGATACGCTAAGTTGTGTATGAGTATCAGATACTGATCACATTCCCATAAAAAAATTTTTACGGTATAAAAAACATACTTATTAAAATGAAATACGCGCACTTCACCTATTAAATTTTAGGAGTGAGTAGATTTTTTATATCGTAAAAAAAATTGGTATGGGAACGTGATCAGTATCTGATACACATACACCCCTTAGTGTATCGTTACCTACTAATGAAATACCTTATATAAGTATACCAAACTTTAAATTTATATATATTCGGAATGGTTTTAAAACTGAAAGGTACCTTAGGTAGGATAAGCGAAGCTAGTATTTTTTTTCTTTATGTAATCCGGTATGGGTGGCTGAGTCAGAGAGCCCAGAGCGCAGGTGCTCCGACCAGACAATACCACCTCCGAGAAGGTAACTACCCTGTGGATTACTGGCTATACTGGACTACTGGAGAACACGAGCTGGGGCTGCTATGTGACAATCTTTCGTCCAGTACTATGGTACTAATCCAGTCGGCTCTATTTTGGGCCTACCACCTGACAAGGGAATGGGAACAACATTTGTATGAAATTAATACTTGGAATGGAACTATTGGAGCGCCAACTCTTCTGCGTTTTATACTTTGTGACTAAATTTGCGGTGCGGGGGGGGGGGGGGGGGGACGGTGCGGGGGCGAAGCCAAGAGGAAGTACAAATAGAGAGATCAGGGCCGGAATATGAATGAAGTAGTTTCCGGTTTACTGCTGTTCATTGTGCCACTTGTGCCTGTTCGTGTCTGTATTGTTTTATTAAAGTTATTTCATCAACATTTCATGCATAAGATTTACACAATTTCAAAGTAAATCACCGTCGTTGCTGAATATTATTTAAGAAAGTATTTTAATATAATAGTATAATAATAGTATGTCTAATATACTCGTACATACTTACATAACACTTTAATGTAGCAAAGAATAAGGATAAATCAGTAATCCATCTATTCAGTAATCTCGGGCTAAAGCGCACGCTCTTTATGGCACTTGGTGTTGGCAGTAACCTAAAGACTGCTCGGCTCTGGATCCGCGCAGATACTCATATTAATATTGATGATGTTGGATTGTGGTTATTGTAGAACAAATGAGTGTGCTCTGACAAGCGAGCGCAACGCTACACTCAGCGGCGACGAACATACTAACTGACGCTGAGTGCCGATAGAGCTATACATGTAGATTGTGAACCGTGATTATTAATCACGCTGAATGGGCGCTGAAGGCGACGCGTAGCTGCTCTGCGCTGACCCCATAACCGATGATTCGACGCTGTTCAGTACTGATCGATCTGTAAAATGGCATAATATATTACATCATAATAATATCTATGTACATACGAGGTAAAATTCAGCTCTTTCGGACAGATGTATCATCAATATTGCTCCGGTTAAATTTGCACCGGTCTCGCTTACCTTAAGCGTAATTGACAAAGTTTTCTTACCTGTCCGGGTTAATTCTACCGCAATGTGAATGGTCGGTCGAAACCGCTATAAAAATTAGGCCACGCTTTCCGTCTAGACAATCCCTCTAACTGGTGTGATCGCTAGTCGCGTCGCTCTAGTGTTTGCCCCTCGGTTCGATATCTGCGAGTCATCCCAGTCAGCAGTCGATTGAGATAGAGGGCGGAGGCTTATTCCGCAACCGTCGGAGGCGAACTTATTATTTGTAGTAGAGCATTAGGTAGTTATAATTGAACATTCGTTCCATTACAAATAACTCAATTTTACAACAAATGTTCCTCTTAGGCATGAAAATATTCTGTCAATTTTAACCTTTAACATGTGTGTACAACAATACTCTGTATTAAATCTGTCTTACTCGAATAATTTGTGAAAATTAAATGAACTGCGAATGATGAATGAAATCATTTATATCCTGTCTATTCTAAATAATGACTCGCCGTCCACAGGGTACCACAGTGCCTGTTTTCATTAGGACCCACATGTGCACCTAATAATAATTTTGAATATGAATGTTTGAAATCGTTTGTTATGATGAATAAGTACAGTTAATAACTGTTAGTTATAAATGTGATCTATATCCACGATGGAGAGATGCGAAGCAATCCGATGTAGTAGGTATAGACTTTCTTATAGGTTTTGTGTATAAAGTAAATATATATTATGTTAATAGAAATACATAATGTAAGTAAACTTTAGAACGGCTGTATCGATAAAATTTTCTCATAATTTAATCCGTTTCTTCACAAATGATGCCAAGTAGTAAAACTCGGCTAACATGTACTCTCTATAAAAGTTTCAGCAAAAAAAGGCAAATTAATTTGGCATTGTCTCCGGTTTCTTCTTGGCTGCAGAATAGCGCTGCAGCGCCGGTCGAGGAAGCACAGAGACGAATCTCATTAATCAACATCGATCCTACTCATTGACTCTTTCAGCCGCTTTCTCCAGCGAATACATTAGACGCTCATTCTGTCAGATACCTTTTGTAAGACGACACTTTATTAAATTCCCTTGGATCTTTTCGAATCAAAGAGATATTCGCTAGAATTTCCTAAAATCGCCTCTATTCTTAGAACATTTCGAAGTTGTTCAGAACACACATATCCCTGTTACTAAATTTTATCAAGTCTGTCTTTCAACTGTCTTCAATAAGGGTCTTTAGTCTGATTGAGCTTGGTTTTTGCTTTATCGTTATTCACAAATTGAAATGATCTACAATCACCTTTTTTTACCCATTTTTACATTATTTACCCATAATTGACTCACGCTATATAACATCACGTCACTATAAATAGGGACTTCGCAGTAAGAACGGAAGTAGCGTCGGAGAAAATATTGTACAGTGCACTATAAGTTAGCAAATATGGTTCATCATTTTATTGGCGTAAGTACCTACATTAAACTAGAATATCCCGATGTGTCCTCTGTGGTAGGGATTGACGAGCAGTTGTGATTCGAACTACGGAGATATTCTCCGTCGTAAAACGTTAACAACATTGTGACAGATCATTACAATGTGTACTTACCTACTAAGAGTATATTCACAGACTGTGAGTACAACAGCTTGGGCGTTGGAAGATGTTCTGCTTTTATTGTATGAATGTATTTGTTTTCAGTAACAATAAAATACATTACAATTTCCAAGTTTCAATTGAATTTCCTATCCACATCTTGTACATGTACTGGTTTTACGTCATTTCTTATGTTAATACATGTTCAGCATATGTTACACACCCTTTATTTACCTAGCCCGCGTAGGGTTTACTTTTAATATTTTATAAACATATAATATTATATTTCTTCCAGCCACTCACCTAGGAGTTGTCATACCTCAAAGATATTCTTTTAGAAAAATGCCTAGAGGGATTAAGTGTTACCTTTTGCCCATGTTCTATTTGAGTGCAATAAATATATACAAAACAATATAATGTTTTTAAGTTTACACTGTTATTAATTATATTCATTTTGAAGTTTACGGATTAACAGTAGGTTTAAAGACTTACATAAGTCGACGTTTCGCCCGCTACGTCACGGGCTTCATCAGGAACTGCGGGAGTTCCTGGAGCCGACGTCTGGTGTCCGTTGTACCAGACGTCAAACTGCTCTTTTTCGAAGATTGTAGCTGTGGGTAGGTTGCACAATATTCGGCAGCGGTGTTAGATCGCGATCCGTACATCGTACGAAGTCCCGGCTGCACACAACACTCACTTTGTCTTCAGACGCTGGCTTGGCGGAAGATCTTGCAGATGTGTACTGTGACAGCACGGGCAGCCAAGAAGGTGATAAGTTCATACTGTCGTCCCTGTTGAAATTTTTGTGCCTGGTGATTTCGATGGCTTCCCTGACTAGGCGTGGAGTGTAGTGTCGTTCTACCGCTAGTACCGACGCTTCATCAAACCGGATCCAGTGGTTATTATCACCAAGCAATAGATGTTCCGCAATGGCCGATTTCTGCAGGTCACCATTCTTGACTGCTCTTATGTGTTCGCACATTCGCTCATGGACGCTCCTCTTCGTTTGGCCGATGTAGCTCTTCCCACAGCTACATGGAACTTTGTAGACGCCTGGGGCTTGCAATGGTATCTTATCTTTAACGGATCTAAGCATTTGAGACACTTTAGGCAGAGGCTTATAGAATGTTCTGATTTCCATTTTCCGAAGTAATTTACCAATCTGGTCTGTAACACCTTTTACGTATGGTAAATAGGCGGGCTGTCTACTAACCTCTATTCGTCTTTGCCTTTTACCTTGGATTTTAATACTGCAAGCCCTCGTGTTAAATCCATTTTGCTGCAATGCACTTTTTACCTGCTTGAGCTCCATTTGAAGGTGCTCTTCATCACATACATTGTGTGCACGGTTTACCAGGGAGGTTACAACCGATTTAAGCTGGGCTGGGTGATGGTGAGAGTTGGCGTTCAGGTACCGGTTGGTGTGTGTCGGTTTCCTATAAACCGTATGTGACAGGAAACCATCGGCTCTTCTCTGTACCAAGACGTCCAGGAACGCTATTCGGTTGTCTTCCTCAATTTCTCTCGTGAAAGATATGTTTGGATGGGCAGCGTTCAGTTCTTCGAGGAACCGTTGCAGGTGTAGTGTGCCATTCTGCAATATTGCAAAGGTATCATCAACATATCTGAACCAAGTCGTCGGTGGGTTGTCACTCATTCTCAGCACTCTTTCCTCTAGATCTTCCATAAAGAGGTTGGCAACGACTGGAGCAACTGGTGAACCCATAGCGACCCCGTCCAGTTGGATGTAAAAGTCACCATTCCATAGGAAATAATTTTGACGCAGACAGTGCTCTATAAATTTCACGTAGCCGGTAGGTATATCGTTATCGCTTAGCTTTTTCTCGATAACTTTAAGTGCGTCACCTATCGGTACATTTGTGTAGAGCGACTCGACATCAAAACTCACCATTAGATCGTCACTTTGTAGGCATATCTTCGCTAATTCTTTCACAAAATGTGCGGAGTCCTTTATGTAGGAAGACGTCTTTCCTACTAGAGGTTGCAGCAATTTAGCGAGAAACTTTGACAGGTTATAAGTTGGCGAGTCGATTTGACTTACAATAGGTCTTAGTGGCGTACCTGTTTTATGTACCTTTGGGAGTCCGTAGAATTTGGGCGGCTGTGGGCTTGTCGGACAAAGAAATTTCCTTTGCGAAGTAGGTATCGGTGAGTCACAGGCATTAATGAGAGCGGCCGTTTTGCGTGCAACTCTCATTGTGGGGTTATAGTTGATTTTCTTGTATTTATCCGAGCCTAGCATCACTTGGATTTGCAATCGGGTACCGAAGGCCGAAGCGGAAAAATTGAGACAGGACACCTCTCATGTTCTTAGAAACACGAAGCGTCCTTCTCCGAACATCTCAAAGGAAGAGATCGACGCCTTGAGGGAACTGAGAAAGGATAGCAGCCTCTCCATTCTACGCGCGGACAAGGGAAACGCTACAGTGGTTCTTTCAACGGACGAATATGAGAATAAAATCCAAGTGATGCTAGGCTCGGATAAATACAAGAAAATCAACTATAACCCCACAATGAGAGTTGCACGCAAAACGGCCGCTCTCATTAATGCCTGTGACTCACCGATACCTACTTCGCAAAGGAAATTTCTTTGTCCGACAAGCCCACAGCCGCCCAAATTCTACGGACTCCCAAAGGTACATAAAACAGGTACGCCACTAAGACCTATTGTAAGTCAAATCGACTCGCCAACTTATAACCTGTCAAAGTTTCTCGCTAAATTGCTGCAACCTCTAGTAGGAAAGACGTCTTCCTACATAAAGGACTCCGCACATTTTGTGAAAGAATTAGCGAAGATATGCCTACAAAGTGACGATCTAATGGTGAGTTTTGATGTCGAGTCGCTCTACACAAATGTACCGATAGGTGACGCACTTAAAGTTATCGAGAAAAAGCTAAGCGATAACGATATACCTACCGGCTACGTGAAATTTATAGAGCACTGTCTGCGTCAAAATTATTTCCTATGGAATGGTGACTTTTACATCCAACTGGACGGGGTCGCTATGGGTTCACCAGTTGCTCCAGTCGTTGCCAACCTCTTTATGGAAGATCTAGAGGAAAGAGTGCTGAGAATGAGTGACAACCCACCGACGACTTGGTTCAGATATGTTGATGATACCTTTGCAATATTGCAGAATGGCACACTACACCTGCAACGGTTCCTCGAAGAACTGAACGCTGCCCATCCAAACATATCTTTCACGAGAGAAATTGAGGAAGACAACCGAATAGCGTTCCTGGACGTCTTGGTACAGAGAAGAGCCGATGGTTTCCTGTCACATACGGTTTATAGGAAACCGACACACACCAACCGGTACCTGAACGCCAACTCTCACCATCACCCAGCCCAGCTTAAATCGGTTGTAACCTCCCTGGTAAACCGTGCACACAATGTATGTGATGAAGAGCACCTTCAAATGGAGCTCAAGCAGGTAAAAAGTGCATTGCAGCAAAATGGATTTAACACGAGGGCTTGCAGTATTAAAATCCAAGGTAAAAGGCAAAGACGAATAGAGGTTAGTAGACAGCCCGCCTATTTACCATACGTAAAAGGTGTTACAGACCAGATTGGTAAATTACTTCGGAAAATGGAAATCAGAACATTCTATAAGCCTCTGCCTAAAGTGTCTCAAATGCTTAGATCCGTTAAAGATAAGATACCATTGCAAGCCCCAGGCGTCTACAAAGTTCCATGTAGCTGTGGGAAGAGCTACATCGGCCAAACGAAGAGGAGCGTCCATGAGCGAATGTGCGAACACATAAGAGCAGTCAAGAATGGTGACCTGCAGAAATCGGCCATTGCGGAACATCTATTGCTTGGTGATAATAACCACTGGATCCGGTTTGATGAAGCGTCGGTACTAGCGGTAGAACGACACTACACTCCACGCCTAGTCAGGGAAGCCATCGAAATCACCAGGCACAAAAATTTCAACAGGGACGACAGTATGAACTTATCACCTTCTTGGCTGCCCGTGCTGTCACAGTACACATCTGCAAGATCTTCCGCCAAGCCAGCGTCTGAAGACAAAGTGAGTGTTGTGTGCAGCCGGGACTTCGTACGATGTACGGATCGCGATCTAACACCGCTGCCGAATATTGTGCAACCTACCCACAGCTACAATCTTCGAAAAAGAGCAGTTTGACGTCTGGTACAACGGACACCAGACGTCGGCTCCAGGAACTCCCGCAGTTCCTGATGAAGCCCGTGACGTAGCGGGCGAAACGTCGACTTATGTAAGTCTTTAAACCTACTGTTAATCCGTAAACTTCAAAATGAATAAAACAATATAATTTTATATAACAAGAGGTTTTTCATCTGGAGCCGGAATATCTTGTTACAATGATAGTCTTTAATATTTCCAGGTCCATTAGACGGGCAAGTACTCTGGGGTTCCTCTCAGCTGGTTATTTTGTTTGATATCAGTTTATGCTATGGAATTTGTGAATATAAAATACATACATTGTTATTTGTGATACTTCACGCCTGTTTACGAATGGGGTAGGCAGAGGCTGATCTTCAAATGCCACGGCTCTGACACACATTTAATCCCTCTTCCTGCACTCATCTCATAATGTTCTCGCATTTGATTCTTTTAGATCAATTGCGCGATTGAGTATACGTACGTGCTTTTAAGAAGCGTGACTCTTCCAGAGCATTCCGCTCACGCTCCATAAATTTCTTCCGCTGGTCAGTCAGTCAGTCAGCGTTCATGTGTCCACTGCTGAACATAAGCCTCTCAAATTGTTCTTCAGTTCTGTCCGCCTTCAGCGGTACGGACGGAACCATTGAGTGCCGCCGCTAGTTTCCTATCATTAATAACTCTTCCAATATGACAAACGTGACTCGTAAATATTAAATAAGAACAATTTGCTAAACTTCCTAGTTTAATAGATTTTTGGTAAGCTAGCAACAAAAAGCTATTGAATTTCTTTTACAAATTTTAAACTTCTGATCCCGGGCATAATCTGTTCATCCAATAACAATTGTTTAGAATACAGTAAGCAAACGATGACGGGCATAAAACAAACATAACGAACTAGCCGCATCGATCTGGTCCACTAGGGGCTAAGAAATCGCAAACACTCTTTCGGCGGGGGGAATAAACTCTAGTTCGAGCTCCAGCCGAGACATTTCAATTTGTCACAACGCGCTCTGGCGTCGTGCCGAGCGCACGCCGCGCCGCGCGCCGCCACCGCCTCGCGAGACACATTCCAACAACAACACGAACAATTACACAATTCGAATTCAAATACTTTTATATTTATTTTTACAATTTACAACCACCTAGGCGCTTTCCTGTATTTCTTGTTTCTCGTCGTGTATGTACTGTTCTTCGTAAAATTTTGTGCAATAAAGAGTTTCTATTCTATTGTATTCTATTCTAGGCATGTTAACCACTTAACGGTAACTGTTTCGTTTCGTATCATTTTCCCCCAAGAGTGGAGACTGTTATAACTTAAATTATTTTAAAAACCTCATTTTAAACAATATACATATTTTTGCACCCTAAGAACAGCTCTCGTTAACATGTGAATAATTATACAATTATTTAAAACACGGCTCCGAAGGGTGAGATGTGGTTGTAGAATTGACTGGACCAGACAGTAAAACTAGCGTCAAAATGAATATAACGATGTAGTCCTCTCTTACTCTTTACTTCCGTGGAGAGCGAGACAGAAGTGCGTCGTTGTGAAACACGCACCCATTCTGTCGTTAGTGTGCCATTTATGATATCATTTGTTAGGTGCCACTTCATCTGGAAAAAGTAATACGATTCATTATAGACGTGAGCGTAGCTTGGAATCGACTTGCAACGTCATGCGACTCTGCGGGCGGGACTTATCCAGCCGCGCCACAGAACGAGATGTATACTGAAATACACAGATTGGTACCACCACCGAACCGAAAGGACGATGAATAATTTTAATAAATAAATTAAGTAAAAATAAAACTGAAAAATAGAATGAGGTCCACTTTCCTTTCAGTTCGGTGTTGCCAGCAGTTCATTGTTGCCAGGGAGGGGAGCTACCATGTGTCATTCTATGCAGTGCTTGTATAGAATGACACATGGTACCTAATGCTAATACATAATAAATACATACCTACCTACTTGTAAATTATTCAATCTGAAATACTTCAAATTCGCTAATTGAAAAACAGTAGGGGCTGGATTCCTACGGACAGCGGGCGTGAGGGGTGAGGGAGCGGGGGCGGGTGGAGGGGATCTCGACTAGTTAAATTGTTGTATGAAGGAATAGTTTCCGCGCAAATAAATTACTCCTACGTGTCAAACTATTTACTGCGAGTAGCTAGCCTAGCAACTATAGTTGCCCGCCCGGTGTCCGTTTTGTAACCACCAGCAAAGACAAGAAGGAAACCGACCAAGTGCGAATCGGACTAGCGCACCGAGGTTTTTTTTTTGTGGCGCGGACCCACACATAAAAACTTTGAAAAAAACACGTTTCTTATGGATACATGACTTCGTTGTTCACTTTTAAAATTTTTTATTTTATTTATTACCACTCTTGCGTGGTTTCGCGAGGAGTGGTGTTATTGACTGGTGTCTGATATTCCGTTGAATTATTGGGTACAGAAACCCGCGCTGGTTGTCTATAAAAAAAAAGCTATATCCGCCAAATTATATTTTTTTTATTATGGAAACTGACACGGTTGGCTACATCACCTACAACATCCGTGATGTCAGCCCATAACACCGGGTGAACTAGGTGCCATGTCAGTGCTTCCCTTCATTTCATGTCGGCTACACTGAACTGGACGGAAAACAAGAACTATTTACATAGCCGTTTCGACCGACGTTTCATTCAGTGGGTTGAACCCTACCACCTAGTAAGGTGAGAAGGGAAGGGACCTACAGTTTTACGTGGAATCCGAACCACGGTCAGCCTCCAACGGTCGAGCGGCCACCCATCCAAGTACTGACCGGCCCAGCGTTGCTTAACCATCAATTGCGACAGTCGACTGTCTGCACCACTGAGCTATCGAGGCTGACAAAGGATATTACGGTTCCAAAGATTTCTAGACAGGCACACAGACGTTATAGTCTTTCCGTACGGGCCACGGAAACCTAAAAATGTAAATAAAAATAGTATTAAAAGTAACTATGTAGGTATTTACATTTGAATTTGTGTTTCTTAGCACTGATTCAGTAGAGTCCTTGTCCGCGTGTTGTATGCGGCGAGCTGTTCGACGTGATAGTGTGAGAGTTTGGAGTGTAATGGCAGTTTTACTGGTACACGTCCATTACTGAATACTGTCGCATATATGGGCACACATTTATTTCCTAAGAGTTCAATTGACAATTTATGCAGACTATTTTAGAGTACAATATAATAGAAAGCCTATTGAGGAGTATGTGTGCAGTTACAATGAAAGATAGATTGAGAAATAGTGTAGTGCGTGAGCGCTGTGGGCTGAAAGAAGATATGAAAGAAGAGTGACAAGGATTGAGAAAGGGATGCTTCGGTGGTTCGGTCATGTTGGAAGAATGGATGATAGGAGACTAACGAAAGAAATTGTGAGTGAAAGAGGCGAGAAGGGTCGCCCTAGACACACGTAACTGGACCAGATGGGGGATGTGCTCAAAAAGGGCCAAGTGCGTAGTACCCGTAACCGACGAGCATGCATGAAGAACATTATGGGAGTGGAAGAGCCGGCAGAGGTCGTGGCATGTGGAGATCCGTTGTCTCTACCTACCCCACCGGGAAAACGGCGTGACGCTATGTATGTATATTGCACACTATTTAAAGAAGGGTACAAGAAATGCAGGAGTGCTCAAAGGCGGACTTATCATTGCAAGTTATTTCTTCCAGTCAATCTTTGGGTTATGATGAGGAACAAAATTATAGACAAAGAAGTATTTTATTTATATTGTACATTGTAAGGTTTTAGTTGTACTAGATATTTGAATATTCAGGATCAGGAACCGATAACTATACATATAATAAAATCGTAAAGGTAAGAAAGTCTGTACATTGAATGTATTCGGAAAAAAACTAACCAGGGTGGCTTAAAATGAGATACTGAACATGTTAGAACAGTTTTTAAAATTTTTGTTTGTTTGTTTGTTTGTTTGTCTGTACGCGCATCACGCAAAAACCACTGAGCGGAATTAGACGAAACTTTGTATAGTGGCAGTTTATATGCCGGGTTAACATAATACGTAAAAAAAACAAAAATAAAAAAAAAATTTAACAATTGTAAACATGATTAGTCCAAAGTACATAATTATATCTTGAGAACTGCCAGCAAATACAATTTCAATAAAATATTCATTCGAAATTTAAAAATAAGTAGATACAACGAAAATGACAGTTCTTCTTTTTTATAACTTGAACACAATAGTCTATACATATCTATTCTTTCTATACATATCATAAAATCGTAAATGCAAAAATGTCTATTTGTACGCGCATCTCGCAAAAACCACTGAACGGAATTTGACGAAACTTTTTATAGTGACAGTGTATATCCCGGATGAACATAATAATTAAAAAATATAATAAAAATCACGGAATCCAAAGTAAAGGTAAAAAACAATTTTAAATGTCATGTTGACAAAGGAGAACTGTCATCTCGACGTGAGCAGGCCGGTGACAAATTGTTTGATAAATAAAAATAATAATTGAAAGTCGAAGTTATGTCGCTGTCATTGGTGCAATAAAATTTATATGTCTGTTGCCCGCGGCTTCGCTCGCGTGAAATTCGTATTAAAAAAAAAGAAAGTAAGTAACTAAAGGCGGGCCCGAAGGCGGATCTGCGCTCACGTAAACGATATTCTTTCTCGATGAAAGTAACTAAGGGCGAGGCGGAAGGCGGAGCTGAGTTCAGGAAGAAGAAAAACATTCTTGAAGAAAGTAAGTAACTAAGGGCGAGTCCGAAGGCCGAGCTCTATTCAGGAAGACCATAAACCTTCTCGAAGAAAGTAAGTAACTATGGGCGAGGCCGCAGGCCGAGCTGCGTTCAGGAAGAAGCTAAACCATCTTGAAGAAAGTAAGTAACTAAGGTGAGGCCGAAGGCCGAGCTACGTTCGGATAATTGAAAAACCATCTCGAAGAAAGCAAGTAACTAAGGGCGAGGCCGAAGGCCGAGCTGCGTTCAGGAGAAGAAGCTAAACCATCTTGAAGAAAGTAAGCAACTAAGGCGAGGCCGAAGGCCGAGCTACGTTCTGACAAATGATAAACCATCTCGAAGAAAGCAAATAACTAAGGGCGAGGCCGAAGGCCGAGCTGCGTTCAGGAAGAAGATAAAACATCTCGAATAAAGTTAATTAATATTAAGATTGAGTTAATTTAATTTAAGTTTTATTATAAAGTCCACGCTTCTAACGGCAAATATACCGTGCATCCTAGAACCTCGCGGCTATTCCCGGCTGGATGGCAAGAGGCCCGATGCTATCACCTTAGTACCATGGACTAAGGGTAGTTCTTTGATGTGGGACGCCACTTTTGTTCTCACATTGGCTCCAAGTCACGTTAGGACATCTTCAAGATCGGCTGGCGCGGCCGAGGCTGGGGCGGAGAGCCTCAAACGCAGCAAATATATAAATATAATTCAAGATTTCGAATTTTTTGCGTTTGCGGTTGAAACCCTCGGTCCGTGGAGCAGTGAAGCCAAAAGAGGCTTGAGCTGGTTGACGCAACTGGTGTCCCGCCATCAAGGGCTTATGTAATATTTTATGTTTATATGTTAGTACTAAGCACGTACTCGCTTTATATATATTTTTATTAGAAAAATGCAAAATTTCCAATGATTTTCGCTTTGCATTTTTCTAATAAAAATATAAGGGCTTATGTACTTCATTCAAAGGGTAAGCCTTGCCATCCAGCGGGGTAATGCCGCAAGTGCTCTAAGAACATTTGAAAATGCCCGTTTTGATAGTTATTTTAATGTTTGTTAGGTAGGTTTAATTCTTTAGTTATTAATATTACTTTTTTATTTTTATGAAATAAATAGATTGAGTAAACTATATTATATTCTATCGAAGAAAGGAAGTATTTAAGGGCGAGGCCCGAAGGCGGAAGAGGGTTTTTGGTTTACCTGAACGCAGCTCGGCCTTCGGCCTCTCACTTAGTTCCTTCCTTTCTTCCAGAAGGTTTATCGTCTTCCTGAACGCAGCTCGGCCTTCGGCCTCGCCCTTACTTGCTTCCTTTATTTGAGAAAGGTTTATCATTTACCTGAAAGCAGCTCGGCCTTCGGCCTCGCCCTTAGTTAGTTACTTTCTTTCAGAAGGTTTTTCGATTACCTGAACGCAGCTCGGCCTTCGGCCTCGCCCTTAGTTACTTACATTCTTCTTTGGAATACGAATTTCACGCGAGCGGAGCCGCGGGCTCAGCTAGTTTATTATATAAGTCTACCCGTACCTCCCTTCGGTTCCTCACGTTATTCTTCTTCCACAGATGTCTTCAGTTTGTTTGACGCAATATTATTTGACACAACAAGTGTTTATATTTTCCTTTGAAATACTTATTTAAATTAGAAATTTAATACGAGTAAAAACTGATGAACACTAAACAGATATTACTGAATAGATTACAGCAAAATTATTTTGATGAGCTATTTTTATCCACCACGACGGAACGAAGATGGTTTTGCGTTGTGTGTGCGTGCGTGAGTACGTGCGTGCGTGAGTGCATGCGTGCGTACGTGAGTGCGTGCATGCCTGAGTGCGTGTGTGCGTGAGTGCGTGCGTGAGTGCGTGCGTGATTGCGTGCGTGCGTACGTGCGTGCGTGTGTGTGTACTTCTTTCTCATAAATGATGGCTCAACCTATTTCAATTAAGTTTTTTTATTTTTTTTATTAAAACGAATAAATATTTTTAGGTGACTGGCCTAAAGGGCATCTTAGTGAAAGAGTACGCATTTTATTATATTATATTGATTTAGTAGGGTTATCAGGCATTTTAAAATGAAAACTGTGAAATTAATTTATACGTAAATTAATTGTAATTGGACTCGCTATGTAAATATTTTAAGTCAATAGCAATAAATTGACTCAGAAATCTGCTAGCTGCTTTGATTTAATCATCCCATTAAAATATGAAATGTAAGCAGAATTTGTTTTAAAGTTTTATTCTTATTCAAAATTACGAAAATTTCAAATGTCTTTGATCCTCAAAAGTTCTCCAAGCTTTGGGACAATCAGAAATTGCCAGATGCAAATTTATTTGATGCGTAGTTTGAATATTCACCGACTCAGTTGAAGCGGACAGACAAATAAACAACTTTACTTGGCTATACAGAATGTTACCTACTTAAGCCTTTTTGTAAAATAGCAAAGGAAACTGAGCGGATAAGTAAGCCCAGTTCAGTGTAGCCATCACGAACAAAGGGAAACACTGAAACAGCACCTAGTTCACCGAGGCGTGATGCACTGAAACAAATAGCATCGAATAGCGCGCGACTACTAAACACTGCTCTGCACTCTGCAGGCTGACACACAGAGTAGTTTTCACATTTTCGTGTTTTTTTTTTTTTTTTTTTTATGGAAACTGTCACGGTTGGCTACATCACCTACAACATCCGTGATGCCAACCCATAACACCGGGTGAACTAGGTGCCATGTCAGCGCTTCCTTTCGATCGTGCCGGCTACACTGAACTGGACGGAAAACACAAACTATTTACATAGCCGTTTCGACCGACGTTTCATTCAGTGCGGTGGTACCAAACCGGGCGGGTTGAACCCTACTACCTAGTAAGGTAAGAAGGGAAGGGACCTACAGTTTTAAGTGGAATCTGAACCACGGTCAGCCTCCAACGGTCGAGCGGTCACCCATCCAAGTACTGACCGCGCCCACAGTCGACTGTCTGCACCACTGAGCTATCGAGGCTGACAAAGTTTATTGTCATGTATTTTAATTTTTTACTTATCACAGAATCGGTGGCCGCTGCGCTCTCGTCCCCTTCTTGCTCGGTGTATTTTATGTTAGAGTTTTTTTTTATTTATTAATTAATAGGCATATAAGGAAGTTATTTATAATATAATACAAACATAGATGAAAATATGGCTTAAGAATTATAATAAATTAAACAAAATTAAAATAAGAAGTTCGTGTTTACAACATTTATGTTTTAGAGAGTCGTAAATATGCATATAATGTAATTAGAAATATATAAAAATGCCGGCTAAGTGCGAGTTGAACTTGCGCACCGAGGTTTCCGCACGTTTCTTGTATGAGGATCCCCTGAATTTTTTACTTTTTCTACATTTTATTATTTTTATTTAACATTGTCAAAATTTTTATTCAATTCAAATTAACATAGTTATAAAATAATTAACTAATCTAAAAATTATATAAACTAATTTAGGAAATAAACTAACTTAAAAAATAAATTCAATAATTAATTTTTATTAGTAGTTATATTTGCCATAATAACCCATATTCTGTGACTATTTCAATCGGCTATCAATTATGATTACAAAGATACATCCATCGGACGGTCAGACGGACTAACAGACGGTGCGTAGACTTAGTCCGTACCCAAAAACCTATAAATAAGTGTTGTAGCTGTAGCTAGCGGTAGCTGCATGAAAACAAAAGACGCAATGACATGGCACCTGGTTACGACAGGAATATGATGTTATGGGTTGACATCGTTAGTCAGTTATGTATATAGCCTAGACTAGATAACTAGTCTAATATTTTTTTTTTATAATTTATTGAAAAAAAAAGTTGCCCAAATCAATTATTCTTCTTCATTGCTCATTTCAGCGAAGTCTACTTTTCCAGTCTTATAGTTCTCGGCGACAGTACGGTTGCATCCTCCCACCCCCTCCCTGCCCTCCAGCTGGGCGCACTCTCCCCCAAACCACCCCAAACGAAGCTTAATAAGACTAACTAAATGAAACCAGATGCTTTGTTTCAACTTCGACCTTGTTAACGATTGCCAACCATTTGATATTTATTTATTTATATTAGAAAACATACAGCCATTCACAATATTGATGCACTTATTATTTTTTTTTATGCCTAAAGTATGGCCAATTACATGTTTCCCTGATTGGTTTTTTTATTTATGTTTGCGTAGGGCATAAACTTAGGTGTCTAAAGGTGTGTGAGGTGTGATGTTTTGTGGTGTGTTGTTGTGTGGTGCGTAGTGTGTATGTGAGGGTGTGTGAGGGTGTGTGAGAGGGTGAGAGGGTGTGTGTGTGTGTGTGTGTGTTTGTGTCTCTATGTATTTAATTTTTTTAATATTTATTCATCAAAGTATGTCCACTAGGGCATATTATGTTTGGCTGTTCACGGTGGAGAGCTCTGAAGACATTTATGGAGCCAATGTGTCACTCTATACGCACGTACCTGAACTGGACCAGCAGCGGGAGCACAAATGCGTCGATAAGCCTAACGATCGATAAACATCTATTCGTCTTCTTCTATTCTACTTCGTCGAACGAAGCAAACAGATGTTTATCGATCGATATAGGCTTATCGACGCATTTGTGCTCCCACTGCAGATCGGGCATGTGCTCAAAAAGGGTCAAGTGCGTAGTACCCGTAACCGACGAGCATGCACGAAGAACATTATGAGAGTGGAATAGGCAGCAGAGGCATGTCAGGTTCGCGGCATGTGATGATCCGTTGTCTCTGCCTACCCCACCGGGAAGCAAGCGTGTCGCTTTGTATGTATCTAAACACTAACTACACTGTTAACAGCTGTAAGTGAAGGGGCCGACGACGCGCCCAATATAATATTTTTATGATCACATTTCACTGGTCAAACTATACGTGAAACGAAGCCTCCACTCAGGCAGCGCCGCCTGACCGCCCCGACGTTCAACTCGCCGGTTTTACATTTTCAATGAGAAGTTCTACTTTCTCCAACTTTATATTAAAACTGCAGCAAACAGCAAGGCGAGAGCAAATTGCTCGCTAAACTCCTTATGAAAATATTGAAACTTGTAAATACCCTCGCTGAAAGAATAAGTGACGAAAAAGTGCTATTAAAACCTGCTCTATTAGTTCTCTGGACCGCTCTCCTTGTCCATTTATATTTTCCCGCAAGTACAGTCTCGGGTCCTTCAATGTCAGGCCGGCATGGCATTCGTAACTCCCGCATATGATCGAGTGTTCATGGGCGTCGTTAGTCACCTTATGGGTAGCTCGGCCGCCACATGTCGCACAAAAATATAGTAATTTACCGCACCAGGAATTTCTCACGATCCATCTCACTCGCTCCAACGGGCTTGTTAATGCAGCTTATTGTTCTCTCATATATACTACACACGCTGTATCCCAATGGGCTCAAGCAGAGTAATTGTTGTTGTGCTATGGATGATAAATAAAGAATAAAGAAGCCCGTTCCACTTGAGAGCGTTTTAGAGAAGCGTGCCGCTCGAAGAACTTACCGGTGTACGTGGCACGTGGCCTGGCAAACAGTTGAACAAGTATATACACGATATTATTACGTTCAAGATATGAACACGTACCTGACCAGAAGTTGAGCGGGACCAGCACAGGTTGTACAAACTCGGTTTCCAATTACTCAGTCCCCTTTGATGTCGCCGTGTAGATATTTCGGAAGTTCCGGAGACGTGACCTATGCTAATTGTGGCGGCGCTGCATGTTTGGTTGGCCCCTCTCGCCTTCAAAGGCAACTACGATCCGATCTGACGGATTAGGCCTGAGTTACACTTGGTCTGGCGGGAGCGACTAATTGGAAGGTGTGCATCGGACGTAACGTACCCACACAACATTTAAAAAGGATAGAATAAGGATAAGATTAGTTAGCCTCGGTAGCTGTTCAGTGGTGCGGTCGGTCGATTGTTATTAAAGCACAACTGAGCGCGGTCAGTACTTGGATGGGTGACCGCACGACCGTTGGACCCTGACCGTGGTTCGGATTCCACGTAAAACTGTAGGTCCCTTCCTTTCTTACCTTACTAGGTGGTAGGGTTTAACACGCCCGGATTGGTACCACCGCATTGAATGAAACGTCGTTCGAAACGGCAATGTAAATAGTTCGTGTTTTCCGTCAAGTTCAGTATAGCCGACATGAAATGAAGGGAAGCGCTGACATCGCAGCTAGTTGACCATGGCACATAGCACCGTGACTTCACTGATGCTGTAGGTGATGTAGCCAACCTTGTTAGTTTCCATAAAAAAAAGGAAAATTTCCTCTTATTCAAAAGTACAATTTTTTTTCTTTATTGTCTTAATTCTTTATTTATTTATCTTTATTTCTATTTTGTACCCGTAACCGACGAGCATGCATGAAGAACATTACAAGAGTGGAAGAGGCGGAAGAAGAAGTGTGTCAGAATCGTGGCACGTGGAGATTCGTTGTCTCTGCCTACCCCACCGGGAAACAGGCGTAACGCTATTTGTGTATGCATTCTATTTTGTATTTATCATCAGTCAAATGTAGACTGGAGAAATCATTTGTAGGGATAAGACCGTCTTTGCGCACTCTTGTATTTCCTTGACTCTTATTATATTTAATTCAATTGTGTGCAATACAAATGCACACAATTTGCATCAGTTGGCTCGTAACACGAGTGTTGTTAAATCTGTGACAGATATAGGCATATTATGTACATTTTCGTTTGCTAGACGTAGTGATCGGAGTTGTGATATAATTTATACAAGCACAACACCGAGTACTCTGCTAACCCCGATTGTCGGGATACAGTATCATGGTGTGTATGCACCTATATTTGTAATGTGTTTTCGTGCACACAATTTATCGACGAGTTGATGCACTTTTCTATGCTTTCGATCATGTTGTTCTTGGGTACACATCGAAACGCAGCGATATCTTAACGGTAGGCCGATTAGTCTGGCTCTGACTGGACTCAGGACCGTGTTCTCCAGATGGCACGTCTACAAATTAACCTAACCATTTTATTATGCAAGCAATTAATGTGCCCGTAACTCTGAGCTCTGGTCCAGTTAACTTGGATTATCAGCTAATCTGACTTAGATTTCCTGGCTTAAAAACTTTCAGCCCTACTAGTTAAGTGTAGCGAAACAAGCCTAAAACCATCCTGAAATTACCTCATAAATAAAAATGGTAATAGTTCATGTAAATTTGTTCAGCGATTCTTGAGTTATAATTGAACACGCAGATGACATATAGCTGGCATATGTCGTATTCTACACTATGGAAACAACTAAAAAATAATTCGTATATAAAATAAGAGATTTGACAGATCGATTGTTGATTGAACATTTGTTGATTGTTGACATTGGTGATTGAAGTAAACTTCGGAGACGAGCATTCGGCGCAATTGTATGCTGTTCGTTCGCAAACGTCAGTCGCTCAATACGCCTGTAAGTTAAAATAGCTCTATGATAAATTTCTTATTTCGAGAATTGAATAACACGTCAGTTTTCGAAAGACAAAAAACCCGCCAAGTGCGAGTCGAACTCGCACACCGAGGTTTCCGTATCGCCATGTCATGGTCAGCGCCACTCACGCCATCTATGGCTTGTTTATGAAATTTTTCATAATAAATAAAATTCATGATTAGTTAAAATGCTTTACCTATACTCTTTTCGGTAGATGGCGCGCATACACTTTTTAATTTCTTCTATGGGAACCCCCGTGAAATTTTTACTTTTTCTTATTTCTATTATTTGTTGTTATATCGGCAATAATAACACATATTCTATGAAAATTTCAACCGGCTACCTATTACGGTATTTTACTAGCGTGTACTTATATGTATTGTTGTATTCTTGTTATTATTTATCTTCAATTCTCACTCTCTACTCTCTTGCTACTACCTACTTACATTCCACTATATTATCGAGTCTCAAACATCCAAAGGTTGAATGTAAGAAATCTCTGTAAGGGATAAGTCCGCCTTTGCACCTTATGTAAATTTTCTGATGTATTTGTTACTGTTTAATGTTTACTGAAGCAATAAAGAATTTTCTATCTATTTCTATCTACGGTTCAAGAGATACAGCCCTCGGACAGACAGACAGACAGACAGACGGCGTAGGCTTAGTAATAGGGTCCCGTACGATGGATACGGAACCCTAAAAACAGTGTCAAACTCGTTTAACTTGTTTTGATATTTTGAAGCGGGTTATATAAAGTGGGTGGTACGAATTGTTGACTATTTCGAAAATAGTTGCTTCAAGTGTGAACGCGGCCTACGTTCGTTAGTGTGCACGCCGACTCATTACTACTAGTGAGCTAAATAATTAAACTACATTTACTTTGCTCTGTCGCACCGAGTTACCAAGCCGCCGAGCGAGAGGGACAGAGTGGCCGTACTGTTGTAGATACAGCGTGATGTGTTTTACGTCTAGCCCACGAGTTGCTAAACATATTATAATATAGAATAGAATAGAAACGTTTTATTGCACACAAGTCGCGTAGTAAAACAATATATGAAAGCAAGAAAATAATTTACTGGATTGCGTAAAGGCGGATTAATCACTACGAGTGATCTCTTCCAGTTCATATCAGTCAACCTTTGGGTGTGAGGAGCGAAATTAAAACGAAATAAGTATGGATGGATAGTTCAAATGGAAAGAAGAACTTACGACGACTATACGACCGAAGGGAAGCACTAACATTGCAGCTAGTTCACCCGGTGTTATGGGCTGACATCAGGGATGTTGCAGGTGATGTAGCCAAGAGTGTCAGTTTCCATAAAAAAACTTACATAAATAATATACATGTCGCAGTCAAGGTTGAAGGGGGAGTATGCTGCTCCTTGTGGACGTCGTCTGCGGGTTCCATCTTGCAGGCAGGCACAGAAAAACGCCGACGGTTTCGTATCTCGTGAGTGTAGAACCGCTCGAGCCTCGCGCCGATTCAGAATGGCTGCTCGCTGTGGTCGCTGTGCTGTCTCGTTCACTCACAGCACACGTTCTCTGTCACTCCGACGACACGACTCCATCCGAACATGCGGGTAGCTAGACATTCCGTTTCTCCGGTGCATGCGCGGGGCGGGGGAGGAAGAATCGTAACAGCCCGCGCGTCGCCGCTGTGGTGGCCGTCATACATAATTAATTTTTTTTTATGAAAACTCACACTGTAGGCTACATCACCTACTACATCCGTGATGTCAGCCCATAACACCGGGTGAACTAGGTGCCATGTCAGCGCTTCCGTTCGGTCGTGCCTAAATATATAAAAAAAAATACATACAAATACATTATACACAATTTACAACAAGGGATGAATAACAATTTACCGGAAGTGAAAAAAGTCCTCGAACTCAAGAGTGCGCGAGCAGTGCGGTGTGGGAGCGGCCGGCATTTTCAGTAATTTGTGTATAAATGAGGGAGCGGTGAGGGCACTCGATCGCCTGCTTGCCGCTACGGTCATTCCCAGTTCATCCCGTCGACATTATAGGACCGCGCGGTGGATGCAGGGTTCCGTGAGGGAATCACATTTTTCCTGGGATGGTTGACTACAACACCAATTACATCCGAGATGTCGACCCATAACACCTCGGTCAACTAGGTGCCATGTTAGTGCATCCCTATCACTAGGCGGTAGACTTAACCTGCAGCCGACTGGGTTGACACCACCGTACTGGATGTAAGATGGCCGCATAACTGCCTTGGTTGTGTTGTCCTCTAGCCCAGTATAGCCAGCAATTCAAAAGGAAGTATCCGGTATGGCACCTACGATATCGCAGGTGATATTGGCTGGTGGACATGTGCTTTGCCTCTGACTCACCATCTAATCTAATCGTAACCTAGTAGAGTCCTGTAACCTAGTAGAGTTCTGTAACCTAGTAGAGTCCTGTAACCTAGTAGAGTCCTGTAACCTAGTAGAGTCCTGTAACCTAGTAGAGTCCTGTAACCTAGTAGAGTCCTGTAACCTAGTAGAGTCCTGTAACCTAGTAGAGTCCTGTAACCTAGTAGAGTCCTGTAACCTAGTAGAGTCCTGTAACCTAGTAGAGTCCTGTAACCTAGTAGAGTTCTGTAACCTAGTAGAGTCCTGTAACCTAGTAGAGTCCTGTAACCTAGTAGAGTCCTGTAACCTAGTAGAGTCCTGTAACCTAGTAGAGTCCTGTAACCTAGTAGAGTCCTGTAACCTAGTAGAGTCCTGTAACCTAGTAGAGTCCTGTAACCTAGTAGAGTCCTGTAACCTAGTAGAGTTCTGTAACCTAGTAGAGTCCTGTAACCTAGTAGAGTCCTGTAACCTAGTAGAGTCCTGTAACCTAGTAGAGTTCTGTAACCTAGTAGAGTCCTGTAACCTAGTAGAGTCCTGTAACCTAGTAGAGTCCTGTAACCTAGTAGAGTCCTGTAACCTAGTAGAGTCCTGTAACCTAGTAGAGTCCTGTAACCTAGTAGAGTCCTGTAACCTAGTAGAGTCCTGTAACCTAGTAGAGTCCTGTAACCTAGTAGAGTCCTGTAACCTAGTAGAGTCCTGTAACCTAGTAGAGTCCTGTAACCTAGTAGAGTCCTGTAACCTAGTAGAGTTCTGTAACCTAGTAGAGTCCTGTAACCTAGTAGAGTCCTGTAACCTAGTAGAGTCCTGTAACCTAGTAGAGTCCTGTAACCTAGTAGAGTCCTGTAACCTAGTAGAGTTCTGTAACCTAGTAGAGTCCTGTAACCTAGTAGAGTCCTGTAACCTAGTAGAGTCCTGTAACCTAGTAGAGTCCTGTAACCTAGTAGAGTCCTGTAACCTAGTAGAGTTCTGTAACCTAGTAGAGTCCTGTAACCTAGTAGAGTCCTGTAACCTAGTAGAGTTCTGTAACCTAGTAGAGTCCTGTAACCTAGTAGAGTTCTGTAACCTAGTAGAGTTCTGTAACCTAGTAGGGTTCTGTAACCTAGTAGAGTTCTGTAACCTAGTAGAGTCCTGTAACCTAGTAGAGTCCTGTAACCTAGTAGAGTCCTGTAACCTAGTAGAGTCCTGTAACCTAGTAGAGTCCTGTAACCTAGTAGGGTCCTGTAACCTAGTAGAGTTCTGTAACCTAGTAGATTCCTGTAACCTAGTAGAGTCCTGTAACCTAGTAGGGTCCTGTAACCTAGTAGAGTCCTGTAACCTAGTAGAGTTCTGTAACCTAGTAGGGTCCTGTAACCTAGTAGAGTCCTGTAACCTAGTAGAGTTCTGTAACCTAGTAGGGTCCTGTAACCTAGTAGAGTCCTGTAACCTAGTAGAGTCCTGTAACCTAGTAGAGTCCTGTAACCTAGTAGGGTCCTGTAACCTAATAGAGTCTAATATATAATAACCTAATGGTTTAATGTTTTGGGGAAATGCAGCGGAATCAAACCGAATATTTGTATTACAGAAAAGAGCCCTACGGTGTATACTAGGAATGAAACCTAGAGACACTTGTCGTTATGCATTTAATGAAATAGGAATAATGACTTTACCTGGTGCCTACATCTTTCAAAACATATGTTATGCAAGAAAGCATCTATTAGTCTCCACTTTTAACTCGGACAATCACAACTATAATACTAGACATAAGGATAACCTACTGGGAATAAAACATAGGTTGTCTAAAATGTCAAAAAGTTTTATATGTAATAGTGTTAGATTTTATAACAAAATACCACAGGAAATAAGGAATCTAGGTGAAAATTCTTTCAAAATAACCCTGAAAAGAATATTAACCAAAAAATGCTATTACAGTATTAAAGATGCCTTAACTGACGAATTTTGTGATTCTGACACATAATAAATTAAGTACAAAAATATGACAACGTAATGTTCTCTACTAACTCTAAGACAATGGGTACTTGTGTATCTATTTTTTTCCCCCTCGACATTTTATACTACATTGTAGTATGTTACTTGCTTACTAACAAAATCAATAATGACTTGATAAAATTTCTTATCAAATTTGACGATGGCACTATACACCGGACTTTTTACATAATACCTATATACTTCACAAGTTGTCAGAATCACATGATAAATAAATATAATTAATGATGCGATATGAATGTAATTAATTAGTTATGCGATAACGAAAAGTGGTGGTTTGTGACAGAAACCAGTAGTCCATACAATTTCATAGTAAAAATGTTTTCACGTTGTCATGAATTGCTGCATGTCACAAATCAGCACATGCGTGTCTAGGCAGTGGCAAACATTTTTGTATAGACTAAGTGGACATTGAAAAAATTTCCAGTGAAGTTTCTTGTCAGTTCTTCTTCGCTGTGATAATCGAACTGGCGGAATGTTACAATGTAAATATGACAAATCTGAGCGCAGTGTACTGCCAATAGACGCTAAATAAACAATAAACAACAATAAACAATAAACAATAAACAAAGTCCTGTAACCTAGTAGAGTTCTGTAACCTAGTAGGGTCCTGTAACCTAGTCGAGTCCTGTAACCTAGTAGAGTCCTGTAACCTAGTAGAGTTCTGTAACCTAGTAGGGTCCTGTAACCTAGTAGAGTCCTGTAACCTAGTAGAGTTCTGTAACCTAGTAGGGTCCTGTAACCTAGTAGAGTCCTGTAACCTAGTAGAGTCCTGTAACCTAGTAGAGTCCTGTAACCTAGTAGAGTCCTGTAACCTAGTAGAGTTCTGTAACCTAGTAGAGTCCTGTAACCTAGTAGAGTCCTGTAACCTAGTAGAGTTCTGTAACCTAGTAGAGTCCTGTAACCTAGTAGAGTTCTGTAACCTAGTAGAGTTCTGTAACCTAGTAGGGTCCTGTAACCTAGTAGAGTTCTGTAACCTAGTAGAGTCCTGTAACCTAGTAGAGTCCTGTAACCTAGTAGAGTCCTGTAACCTAGTAGAGTCCTGTAACCTAGTAGAGTCCTGTAACCTAGTAGGGTCCTGTAACCTAGTAGAGTTCTGTAACCTAGTAGATTCCTGTAACCTAGTAGAGTCCTGTAACCTAGTAGGGTCCTGTAACCTAGTAGAGTCCTGTAACCTAGTAGAGTTCTGTAACCTAGTAGGGTCCTGTAACCTAGTAGAGTCCTGTAACCTAGTAGAGTTCTGTAACCTAGTAGGGTCCTGTAACCTAGTAGAGTCCTGTAACCTAGTAGAGTCCTGTAACCTAGTAGAGTCCTGTAACCTAGTAGGGTCCTGTAACCTAATAGAGTCTAATATATAATAACCTAATGGTTTAATGTTTTGGGGAAATGCAGCGGAATCAAACCGAATATTTGTATTACAGAAAAGAGCCCTACGGTGTATACTAGGAATGAAACCTAGAGACACTTGTCGTTATGCATTTAATGAAATAGGAATAATGACTTTACCTGGTGCCTACATCTTTCAAAACATATGTTATGCAAGAAAGCATCTATTAGTCTCCACTTTTAACTCGGACAATCACAACTATAATACTAGACATCCGGTTACTAGGTTACATAGTAGAGTTCTGTAACCTAGTAGAGTCCTGTAACCTAGTAGAGTCCGGTAACCTAGTAGAGTCCTGTAACCTAGTAGGGTCCTGTAACCTAGTAGAGTCCTGTAACCTAGTAGAGTCCTGTAACCTAGTAGAGTTCTGTAACCTAGTAGAGTCCTGTAACCTAGTAGAGTTCTGTAACCTAGTAGAGTCCTGTAAAGGAAATAACCAACAGTTGTGATTTTTTTTTTATACACAGCCGGCGCGGGTGTCTGCTCAATACTTCAACGGAAGATCAGACACAGCCAATAACACCATTCCTCGCGAAACCACGCTCAGAGAGGCGCCATGCCGGCTATGAGGCGGACAAAAATGTCGTCGTCTAATTAAATTTATTGATATGCCTTCTGAAGATCCCCAGGTTATAGGTGGCGGGGAACACACTCACCGGAAGACCGTTCCATATTTTCGCCGTTCGACACAGGAAAGATTTCGAAAAAAGATGTGCTCTTAAAAGTTGAGTGTCCACAACGTAGATGTTCCGAGCGAGTCCGGCGGGTGTGGCGGAGACGGATGGGGACAGGAGGGATGAGGGAAGCCAATTCATCACAGCAACGTCCATGGTAGTACCTATAGAACAGGCTAAGAGAACCGATTGTTCGCCGAGTGGAATCCGAACCACGGTCAGCCTGAATGGTGAGACGATCAACTAATCCAACTACCGGGCCCAGGTGTCCTTAACAACTGACAAAACATATTCAAATGCTGCATGTAGTAAAGGACAAATTCAGACCCTGTGTGGTACAAAGTGCGCACTGTGCACACTTCCATATGACTCGTGAACATAGGATATTGTATTTGCGGAGCCGCGGACCGCGTGTTGACTCTAGCTGATTTTGTGACGATTTGTACAGCATTTAGCTAACAAATGTACTCAACTGGTCCCACACTCTCTCGTGGTACTGGTGCGTGGTACAGATGTTCTATCTCACGAAGTCCTTTTGGCTCTGGATGTAGTTAGTTAGTTACGCACATAGTGTTGCCATCTCTATGTTGGTAAAACTAGGACAAGAAAATCTAAAACCCCTGACATTTTGCACAAAAACCCGGCCACAAAATAAAAATGTAATATTTTTTCCAATAATTTAAGTAAATAAAAAACCAAGGAGATTTTCTTGTTAGGAGATGTATTGGTAGAACTCCGTGCAGCTGAACTTTCTGAAGTTATATTTTGTCATGACTGTGTCTAAGATTATAGATAGATAGATAGATAGAAAATGCTTTATTGCTCCAGTAAACAGTAACAAATACATTAGAAAATTTACATAAGGTGCAAATGCGGACTTATCCCTTACAGAGATTTCCTACAGTCAACCTTTGGATGTGAGATTCGATAATATAGTGGAATGTAAGTAGGTAGTAGCAAAAGAGTTGAGCGTGAAAATTGAAGATAAAATAATAATAAGAATACTTATTAACAATACTAATGCTAGTAAAATATAAGCCATACATGTGTTAATACAAATAAATCACTAAATATATAGAATTTGTTTCTTTCGTTAGAGAAAATATCGACGTTAGCATTGCAGCCGGGAGTACAGAAAACAAACGTTGCAATTTTCAGCAGTTCCATAATATCGTCGTAGTAGAGATAAACAGAGCTAAGCCACACATGCAACATTTCGAGATATTGACGATTAAAGATTTAAAGTCTCGAAAATTTATATGTTTTTAGTTGTATCTTTCAATCTACATATCATATTTTCCCAAAATTTTTACACGTGGTAGTAATGTACGAGTACATATTCTAATGGGATAATATGAAGTTTGGACCCTATCATTTTTAGTTTTTAAGGCCCACTTGCACCAACACGAGTTTAAAGTTAAGTAGCGAGTTATGGATTTAAACGCGGTTCCCACAGTCAAAGGGTGCTAGCTTAAACTGGTTTAGCGAGTTAAACTGGTTTATATATTAAATTTGTGTTGGTGCAAGTGGGCCTTAGTTATTAAGGGTTTAGCACTTAACCTCTGTTTAGTACTGAGAAAATGTTCTATCGCGTAAGCAGGATTGTGGTGGAGCATAATGAAGCTATGTTGGATAATCAGTTATGCCTTATAATAAGTTTCATCCATTTAGAACCAATTTTCTGTGAATGTTGTTGGTCAACAGTGTTTATGTGGCTAGGCTTCGTTCGGTAGTACAGAAATATTGAAAAATTAATTGATAGTAAACCAATACTATGACGCCTAAATTTATTTATCTTTTAAAAAGTTTATATGGAATTTCAGTTAACATCCCTTTATCATTATTGAAATAACGTACTTCTAACCTCGTAATCGCTTGGCTCTCTTTTCTACTATGATCTCCGTCTCATTCTAAATATTTTGGCATTAAAAACGCATTTTCGCTAAAATGTGGCTTGGATCTGTTTTACTCTACCACGACGATATACAGATCCTCGCTGGGACACTGTTGGATGTATATATTTACACCAGAGTTCGTGAGAATTTCTCTTCTTTTCTTCAGTGGTTGAAGCGATTTCATATACTTTCAAACCCGCCCGGACTTCCCCGGACAACCTAAAAACCCTTACCCTGTCCGGGGAAACCCGGACGGATGGCAACCCTACATACTAAACAATGTGCATGTGTGAACGCCTGACAGTATTCATAGTCAAACGGACTTCGTGAGATTGAATATCTATACTATTAGCCGAGTGCAACCGTATTGAGTTGTATACATTTCACATTTCACCCTCACGATGTGTTTTAATTTCCATCCCTAAATGTATAAAATGAAAATTTTGTTTATTTGTGATTCAATGTGTATTTATATACCGTCGTGCATTGATATCTATTTTATAGATCGAACGTCGTACGATGCAACTTGGCTAGACGTGTCGGTACAAGTGTGCGTGCATGCACACGCAGTATTGTGATACGTGACACGATCCCTACGACGCGACGGTGCTATCGCGCTCTCGCCCCCACCCGCCCACAGATGACAAAAGCGAGCGAGAAAGACGTCATCGCTCGCCCACCGGCGCGTTTGACGTCTTTCCGCCCACTCCCATCACCAGCAGGCAAGCGAGAACGAGAACGCGATACCACCACACCGTCACACGATCCTATCCGTTACAGCATGACTTCTTAACACGCCATAACATGCTCAGGCGAAACAAACAACAACGTTTGTCACTGTCACTCTTTATAACAGCAACCGGGCATGCTGCACACACGCGTCACCGACTCGATACAGACTTGCGTGCGTTCAACACGCGCCGCACACGCCGTATGAAGCGGCTGTCCGTGAATTCTGCACTATATGCAGGTCTCGTCGAGAACATATTTTTTCGGGAGTGATGTATGGGATGGGCTAATCTATAAAATAGATATCGATGCCGTCGTGTCATTGTTTTGAAATATCTCTCAATACAATATAACAATGTAAATACGAGCAAGTTAGATAAACAGAATCGATAGAAAATACTTTATTGCTCTAAAAACGTTTTATATAAACAATCACAATAACATTTAATCGAGATGCAAAGGGGCGATTACTCCCTACAGAGATTTTTTTCCAGTCAACCTTTGTATTTTTGAGTGTCGTATAGTGAAATGTATGTAGGTAGGCAGTAGCAAAAGATTCCTTGGTTGTTCATTTTTATCAATAGAAATCGAGATAGAAATAAAGAAAGAAGAAAGATAGAAGTTTTATTTTAACGTAATTTTTTTTTATTGAAACTGACACGGTTGGCTACATCACCTACAACATCCGTGATGTCAGCCCATAACACCGGCTGAACTTGGTGCCACGTCAGTGCTTCCCTTCGGTCGTGCCAGCTACACTGAACTGGACGGAAAACACAAACTATTTACATAGCCGTTTCGACCGACCTTTCATTCATTCATTCACATGCGGTGGTACCAACCCGGGCGGGTTATAAGAAGGGCGTCATATCCCTTAGTCGCATTTTACGACATACACGGGGAGAGATGCAGTGGGGCTATTCTTTTAAAGTACCGGCCCCACACGGTACGGTATCATGTAAATAATTACTTGAAACACCGATTACTGTCTTGAAATACAGTTTGAGAGCAAGAATAACTATAGATTAAACTTTATAACCACTCTGACCACATAAAATCCACAAAAAAGTAAGACAAAATGACGTTAATCCCATGGGCCAAGGGCAGGTCTCTCGTGTGGGACGCCACCTGCGTCGACACCATGGCAGCTTCATATTTGAGTCAAACATGTAAGATGCCTGGTGCCGCCGCGGAGGCTGCCGCGCGGAGCAAACACAGTAAATATTCTGAAATTAAAAAAATCTTACGAATTTTTGGCTTTCTCCGTCGAAACTTTAGGCCCCTGGAGTAAGGAAGTAAAAAATCTTGTGCACACTTTAGGCTCAAAATTAAAAATTATATCGGGCGACCCTCGTTCAGGTGTTTATCTTAAACAGAGGGTCAGCATCGCCATCCAGCGTGGGAATGCCGCGAGTATGCTGGGAACACTCAGCTCCATCCCTAAGCAAAATTTTAGTGAAATATTTTATATTGTTATGTAAGTAGTTTGTTTAGCATTTTAATTTTGTATTCATTTTATATCAAATAAATCTTATCAGACAAAATAAATCATGTAATATTTGATAATTATTGCATCAAATCATGTTAATTTGTAACTTTCATACCACATTGTAGTACATGTAAAAACACAGAGTTTTATGCTTAATGTATCTATTAATTCGAATGATTATGAAAAACTATGTTTTGTCCAAAACCAATGTGATTAGGGGAATACATAGGGAATAAATTGTGCGTTTACATGAGATTATATCTAGAAGACGGTATTACCATAAATAAAGGCCTAGAAATAAACACACTTAGCGGATCATGGTGTTCTTATAAGTAAACACATAAAAACTGCACGCGTTGATGGATTCCAGAGTTGATCGCGAACACAGAAAACATCTGCCCCGTGTTTGGATTGTAGATTTTCACAATATTTGCCTTTCGTCGAGGCTTCTCCCACAGTACGCAGAGGGTACAGTATAACACATTCAATTAAATGGCACAACAAAAAAACATAAAACCGACTTCCTAAAAAAAGTAAAACTAAAAAACTATTTAAAATAAAAATATAAAAACCGCCTTCAAAAATATATGAAATAAAAACCTAAAAAAAAAAACGAACCCTAGAGTTGAAGGCGGTGCTAAAAAGGCTACACAAATCACAAAGGATATTATCATCCGCTCATGTTTTCTTTCATGCATCATTTTTGCTTGCTTTAGCACCGCCTTCAACTCTAGGGTTCGTTTTTTTTTTAGGTTTTTATTTCATATATTTTTGAAGGCGGTTTTTATATTTTTATTTTAAATAGTTTTTTAGTTTTACTTTTTTTAGGAAGTCGGTTTTATGTTTTTTAAAACTTTTTTTTTATTTCACAGTTTTTTTTAGTAATTTTTTGCTATTAATGTACTCGGCGGAATCGCTCGGCCTTCGGCCTCGCGATTCCGCCTCGCTTTCCAATCCGATCTTGACCCAATTAAAATAGGACCACGTCAGCTTCGATAGCTCAGTGGTGCAGACAGTCAACTGTCGCTATTGAATTTTAAGCAACGCTGGGTGCGGTCAGTACTTAGATGGGTGACCGCTGACCGTTGGAGGCTGACCAAGGTTCGGATTCCTCGTAA
Source organism: Nematopogon swammerdamellus (assembly GCA_946902875.1). Taxonomy (NCBI): domain Eukaryota; kingdom Metazoa; phylum Arthropoda; class Insecta; order Lepidoptera; family Adelidae; genus Nematopogon; species Nematopogon swammerdamellus. The sequence goes on from OX336361.1 coordinate 479,099, forward strand.
AACTGTAAGTCCCTTCCCTCGTAATCTTACTTGGTGGTAGGGTTTAACCTTCCCGGGTTGGTACCACCGCACTGAATTAAACGTCGGTCGAAACGGCTATGTAAATAGTTTGTGTTTTCCGACCAGTTCAGTGTAGTCAGCACGATCAAAGGGGGAAGCACTGACATGGCACTGGTGTTATGGGCTGACATCACGGACGTTGTAGGTGATGTTGCAGAACTTAGTAGAATGGACAGACATAAACGTGTTACGGAAGCCTACTTTTATTATAAAATAACCGTCGGAGGACCTTGGTTGAAAATTGTAAAATTTAGTAGAACGGATAGACATGCATATGTTACGGAACCCTACATTCATTTTGCAGAACTTAGTAGAATGGACAGACATAAACGTGTTACGGAACCCTACTTAACAGTTGCACTCCGGGAGTGCCGGCAGATCCCGTGCCACTCTAACTTAACCCTTAACGCAATGACTTAAGGTTTCATTTTAAAAATGACGCTGACGCGATGTCGCGAGTTATACATTTTTACCCACCTAAAAAAGTGCCAAGAGCCGCTAAAGAAGTTTTCACTTCAAAAACCTCAGGGTTATCCCCTTTCAAATAAAAAAAAAAAGAATTTTCAAAATCGGCCCACAATTGACGGAGTAATCGCGTAACAAACATCCAAAAAAAGAAAACATACCGTCGAATTGAGAATCTTTTAGGTCTAAAGTAAATTTCTCGTGAAGACAAATGCAACGAGCCCAAACACGATGGGTTTATCATGTGTAGTTTAGGAGTTCCTATGGCCACCTTCTGTCTCCATCATCAAACCAGCTCGATGGTACTCGGTACAGTAGGTACTGGCCAGGTACCATAATAAATTAAACGCCGGTCGGAAAAGATAAAAAAATTTCAAATTTAGAATATTCATGAAACAAGGGTCCGAATATGTATCACTAGTATATCGATTCATGTATTTCAACAGGACAGAGAAAATTTCAAAATATTAGGTATTTAATACTTTTTAGTTTTTTTTTTTTTGTTTTTTGGAAATCGGTTTAATATTTTTTAAAACAGTTTTTATTTCATTCTTTTTAGTAATATTACATAAAAAAGAATAATCGAAATCGAATAATCGAAATCGATTGAAGTGGTACAGAATTATTCGCCATATGTGTCAGACTGCAAATTGCTGAATAAGTCCACATCACAAATGTTTTGCTGAAGGTAACCACACACCATACTAATTTATCAAACTGAAAATTGCCGAAAACGACCACATCACAAGTTTTGCTGAAGGTAACCACACACCATAGTATTATGCTGATTTTTCGAAAACCACTGAACCAATTTCGATAAAATTGAAATGGGACCACCTCGGAAGTATGACCTAACTAACAAAAAAAGAATTTTCTAAATCGGCCCTCAATTGACGGAGAAATCGTGTTACAAACATACAAAAAAATAATAAAAAAAAAAATAAAAAAAAAAATAAAAAAAAACATACAGACGAATTGAGAACCTCCTCCTTTTTTGGAAGTCGGTTAAAAACAAAACGAACGCACACACACACACACACAGTCAGCACAAAAATGAAGACATCGTAGGTATATGTGCCATAGTTTTACATAATTTTAAATGGCACACAAATAAAACACGCACACACACAGTTTGCACAAAAATTAAGGGATCTTAGGTATCTGTGTCATAATTTTACATAATTTTAAATGGCACACAAAAAAAACACGCCCACACACAGTTTGCACAAAATTTAAGACATCTTAGGTATTTGTGCCATAATTTTACATAATTTTAAATGGCACACAAAAAAACACAGTCTGCACAAAAATTAAGACATCGTAGGTATCTGTGCCATAATTTTACATAATTTTAAATGGCACACAAAAAAAAAACGCACACACACAGTCTGCACAAAAATGAAGACATCTCAGGTATCTGTGCCATAATTTTACATAATTTTAATGGCACAAAAACAAAACACACACACAGTCTGACGAAAAATTAAGACACGGTGCCATAATGTTACGAATACAATTTAATATTAAATTTTGACTGAAAAAAAAAACAAGTCATCAGCTTATCTTGATAGCATTAAATAACCCACTGATCTTTGGTGTACTGTGTTATTATATTATGCATTCAAATGTTATACAGCTCGCAGCCGGCGGGCGGCAGAGTTCAGTGACGACTCTGTCTGTAGAAACAGGAGCTACATACTTACTAGAGCTCGCTTGTGCTTAATGTACTATTAATGTACATTTTTCGCCCTGTTTATTTATCAAACATTTTGAAAGAAGTCAGTATCGATCAAATATGAAAATATAATTACCTTACTAGCTTTTGCCCGCGGCTTTGCTCGCTATGTCCATCCTGAAGGTTCATTCTAAATATTGATCAAATAATTTTTAAAATCGGATGAGTATTTTCGGAGATTACCTCCTAAATCCGTGTGAGGCCGGTACTAAAAAAGAATAGCCCCACTGCATCTCTCCCCGTGCATGTAGTAAAAGGCGACTAAGAGATGGACAAGATGCCGTGCTAAATGGCGACAGGTTAGCCACCTCTCACCTTGGAACGGGCCTCCCACCGAGTCATGCAGCGGGTAGGTCTTCGTGCCTTACTTGCTATTTGATAGTTATCTTGTCCGAATACTTTGCTAAACGTGGTGGTCGGTGTTGTGCTGTAATTTACAAGAGTATTTGCAGCACAACTCCGATTACTCTGCTTACCCTGATTGTCGGGATACAGCGTGCGTGGTATGTATGTATGTACCGCCTAAATCCAAACTTACAAACTTTACCTCTTTATAATAATAGTGTAGAAAACCACAACACAAACACAACACAGAATCTGTGTTATTATGGGGGATATCCTGAAAAGTAATAAAAAAAAGCAAAAAGTAAAAAAGAAGCGGGTTCCCATAAAAGTATCATACTTTATAGAAGTACGCCATCTACTGAATTATCCAAACATTTTAACAACAAAAATACCTATGAACGGGAATGGATAGATGGCGTGATACGTGAGGTACGTGCGAGTGCGACTCAACATTTACGCGGTGGTAAGGTAACTTCGTGCGCGAGTCCCACTCGCGCTTGGCTGGGTTTTTCTGCATCTATTGCATTTATGTAATTATATTACTTTAGTTTCTGTAATGTATGAATGGTAATAATAAAAATATGTTCCTTCTTTTTTTCTTTGATTGATCGATTAAAATTTAATAATTAAAAATATTGGAAACCTATCTAAGAACTAAAAGTTTAATTTAAATAACATTTCGATCTAGGAATAACACGTATTTGGGTAAAAAATGTAAGTTTAAAAAGTAAAATATAAAATATTCTTTAATCTAATACTAATATATTAAGTAGGTACATAATATATAACAAATATAAATAGTTGAGACTCAACAAAGACAAAACTTGTTAAAATTTTTCAACAGCAAACAAATTTTTCAAAATTTCAACTCTATCATTTCAAAAACCCTCGATATCTCTCAAATCATCCGAGCGACTAATACAATTAGATCATCCCCACAGAAAAAGGCTCACGAAAAGCGAAAGAGCGCGCCACCGAAACTTGGCAAATAGTCGTAGAATTTACACAAAAGCATTCTGGAGGTGAATACAGTAGTAGGAATGTCTTAAATCGAAAACGTATTTCGAGTAAAATTATTATTATTATTTTTTGTTATTTTATTTTATAAATAGGCGCATCAACCAACATGCTATGATATGACACAACAGATGAACAATAAGCACATAGTTCGCAATATGCGCATCCCAATTTTAGGCATGCACAGCGTGCGTATACCGTTTACATGCTCAATTGTATTATCTATTTATTTCTTTTATTTTTATTTTTTTATTTTTTTATCGACCCAACTGGTCGGAAAACCCGGATTATTTTCATGGCCGTTTCGACCGATCTAAATTAAGTGCGGTGGCACTAATCTGGACCCTACCACCTAGTAATGTAAGAAAAACCTACATGAAAATGTAGGTATATAAAACGTATTGAACGTGAATCTACACAAGTGTGTCACTGCGCATAGAGACCCATACATTCAGCCCCAACGGAAATTTCGGTGAAGTGTCTACAGACTAAAAGAGCTTTTTCTTAGCCACGAGCTACGCTTCTGTTTCCCAAAGGGAGCGGGCAGACACAACGGATCTCCACTACTACGGCTACATTTTTTTGTTAGATTATAAGCAATGACGTTATTATGTGGCTAGTCACTAAAATACTTGTAATAATATGTATAAAAAAAATACCCTGCGAAGTTTCTTGTCTGTTCTTATTTTATTTATTGATTTATTTGTAACAGAAATCATCACTAACATATATAAAATTATAATAAACAATACAACACAATAACTTAACTCAAAATTGCGTATCCGACGTACGATTGAGCTGTTAGTGAATAGAGGCACTGTTATCTCACGAGCGGCGTCGCGCCGGTCCGCCGACCTCTGTTATGAACGCGTTGAATTATTTATAAAGCCCAGAAAATATTGATATCACGCCCCGCACTCCCATTTCTATTGATTCTGCCGAGAAAACATTCTCCAAGTGGCGCCCCGGGCCCGCTACTCTTGTCTTATCTACATCGGGCGGACGCCAGCCTGACGCGATAACAGCACACGAGGTGGACGCGATGCTAGAGAACCTTATTGTCTAATACAGCGGCTCCCAAAAGGTGTTCCGCGGAACCCTGGGGTTCCGCGGAAGGGACACAGGGGTTCCGTGGGTTACAGCCCGAAAAAGCACAAAACGCTCTCCCTAATCAAAAACGTGTAACATGTTTTTAATTTTCAAACTATAGTCTTGCTATTCAAATCAAACATGATAATCCGCCAACAATTTAGTATTAAAAAATTGGGTACATACATACATAGCGTCACGCCTGTTTCCCGGTGGGGTAGGCAGAGACAACAGATCTCCACGTGCCATGATCCTGACACACCTCTGCCGCCTCTTCCACTCCCATAATGTTCATAATGCATGTTCGTCGGTTACGGGCACTACGCACTTGACCCTTTTTGAGCACATGCCCGATCTGGTCCAGGTACGTGCGTCTAGAGCGACCCTTCCCGACTTTTCCACTCACATTTGCTTCATAATTTTTTTTCGTTAGTCTCCTATCATCCATTCTTCCAACATGAGCGAACTAAATTAAATAATTAATGAAATAATTAGGTATAGGTCACATAAATTAAAATTTTATGTTCACAATAGCTAATTAACTTTTTTTAATTTACTTGGAGTTCCGCCAACAGAAGGGCGTTAATTTAGGGTTCCGTAGACGAAAATAATTGGGAACCGCTGATCTAATACACCGGCGCGGCGGAACACTCCACTCGCTGTCCATAACTCGAGCCGTTGCGATACCGGAGTAACGATGAAGAGAGAAGATATAAATAAATGTTTCATAATTTAGCACTATAAAGGAATGTCACAAACACAGTCACTTTCAGTCAGTTGACGTTTGTGGGTCCACTGCTGGACATACGCCTCTCAAATATTTATCTAACCCTTCAAGCTTTCAAGGATAGTACATAATTCAATTAATAAATCGATAGTAATTTTTGTTCTATGGAAAGCTCGATCGCAGACGCCGAACCAATCATAAGTTGTCTAAAGACGTCCACGGACATTCGGTCGTACGCAGGGTTTGCGAAGTTTAAACTATACAAAGAAATAAGACACATGAACTTACCGAACGAGCAAGTGAATTCATTATGTGAGTGATGTGACAATTTCAGTTTATTCACTAACAAATACCACACGCTGCATTCCGACAATCGGGGTAAGCGGAGTAGTCAGAGTTGTGCTGCAAGTACTCTTGTAAATTACAGCACAACACCGACCACCACGTCTAGCAATGTATTAGGACAAGGTAACTATCGAGCAGCAAGTAAGGCACGAAGGCCCACCTGCTGCACGACTCGGTGGAAGGACCGCGACAAGGTGGCAGTCCAACCCTTTACAATAATTTGCTCGTATCCTATCTTTCTCAGCCGAGATTACAACCGAACTCTCAAAACTTCCACCAGCGCGTTTTACATTACAGTGCTATATTTCAGCCAATTAATAACGCGATGCCCTTTCAATTTATGAATTTATCATTAATCTCTATTTTCATAAATTTTCCAAGGACACTGTTAATTTCATTCAAGACATCTATTCATTTTAATATTAAATTCAAAGCTAGTAGTAGCAGATAAAACTCTATAATTAAGTAAAATATTAAATTATTGTGGTATTTCGTATTTATCGCTCTTTTGTAATCAGTAAACTCGAAATTAATTTCGTAATTAATTTAGCTATATATATATATAGTTTTGTTTATAGTTATGCCGACATGGAACTTGGACAAATGGATCAAATGACGGAACTGACGCGATGCCACCCCCCCCCCCCCCCCCCCCCCCTCCTCGATCGTATGCCCCCAGTTAATGATGACGTCGTCGCCCCAGTGGCCTAGACCAACTTCTCCCACCTCTCTTCTCCGTGGGTAGAGCCAAAGACTTTGCTTGGTTAGAAATAATTGTATACTCCTAAAATTCTATGGTTATCGAAGAATTTGAAAAATAAAATGTGCACTCGCTCATCCAATAGGTGAGTAAAGTGATTTTAAAAGGTGTTTTTTAATTTTTTTATTGTATCCTCAACAAATTCTTTTCAGAGCACTGCGTGGAACTAACGACTTTTTATTCTCATAATATCTGCGCAAAATTGCCCGCACACGACAATCTTTCGTGAAAAGTCACTACAAAATTGTAATCTCGACAAAGGCTCTATTCACGCAAAGTAATAAAGCGGGGAAATTTCTTAGAGGAAAACATCGCATTGTGCGGGGCGGAGGAAAACAGATTTCTTTCTGTATTTTTATGGGATTATTCTTCATGGAGACTGTTCATTGATCCCACCCGCACCCTCACGAATTCCGGTTGTTTCTATAGAACGCTGTAACAATCCGAACCAACCACTGACCTCTATTACACTAAGTACGCTGGACTGCGTATACTAGTACTGTTGGCGCCCTTGGACTCAATCTAGAACATTTAGGTATATCCATTTGGTTCTCTCTGCTATTTCATATCGCTCTATAGCGCCCTACCCATATATACATCTCATTACATATACGTAATTATATATTGTATTGTATTGTATTGTATTTATTAAATAAATGAAATTTTACATTACGATAAATTTTATCGTAAAGCAAAATTTCACACACATATAAAATGATGTTTAGGTACATGTTGGTCATTTACATTACTCGTCAAAATCGTCAATGGCGATCGGTCACACACAAATATTGTCAAATAAAAATATGCAAATATACAATAAACTGTACAATATATATTATGCAATAAGAAAAATAAATATTGTAATATACGTTTACATATTATACATCCATACTTATACGCATATGCGCTGCGCATAAGCTATTCGATGCAAGCACATGACAGCTGTGTTTTTTTTTCGATCATCTATGTTTCAGTATTTAATGTGTATTGTATCATTTGTATCATTGTATAATAACATTGATTTTGCAATGATTGTACATAAGTATTGTTTACTTCTTTTGTTTCGTGTGGTATTTCATTTTTTTTTTTCAAACATAAGAGTGTGTTATCAATTGGTGTAACATTTCACTAGTAGATAAGAACCGTGAAGATAATATTAACCGCGAAATAACAATTTCACTCTTAATAATTCCTAAAATAGTCACATACTAACATTTAGTTCCGTGGACGCTCACTACTGCTACCAGCGCCAATGGTGACAATCGAATCGGCGCATAAATAGTTGCTATTCCAGCGTACAAGTAAAATAGAGTCCAATGAACAAACCGCACCAACACAGAACATACAATTCGAGAACAAAGCGTATATTCCGCGGCTGCGTTGTAATTCTGTGTCCTTTGTTCGCGATAAACCTGAGCTCCATGACTTAATGTTGATCTGATATTTTGTGAATTTTGGAGACTTACTGGCTGTCTTAGAGAAACAGTCTTGGGAATGCTTCCCGGCTTCACTGCTGGTTAGTAAGCTGTATGAGAGTATGGCATTAATAAGTATTCAGTGAGCAATAATTAAATGGGTCAGTCAGGTAAATTTTTATGATACACCTAGCCTATATTACTTGCTGTACTAAGACAAATCGTTGGACATCGTTCATCAAAATCTCAAAATCAAAAGAAACTCAACCACGCACACACCCACATACACAGATACATAAAAGTGAAAGAAATTATTCTCATTTGCGTGCACAGTCGGATAAAAATATATTATTTAGGTAATTCGTTCATTAATCTTTGAAATAAATAGGGTTCATTTTCAAGCCCAAACGTAGCCTAGGTCTATGAAAACGGTTGCAAGGTAGAGATAATGTTACAATATCAAACTCCAGATCCATAACTACATATTTTATTATTATCTATGTTACAGAAACTACACGGGCCCCCTTTAGATTGTCCACGGATTCCGCCGCCATGTTCCGCACAGACTCACGCGAGTTATCCCGACTGTCAGCATAAAACAGTACAATCTACATTACCAAGGACGTCGTCGCCAGAGTTATGCCCCCTCAGAGCCAATACATAATTCATACACGCCAGCGTCTCCCGAGTAACGGGCATATTGTGAAGAAAATCTGCGAAAACCCCGACGTTTTGCGAGAAAGAGAACTTTATTAACCCTATGTGCAGAGCATTCATAAATATAGACAGCTCTCCGAGGCCCGTGACGCGCTCGCGTCTGTCGTCTGCGTCGCTCGATTTCAAGTTTGACACGACACGCGATTAAAGCATTGTCTTGTCTTGCGAGCGTACGAGTATTAATTAAATTAATATCGATACTTTATCCATTATAAAACATAATATTTATATAAGCCGATAATACACATATACTCTATCACACTATCGAAGTGTATGTAAAAAATCTTTTGTATTGTATTGTTTATTGATCATACATATGGCAGTTAGACTGCACTCGAACTTGTCACAATTTGTTCTATCCGGTTCGATTACACCCACGAAGAAGAATCGACAAGAAACTTCGCAGGGTATTTTTTTTTTCCATACATATTTTTAAAAGTATTTAGTGACTAGTGAAGCAGCAAGTGTAGGTATGTACCGAAATGTTTTCGTAAAAAAAAACTCATTGGTACACGCTGACCGGATTCGAACCTCGGACCTCTCGCATGAGAAGCCGATGCCGGCCACCCGCCGCTTAATTCCTCACATTCCACATCTCATCGCCCATAAAGTATATTTTCTACTTCGTCGGGAACTGGTGGATGTGATCCTAGACGATGATATACATTTTGTCAGTCAATTTTCAAAGTTGGCACTTATTGGTCTTGGAATGCTTTCTCGAGTCCAAAGAATGGCATTTGAAACGTCGGATGTATTTTTTAATGTTTTGTATAAAGTACTTCGAATCGGCTGAGTTGCCCGAAGGCAATGACTAAGCTGTTTATAATATGTTGGGTGCAAAGTCGAAAGTTTTACTTTACCATTTGCGCGTAAACAATCGTAGTTACTATTTCAATAAGATTTTAATGCATCTTTCTCAAAGATATTATATGCTACAGAAAGCAAAAAATACTTTCGTATAAATTATTTATTTTCAATACACGACGCTGGATATAATGAGGCGAAGTTATAAAAAAATTATAACTGACCTTTACGTTGTGTCTACTTGTTTTTAAATTTGAATGAATGTTTTATTCGGATTGTATTTGCCAGTGCTCAAGAAACCTGTACTTTGCTTTGGACTACGTGATTTTAAACGCACACTTACTAATGTTTATGATAATTTGAAGTTTATAATTTTCATATTTTTTGTGTATTATGTTATTCCGGGATTTATACACTCTCACTATAGAAAATTTCGTCAAAATATGTTCAGTGGTTTTTGTTGCGGATATAAGCTGTGTAGACGGAGAGACAGATAGACAGACAGAAACAAGTCTGATCCTATAAGGGTTCAGTTTTTTCCTCTTTTGAGGTACCTACGGAATTCTAAAATTATATTAATGTACGCAATGTCGTGATTTCAGGACTTAATTTAAATTAAAATAAATCATAACTTAAAATAAATATTCGTATAATAGTGAGTATACTGTAATATTAATTCGCTTGCCAAGGGTTCCCTAAGCAATTGAAATCACTGAAATATTATATTAAGAAAGGACATTTAAATAATTTTTCGTTTCGCATAAATCTAACACCCCTTTTGCACGTGATAGGACCGTTTAATTTCAATCGAATTTCAGTTCTAACTCAACCCTCCAACGCCGGCTCGTGGAAACGTTAATACACATTGAAATGGCAGCACATTTCCTCGCGGTCTGTGTGAAAATCGACGAGAAATGCTCGTTTAATTAGGCTGCGAAATTGTCAATAATTAGAAGCTGGGTACGGTTGACCCCGGCGCCGTTAGAGGGTTAACTGGAAATTAAATGAGCTGCCCAAAGGTCAACATTGGCTTTCTGTTTAAACACTTTTAAATGTCATTATCAATTTTAGTCAAAGATTATATAATTCTACCCACGATTTATTTACTTAGTTAAAATTTTCAGATATTATAAAATACAACGTTCGTGTCTGTATGTTTGTAGATATCGCTGGTGATCTGGCAGAAAGTCCTATCTAAATTTTTGCCAAATTCAGATTTTGGTGGTAATATGTCCTATATAATTTTTTCCACAATGTCAGGACAAAATTCAGGCGACTTTATTCTAAAATAAACTAAAATAAAATAAAATTGTACGTGTTTTTTTTTACATTGTATGACCCTAAGTTCTGAACAAAACAGTTTCACGTCTCTTGAAAAATTTACATTTTTGAGATAGGACTTTCTGCCAGATCACCAACGATATGTATGTTTGTTGTATGTTTTCTTATAAATTGGCTCCGTTGCCGTTAAACTTAGAAGAAATAGGAAATATTACTCCAACTTCCTCCTTCTTCTGTCACTTCTGACTGACCCCACAGTTCAACCCTCGTACAAGGCGGGCAGACGGACAGTCAGGTGTTACATGAGTATAGCCTAATAACTATAAACAATCTACAATGGTGAACACCACATATAAATCGGTTAAGACATTCTCAAGTTACAATCGACCGTACTGATATAAACAAATTCGGCAGTTTGCATTTTATAATACGTAGGGAATTGTCACTTTCAAAAATGTGCCTTTATCAAATCCATGCTCATGATGGGATGGGATGGTTATTTTCACCATACCTGCTACATGCCAATCTCGAGCGCAGGAATTTCTCAATTTCTCGTCTCACAATTGAGAGAATTTAAGCCACACTCTCCCTCAGAGACCTTCCTCTGCTTCAAAGCGCTGCGCGTAGATGCAGAATGCACCGAAAATTCGTAAAGCTGATTCTACACTACGTGAGAACTAAACTAAGTAATGTTATGTACCAACTGTGCGAGGCATGTCCATGAGCAGAAATAGTAAACTTCTTCCGACCTGTGCCTGTTTGGTGTCAGTGACGTAACCGCTCAAGGATACGCTGCGATTGGATAAGCAAACGGACTTGAAACGCTGTCATTGGCTCCAGTCACACACCCACACGGCGCCTACGCAGCCGTCACCCGAACCAATGTACTTATATGTCTGTTCTTAGCAATCAGTCCGTTTAAATATACAGTGAGTGCAACAGGCATCCACCTACCTTTACATATTCTTGAACATCGAAAAGGTTCATCGTCAACAATGAGAACAGGATATCGGCAGGACCACAATTAGCCCTGAACATTAGCTCTACAGAGCTTTCAGATGTTCCAGATAAGATTTGACAAGGCGTTTGCGAAAGGTTTTCAGGTCTTCCCAGAAAGTAGCGAAACCGTGGATCCTTCTCAACAGTTTATTGTGACTCTACAGCTTGGCCGGCTTGTGGTCTTCATTGAGGACATATAGGTCTGCTGGGTTAGCTGGGGACCGAGGAGTTTTGCACGAAGTTGCCTGATCAAGAAGGAATATTTTGCAGGTGGATACCCAAAACAACAACAACCCAATCGACACAACTTTGACAGGGAAATATCTCAGCAAATGCGTCAAAATTGCTCGTTAAGAAAAATAAAACAAAGAAAGGAGGATGGAAAGAAAGGGGTTTTTATTTTCTCTGCCACAAATCAAATATATGCAATAGAAGTTAAGATAAAAACGGACCAGACGGAGCATTTTTGTTGAATCAAGTGAAAATTTTGACTATTTTATTACTAGTTCTTATACTAGCTCAACTGTAATTCTCTGATCCGTTCACTTCATGAAAATAGAAGCCGAAATCGCTCTGTCAAAGTGGAAATTGAGCTGATATCGCATTTCCTCATCCGCAGATCCGCTAGTACATCTCTGCAAAGCATCACGGACATTTCGTGCAGCACCCATTGCAAATGAATATCCTAATTGGACCAGCGAAGCCTTCCCGCCCCCAACCCTTCACCACAACTCTCCTGCCGGGCCCCGGTCGCGGTCGCCAAACAGAGTTGGCACTGCAGAGCGTCGCTCTCGATCGCTCTATACGACACGATTGTAAAATATCTCCATTGTTGAAATCCACCGGTGAAATTGTGAAATGCTCGACTACCGGTAATTGCTCCGGTCCTTCACTATTTAAATAAGGCGCATCACTGTCATCGGTGCATTGTTTGCTGAACGTGGATTTAAATTATGTTGACTTATACACCGCAACATTTACCCGGAGCGCTTTATTGTTGTGTTTCGGAAAACTTTTCTGAATCATTTAATTTAATAAACTGTCTAAATGATGCAATTTCCTCATACATTATTTTCATTTATCGCTGAAGTCCACTATTACTGCGGTCACTATAACTTTATTATTATAACATTTAAATGATGCCTGCCTATCATCTGTCTGACGTTAATATTGTGACATATGAAGGTCACTTATTAACCTGAGCATGAAAAATCCTCATGTCGTTTTAGCAAGCAGACTCAAAATGTCGCGATAGCGATTCCGGGGACAAAATCAAATCGGTGTAAAACGTAGATCCCTACTTGGTCCCTTACTAGGTAATTAGGCTCGCTCAAATCTTAGCTGACTGAGTTGGTACCAACTGTAATGGACGAAAGATAGACCAAAAGAGAGGTACCACACCACTGCAAGAGAACCTCGTCGGTTCTGATCGTTCTCCTCTGGTCCAGTATTATCCAACAATCCAAAGTTTCCGGTATACCACTTTCTCCGAGGTGATATTGGCTGTCGAAGCTGACCCCTCTGACTCAGCCTACATCGGATAGATAAAAATGTTCAAAGTGTCACACCAGCGAAACGGGTAAAATGTGATGAACCTAATTGGGCAGTGGCAGGTCTAGTATTCGAGCAAGCCACTAGGCAAAGAAGAGAAATTGTTTCCACAAGATTCCTCTCTCTGATTGGTCGAGAAACTTTTAATAGAAGATCCCCCCTGATTGCGTCTTTGTATTAATCTGTTCTAATTTAATATCGGATCGCTCTCGCTCCCGTCGTCTCGCATTATCACGCCGCTGCTGTGAGGGGGTGACCAGTTTCCTCATACTAATGCTAAAGGTAAACAAGGAGTTTGCTAATAAACTACTTATATTTATTTATTGTTCTATTGTTTAATATAAGGAATATTTGTATTATTTTCACTTACCAATAAGACATTGTAAGCTAGAGCAGATAGTTGTGTGTTACCGACACAACATACCACCTAACCAAGACTTACAATGTTAAAATCTCAATTGTTGAAGGTCTGGACTTAAATATCTACACCGCTTAGTCTATACTAGTGAAATGTTCACTAGATTCAGCATAGGTTGTGCGTAGTCCTTTTTTTCTTATATATTTTTTGTTGAATTATGTGTCGTTCACAAATGGTGTACAACACACAATTCAACAAAATATTTTCTCGACCGGATTCGAACCTCGGACCTCTCGCATGAGAGGCCGATATGCCCAAACGATTCGGCCACCCGCCTCTTTAAATCACAGTTTTAAGTATTAAACATCAACACAAAATGTACTTACGACAATATCATTTCCATGCTTTATCATTCCGCTCGTACGCAAAGGGAACTCGGTCGTGAAGTGTCTACCTACAGGCAGCAGCGTAAGCGAAGGCGGCTTTGTTTCCGGTAACGAGTATAATTTGCAGACGAATATTCCGGTAGCTAGCAAGCGAGATGTTGAGCTAACGAGTTCTCGCTACATTCGGGGGAAAAGAAGCTGGATGGATAAATTAAGTCGGCGGAATAGATGGAAGCCTCTGGGTGTGGTTGCACAACAATTAGAATTAATTTCTATACACATATTTGTTATCTTGAGATAGAAGTTTTGACATGGAATCCAATGAAATGTCTTACTCGAACGAAAAAGGTCGTCAAGTGGTCGAGGGTCGAGGGGTCAAGGACGAGGGGTCGAGGGGCACCGGCTGTGAACGGCAGTGAATGGCGGTGAATGACGATGAATGACAATGGATGACGATTAATGACGATGAATGGCGATGCATGGCGATTAATGACGATGAATGACTATTAATGGCGATGAATTGCGATGGAAGACGATGGATGACGATGAATGACTATTAATGGCGATGAATGGCGATTAATGGCGGTGAAAGGCGGTGAATGGCGATGAATGACGATGAATGGCGATAAATGTCGATGAACGGCGGTAAATGGCGCTGAATGGCAATGAACGACGATGAATGGCGGTGACCGGTGGTAAGAGCACGAGTACGCGGAGAAAAAAAAATTAAGCTACATAAATTTGATTCCATGTTCGGCACATTTTTTTTTTATAGACTACCGGCACGGATGGCTGTGCCCAAAAGTTCAAAGAACGATTAAGACACAGCCAATAACCCCACTCCTCCACATATCCTGCACCTGAGGCTTCGACCTCGCTAGGCCACTGCTTTTCTCGCTCAAACTTTGCATATAATATTATTTTGTACCATAGTCGTCCCGTCGGCCAAGTAAGGCAAACATTATAACCTCATACATACATACCACACGCTGTATCCCGACAATCGGAGTTAGCAGATTAATCGGTGTTGTGCTGCAAGTACTCTTGTAAATTACAGCACCGACCACCACGTTTAGCAATGTATCAGGACAAGATAACTTTTCAAGCAGCAAGTAAGTCATCCTGCTGCATGACTCGGTGGATGACCGTGCCAAGGTGAGAGGTTGCTATCCTGTCGCCCTTTAGCACGGCACCTAGCCCTTATCCATTAGTCGCCTTTTATGACATGCATGGGGAGAGATGCAGTGGGGCTATTATTTTTAAGTACCGACCGCACACAGTGCTTATCTTCCTACAGTAGCCCCCCCCCCCATCTTGCTTCCATTGGAGTGAAATAAATGTAACAAAATGTATTCCAAATATACATACGTGTACCACGTATCCCTATACGATGGACTTACCACGGATGCGTAACAATCGGTTCTGCAGATCTTTCCTCCGCAGAACTCGTAAACTCTGGAACGCTCTGCCTGCCCACATATTCCCCCTCAAGTACAGTCTCGGGTCCTTCACGAGAGGAGTAAATAGGCACCTGTCAGGCCGTCATTTTTTTTTTTTATGTAAACCAGCATGGGTGGCTGTGCCGAGAGACTAATGGTGCAGTCCACAGAGCCAAAATCATCTTTGCGAAACCACGCTCAGTTAGGTGCCATGCCAGCAGATTTGCGGACTATTGCTAGGCTGTCTAGCCCGTTAATACGACGCTTGAAGACACCCAGGTTAAATGATTCAGGAAATACACTCGCCGGAAGACAGTTCCACACTCTAGCGGTGCGACAAAGAAACTATTTAGAGAACCGATGGGTTCTCAAAAGCCCAATGTCAACAACAAAAGGGTGCTGAGTCTCAAGTCATGCGGAGGTAGGACGGGTGGCAGGGAATAAGGGATGCTAGTTCCACAGAGCATAGTCCGTGATAGTATCTGTAAAACAGACTAAGCGAACCCACAAATCGTCTGTGACGTCTGTGGCATGGCATTCGCAACCCCCGCGTACAACCGAATGTCCATGGGCGTCGTTAGACACCTTATGGGTGGCTCGGTGCCACTTTCAATTAAAAAATTAAATAAAAAATAAACCTACCGCCCCCGCCGCCTTGTGAAATGCCAGCATTATCCAGTAGGCAATAGTTCCCGCCCCCGCACCGGGGAGGCGACCTGCTCTGGTGATTGATTCTCGCATCTCCGCACTTCCCCTTCCTATACTCTGCGTTGTATGTAAGTGGCATGAGCTGATACCTGCGCCTGTTGAACGGAGGAATTTGCAAGTATAGACAGACACGAGTCGACATTTCTGAGACATACACTGTAAAAACGGTTAGTCAGTTAGTTTTGTGTAATATGTTACAAAACAGTTTAGTTGCTGTGGTGACTAAAAAACTAGCAGTTACCACAACTAAACCGAGTTTAGTAAATCAGTTTGGTTGCTTCCAATTAACCTGTTTGTTAAAGAAAAGCTGGCATAACAGCTAAATAGATTTGTAATGTATAGCTGAACTAGTAGAGGCAAAACAGCTCACGTTTGGTCACGTGTAGCCAAACAATTAAGTGAACAATTAATTTTGTGAATAGTAGTAGTTCAGTCATTATAGATTTTGACCCGTGTATAATTAGTTCTTGGATTTTTTTTTCGTAGGTCACTCGGGGGGCTCACTGGGAGGGTAAATTCAAAAAGTAGACTGAATCAGGCTCTTGCGTAAATTCGAAAAACGGTTTTAAAAAAAACGGTTTTTCTTGAATAACTCGGCCATTTTTGATTTTACAGTAAAACCGTAGGGACAAAAATTGTAGGAAATTTGATTCTCTACAAGTTTGGTGCTCACAATTTTTCTTCTAGGATCGATATTTTTGAAATTAAATTTGAAAAAAAGCGATAAATTCAAAATATTATCATTATCTCCTATTTTCCACGTTTTACGGCATGAATGAAGAGAAACAAAGTTGTAGAGAATAAAATTCTGAACAATTTTGGTTGCCACCTTTTTTTCCCCAAAATCGATATTTTGGAAATTAAACTTAATTAATTAATTACCCATTAATTAATTACAACTTAATTAATTACCCATTTCAGGTAGCGGGACTTGTTTCACCAGTGTGCCCCAGACGCTGGTGGCACTGGGTATAGGCAGCTGTGCGAACAAAAGGAGTGGCGGTCATAGCGTCCTTTATATGGAACCAAAATTGTTCAGAATTTGATTCTCTACAAGTTTGTTACTCTTAATTTATGCCGTAAAGTTGAAAATAAACGAGATAATGATAATATTTCGAATTTGTCGCTTTTTTTTAGGTCCAATTCAAAAAATATCGTTTTGGTGCAAAAAAAAGTTCGAACAAAAATTGTTCAGAATTTGATTCTCTACAACTTTGTTTCTCTTCATCTATGCCGTAAAACGTGGAACATAGGAGATAATGATAATATTTTGAATTTGTCGCGTTTTTCAGGTTTAATTTCCAAAATATAGATTTTGGGGGAAAAAAGGTGGGAACCAAAATTGTTCAGAATTTGATTCTCTACAATTTAGATTTAGTCGTCTTCATTTATGCCGTAAAGTTAAAAATAAATATTTTGAATTTGTCGCTTTTTTCAAATTTAATTTCCAAAATATCGATCCTAGAAGAAAAATTGTGAGGACCAAACTTGTAGAGAATCAAATTTTCTACAATTTTTGTTCTTACCGTTTTACTGTAAAATCAAAAATGGCCGAGTTATTCAAGAAAAACCGTTTTTTTAAACCGTTTTTCGAATATACGCAGGAGCCTGATTCAGTCTACTTTTAGAATTTACACTCCCAGTGAGCCCCCCAAAAAATCCAAGAACTAATTATTAATACTGAATTGTGGTTAGTTGCCGCAACTAAACCGGTTTAGGTAACTTTATTTAGTACGTACCAGAGTAAAAATCGACTTTACTAAACAGTTTAGTAAAAAATTCTCAGTGTATCAACAAATGAGTTTAGAAAAAGGCGTGACGCTATGTATGTATGTACCTATGCAATAACAAACAAATCAGTGAAAAAGTTAAAATAAAAATTTACAAAAAAACCCGACCCCTTTAAAAGTAAAAAAATATTTCCTTTGAGTTACCTTAAAGGCCTCGGGGGACCGCAAAGTAAAACCCGCGCAGCTCTGAGCTTTTATATTTTATTTACTTAGCGGTCCCCCGACTCATTTAAGTAAGTAAACGGAAATATTTTTTTACTTTTTTTACAGATTTTAAATTAAAGAGACTTAATCTTTCGATAATTATTTTTTTGTGGAAACTGACACGGTTGGCTACATTACCTACAACATCCGTGTTGTCAGCCCATAACACCGGGTGAACTTGGTGCCACGTCAGTGCTTCCCTTCGGTCGTGCCGGCTGCACTAAACTGGAAGGAAAACACAAACTATTTACATAGCCGTTTCAACAGACCTTTCATTCGGTGCGGTAGTACCAATCCGGGCGGGTTAAACCCTACCACCTAGTAATATAAGAAGGGAGTCATACATATCCCTTAGTCGCCTTCTGCGACATACACGGGGAGAGATGCAGTTTGGCTATTCTTTTAAAGTACCGGCCCCACACGGTACAATTGCGTACTTGATTACAAACATACTTATGAGCTATCCTAGTTTGTAACTTACCTTGTTTGACTTTACCTTCTTATACAAATATGTGTTTTATAGGCACTGAAGGACAACACGCAATGTTATTACATGACAGCGCCTCAGTCTCCGGAGATGGAGCCGCCGGGGCATGTCTGCAGCCCCTCACTTAACCATAGTAAAAGGAGACGAGTAGGGTAACTGGAGCCCATTTTTTAAATAATTACCTACGCTGCACCGAGCCACCAGGGCTGTCGCAACTCACAACACTAACACAATTGACAGGTAGTGAGCCCATTATGATGGAAATGCAATTCCAGAGAGAGAGAGAGAGAGAGAGAGAGAGAGAGAGAGTGAGAGAGAAGTAGTCAATGGTGTCAGTTTCCATTAAAAAAAAGCTTGTGTACGGACAGCGTGCGCAGGCGCGCGCTTGTGTGAGTGGGAAATCGGCGCGCTTGTATGAAGATGGTTAACTAGTCTGTTTAAACTATGCCTCAACCAACACTATGTAGCGGCCGCGACGCGCTTATTTCAATCAGATCGGCAAGTTTCAACTGAATTAACGGAGTTCCCCGGTCGCTGGGGGGATGAGATGTTTGTGTCTGTGGTCCGTCAAGCTCTGTATCTCACTTGCGTGTTAAGGGCCAATTGCGCCAACACGAATTTAACGATATAAATCAGTTTAACTCGTTAAGCTAGTACCCGTTGACTGTGGAAACTGCGTTTAAATCCATAACTCGCTACTTAACTCTAAATTCGTGTTGGCGCAATTGGGCCTAAGTCTAGTCGCAATTGCACAAACGATAATTGAATTTGTGTTGACCGTCTCAGCAGATCTAGAACCAATGCAATGCTGTCGGCTCACTCTAGCCACAAGCTCTAGCGCCTATTCCACGGTGAGTGCTCGAAGGAGCTGTTTGACGCGATCCCGCCGTCACGTTTGCACTTGCGCAACACGCGCACTGGACAATTGCGCAACCGCCGCCGATCACTGATCTATAGTACCTATAGATGAGCCTTTCTCATACATCACTCCCGCAAGAACATGTTATCGACCAAACGATCTTATAAGCTCCTTTCAAAATTATTGTTTCTTGTGTTATACTTATGTATAATGGCTCATATTATCGTCTTATTTATTCTAAGACGCCCTCCCTACTCATTCCTCGCAAGTAAAGTCTCGTGTCCTGCAAGATGGTCGTAGAATGCACGGGTCTGGCCGGCATGGCATACGCGACCCCCGCAAACCGAATGTTCCTGTCCACCGTTAGTGAATGGGTGGAAATATTGCGCTTATTAAAAAACATTATCATATTAATTTTTAATCTCCGACACAAAAAGAACATGTGTGTGTCTCTATGTGCCATCTTCAAATGGATGGACCCGGTGGATGGACTGATTCGGATACGGTTTTTTTTTTATTAGAAAGCTGGTTTAATCGGTATGGTTCTTAGCTATTTTTGCAATCAAGTAATTAAGCAATCAAACATTAATTATCTTAAAAAGTGGACCGATTTGGATGCGGTTTTTTTAAAAAGCTTGAAATAAAAGTTAAATTACAAATTTTAAAAGTAAAAAATTATTTCCGTTTACTTACTTAAAGGAGTTGGGGGACCGCTAAGTAAATAAAATATAAAAACTCATAGCTGCGCGGGTATTTACTTAGCGGTTCCCCGACTCAAGTAAGTAAACGGAAATGATTTTTTACTTTTTAAGGGTCGGGGGTTTTTTCAACACGTTTTGGCTACATTACGTTCTGCTCTGAGGAGCTCAATTCCCTTCTCACCTCCTTTCATTGTTAACTTTAGTTAGTGAGTTACAGTTTGAGAGCAAACCGCTGTTCCGAGGACGCGCGTGACAATTCTCTATCTCTACGTGTCGAGCATTTGAGTTATAATGGCAAATACACGCGCAATGCCGAATTGAGTTGAATTGTCTGTTTTTGTAGAAACATTAGTTGCGTTTAAAACGTGAAGAATGGACGAGTATCTTATCATGTGTGTTTCAATAAAATCAATCGTCTCATTCTCAAAAAAAAAAAAAAAAATTTATGTGGAAGGTTTCAATCTAGGATCCACTCCACTAGTGTCAGACGGTTCACTAGACTGAATGGTCACTCAAGCGAAGGTACATTTTTATTAGGTTTCCGTACCCCGTACGGAAGCCTATTACTAAGCCTACAACGTCTGTCTGTCTGTCTGTCCTACTGCTGTATCTTTGGAACCGTAATAGGTAGCCCGTTTAAATTTTCATAGAATATGTGTTATTATGACGGATATAAGAACAAATAAAAAAAATAGAAAGAGTAAACAATTAAGGGGGGTTCCCATACAAGAAACGTGCTTTTTTTCAATGTTTTTTTTGTGGTGCGGAAACCTCTTTTATTATAAAAAAGGCATTATCTATCTATTTGCAGAGTGGATGCGAAATGTAATTTTATTTATAATTGAAATGTTGAGAAAACCGGAAGAGCCAACGATGCGAGAAAAATTACCGGAGCCGAGTGAACGTCCACTCTGTGTTCAAACTTTCATTTTTCGTTCATTCGGAACGCGAGTGAATGTCGCCGAATGCCGAAATCCAATATCGTTGCATCGCTTCACTGATGAATGCATTCGGCACTTTTCTTTCATTTCGTGTTTAGACGTTTCACTTCGAGTGAAAGATGGAAAATGAAAGGCAGAAATGAACTAAAAGTGAACAGTCTGTTATCGCCTACAGTCTACACACAGCGCGCCAGACATCGAGCCCTCGTCGCGTCGGCTAGTCTGGAACAACTAGTCCCGCGCTCGACCTTGCTCTCTCGATACCGCTCGCGAAACTCTTTCCACGTTGAAATTGTGTGAGCTTATCGGCGATCTAGGCACGCCTAGGTTCTTGAAGAAACTATTACTGATTTAGCTAGCTCCTGATTCCGCTGACTCCGACTTCGACTAAGAATAAATTTCGCCTTGAACCCTTTCCTCACTGTCTGATTGAGATCTAGTAGGTATCTAGTCATACAGGAAAATACAGATCTTTAGCCATTGTAATATGTAAATGTGTAGGCAGAGTGGTCAGATTGTTGAGTGTTCATGTTTATGCTGTAAATATTAATGTTCTTGTGAGCGGTAGTGTTGATTAATTATTGTAAATTACTTTAATATAATACTTAAATTAAGGTACTAACAAAACATTGTGACTTGCGTGAAGTTTGTTTGTCAGTTCTTCTTCGCATTGAATTTAGAACTGGCGGAATTTTCGACATATCCAACCGCAGATTAGATACCTACCTATGGATGAAATTATACAATAAACAATTAACAAATTGTCAAGTTTGATACGTGCACAGTATCAGTCAATAAATAATAATTGTCAATTATATAGAATGTAGTACAACTAGTGCAAAGTCAAAATTATATTCTAAAGAAATACTTGTGTATACCCTCGTGAGACAATGAGCGAATCCTCCTGAGCAAGAAGAAAGAAGGAAAATAGAAGGCTCAAGAAGTTCGGCGAGTTCGTAAAGCCTCCGTAGAGCCTTTAGATTTTTAAGAAGGGAGAATATTAATTTAATTAACCACAGAAATGCCTGAGTCAATAGAGCGCTTCACCAATAAAGAGGTGCGACACGAAATAGTGATTTTATTATTTAAAAGTTTCTTACCTTCTTCCTTCTCCTTTACTATAGGTACCTTATGTGAGGGACTTCAACAAAGGGTGTCTTATACAATGCATAACATTACATACATTATAATTTTTTAATAGTTTGGACATAATCTAGATCATTTTAAAGATAAACGTTTCCATAAATATCACAACGTACGACTCTCAAACATCCAAAGGTTCACTGGTAGAAATCCCTGTAAGGGATAAGTCCGCCTTTGCCCCTCATGCAAATAATTACTTATCGTTTGTTACTGCACAATGTTTTGGAGCAATAAAGTATTTCTATCTATCTATCTATCTATGCTTCCTATAATTTTGTAACGTTGGTAATTTTTCAGAAAATAAGCAATAAAACAAACAAACATAAACACATTTTTTTTCTGATGGAAAAATATGTTTTATTTCTGTTTTGTTTTACTTTTACATAGGCAACTAATTCGATGTCTGTTCTCGTCCATGTCGGTAGACGTACCGTAGCGAACCCTCGAAAATATCGAAGCCTCGTCGACCGTTTCAGGCCAATTTATTAAATAAAGCATATCTACTTATGTTCCTTATTTTGTATCGAGGTTTGCCTAATTGTTGTGGCTAATATCTCCGTCGACCCTCCACTAGAGATAAAGCCCTACCCCAATTAGGGAGAAAATTTATATCTAAATTTCATTATTATCAGAAACCCTCATTTTATTCCTAAATTAAGTATTTCGATATTTTATACTTATTCCGCTTTACTGAGAAGCTTTCAGTTCATCATGCAAATATAATTACGTTGTAAACATTTTGCGCTAATAAAATACGTTCGAAAATACGTCTGTAATCTGTCTCAACTCAATTTACTATAATAGAAAAATAAATGTTTTAATGATTTATCCATTGCTCCGACGAATGAAAACGGTCGAAAAAAGAAACATTTACACTAACAATACGTTGTTGTGTGCAGAGTTGACCTGAAAGACATGACATTGTGCAAACAAATAGATTTCCCCCCAAGTACAGTCTCGGGTGCTCCAATGGGGAATAGGCACCTGTCTTGCCGGCATGAGATTCGCAATCCCCGCATACGGCGTCATTAGACAATAGACACCTTATGGGTGGCTCGAGCGGCACATGTAGCGCGTTCAATAAAAATATGTTTTTTCATACGAAAAAAACCCAAACTGACATACCAAATACAAAATTTCTACACAGTTGACTCAAAATCACCTAGTACAGGTCAGGTTATTGATGTTGAGTATAGTTGTACAAATTTCGTATCAACATTTTTATAAAGGCTGATTTTCATGAAGTGCGCGGTGTGGAACATTTTCGAAGGTACTCCAATATTGGCTGGTGGGAACATGTGCTCTGGCCTCTAACTCACCCACCCATACCATATTCGGCCAAGTGCGAGTTTTACTCGTGCGCGGAGGGTTCCGTAGATCCGCTATACCATACCTGTCAATAAATTATATTCGTCATTCTTTAGTCTTTCTTTTTGCAAAGTATAAAAGCCTGTGGCGCCATGTATTATCTATCAGTAGCATGACTAATCAATTCTTAGGACGTTTATTGTAAGGGGACCTGGGATTGTTTACTTTTTGGTTTTTTATTATCTGTTTCCAGATCTGTCATAATAAAATGACACATGATATTGTGTGAAAATTTAACACAATATCATGAATTATATAGCATAAAATACTTTATTGTTATCTAAATTTCAAATAGTTAGAATACAACAATGATGTATTAATGTTGACTCCAGGTACTAAGCGCGGATGAAAAGTCCTTTGTTCTAACTCTCACTGTTGTGTCTCGAGTGTGTCATTCTGAAATAAAGCGAGCGAAGCCGTCTGGCGCGCGGCATGAGCCAAATAATCAAGAACGAGAAGCCGCTAATGTGTGGAGCGGACGGAATAGCAAATTAAAAAATAATAAATTATATAAAATAATACCGTGTGGGGCCGGTACTTAAAAAGAATAGCCCCACTGCATCTCTCCCCATGCATGTCGTAAAAGGCGACTAAGGGATAAGGACAAGATGCCGTGCTAAAGGGCGACAGGCTAGCCACCTCTCACCTTGGCACGGTACTTCCGCCGAGTCATGCAGCAGGTGGGTCTTCGTGCCTTACTTGCTGCTTGATCGATTGAATCTTGTTCGAATACTTTGCGAAACGTGGTGGTCGGTGTTGTGCTGTAATTTACCAGAGTTCTTGCAGCACAACACCGATTACTCTGCTTACCCCGAACGTCGGGATTCAGCGTGTGTGATATGTATGTATATAAAATAATAAAAAAAAAAACAAACACAAAAAATAATTAAAAAGTGCGCTTCGAACTCGCGCACTGAGGGTTCCGTACGACCACGCAATTGGTAAGTTTTAACACTATAATCACACCAAGTTTGGCGCTTGTAAGCAGGTACAGGTGCCGTTTTTACGATAGAACAAAAACAAACAAAAAACGTTAATTCTTGCATGTGGACCCCTTCATTTTTACTTTTTTCTTCTTTATTATTTGTTAAGCCGCGTACAGACCTAGCGAGCGAGAGCCAGCGAGGCCCAGCGAATGCCCATCGCCGCCCCTCGCTCGCCATCGTTTGCTATCGCTGTTACGGCCACACTGATTCGCAATCGTTCGCGCGCTTTCGCGCCTTAGTGTTCCGGCCAAATACTCCATTCAATTCACCCGTCGATTAAATTTTAAATAGGTATGTTTTATCTTTGTCCGCGTACAGACCTAACGCCCTAGAGCCAAAACTTAAAAAGGTACATAGGTATAAGAACTCAACAGCTCGGAGCGCATGCGCAAGTGCGACTGCAAGCAAACACCGTCCACACTGCGCACGGCCGAACGGCTGATTCCGGAGCACGACCGAACGCCACCGAACGCAATCGCCTTCGCATTCGCTTAGCGTCGCTGTACCGTCCAGACCTGCTCGCGCGCTCTCGCTTGTTGGCCGTCGCGCGCTCACGCTCGCTAGGTCTGTACGCGGCTTTAGGTTATGCGCTATAATTAACACATATTCCTGTGAAAATTTCAACAGGCTTCTTTTTATGTAAACCAACATGGGTGGCTGTGTCGGGAGACCAATGGTACAGTCGGCAGAGCCAAAAACCCCTCTCCTCGCGAAACCACGCTCAGTGAGGCGCCATGCCAGCAGATTTGCGGACCGTTGCTAGGCTGTCTAGCCCGTTGATACAACGTTTGAAGACACCCAGGTTAAAGGATTCGGGAAACACCTCGCCGGGAGACAGTTCCACACCCTAGCGGTGCGACAAAGAAACGATTTTGAGAACCGATGGGTTCTCAAAAGCCCAATGTCAACAATTCCTCTGCTGCTCTGCTCAAGCTCAGTTTCTCTGCGGCGAGTGCTGCGAAGATAGGTTGAATGGCAAGGAATAAGGGAAGCAAGTTCCTCCGAGCAGCGTCCATGATAGTACCTGTAGAACAGACTGAGTGACCCTACAAATCGTCTGTGACTGGGAGACTCCAGGCTATCTATTATGGTTCGTTAACTATAGTCCGTACCGATACAGAACCCTGAAAGTATCAAATTGAGCATGCGCCTGTCTACTAGACTGAACTGAGTTGGTCCGAACTAGATTTGACTGAACTGAACTGGAATCGGCTAAGCCAGACTAATACCAGAATGAAAGTGAAATAAACGCACTGGATTGAACTGGAATGCGTCGGATTGAACCGGATTGTACAGGACTGGACTGCACTGCCCTGCATCGCACTGGACTGCACAGGATTTTATTAGATAAAATTATATTATTGAACCGCGCTGGACTTGATGATTAGATTAGCCCATATATTTCCCCCCAAGTACAGTCTCTGGTCCTTCAAGTTTTACGTGAATGGGCATCTGTTAGACCGGCATGGTATTCGCAACCCCGCATATTTCGTGCTTTCAATAAAAAAACCGGCCAAGTGCGAGTGGGACTAGCGCACCGAGGTTTCTGCACCACGAAAAAAAAAACATTGAAAAAAACACGTTTCTTGTATGGGACCCCCTTAATTTTTTACTTTATCAATTTTTTATTATTTTTTTGTTATATCCGCCATAATAACACATTCTGTGAACATTTCAACCGGTTACCTATTACGGTTCCAAAGATACAGCAGTAGGACAGACAGACAGACGGCGGCGTAGGCTTAGTAATAGGCTTCCGTACGGGATACGGAAACCTAAAAATATAAAATTAGATTTTTCAATGTTGCCACACAATATTCCGTAATACACCTCCACTGCATTAATAATAATTGGCTTCTCGTGACAAGGACGAAATGTCATATCTACACCTGTGCATGAGAATATGCGCTGTTAATCCCGACAGCAGCTATGCAATACTGTCTCGAGAATACCACCTCTCTCTCGCTTGCTCTTCACAAGTATTTATCTCTCCCTCTAGATATATCTCTCTCTCGCACGCCCTCTTGCAAAATTGTATAAATTTACAGCTTGCGAAGACCCATAGTACATTTGCCTTCTTTCGCATCTCCTCGCACATTTGTATGTAACTTCGTAAAATGTTATAGAAAGTACCCTAAGGGCGTGGTTGAAGACCGAGCTGAGTTGCACGTAGGTATACGATATACTCTCTCGAAGATAGTGGGTCACTAAGCGCGAGGCCGAAGGTCGAGCGGCGTTCACGTGAACTAACTACTAAGGGTGAGGCCGAAGGTCGAGCTGCAACTAATTACCAAGGGCGAGGCCGAAAGACGAGCTGCGTTTACCGGAACTAATTACTAACGGCGAGGCCGAAGGTCGAGCTGCGTTCACGGGAACTAATTACTAACGGCGAGGCCGAAGGTCAAGCTGCGTTCACGGGAACTAATTACTAAGGGCGAGGCCGAAGGTCGAGCTTAACTTCCTGATACTACGAGGCCAACTTCTCTGCGAACTGTCAACTATTACTGAACTGAATCGGCACGGATGTTATTAAAGTGGATTTGAATTAGACTGGACTAAGTCGACCTGTAGTGGGCTGGATTTAACCGGAATGGACTGCGTTAAATCAAAGTAACTATTTAGTAATCTGTGGTTAAATCTCCGCACTGGACTAAAATATAACTTTACGCCTATATAAATGAAACGTGCGTCGGTCGAAACGGCTATGTAAATAGTTCGTATTTTCCGTCCAGTTCAGTGTAGCCGACATGAAACGAAGGAAGCACTGACGTGCTCACCTGGCTCACCCGGTGTTATGGGCTGACATCACGGATGTTGTAGGTGATGTAGCCAACCGTGTCAGTTTCCATAAAAAAAATAACGCTCACGTGGCTTCGTGAGATGTAGCAACTATAGTTACTATGCACTAGCTGGTGTATTAGCCTTTGTTCTATACGTGTCCAGTGTTCTGGTGACACTATGTGGCATAATAGAAATTGCATGTTACGCTGTAGGGGCGCATGAGATATGAACAGTTTAAAATTCCGCCCGTTATGAGATTTTTTATTAAAATTAGCTTTGCATCTTTTAATTTGCATCTCTGCTACTAAAGGTGTAAATGGAGTAAAACTACTCTTAGTGATAAGTTTGCCAGATTCGTTATGTGTGTATAAGGTAGTATAATCAATAATACAAGAACAGTCTTGTTTTTTTTCAAGAGAGGCGTAAATAGGCATCTAGCTGTCAGGCCGGCGTGGCATTCGCAACCCCCGCGTGCGACCGAATGTCCATGATCGTCGTTAGATACGTCAAGGGTGGCCAGCGCTTAAAAAAATTTTTGCAATTTTTACAAGGTTCTCGATTAGAAAATTTCTAGGAAACGATATTTTTTTTTTAACGATAAATAAATGTTTTGTAAAAAAAGTAAAACATTAGTAAATTATTGCGTTGTGACCTTCAACATCAAATCATTCGGCTCGTGGTCGGGGGGAGGCGAAATATTTTTATATAGGTATGTGCTTATTGGCTATCCGGAGGCGGACGGCATCATCGGCGGCATTATGCCGGGGGAAAACACGTTTAGTTAAAATGTATTTACTAGGTTAGAATTTGTAGCGTTCCGTATCTAAAAAGAGGAACAAACTAAACCCTATAAGGGATCTCGTGCCTGTCTGTCTGTCTGTCTGTCCGTCTGTCACAGCTTATCATCTCCGAATCTAATAGAAGAAAAAACTTAAAATTTGATGACCCAATCACAGACGTCGCGTAAATGAATGAATTTCGATTTTAGGGGTAAATTTTAAGGGATAAATTAGAAAGTAAATTTTTATTTTTCAAGTGCATCATGTGACATATCAATGGAAATGGGTCGTGATAAGAAATATAAATGTACTAAAACATATATACCTAAATGTATTTATTTTAATCATTTTACGTTTAAGATATACCCTTTGAGTGCGAACACCCATATTATGGGCGCGGGCAGGATGTCCACAAGTGCGAACACCCATATTATTGGCGCGAGTCATGTCATACTAAATAAATGTATTGTAACGTGCAACATCCTTCTTAACTCTTCTAACGAATGTCTAGTTATTCGTGAAAGAGTAGGCTACCTAAAAATACACACTTCTATGTGCTTGTCCTGTCAAAATAATTTTTACAAGCGATCTTCAGTCGGTCTCTTCGCGTTCGCGGACGGTGATGTGTGCGCCTCGTGTTTTTAGTGGGTTTTCGTGGATTTTTTGGTGTTTTCTTTGTGAAAAACGATGGAAGGGTAAGTAATCTTCATTTACAATAGTTTCTCGGCGCTGAGGAACGATTTATTCGTAAAGTATCGTAATTTTGGTAACCCCCTAGGCAAAAACCGTTCCGAAAATTCTTGATTTTTTTAAACCAGTTTAATAATGATAGTATTAAACACATTACCAATGAAATTAAAGAAAATTTTATGTACATTTGGAAAATAAAACCTTTTCATATACGTTTAAAAGAAAAAAGTCTAGAAATATCGCCAAAAACGCGAGCGCACCCGATTTTGACCAAAATTGATTTTGCCCAAAATGGCGCGTCGCACTTATGGGTTGACAGCTAAACTTATTGTCGCACTCAAAGGGTGATAGATAATATACGGAACTCGAGCATTTTATAGAAAAAGTAAGGCAGAGGTCGAAGACACTGAGTCTAAAACATGGGATATATAGGGCATACCTATGTTGTAGTTTACAAGAAAACCTAAACGGAAATCCTAAATCTTAAAGTTTTGACGGGAAACTGAATGGTACGGAACACACTGCACGCGAGTTCGACTCTCACATGACCGGTTTTTAAGAGCCTAAACTGGTGGCCTTAGAAGCGTGAAATTTTGCATAGGATTTCCTTATATAACGTAAAGGATTTTTGAAATTCATACCATAGGAAGGATAAAAAGGGGATTAAAGTTTGTATTGAAGTTCGTCATTTTGGAAGTTAGAAATATGGAAATTAGTGTTCAGGCTTCTGTTTATAAATAAAAATCAGTGGTTCAGTGTTTTTGGAAATTCATCTCCTAAGAGGGAAGGATCCCTAAGAGATCCCTCCCGGGAGCGAGAGAGAGAGAGAGAATATATTGCGTCGACTCAAATTAAGCATAACCCACAATGACGCGAGCGGAGCCGCGGGTAAAAAACGAGTACAATCATATTATGTTTAATTGAACAGCTTGCTGATATGTAGGTTGATACAAAATACTCTATTGCTCTACAAAAACCTTATGTTGGTACCGTATGTTGTGAACATTGTGAGTAAAGCAACATTAAGCGCAAATGTGGACTTATCTCTTTGCAGATATTTCTTCCAGTCAACCTTTCGATGTTTGAAATCATACTTTAAAAACTTAGGCACTAGCTAGTTCATGCTGCGTCGTGTTTTAGTTTCTTGAAATTCTTCCGTTTGTTTCAGACACTCAGCATCTTGTATTGGAATATAATATTTATATTATATTACTTCATATTATATTATAAGGGGTTGTTTTGAGCCTTTCATGCCATCACTAGTCAGTCATTTTAAGTAATTTTTAACAGAGATATTTCATACTAAAATTGTAATCCCACCAAAACATATAATATAAAAAGATGCCAAGTCTCGCACGCAACCTTTCCACCGTAAAAAGTTGTAAGATCCCATGCAGAGCCAAGTCTTTTCATATCATTGAAGCCCGAATTCAACAATATTGCCATAAATTATATTTTCTACTTAATAATAATCAATATTTAGTTACTCCTCTTATATTTAACATCTTCATTTCTATAAAAAAAACACCTTGACTTGGCAATCGGACAGCTAAAATATTATAACAATAATATGAACGAACCTAATACCAGTTTGTTACATACGTACATATACTATCACACACGCTGAATCCCGACAATCGGGGTAAGCAGAATAATCGGTGTTGTGTTGCAAGAACTCTGGTAACATTACCAGCACCGCGCAACGCGCCGCACCGCGCCGTCCCGCGCCGCTCCACGTCGCACCGCGCCGCCGCCCCTCGCCGCCCCCCGCCGCGCCGCGCCCCGTAAGAACCATCCTCGTACTTCAAGGAATATTCTAAAAAAAGAATTAGCGAAATCGGTTCAGCTGCTCTCGAGATTTGCGCTTAGCAACACATTCAGCGATTCATTTTTATATTATAGAGATAGACTTTGTATGGAAAGGTAAGTTTACCCGCATAAAGGTCCGACCGCATTATAGCGGCGCGGCGCGGCGCGCGACGGCGCGGAGCGCTGCGAAGCGAACAGGTCAAAACCCACTTGCGCGGCCGCTAGCGCCGCGGCGCGGCACGAAGTCGCCTCCTGCCTGCACGTCTCGTGGTACGCGCGCGATCCCGGCCGTCATCTTTCACAAAAACTTAAACACAATGTGCTCGTTCCGCTGACCGTTCGGGCCGCGCGGCGAGCGCGCAGGTATACCGCACCCAAGCGGAGCGGAGCGGGGCGCCGCGGTGCGACGCGTCGAGTTGCCTGCCTGGCGGTGCGGGCCGCGCCGCCCCGCTCCGCGCCGCGCCGCTTCGCGTCGGGAAGTACAAGTGCGTTTTGCTGCATACAAAATCATACGAAGAATACTCGACGCTCCGCACCGCGCCGCGCCGCGCCGCTGCGCGCCGCTCTAATGCGGTCTTACCTTAAGGCGACAAGCTAGCCCCCTCTCACCTTGGCATGTTCTTTCCACGCTTACCCCGATTGTCGGGATACGACGTGTGGTGTGTATGTGTATGTGTACTTATGTAACTGACAAAATGATTTGTCATTTGTCATAGACTTTGTATGGAAAGGTACGTTTACCCATAAAAAAAACGGGGCTTAAATTTTTGGATGTTTGAGTTTTTCCTTTTGTTGTGGGCTAAACATTAGCTGAATACAAAATTTAAAGTTTGTAGGTCTGCTGGAAGTACCTTAGATTTTTGATGATCGGTGTGTGAGTGAGTGAGTAAAAACCGGAACTTTGACTGGCGATATCTCGCAAACTATAATAGGTACAAACTTATAATTTGGGGGTATAGCTAGGTTTGGTAAGCACTCTAGGTAACTACAGTTTCAGGTGTTTATCTCTATCCACAACAAAGATACAGGGAGGCCAAAAGTACCCTGAGTTGCTTCGAGAAAAGGATGGTACGGCCGTGTTTGCTCGACTTGGCGGGGGCACTGCCGTGCCCTCAGATCCCTAAATATATTAATAATAGAAAATATAAGAGAATTAATATTACAAACTAAACTATCTTAAAAATTCATAATAATAAAATGAACTATAAATTAATAATAATAATAAGCAGAGTAATCGTCTTGTGCTGCAAGGACTTTGTGACTTTATTTTTAATTGTGTTTTACCAAACATACACATAATGTTAAAAGTTAGTATAATATAATCCACTTGTATATATTTACAGAATGAAATAATATTCGTTGAGACGTAACATTTATATACAGCCTGTGTATAAAGAAGGCTGCGTCCTACAGAGCGTCGCGTTAAGCCTTGAAGCGGAATACAATATGAGACAGGCTGTATTAAATTACTGGCGAGTTTCGGAAGCATCACATAACTATGCCCTCGCGCTTCTGTCTGAAAGCTACCCCCACCCCCGCGCCACCTCCCGCCCCTCACTTCAGCCCACTTACCCCTAGCGCTGGGGATGCAGCAGTCCGCCCGCGGGACAACATTTCAAGGAGGAAATCCGTTGACGGAGACATCTACATACATACATACATACCACACGCTGTATTCCAACAACCGGGATTAGCAGAGTAATCCTCTTGTGCTGCAAGGACTCGTGCCGTGCGTGAGGACAGAGTTTTGACCATAGTTAATGCGGCAGGGGGATACACATACAGTAAGTAAAGTACAGTAGGAGAGTTTAAAATATTGAAAAACAAAAATACACACGTATGTCAACTGCGAACGTTGTTCAAACACAGAGGGTTGCGCAGCCGTTAATATTTATACACTTTTATATTATCATATTAATGTTACTTTAACTTTCTGAATGTAAGGTGGCAGCATACATATAGCAGCCTCGGTTGTATTCTCATCTAGTCCAGTATAGCCAACAATCCAGGGAAGTCTCCGGAATGGCACTTACTATTTCGATAATATCGGCTGGTCGGAGCATTTGCTTTGGCCCCTCCGACTCAGCCGGGTATACTTTTTTTACAGACGAAATGAATAAATCGACAATTTTAGATAAATTTTATTAAAATGTTTTATTTATTTTTTGTCCATTTATGAATACCTAATGCTTTCTCCTACAGCCAAGGGAGGAGGGTGATCACATCCAGGCCTCTTCTCGATTTTAAAATATCTCTACCTATAATATATGCATATTATGTCTCGCAATCGTAACTCATGGAGATCCGATGTCTCCGCCTATCCCATTAGGAAACTGGCGTGACGTTAAGTATATGTTTATACGTACATACAACTAATTAATTGACAAATCAATTAACAACATACTAATAGGTTGTTGTTATGTTTTAATTAAATATTTCATTTCATTTCATTTATTTGATAATTGTAGACGATTTGTAGGGTCACTCAGTCTGTTCTACAGGTACTATCATGGACGCTGCTCGGAGGAACTTGCTTCCCTTATTCCTTGCCATCCAACCTATCTTTGCAGCACTCGCCGCAGAGAAACTGAGCACCCTTTTGTTGTTGACATTGGGCTTTTCAGAACCCATCGGTTCTCAAAATCGTTTCTTTGTCGCACCCTTAGGGTGTGGAACTGCCTCCCGGCGAGTGTGTTACCCGAATCCTTTAACCTGGGTGTCTTCAAACGTCGTATCAACGGGCTAGACTAGACAGCCTAGCAACAGTCGGCAAATCTGCTGGCATGGCGCCTCACTGAGCGTGGTTTCGCGAGGAGAGGGGTTTTTGGCTCGACTGTACCATTGGTCTCTCGACACAGCCACCCATGTTGGTTTAAAAAAAATATCTTTACAGATGTTCAAATTTTAGGTCTTAAAATATTTCAATGTGATTGCTAAATACTAATCTAAAAACATAAGATATTGTAAATCTATTTTTATTAATAAAAATTATATTATGAAATATACAATTCGTTACAACATAACTAAACTAAACTAAATTACCTATAAGTTATCGTATAGCATAAATGTATATCCCTTACAATATTGTTTGCCGGTGGTAGAGAATATGAGAGACTGGTCCACAACTGCGATCCACAAATAATTAATAGTACCCGGGGCGAGTGCGCGTGCGCGGCGCGGCGCGTTACTGCACAATATTACACCAGCGACAACGGCACTGATACCTCGACCTGTTATAGTTCTAAACAGAACCTTCAACAAACCATACAATCTATTTCAAATTTGTTTTTAGCGTTCCGTATTCGCGTGTTCGCGTTCCGTAGAAGTATCCGAAAAAATCATCGTCCGTGCAAAAGGTCAGATGCAGAAAGTTCCACCCATATTTTTTTTTTTATGGAAACTGACACGGTTGGCTACGTCACCTACAACATCCGTGATGTCAGCCCATAACACCGGGTGAACTAGGTGCCATGTCAGTGCTGACCTTCATTTCATGTCGGCTACACTGAACTGGACGGAAAATAAGAACTATTTATATAGCCGTTTCAACCGACGTTTCGTTCAGTGCGGTGGTACCAACGCGACCGGGATAAACCCTACCACCAAGTAAGGTAAGAAGGGAAGGGAACACGGTCAGCCTCCAACGAGCGGTCACCCATCCAAGTGCTGAACGCGCTAACAGTCGACCGACCGCACCACTGAGCTACCGAGGCTGACAAATTAAATAGTGCTAACGGTGCCCATGGACTTTGTGGGGGTTGAGAATGCCGAGCCGGCCTGGCAGGTGCTTATTCTCGTTCCTCTTTAAGAACCCGACACTGTACTTGGGGGTAGGAGGAGCTGTCCGAAAGCTTATATACCGGTTTTGTAGATGACAGACACCACCGATTAGTTGGCATCCATTGTAAGCAAATTGTAGGGATTTTTACATAGCATTTTTCAAGTCTCATATCGAGACTTCATTTCAGACATCACTGCCTGTCCGTTTGGTATGCTTTATTGCATGCATTTCTTAAATTCCGTCACTGCGTAGCCTGGGATTACATTTGCCAAGACATTATAGGTTATTTTTTGTGTTTCGTACCCACTTCGTACCTCAAAAGAGGAAAAAAACGTAATCCTAATAGGATCATTCTCGTGTCTGTCTGTCTGTCACAGCTTATTTTCTCCGTATCTATTGGACGAAAAAAGTTTAAGTTTAGTACATACACATGTATAGACTTTGATGACCACGAATAAATTAGATGAATCGCGGACGTATAGCGTAAAATGAACGAATTTAAATTTCAGGAGTAAATTTTTGCACACAAATTAGAAAATTAATGCACACAATTAATTTTTTCCCAGTTCATTATGTGACGCATCAATGGTAAGGGCTCCATATAAGAAATAAAATTTTATTTTTGTTTAAATGCATAGTTTAAAATATATTACAGAACCCATTTTCACCTCATTTTCCCAAACCCTTTATCTCCGAAATTACTGGGTGAATCGCGCACCGAGGGTTCCGTATCGCTATGTCATGGCTAGCGCCACTCACGCCATCTATGGTGTGTTATGAAATGCTTCATATTAGTTAAATGTCATGATTAGCTAAAATGCTTCATAATCTATTCGGTAGATGGCGCGCGCGCATACACTTTTTGGTTTCTTTTATGGGAACCCCTGTGAATTTTTTACTTTTTCTTATTTTTATTATTTGTTGTTATGTCGGCCAAAATAGAACATAAATTCTGTGAAAATTTCAGCGGGCTACCAATTACGGTTCAAGAGATACACAGCCCTCGGACAGACAGACAGACGGACGGACGGACAGACGGACGGACGGACGGACAGACAGACAGACAGACAGACGGCGTAGGCTTAGTAATAGGGTCCCGTACCGGATACGGAACCCTAAAAAACAGGGAATGTATTAATGGTCTCTCATAGTGTTTACAGCAAAACCTAAACGAAAATCCTCAGTCTCAAAGTTCTCACGGAAAACTGGTACGGAACCCTCTACACTCGAGTTTGACTCGCACTTGGCCGCTTTTTTTTCCTTAAGAAGAATAAGTCCGCCTACTTCAGTTCGGCAAATACATAAATATAAAAATAAATACATAAAATACAAAAATAGTTTTTGCCAAATAGTTCAAGTTCTTTATTACCGTTCCAGATATTTACAGACCTCAACGCTTCAGACTTCGCGTTACAGCAACCGACGCGTTGTGAACAAAGAGTGAGAGAGGTATATACATTATACACATACGTACAGAGAGAGAGAGGGATTAGCGATGTAGTCGCCATTGTGTCGTTGCTTAACTCGCTTCCAGCTAGCTCGTTTACATTTTACTAATCCAACTTAGAAAATGTAAGTGGATTAGTGTGGAAATTGGGAGAAATACTTTGAGGAATTGAGTACCTAGAGATTAATACCAATTTTTTTCTAGAAATATTTTACCAAAAAAACCACTAGATTTTGTTTTTTTATGGAAACTGACCAGGTTGGCTACATCACCTACAACATCCGTGATATCAGCCCATAACACTAGGCGAACTAGGTGCCATGTCAGTGCTTCCCTTCATTTCATGTCGGCTACATTGAAATGGACGGAAAACACGAACTATTTACATAGCCGTTTCGACCGAGACGTTTCATTCAGTGCGGTGGTAACAACCCGGGCGGGATGAACCCTGCCACCTAGTAAGGTAAGAAGGGAAGGGACAGGGACCTACAGTTTTACGTGGAATCCGAACCACGGTCAGCCTCCAACGGTCGAGCGGTCACCCGACCGATAATAATTTTAGTTCGTGTTCATATTAATATGGTTAATTTCAGTTCTGTTTAGATAGCTAGATATATGGAGCACACTTTAAATCTCCAAAACATTTTACAGAAACAAGCACAATATAAAATTTACATGACGTACAAAGCCGGACTCATCCCATAGAGAGACTCCAGTTAAGCTTTGGTTGACTGAGAGCAGATAAATATAGTGCAATGTAAGTAGGTACCTAGTAGCAAAAGAGTTGAGTGTGAGAATTGAATATAAAATAATAATATTATTTTTATAATAATATAAATCTCTGACCAATTTTATTATAATAATGACATAATTAAATTATTGGCAAAACAAAATGTAAATAGGTACCAAATAATCCTTATTAATTTATTATATTTATATTCTAAATTTATATTGTTAATATATTGTACTGTATTCATTTAATGTTATTTACTATGGGTTATACCTGAAAATAAATCATTATTATTAATAATAATAAACTAGCTATTGCCCGTGGCTTCGCTCGCGGTAGAAACACGATTTAACCGCAATTATGATAATAAACGATCGCTCCTTTATATTCTTTCTCTCTCTCTCCCGTCTACACTATACTTCATTTGATACTGCTC
Source organism: Nematopogon swammerdamellus (assembly GCA_946902875.1). NCBI lineage: Eukaryota > Metazoa > Arthropoda > Insecta > Lepidoptera > Adelidae > Nematopogon > Nematopogon swammerdamellus. Next base: position 516,232 of record OX336361.1, read on the forward strand.
AACCCTAAGGCTAGTTAGCGTGATGTTCTTATAGCCTATAGTGAGCCTCAAGAACTACTCTTTCCATATTGGTGCCAAACCGTGTTTTCAGAGTTTACCTCAAACATACATATTCTTTATTCTTTATTCTTTATTCATCATTCGTATGGTAGTACACTACGCTTGAATTTGTCCTGTTTAGTTTTTACAATCCGGTTCGATTACACCCACAAAGAAGAGCCGGCAAGAAACTTCGCAGGGTTATTTGTTTAACGTCTTCGATTACAATACATTGTGACTAGCTACACAATAGACACCGCTTACAGTGTTGAGATATAGTTTGAGAGCTAGAATAACTATAATTCTGAACGCTTGATAATTCTGACCACATAAAATCAAAAGTAAAAGTATAAATAAAATCAGGTGTATACAGCCTTTGTCAGAAATTGTTGATACATATCGTATCAAGTCATGTCAATTACAAATATTCATACCACATGGTAGTACAGTGTCAAAAAAAAAAACAAACAAAATAATAATAATAAACGAATAAAAATTAAAAAATAAATAAATTTGATACTTAATGTATCATGTACAAATGTACTTCAAAATAATTTGTTTTTATTATTATTGTATGAAGTAAACGCGGCAATCCATTCGTATGGACAAGTTTGTGCCGCACCGTGTCGCGTAGTGCAGCTTCATCATAACTGCTCTGGTACAGCCTGAGTTGTAGGTACATCTAGTGGACCTTTCTAAGAATTTATATGTACGTTTTTCACGAAGCTCGCTGGGAAAAACGTGATCTCATTTTAATTTATCGTAATAAATTATCGCTTTAATTATAAAAGGTGCTCAGATCTTCCATTCGGTGCATAAATTTATCTTTTAGGGGACTGCAGGTGATTTCGTTACATCTTGGTAAAATATAAAGTAAGAAATAATCTCACACATTTAAACACGTTAACATTTAGTTACACGAATTATTTGGAAATCTTCTGCTAAAAAAATATAAATTATATAAATATAAAATATAATTATGTATTAATAAAAGTATTTTTTATAGTTACGTGGTGAAAATGTTACTTTTCGTGTGACTAAAAATATTATGTTTGAGGTAAACTCTGAAAACACACAATAGATTTTGATGCGGTTTGCACTAATGGAAAGGGTAGTTCTTTGTGCTTTCCGTCCAGTTCAGTGTAGCCGGCACGACCTAAGGAAAGCACTGACGTGGCACCAGGTTCACCCGGTGCTATGGGCTGACATCACGGATGTTGTAGATGTAGCCAACCGTGCCAGTTTCCATAAAAAAAAGCCTAAGGTTGCACTCCGGGGGTGCCGGCAGAAGTGAAAACTTAAACATCAACGTTGTGCATTTTTGAATATTTTGGAATGGTTAGGGAATAATTTCGCAGGAATTGTTTTATTTATAAGTATAAAAGTACTATCATTTATGTGGTAAAATACAATATTCATTTATTGCGCTATCGTAGACAAACATGACAATTTATATTACATAAAAAATTTAACACTACAGAACTATTATAATTATTTTACATCAAAAAGTTTATTTCCCAGAAAAATCAACTTTCATCCATAATTTCAACGAATCTTACGCTTTTTCGATCAGGCTACGGATCTGACGCAAGTTTAACATTTTTTACCCATCTAAAAAAGGTGCCAAGCGCCGCTAAAGAAGTTTCAAATCTTACGCTTTTTCGATCAGGCTACGGATCTGACGCGAGATCTGACGCGAGTTTAACATTTTTTACCCATCTAAAAAGTGCCAAGCGCCGCTAAAGAAGTTTTTACTTCAAAACCTATTATGTGAAGTAACAACCCTGTTTGCTGATGCCTTTGTGTGAATACTAACATAATATCTCTTCACTTTATACCTACTCGCTTTTCCTTTTCTACTTTTTCTAAAGAGAAAATATTATCTCGCTAAAGAAAATCATACTAAAGAAACCTACGCACTGGTGGATATGAATATTTAATGTATTTTGTATACCGCAACGCCCCTTAAATTCGCGGCCACTCATTCGGCATCTACCTACAACCATTGAGGTCACGCAAAGATTTCTACATTTATTTTATTTTAAAAGTTTTAGAGAAACAAACAGTTATGACATTAATACATAGAAAAATTCATTCTAGCCTAACACGTAAACCAGTGAAGTTTCTACAATTTAATTTTAATCCTACAACTGACTAGCTGACGAGGGCTTGATGCGAGCCGAAACGTGAAGCATGCGCGCGAAATTTAGAGTGGCCACTCGCTAGTCCCGGCCTCGATTAATACCCTCCTCTACTGCCGATGGGCCCGGATATGTTCGGTGAAGCCATCGCAAGCTTAGTTCAACACCTTCCCTCAATAATATCAACAAAACTTATACAGGGTGGTCCAAAAATCGTGGACCAAACGAAACAGGGAGGTAGAGGGGGTTATTTGCAGTAAAAAATCCCTCCATGACAGGGTCCTATCTTGAACTCCTTAAAAGTTTTGACTATTTTAGTCTTTTTTTAATAAAATTCCATAATTCGTAATAATAAGGCAATTAAAAAAAAAAGTCAATAAAAAATGAAAAAATTAATGGTCATTAATTGGTTCTAGAGGATGTATCATCACTACAAAAATGTTTTTATAATAGTGAATATCATGATTTATGAATAATGGAATTTTATTCAATATTATTTAAGTGTTATGAAAAATTATTTCTATCTTTAGAACCTTACTGTGAAAAAAATATGTACTACTAAAACATGACCCCGTATGAAAATAACTTGCCTATTTAATGGCGATTAAAATAAGGTATAACACACTGCTGTTTGTAGCAAAATTATTTTTGTATGTATTTTTTTTCATAGCAAAGACTAAATTAAGGTAAATCAGAGTATAGTAAAAAATTTTACTGTGATGTTTTATTTCACATCAGCTCTTCGTAAAACGTTTTTCGATCGAATTTTAGAAAGAAAGAGATTATCTGTCTCTTTTTCACACTAAGGAACTGAATGCGAAATTAACAATAACTCACTCGCTTGCTGTTTGGAATGCTTTTGTTTTTTCATCTTTTGTTTGCGTGCACCACAGTCGGCCGGCGGCGGCGGATGTCGCTTACCAACCGGTTTAGTTACTCGCTATCTGCCTGTTACACCACACGTGATCTCTGTTACTCTACCCGACGAATTTCGCTATTACTTGGACCTTGTGTTGTGATCTACCAATTTGTGACCCACGCTTGCTATTACGAACTCTGTGATTTATTGCCTACCTGTGTGTGACCTGTGCTTCTTACCCATTTGGACTTTGTGTTGCTTGCTACCGGACTTGGCTGGATATGGCCGATGTAAGACGAGTGGAGTATACCCAGCGTGAGTATGCAGAAATGCATTACCTGTATGGCTTTTGCGATGGAAATGCTCGGGCTGCTGCCAGAGTATATCGCCGACGTTACCCGAACCGTGACCGCTTTCCCGACCACAGGATTTTTGTCCGCGTTCACGCTGCTTACACGGGAGGTTACTTACCTGGTCAACATCATGCAGAAGATGGTCGTGGTCGGCCAGCGATTCATGATGATCAAGAAGAAGAACAAATACTCCGTGCACTAGAAATGGACCCCACCACGAGCCAGCGTCGCATATCCCGAAACTTGGGTATTCCTAAGTCGGTAGTTCAACGTTACGTAAAGAGAAATCATTTACATGCGTACCACGTACAACGAATCCAAGCGTTATTACCAGCAGACTTTGAAAACAGAGTGCAGTTTTGCAGAGAAATGCTACGACGTCATAGAGCTGACCCACAATTTTTCAACAAAATTTTGTGGTCTGACGAATCAAGTTTTAGAAGAATTGGAATCTTTAACATTCATAACTTGCACTATTACGCTGTCGTTAATCCACACATAGTTAGAAATGACAATTCCAACACCAGTTTGGCGTCAACATGTGGGCTGGGATCATTGGCGGACACCTTGTAACATTCGAATTGCCACCAAGATTGAATGGTGCTCTGTATTCAGAATTTCTACAAAATAACTTGCACGAAATACTGCGCCAAGCTGAAATTCCAGAGGATTTGGTTAATAACATGTGGCTGCAACAAGATGGCGCGCCACCACACTACGCTCGGGCAGTCCGACAATATTTAAACGCCCAGTATCCAAATCGTTGGATTGGTCGAGGTGGAACAATCCAATGGCCAGCGAGATCTCCGGATCTAAACCCCATTGATTTTTTTTTGTGGGGATATTTGAAAGAGGTGGTGTACGAAAAAGAGAACCGGACAGAACAAGAATTAAGAAATAAAATAGAGATAGCGACAGAAAATGTTAAACTCAACAGAAACGCATTTCGTAAATTGCGAAATAATTTTATTAGACGATGTCGTGCATGTATTGCCGCTAGAGGAAGGAATTTCGAACAATTTTTGTAGATATGTGTTATTTCTATCTAATAAAAAAAATTATAATTCGATAATTGTTTTTTTTTACTATCCTCTGATTTACCTTAATTTAGTCTTTGCTATGAAAAAAAATACATAAAAAAATAATTTTGCTAGAAACAGCAGTGTGTTATACCTCATTTTAATCGCCATTAAATAGGCAAGTTATTTTCATACGGGGTCATGTTTTAGTAGTACATTTTTTTTTCACAGTAAGGTTCTAAAGATAGAAATAATTTTTCATAACACTTAAATAATATTGAATAAAATTCCATTATTCATAAATCATGATATTCACTATTATAAAAACATTTTTGTAGTGATGATACATCCTCTAGAACCAATTAATGACCATTAATTTTTTCATTTTTTATTGACTTTTTTTTTAATTGCCTTATTATTACGAATTATGGAATTTTATTAAAAAAAGACTAAAATAGTCAAAACTTTTAAGGAGTTCAAGATAGGACCCTGTCATGGAGGGATTTTTTACTGCAAATAACCCCCTCTACCTCCCTATTTCGTTTGGTCCACGATTTTTGGACCACCCTGTATATACGACTCATCCTCTGGGATAAGCGGTAACTCTCCGCATAATGCTGCAACCGGCAGATGCTTGATTGTACATCTGGGAGGCGCCCTTCCCGCAGCCATCAGCGCCCTAGAGCCAGCGCCCCAGCTTCCTGCGTCGTCGGTGGCGAGCAAACAAAAAAAAACCATTTTGCGAAATCACGGACAGATAAGGGAAATGGCGTATTGGGACCGTGTTTCACTGTAAAGCAAAGAATTCAAAGGAATAGAAGCGCCGTAAGCTAGCCGAGCATGTAACAAGTCATGTGACGTGTGTGCGGAGAAATACAAAAACCGGCCAAGTGCGAGTCGAACTCGGGCACCGAGGGTTCCGTATCGCCATGTCATGGTCAGCCCCACTCACGCCATCTATGGATTAGTTAAAATGCTTCATACTCTTTTCGGTAGATGGCGCGCATACACTTTTTAGTTTTTTGTATGGGGACCCCAGTGATTTTTTTACTTTTTCTTATTTTTATTATTTGTTGTTATATCAGCCATAATAACACATATTCTGTGAAAATTTCAACGATTTTACGCTTCAAGAGATAGGTACAGCCCTCGGGCAGATGGATTGAGAGACAGTAGACGGCGCGTAGGCTTAGTAATAGGGTCCCGTACGACGGATACGGAACCCTAAAATGAGTATATCTCCGTCGCACTTATGAACTTACCTATCTTTATCAATACTAATGTCACAAGCTGTATTGTTGTATTGTACTGTTTAATGATCATAATATGGCTGTTAGACTGCACTCGAACTTGTCACAATAAATTGTTCTATTGTGGCATTTCTGCTTCTGTCTGGTGCATCTATACATATAATAAAATCGTAGAGGTAAGAAAGTCTGTACATTGAATGTATTCGGAAAAAAACTAACCAGGGTGGCTTAAAATGAGATACTGAACATGTTAGAACAGTTTTTAAAATTTTTGTTTGTTTGTTTGTTTGTTTGTTTGTTTGTCTGTACGCGCATCACGCAAAAACCACTGAACGGAATTAGACGAAACTTTGTATAGTGGCAGTTTATATGCCGGGTTAACATAATACGTAAAAAAAAATAACAAAAATAAAAAAAAATTAACAATTATAAACATTATTGCGCGTTTAAAATCACGTAGTCCAAAGTGCATAATTATATCTTGAGAAGTGTCAGCAAATACAATTTGAATAAAATATTCATTCGAAATTTAAAAATAAGTAGATACAACGAAAATGACAGTTCTTCTTTTTTATAACTTGAACACAATAGTCTATACATATCTATTCTTTCTATACATATCATAAAATCGTAAATGCAAAAATGTCTATTTGTACGCGCATCTCGCAAAAACCACTGAACGGAATTTGACGAAACTTTTTATAGTGACAGTGTATATCCCGGATGAACATAATAATTAAAAAATATAATAAAAATCACGTAATCCAAAGTAAAGGTAAAAAACTATTTTAAATGTCATATTGACAAAGGAGAACTGTCATCTCGACGTGAGCTGGCCGGTGACAAATTGTTTGATAAATAAAAATAATAATTGAAAGTCGAAGTTATGTCGCTGTCATTGGTGCAATAAAATTTATATATCTGTTGCCCGCGGCTTCGCTCGCGTGAAATTCGTATTTAAAAAAAAGAAAGTAAGTAACTAAAGGCGGGCCCGAAGGCTGATCTGCGCTCACGTAAACGATATTCTTTCTCGATGAAAGTAACTAAGGGCGAGGCGGAAGGCGGAGCTGAGTTCAGGAAGAAGAAAAACATTCTTGAAGAAAGTAAGTAACTAAGGGCGAGGCCGAATGCCGAGCTCTATTCTGGAAGACCATAAACCTTCTCGAAGAAAGTAAGTAACTATGGGCGAGGCCGCAGGCCGAGCTGCGTTCAGGAAGAAGCTAAACCATCTTGAAGAAAGTAAGTAACTAAGGCGAGGCCGAAGGCCGAGCTACGTTCGGATAATTGAAAAACCATCTCGAAGAAAGCAAGTAACTAAGGGCGAGGCCGAAGGCCGAGCTGCGTTCAGAAAGAAGCTAAACCATCTTGAAGAAAGTAAGCAACTAAGGCGAGGCCGAAGGCCGAGCTACGTTCTGACAAATGATAAACCATCTCGAAGAAAGCAAGTAACTAAGGGCGAGGCCGAAGGCCGAGCTGCGTTCAGGAAGAAGCTAAACCATCTCGAATAAAGTTAATTAATATTAAGATTGAGTTAATTTAATTTAAATTTTATTATAAAGTCCACGCTTCTAACGGCAAATATACCGTGCATCCTAGAACCTCGCGGTTATTCCCGGCTGGATGGAAAGACGCCCGATGCTATCACCTTAGTGCCATGGACTAAGGGTAGTTCTTTGATGTGGGACGCCACTTTTGTTCTCACATTGGCTCCAAGTCACGTTAGGACATCTTTAGAGCGGCTGGCGCGGCCGAGGCTGGGGCGGAGAGCCTCAAACGCAGCAAATATAGAAATATAATTCAAGATTTCGAATTTGTTGCGTTTGCGGTTGAAACCCTCGGTCCGTGGAGCAGTGAAGCCAAAAGAGGCTTGAGCTGGTTGACGCAACTGGTGTCCCGTCATCAAGGGCTTATGTATGTACTTCATTCAAAGGGTAAGCCTTGCCATCCAGCGGGGTAATGCCGCAAGTGCTCTAAGAACATTTGAAAATGCCCGTTTTGATAGTTATTTTAATGTTTGTTAGGTAGGTTTAATTCTTTAGTTATTAATATTACTTTTTCATTTTTATGAAATAAATAGATTGAGTAAACTATATTATATTCTATCGAAGAAAGGAAGTCTATAAGGGCGAGGCCCGAAGGCGGAAGAGGGTTTTTGGTTTACCTGAACGCAGCTCGGCCTTTGGCCTCACACTTAGTTCCTTCCTTTCTTCCAGAAGGTTTATTGTCTTCCTGAACGCAGCTCGGCCTTCGGCCTCGCCCTTAGTTAGTTACTTTCTTTAAGAAGGTTTATCGATTACCTGAACGCAGCTCTGCCTTCGGCCTCGCCCTTAGTTACTTACATTCTTCTTTGGAATACGAATTTCACGCGAGCAGAGCCGCGGGCTCAGCTAGTACATAATATAGACGATTGAGCAAATTACTACCAAGCAGCTCAATTATACAACTTCGGACTGAATGCCTCACGGCATTAAGCTCAGCTATTATGCCTAATTTGTATAAATTGGTGTTCAATAAAGAATATATACAGATACATACATACATACAACTAAAGGTTGTTAGTAATTTTCGTCAGTGTTGAAGACTAGAAATTAATTGTATGCTATGCGACGACAATAGCATCTCTTACCTTTTGAACTGTGTGGTGTAGCGGAAGCACGCGCCACGGGGAAAGCTTGACAATAAACACATTTTATTCGGATTAGGTTAAAGCAACTACAGACATTACTCTCGAGGCTAGTGAGCGCCGTACAAACACACATACAACACATCCATATGTATATACATTATTACTGGGACAGTAAATAAGCAGGGTTTTAGCTTAGAACATGCGTTGCGTCTATACTTAGCTGTACAAGGACGCACCGTCGACGACGACGGCCAAAGCGAAGAGATCATGTCTTGCCAGGTGAACATTTTAAATATATTATAAGGTCTTTCATTAGTATGTTATGTAACGATACGCAAAGGGGTGTATGTATATAAGATACTGATCACGCTCCCATACCAATTTTTTGCGATATAAAAAACCTACTCACTCCTTAAATTTAATACGTGAAGTGCGCGTATTTCCCCGTATGTTTTTTATATCGCAAAAAATTGGTTGTCTGTAAAGTCGGTTTACGGACGATAGTTTTACGTGATGACGTGGAATAATCGTAGTACATAGATCAAAGATCAGTAATTTCTATTTCCAGTAGAAAGATTAATCATCTTGTGACTGGCCATCAAAACTTCTGTTGTCTGATCTTGACAGTTTTACTTCTTAAGACGTTTCCATGGTAACTTTGAATATCAACGTGACACGCTTTCGTGCGTGCAGCCGGTGCTCATCAATTTATAAGACGTGACGTCATCACGTCAAAAATTGGTATGGGAACGTGATCAGTATCTGATTCACATACACCCCTTAGCGTATCGTTACCTACTATTGAAAGACCTTATATAGGTAGGTAGAAAATACTCTATTGCTCTAAAAACATTTTACATAAACAAACAATACCACAATACCCAATACAATAATAGCACAATATCACCTGTAGCTAGCACTTGTGTTAAGCGAGGATACAGTTCTATTTCAGTTTATTATTTTCCTTGTATTTAAGTTAAATGTTGTATAATTTATTGTTTCAATTGTACTTTTACAGATGCTTTTTTAAATTTTGTTTTAATCAAATAGTTTTAGTTCTAGCATGTAAGCAGTGTTAGTTTTAAGTTTAATATTTCCTACCTACTGTATTTTCGTCAACAACAAATATACAGATAAGTAGATGCCACGGGAGTTCAAATTTCCTTTGACACTACTATTTAGCATCGAAGTAGTGTCATGGAAAATGCTATTTTAACCGTTGCCCTACCAGTAGTGCCATAGGAAAGAAAAATCTCCCATGACACTTCAGGTAGTGCCACGCGGTTATGTCACGAGGAAGGAACGGATAGAAATGAAGGGAAGCACTGACATGCACCTAGTTCACCCGGTGTTGTGGGCTGACATTACGGATGTTGTAGGTGAGGTTATGATAGTAGTAGGTGAGGTTAGGATAGGTGTCAGTTTGCATAAAAAAATGTATTGCTCCAAAACACAATTTACCTACATGAGGGGCAAACGCGGATTTTTTGTAGCTGCTTTCTTCATTTTCATAGGCATTCCGAGCTACCTTCATTCAGTGCGGTGGTAACAACCCGGGCGGGTTAAACCCTACCACCTTGTGTGTGTGTGCCACTTCTACTCGTATCATTTATTGAATCAGCAATCTCTGACAGTCTGTAGGTGATGTTTGTGTGTGTTTGTGTGTGTTTTACTTTTACCAGGCAACTATATTATGTGAATTCAGTGGGTAATCATAAAAATGTTTTAGAACAGAACTATTTGTAATATTATTAGAGACAGACTGATATGTATATAAAACAACCGTCTATAGGACAACCGCTAGGTTAGTTTAGACGGAAGTGAATTACTTTTATGTTTGACAAATAATTATGAAACTGTTTACATAAAATGTTATTTAAGGTGTACAATAAAATATTTGAATTTTAATTTGAAATTTGACCTAGGTGAGGTAAGAAGGCAAGGGACCTACAGTTATACGTGGAATCCGAAACATGACCGGCGACAAGGATCGTCGACCTGATTGAGATATTAGAAACAGATAAAGCAAGGAAGTATGATAGCCTCGATAGCTCAGTGGTGCAGACAGTCGACTGTTGCTATTGATTGTTATGCAACGCTGGGCGGGGTCAGTACTTGGATGGGTGACCGCTCGACCGTTGGAGGCTGACCGGGGTTCGGATTCCACGTAAAACTGTAGGTCCCTTCCCTTCTTACCTTACTAGGTGGTAGGGTTCAACCCGCCCGGGTTAGTACCACCGCATTGAATGAAACGTCGGTCGAAACGGTTATGTAAATAGTTTGTGTTTTCCGTCCAGTTCAGTGTAGCCGGCCAGACCGAAGGGAAGCACTGACATGGCACCTAGTTCACCCGGTGTTATGGGCTGACATATGGATGTTGTAGGTGACGTAGGCAACCGTGTCAGTTTCCATAAAAAAAAATGTATTGCTCCAAAACACAATTTACCTACATGAGCATTTAGGCATTCATAGGCATTTCAAGCTACCTTTTTTTTTTTTTTTATGTAATCCGGTATGGTTGGCTGAGTCGGAGGGGCCAAAGCACATGCTCTAACCAGCCAATATCACCTCCGAGAAGGTATGTGCCATACCGGAGACTTCCCTGGATTGCTGGCTATACTGGACTAGAGGAGAACACAACCGAGGTTGCTATGCGGCCATCTTACATCCAGTACGGTGGTACCAACCCAATCGGCTACAATTTGAGCCTACCACCTAGTAAGGGGCAAGGGAAGGGACCTACAGTTTTACACCGGTTCCGAACGGTGAAGCAGCGGGTGTAGGTATGCACGTAAATTTTTTCGTCAGAAAAAAAACTCATTGGTACACGCCGACCGGATTCGAACCTCGGACCTCCCGCATGAGAAGCCGATGCCCAAACCACTCGGCCACCCGCCGCTTGAACGCGGACCTTCATTGAACGCGGTGGTAACAAGTTAACAATCCGGGCGGGTTAAACCCTACCACATAGTGAGGTAAGAAAGGAAGTTTTACGTGGAATCCGAAACATGACCAGCCACATGGATCGTCGACCTGATTGAGATATTAGAAACAGATAAAGCAAAGAAGCTTAACAGAGTAGGTACGTTGTGTGTGTGCGGCTCTCCGCCCCCGCCCCGCCCACGCCCCACTAGTGGCTGAATAATGTATGAGTTCATACAATAAGCACGCTAATAGAAACAGGGATGTTTTTGTGCACGGCCGCCCTTGTTCCGCGGCGGCCGCCGCCGAGGTAAGTCCCTCCGTCCCACCCGCTCCGTCTCTGCTTACTGCTTACCCCTCGGGGACCCCGCTGTGTGGTGTTCACATTATGTGTTGAAGTCGTGAATGTGGATGGTGTGCCATAAGTTTGGCCCGTAATGTTGAATCATATAGCTCCACAAAGGATTTTGAGTAAAGCCCTTTTTCAGAGTTCAATACCTGAAAAGTGGGAAACACGGAACCCTTATAGGATCACTCTTGTGTCTGTCAGTCTGTCTGTCCGTCCGTCGCAGCTTATTTTCTCCGAATCTATGACGGCTTCCATTATACCTTCTTTTAGGGTTCCGTGTCCGTCGTACGGAACCCTATTACTAAGCCTACGCCGTCTGTCTGTCTGTCTGTCCGTCTGTCCGAGGGCTATATCTCTTGAACCGGAATAGGTAACCCGTTGAAATTTTCACAGAATATGTGTTATTATGGCCGATATAACAAAAAATAAGAAAAATAAGAAAAAAGTATAAAAATTACGGGGTCCCCATACAAGTGTATGAACTAAAAAGTGTATGCGCGCCATCTACCGAAAAGAGTATGAAGCATTTTAACTAATACATAGATGGCGTGAGTAGCGCTGACCGTGACATGGCGATACGAAACCCTCAGTGCGCGAGTTCGACTCGCACTTGGCCGGTTTTATGTAATTCGGTATGGGTGGCTGAGTCAAAGGGTCAAGAGCACATGCTCCGCCAATACCACCTCTAAGAAGGTGCCTTACCGGAGACTTCACTTTGAATTGCTAGATATACTGGAGACTGAACTAGAGCCATGGCTGCTACCAGTCGGATAACATTTGGGCCTACCGCCCAATAAAGAGCGAGGGTGGTTGTCTTTTGTTATTATCTCTAAGTAGGAGGTAAGTAGGCTGTTCATTGTTTATTGTTCGTAAGAAGAATTTATATTGTACCACTGTTACCAACTTCGGCAATTTATAGCTAGATCACTAGGCGCTTTTGGAGGTTCTCAGTAGAAATATTAAAATTAAATAGAATTCTTAGTGTATCTTAGAAGCTTCAGAAGCTTCTAAGATACACTAAGAATTCTATAAATGTTTCTAAGCCAGAATCTGGCTTAGAAACATTTATTCGCGTTTTTGTGCCTAATTATTTTTGTGCATAATGAATGAGTGAAATAGTGATAAAAGTTGCCTATCGATGTGTTTCTGACGATGTAAAATGCAGCCAATGCGCGCTCGAGTGAGTTATTATTTTTTTAGGGTTCCGTATCCGGTACGGGACCGTATTACTAAGCCTATACGCCGTCTGTCTGTCTGTCTCAGCCGTCTGTCTGTCCGAGGGCTGTATCTCTTGAACCGTAATAGGTAGCCCGTTGAAATTTTCACATTGTGTTATTTATTAATTATTACCTGCCCGTATAACAACAAATAATAAAAATAGGAGAAAGTAAAAAATTCACGGGGCTTCCCATAGAAAAAACTAAAAATTGTATGCGCGCCATCTAGCGAAAAGACTATGAAGCATTTTAAGTAGTCATCAATTTTAACTAATATGAAGCATTCCATAAACACGCCATAGATGGCGTGAATGGCGCTGACCATGACATGGCGATACGGAACCCTCGGTGCGCGAGTTCGACTCGCACTTGGCGGGTTTTTTTATAGAAAGCGCGACATGGCGGCCGAGCCACCCATCATAAGGAACATTGGACGAGGCGACTTAGTGGTCACACTCCATGCTTCGTATAGACTGGCGGAAACGGGTCCTCCGAGGAGGTTCGTAGAAAATGCGCGATGCGTCCAGGACTGCTGTAACACTGCATTGCACTGTTAAGGATGCATTAACTGACCGCAATTTTATCAACTAAGAGTCTGACTACTATTTTTCCCACTAACAAACTTTGACAATTGGATACACCTTGTATTTTTTTTTTTTTATTGAAACTGACACGGTTGGCTACATCACCTACAACATCCGTGATGTCAGCCCATAACACCGGGTGAACTTGGTGCCACGTCAGTGCTTCCCTTCGGTCGTGCCGGCTACAATGAACTGGACGGAAAACACAAACTATGTACATAGCCATAGCCGACTATCATTGTCTCAGGGAAACAATGACAGTCGGCTCTGACATAGCCGTTTCGACCGACCTTTCATTCAGTGCGGTGGTACCAATCCGGGCGGGTTAAACCCTACCATCTAGTAATATAAGAAGGGAGTCATATCCCTTAGTCGCCTTTTACGACATACACGGGGAGAGATGCAGTGGGGCTATTCTTTTAAAGTACCGGCCCCACATGGTACAAAAGATTTTAATCATTAGATTTATAATAATGACTTATTACATTTCTTTGTAATAAACGTATATTATTACCTAATTGTTTTTTTATTTGACTTGATATTATATTATGAAGTATCAAGATTATCGATGACACTATACACCAGATATACAACGAACGACATATATAGCGTAATTTAAATAGGCAGAGTGGTCAGATTCTTGAGCATTCATGTTTAGTTTATGATATAAATATTAATGTTCTTGTGAGCGGTAGGTATGGATTAATTATTGGAAATTACTTTAATAATACTTTAAGGTTATTATTACAAAACATTGTGACTTGCGAAGTTTGTTTGTCAGTTCTTCTTCGCATTGAATTTAGAACTGGCGGAGTTTTCGACATGTCCAAGCGTAGGCTGAAAGTATACAATAAACAATAATAAACAATAAACAAGAACACGTGTAGAATCTTGCATTGCATGTTACAGTCTGTACGCGGCTAGTACGCGGTAGGTTTATTATAAACAAGTAAAGCTTTTGAACATTCTGCAAAGTGCATAATGAGACAGCGCCAACAGTATTTCTGCTTTGTGAACGCCCGCCCGTCGACCTTAGCTTCCGTAGTGTTTAGTCCCGCGCGCCTCCGCGCGGCCGACTCGCTAACTTCGTTAGGAAAACGAGCGAAAAGTCCGTTTCGCTTTATTTGTAAGCAGCGAGAACGGATTTCGCCGACCGGTGCGGTGGTGCATACCCGGCATAGACTACGGGTCTACCTGTGACCTACACAGACAGGCGAGGGTTTCTTTTTTATTTATTTTTTATGGAAGCCGACACGGTTGGCTACATCACCTACAACATCCGTAATGTCAGCCCATAACACCGGGTGAAATAGGGTGTCATGTCAGTGCTTCCCTTCATTTCATGTCGGCTACACTGAACTAGACGGAAATCACGAACCATTTAGATTGTAGATTAGATCGACCGACGTTTCATTCAGTGCGGTGGTGGTTCGGGCGGGATAAACCCTACCACCTAGTAAGGTAAGAAGGGAAGGGACCTACAGTTTTACGTGGAATCCGAACCACGGTCAGCCTCCAACGGTCGAGCGATCACACATCCAAGTACTGACAGCGCTCAGGGTTGCTTAACAACAGTCGACCGACCGCACCACTGAGCTACCGAGGCTGACAAAAGTTCACTGAGAAATTAACATGACTAGTGCAATTTAAATTTGAATTACTTCACCTAATCGACGGGTTGATGCTTCTAGTCTTTTGAGTTCTTTCGCGGCCGCCAAGTAACGATTTCGTATTCCAAAGAAGTTCATGTAAAAATAAATCAATGCTGACGAAAAAGAAATTAATCGGAATCTTCAGACAGGAGTAGCGGCGGCGGCGGCGGCGGGACGAGGGAGAAGGAATTTCTACTTAAGAGGCGCACAGTCAGCACCTTTGTCTCAGCGTTCTGTCAATATCGTCTACCACCCCCTCACCCCCCCTCGCCGTCCGATCGGTTCACCTCATCTCCCACAGCTCCATACTCCGCCGATTCAATTTGTTGAGATCTATCGGGCAAGGAGTTGGGATTCACACGGTGTCCGCCATCTTTTAGTACAGTTCCCTCAAAACTTAAATGCCGCTCGACCTACCTGCGCGCGCAGTCAACTAATGTTTGGTTGGTCATCACTCGTAGATAGATAATTTCTTCACTGGACATGCGCGAACCCAAGATGCGAGCGACAATAAAGTCTACCCTATGTTTTCCTTGACTGCGCAGGTAGGACGAGCGGCATTAAAGTTTTGAGGGAACTGTACGCTATGACCATCGGCATTATGTCAGGTGATAAGAATCAATTATTATCAGTGTAACCACTGATTAGTTTTACTGATTAGTGGTTAGAATAGTGGACATGTAAACCAAAGACCGTGAGTTCGAGTCCCACTTTAGTTATATGGCAGAACATTTTGATTCTTAATATTTCTGCTCTGATTTCCGATGCTTCTTTCAATGTGTAAATATTGCACCACTTGCTTCTGGTTCTCCTTGTTGATCTTGTTATGAATAAAACCACTTTTGGACGATGTCAGGAAGTAAGATGTATTCCAAAATCGAAATATTCGTATTACATGCAAATTACATGCTACAATTTTAACGTCTAGACCTAAACTGAAACAGTATTCTTCAAACTACCATGACAGGACAAACCACGATCGCATTCAAAACACTCGATGATTACCTTTCAAAATTCAAATATCATAGACTCAATGATAAAAGTATAAGATCTTGCACTGGTCAACTACCAGTGCAATATTTCTAAATAAAATAAGCATGAATTCATTCATAATTAGATAGATGCAAAGCCGAAAATGAAGAAGAAAAAATCTATTACAAATATCAAGTCAACTTCTAGTGTCCGATGTCAAATATGACTTTGGTGACGACGGAGAGGTGTTTTTGGGTCCGTTGACTGTACCATTGGTTCCTCGAAACAGCCACCGATGGTGGGTTACATACAAAAAAATTTAAGGGGTTCCCAGGCTATGTCGATATTATGATGTGAGTACATTATTTATTCATGGGTTATACGAATCGCATTCTTGGTTCATCATAGCCACATTTTGACAACTAATAGTACAGAATCTAATAGTTCCAATTCATCAACAATGTTAGTGTTACTATGCCCATCTAAGTGTCCATGCATATTTCCTGGGTTGTGTACCTACTTGGTTAGGAACCAAAGACGGTCTGGATGTTTGATGATGTCTGGATTTCACTCAGATCCCATTGGTCGAGTAAAAAGAACGGGACATAAATCCAATGTGTGCTCGCTTCGTGTTGCAACGGACGCTGCTCCTACCACATACTCGCCTTATGTAATGTCACTCCCTGCACATACTTGTACATACCGTGTACGCATTCACTATCTATGTAGCTAGTGTAAGTCGCTTAATTAATTTAGTTTTTTTTTATTTATTTAAATCTATTTATAATTTAAATCTTAATTTTAGTTTTGTATGCATTTTAACCGTTTAATTAGTGTAACCTAAGTTTCATTTAGTTATATACATAAGTAATTATGAGACCTGTGCCTGGAAAAGTAAACGATTTATTTATTTAATTGAAGAAAGACAAAAACCGAGTTAGAACCTATAAGTTATATTTTTTTACCCGACTGAAAACGCAAAGGACGGTAACGTATTAAAATTTAAGCTATCAATATTTATGTAACGTTTGAGGTTCATCATCCTTCGTAACCCCAAAACGGCTGCACATTTTGATGAATTAGATGTCTAACGATTTGTACTAATACCTCTAGTAACATAGGATACCTTATAAGACAAAATACAAATTAAAAACAAAATGGCGGACGGTAGGTGTCTTATTGTCAAGCTTTGGATTTGTTTTTTTCTCCAACCCTTCAAGTGTGTATAATTATAGGTGTTCTGTGGTATAATTGTTTAGACCTTCAATAGACAATTTAAAGATATACTACTCATTATCATTATATTAACTAACAGTTTGTATAAAATTGAAAATATAATCGAGCATGTAGAAGGATTTGAATACATAGAAATCTCAACTACAGCATTATTTAATCCTGTTGAAAAAAAATAAATATTTAGTGTTCACTTCACCATTACATTCTAACAGAACACACTTAGAAAATTAGAGTCAAGACAAAATAGGAGAAGAGAGAAAAAGGACTGGCCACAATGGTCCCTGGTTTTCTTGTTTTTTTTTCCAGTCTGGTTTTAAAATTGTTATATGCAAAATAAAGCGTATGAGTTTCAAGTATCTTTAGATATTTCGATAACACAGCCCACGTCTTACAGAAATTAAGTTAATGAAATGTAAACCATTACCTTTCGCTCGCTTCTTTCAAACTTCAGTTCAAACGAAGCTTTCCTAGAATATCTTTAAGGATCCACAGCGTGTATTTTTCCCTCTAAAGCCTCCATTCTGCCCGCAGCAGACGTTGCGTTGTCTGCGCCAAAAAATACCTCTCGACTCGGAGCAATCTAATTAAATGCACAATTCTCGTAAATGTTAGCATAATAGCCCACTATGTCATTACACACATTCATTTCTGAAAGACTCCTGCAATCGAAAATTATTTCTATGCCCTAACATTAAGGTTGGAAATAGCGTCTCCCGACGCCGGATTAAGTACTACGGTGCAAAAATTCAACGGTTTTGCAAATTTCAACCGTAAGGAAAGTCCACATGGTTAAGATTACATTGAGGAGTTGATTGTCCTGTCGGATAAGATGGTAATACATTGAATATTCAGATTAAGCATAAGTTTACGATGCTTGGTCATTTTACATACTGCTATGTTTTATAACCTACCTAATTCCATTCCTTTGGGGCAGACTTTTGCTTCATGTAGCCTATTTAGTTATCTAGCGCGCGCTCTCTCTCTCTCTCTTCCTTTCTATCTTCCTCTCTCTCTCTCTTTATCTTGTATTCTTTCTTTGTCTTTTCTCTGCCTCAAGTGAAATTGTTTCATTTGACTAAACGGAGAAACGGCGTAAAAGGGGCTGGGACAATGTCATTTATTACCCCTATGTTATTGGTACCCCATAGGTACTATTAAATATTCAAATTATTAGGTACTCACCTATCATATTATACCTATAATATATATAGTTATAGGTATAAAATAAAAATATTAACGATATTAAAAAAAAAATTTTTTTTTTATGTAATCCGGTATGGGTGGCTGAGTTGGAGGTGCTAAAGCGCATGCTCCGACCAGCCAATATCACCTCCGAGAAGGTAAGTGCCATACGGGAGACTTCCCTGGATTGCTGGCTATACTGGACTAGAGGAGAACACAACCGAGGCTGCTATGCGGTCTATGATTGCTGCATCTGTCATAAATTTTGCATTATGCATTCTTTGGATGATGAGTAAAGGAATAATTAGAGATGGTAGGTCATAGCCAAAGATGTATTATGTACGTATAATTATCTTTGGTCATAGCACATGCGTGTTTAGGTAGTGGCAAACATTTTTGTAAAATGGACTAATATTAAAATTTTCCAGTGAAGTTTCTTGTCAGTTCTTCTTCGCTGTGATAATCGAACTGGCGAAATGTTACAATGTAAATATGACAAATCTAAGCGCAGTTTACTGCCAAGAGATGATAAATAAACACTATGCAACATGGCCGCTTAAGCGACAAAGTTTCGGATGTGAATCACTACGATGTGAACACTCGACTACGAAGACCTATCCGACATCATTAAAAATAGTTTGCCAAAACTGGCTCACATTCAATGTTAGCGAGTTTCGGCTCACACAAGTCGAGCGAGGTGTTGGTGTTGCTGGCGCCTAGTTCGCTAAATATTTAACCAACTCCCGCAGTGCGCTCGCCTCGAGAGCGGGGCGCGCATACGCCGCACCGCGCGCCGCGCCGGGCTGTTGAGGGCGCGCGGGGTGGAGCGCGCCCCGTCCCAGGGCGCGACGCGACGCGGCGCGTGAACCAAATTTTCTTTTCCTAAAAATAAGCAATGGAATAAAGCATGGGATCCGCACGAGAGTCTGAGATGAAGCACATTTTTTTTTATGAAAACCAGTATGGCCGATGGTCTAAGGGTGCTCGACACAGCTTTCAACCTCCCCACGCGAAAGGTCGCCTAGCGAGGTACCATACTAGCAGATTTTCGGACTAACTGTTAGGGATGTCTGTCTAGCCTGTTGATACGACATTGAGACGATTGAATAAAATGTTTGATCGTCGACATATTTGGTTTTTATTAAAATCGTCATTGTTGGATGACTGAGTTATTATATAAGGTATTTCAAAATTAGTTCATAGTACGCTTCTGTATCTTAAAGGGAGTAAAACCTATATTTTTTTTTGACCTCGGGATTTTTTTTATGTAAAATATTTTTTATGTTTTTAAATTAAAAATTAGGTGGTTGATTTTTATAGCATAATCGATTCAGTTTCATATCAGTAAAAAACAAACAAACAAACAAATAAATATACGGAGTCAAGGTAAATAAAACCGTTTAAAAAAAGTCTTCATTACCATTATGATGTAACACGTGTAAGTTGGTAAACAAATTTTTGTGCATTTAAAATAATCAGATTGTACTAGTTGCGGAAAATATAATACTTTTTTTTTAAACCTCTCCATTTTTTTGTAGTCGGGTATTAGTTCTTTCACTGCTCGCGCTTGCGTGTGTTTTCTTTCATCCCTTCTTCTAAATTAATGAACAAATATAATAATGTAATAATGTGCCTTCGTTAAAATCTACTCAAATAGGTTTTGATAATAAAATAAATAAGAAAACATTTATTGAGTTATAGTAAACATTTACATACAGAGCAGTAATACATAGTCATAATAAATTTATTTAGATGCTATATGAGTTGTTGCTGATTGGTGTGACGGTGCTTACTCAAAAGGCAAGGGGTATGCATACGAGTAATCTCTTACCCCTTTCCTAAGAGATAGAAGTTGCTCGATCTCTTTTGCGGTCAGAATTCATTTGGTGTTTACTTTCAGTGGTAGAAATTTACGGCTTTTAGTAAAAGGTACATAAAATATGAATAAGACAATGTTCACAAAGAGAATTACAAAATCACTTAAAATTTACTGCTGAGAAACTTAGAAAATTCTTTAAACGTTTCCATATCATCACAACTATATGCAAATCTTGATGTCTTGTAAGTTGTAACATTTCATACAAACCGTATTAGAAAATTCCCTCTGTATCATCTGGTTAAATCTAATTTAATATCTGTCTGGCTACACTGTGAACCGTGTAGATACTGCGACGCACTCGGCAAAAACGAGCCGTTAGAAATATTTTCACGTCTCCCGAAAAAAAAAATCACGCGGCTGTAAACAAAGGTTTCGACGCACTGGCCGCCCCCGCCGCGGCGCCGCGCCGCCATGCGCCGCCACCGCGCGGACACCCGCCTTGAAATATAGGCTCTGTGCTCTGTTAACCGGGTTCCGAGCAATTCGTAATGATAGAAGAGGCATTTTTACTCTTTTTCAAAGGAAAAACACAAATATACATGCATACATACATATTATAATCTAGGTGAGCTCAGAAGATCGGGATACATAAATAAATAAATAATTCATTTATCTTGAAAATGTGTGTTTCGTTATGAAACAATTTAATGATGGATTTAAACATTAGCACACGTTCCATTTCTACTGGAATATTATTATATTATAATTTAATTTTCGTAAAGTTTCCATGACGCATTGCACGGAGTGAGTCGGGATCGGGCGGGAAGTTGTTGTGCATATGTTACAAAATCCAATAAATATTAAACAGTTAGAATCTCTGATATGCTTCAAACGACACTCTATTGTATTCACTCTGTTGTCCTCTGTTAGAGGTGATTAATTTTGATTTATTTATTTATCTTTTTATGGATACGCGAGACACTAAACTTGGCTTCGTCAACGTGGATTGTTGAGCCGACGACGACGCCCAATAACATTCGGTTTAGAACGGGGGCTGCGAATGCAGTGCGTGACAGATGCCTTTCTACGCTTCTCTTGAAATAGCCTAAGTCATACACTGAAGGAAACACATCGGGAGCAAGTGCATTCCAGAGTTTCGCATTTTATTTATTTTATTTTGATTTTATTACTTGACATATTTTTAAAAGATGTTATGTAAGTAGCGTGTATGGGACATGTGTCTTCAAATAAATAATGATTTGGTCTGATTTGAAGTACTTATACAGTTACTTCGTCTCCAACATGCCACGCATGCAATATCTCACATTGATAGTTCTAAATGTTTGTATTCTTTGCAGCGTTCTCTATCCAATTAGATCACACAAAAGCGCCAGTCGACGCGGGGACTCCCATATTGACGCCACGGTTCGAATCACGATTCAGTTTTGTATGTTGTTTTAAATAGACGGATATTACGTCGCTATACCGGGATATGGGACGGGAAATAACCTCAACCGGTTTCTATATACCGGTTCTGCTGACCAAAACTCATGTTGTTGATTGTTTATTGATCATTCATAATGGAAGTAAGACTGCACTCGAACTTGTCAAAAGTTGTTCTATCCGGTTCGATGGGTATTTTTTTCACACATATTTAATAAAAGTATTTTAATGACTAGCCACACAATAACATCGCCTACATTCTGTCGAAAACACAGCTTTTAGAGCTAGATTAACAATTTTACTGAGAGTTCTGACTGCAAAGATTGTATGTATAAGAGCAGTATGTTTAGATAAATAGCCTGGATAATAAGGATACGTTCTTTGTATTATTTTCGTTGAATTCTTTGCCATTAGCTCAATGACAGCTGTTACAACAACGAGGTGACTGATACTGTTAACACGTATTATATTTCTGAGTATGTGAGACAACGAAGTCAACTGATACATGAATGGAACTGATATATGAATGGACACTGTACTACATTGTATATTGTTTATTGAGCATTCATAAGGCAGCTTAACTGATCGGAAATTTGTCACAATTGATTTTATCCGGTTCATTTACACACAATGCCGAGCCGATAAGTAACTTGGCAGGTTCTTTTTTCAGCCTCAGGAGCTCAGCGGTGCGATCGGTCGGCTGTCGGTCGTGATCATAAGCACATCTAGGCGCTATCAGTACTTGGATTGAGAGAGAAAATTAACTATTTTACTGACAATTGTGACTATTATAGTAAAGAATACAATAGAGTTTTCATAGTGATAGAAGGTGGACTTAATGCCTAAATACATAATCTTTTTTTTTTTATGGAAACTGACACGGTTGGCTACATCACCTACAACGTCCGTGATGTCAGCCCATAACACCGGGTGAACTAGTTGCCATGTCAGTGCTTCCCCCTTTGATCGTGCCGGCTACACTGAACTGGTCGGAAAACACAAACTATTTACATAGCCGTTTAGACCGACGTTTCATTCAGTGCGGTGGTACCAACCCGGGCGGGTTAAACCCTACCACTTAGTAAGATTAGGAGGGAATCCAGTCATACGTGGAATTGTGGATGAAGTACGAGAGATGGGTGGTGCGAGATATTCTAAGGGTAAAACAATAAAAAGTTTAATGCCAACAATAAAATAAATACACAGTGTATTGAAACCATAAATTCAGATTAAAATTCGAAATCACAAGAATAACAGTTTTCTTTACTTTAATAACAGTACTTAATTCAGTGCATAGTAAAAATTTTGTAATACGTAGTAAAAGGTTTACCGATAACGGCGATGGTCTAATATATTTTACCTCCATGCTTAATTCCAGTAATGATATTCCATACCCTTTGTTCGGTTTTGGACAGATTCTGGATTGGACAGATTCGTGATTGCGCAGATTCTTTGATCGACAGATTCGTGGATTGGGCAGATTCTTGGATTCGACGGACAACCAATGATATCCAGACCACTGATATTATGAATTGTTTGTACATTTGACATTAGTAATGTAATTATTGTTGTTCAAACATTCTTATTGTAAGTTTAGTTTTAAGTAGGTAGCTGATAAGATATTGTAGTGTAAGTTTACTGTTCGCTTCAAACCACAATATTATTCAAACTTTTTTATCAATTTCTGTATTGGACGAAGGCAAGGCTATTTTTTGCTCGATGCACAATACCACATTATAATATTATATTGACTTTTCCGAGTGTGCACAGACACCTGATGGATGCATTATAAATAAATAAATAAATAAATAAATGATGTTATCGCGAGCAGCGTGTGTGTCCTATCTGTGCCGGGCGACATACAATAACACTTCCCACCAATGCGGTGCTGCTCGGACGGCCTCAGAATAACTTATGTAAATCAAAGTTGGCTCTCCTTTATTTACCATTTTCCCTTTGATAAAGATTCCCCTCCCACACACGCCGGCGTCCCCTTTGTGCCTTCGCGAAAACGTTTTTTGCGAGTCGATGAACATTGTATATGCCTCACAAAGGAACATATTAGTATACCTAATACAAATTAATTGGATCGGAATTTGATCGAAATGTAAGGAGTTTTTGATGTAGGTATGTTGATACAACATCTTTAGGGGATGTAAGAATATGAAAGGGGAGGTTGCGATCCGATGGAAGCGTGTTGTGTAACTTGATACATCGGAATTTGTTCACCACGCTTTCGTGTTTCACAATATTCGTATTATAGAATTTTAGTCTAGCCTTCTTTTAGATTCAGATGACTTTTAGGATGCTTATAGGTGTCTAAAATAAAAACTACAACCTAATAGAGAATTTTGTCCGCGAAAACATACTTACCAGTATCCCAGTGGGGTAGGCAGAGACAACGGTTCTCCACGCACTTCGAGTACTCTCACAGTGCGTCAAATCTATTTAATCTCTAATAATGTCATGTCTCTAATAATGGGGGGCGAATGCCATGCCGGCCTGGAATGGCACTCGCAATCCCCGCATATAAACGAATGTCCATGGGCGTCATTAGACACCTTATGGGTGGCTCGGCAGAATCCGGTTCGGACAAAGGACGATGCGTTTTCTTGTACGCTTACTTTATGATAAACTTAACAAGATTCCAAATATTAATAGTTTGAGTAGCAGAAAGAGGGGAAGGAGTGGCGGCAGTGGCTGTTTGAAAAAAATTATAACAAAACTGAAATATTAATTCATATTATAAAGTAAAAAAATAGAATAAATAGAAAGGATAATAGATGGAAACGAAAGTGCCATTTTAAATTTATAGGTTACTATTTTTTTCCATTTTTCACACATTCATACACATTTGTTGGTTCTTTTACATTCACACCCTCAAAATAATTATCACACACACACACACACACACCCTTATGCACCTAGTTTTCTGTATATTCTGCCCGTACTGGCGTTGAAATCACTGCTCCCCATGAGTTAGCTTGGGGGGCAGTAACAATATAATGGTACAAAACATAAAATATAAATGTTATATAGTAGATTTCAGTATATTCCATTATGTATGTTTTTTTACATTTTAAAATAAACTGAAAACTGAAACCATGATCCTGATACATCTTTGAAGCCTCTTCCTTAGTCATTGTTTTCCACGAAGAAAATCTCGTATTTGACTAAATACACCAAATTATTACTGCAATTGCACACAATTTCAACCAGAAGGCTCATGTCTGTATTTATGTCTTCACAAGTGTGAACTAGGTACTCGTATTATTATTTCGTCTTTTTACACTTTACGTAATAACACCTGCTCAAGGTAATGCCTTTTCCATCGTTTTGAATGCTTAGTATCGGACAAATTACATCAGAGTCGCTATCGTAAGATATTTACTTTGAAGTAAATCGAATGAGCGATGAATGTTTAACGTAAACATCCCATGGTAGTCCCACAAAGAGTAGATATTCAGCACAATTTTGGACCTAAGGTTTAATGTAGATAGATTAGAGGTAGATATTCAGCACAATTTTGGACCTAAGGTAAGTTCAGAGTTCAGATACAAAATCAGTTAAGCGTGAGTTTTTCTTACTCACGGAGGGTTCCGTAGATCCGCTATTACTATTTCTGTCAAAAATCTGTGGCTCCATCTATTATTTAGTAGCGTGAATATGTACTAATCGATTCTTAGCACGCCTCTTGTATGGGGATAATTTTTTTACTTTTTGCCTTTTTAGGGTTTTTTTTTTATGGAATCTGACACGGTTGGCTACATCACCTACAACGTCCGTGATGTCAGCCCATAACACCGGGTGAACTAGGTGCCATGTCAGTGCTTCCCCCTTTGATCGTGCCGGCTACACTGAACTGGTCGGAAAACACAAACTATTTATATAGCCGTTTCGACCGACGTTTCATTCAGTGCGGTGGTACCAACCCGGGCGGATTAAACCCTACCACCAAGTAAGATTAGGAGGGAAGGGACCGACAGTTCTACGAGGAATCCGAACCTCGGTCAGCCTCCAACGGTCAACGGTCACCCATCCAAGTACTGACCGCACCCAGCCTTGCTTAACATTCATAATAGCGACAGTTGACTTTCTCCACCACTGAGCTATCGAGGCTGACAAAATGGTTTCGTATTCGTCGTACGGGACTATTACTAAGCCTACGCCTTCTGTGTGTCTGTCTGTCTGTCTGTTCGTCCGTCCGTCTGTCTGTCCGACAGCTGTATCTCTTGAACCGTAATAGTTAGCCCGTTGAAATTTTCACAGAATATGTGTTATTTTATGGCGGATATGCCAACAAATAATAAAAAACCGGCCAAGTGCGAGTCAAACTCGCGCACCGAGGGTTCCGTATCGCCATGTCATGGTCAGTGCCACTAACGCCATCTATGGCGCGTTTTTTGAAATGCTTCTATTAGTTAAGATTCATGATTACTTAAATATCAAGAGATACAGCTCTAGGACAGACAGACAGACGGCGTAGGCTTAGTAATATGCTTCCGTATGGACATGGAACCCTAAAAAACCTTTCACAATGACCTCACACTGGTCGGTCGACCAGCAACCGACACATATGTCTACTGCCGAGCAGTGTAGCCGGACAGAGTGTAGGGCTGTCGCATTTTGTCAGCGAGCGAAATTGTTTAATCAACAATTCAACTCTGTGAAACAGGATGGACGCGTTGCTTGATAAGTATTTTCTCGAAAATCTTGCTCCAAAACTCCGGCATCCCCTCTTCCTTGCTTGCAATACCGATCATCCTCGTAGAGCGGAGAAAGACGGTGAGAAAACTATTTGAAGGGCACAGGGGAAGATCGAGCTCAGTCACAAAAAGTAAAGTTTACAGGAGAAAATTAAGCGTTTCAATTACACACTTAATATTTGGTCACGTACTGGCGTGTCTAATCTAATTTTAAATTTGATTATAGATTCGGAATCATTATGCTTTAGTAGAAAAAATATTTTTTGCACCTTAACTCCTTAACTCTGTGGGAAAAAACAGGCTAAGTCCCTGGACAAAACCTGTTTATCCCCTGTAAATTTAGGTTGATTTATATGAAAATAAAAGTTTGTGTATATTTTCATAATTTTTTATTATAGAAATTAAAGCAACTACCAATTACGAGAATATTTACTTATATCCTGAAAGTCCTCCTAATATCTTGAACCAGATTCATATTATTTTCTATTTTCCTTGAAATGGTGAGAAAATACTTTCACAAACTGCACCCACAAATAACAGCAGATTTTTACGCAAGTGACAGTACGAAATGAGAATTCATTATTTAGTTACCAGTGTTAAAAATAAAATAATCTTGCAATTCGCGCTTTATAAATTGTGGACAAAGCTCCTTATTCCCCTGTATAAGGGTTTTTCCCACGCCGATTGTGGCGGACTGGGCCACTTTATCGCCAGTTGCGCTCGACCACAGGATAGTACCCGAAATTGTCTACAAAACTGTATCAATAATTCATTTTAGCAAAAATTTTACAGCTCGTTCTTCCCCTGTGCCCTTCATTAGTCTCTTTTTAACACATTAGGGCCTTATGTATCGCTTCCTCTTACCGCTCGCTTGTGCGCGCTATAGGCCAATCATATTCCTTTATAAGTTCATATTCCTTTTGGCGAAGCAAGCGCAGAGCCTCAGCAGCGCGTCTATCTAGTTTGGTCTTTGGCTAATCTACGATAAATTTTCGTTGAAATAATTTCTGTTCAGAAATGCATAATGGGCATTGCCTTTATCTTCAAATATTGTCACACTTGTCTTCTGCGACCGACGAATGAGTGGTTACTTACTACCCGCATTCCGTTGGCGCGGTTTTTTTCTAAGCGCTCGAAGCGAGCGCATTGTCATTTAAGCATTCGTTCGATACACATTCATCTTTTTGTTCGAAAATATTATTTGCGATCTCGCTGCCGCTACTGGCGCCGTCGAGGCGGTCATCACGCTTCTCCATCAGTGCGTGTCGGTCTTCATGAGTGTAAGCCCAGGATCCTGGTGAAGAGCTGTCCCGCACGCATCCTGCGCCCGCCCGCGGAGAACCAGGTACGTGGCCCTCTTTCGTTCGGTCGCATCTCATCCATTAATTTCACCCACCTCATTGTCATTTCATTTATTGATACAGTCCATTATTAAAAATTTGCAGCTTCCGAGTTCTGCTTGGTCACCAAGGCAGTACTCCCCTTCATTTCATTTCAGGTTTTTCTTAACTGACAATTTGGTGCTAACACTGTAGAGTGGACGTGGGGACCACAGAACATTGTCTCAGCACTTTATTCATTCGTTTTGTGCTGCGGGTCTTTCGCGCCACGTCCTGCCTTCCGACGAGGCGACGACTTTGTCGAACCTACACCGGGCGCCGACGAAGCATTGTCTGTAGTGACACTCGACTATAGAAATACGCACCTTAGTGTAGCCGGCAGGACCAAAGGGATACACTGATATGGCACCCAGTTGAGGCATAAACAATCTATGTATAAATAGTCGAGGCAAAATTAGAAATTCAGATTACATAAAAGACACTTTGTTGAATGGTTATTTAGAAAACAATTCCTTCCCTTCACCCCCTTACATGAAATGCTCCTATGGTGGAAACTTATATATCTATGAATATCATTATATATTTTATGGTACTTTTAAACGTAATCCCCTTTTAACATTCCGAAGTTTGATACATGATAGGATACATCTTGTCTTCATGTTGTAGAAAATTTAGTCTTACAACATCATACTTTTGGTAATATTCTAACAAAACACTCAGAAGCAAACCTAGAGGTTGTATTCAGTTTTTACCTAGAAAGATAAATCGCAATCCCCGTGCATCACAGAATGTCCATGGGCATCGTTAGACATCTACTTGTAGGTGAAACGATGCCACATATCGCGCTATCCATAAAAAAAGAATAATATTGAAATAGTTGAAATTTTTCATTTTTCTATTGCGTGAGTGGCTAGAGTGGGATTAATCTGTTGTGTCAACAATGTCTTCAAATATTTCCAATCAGGTATCACCAAAAGTTGTATAAATGCAACCTGCTGTGAACAAATTTAATTATTTTGCCACAACTAAAAGGGGCTCACATGTTGTAGCATGTCGCTGACGATCTTTGATTGAATAGATTCCGCCTGGTCGGGTCGGGATCTGTAATATCTATGTACCGTGTGGGGCCGGTACTTTAAAAGAATAGCCCCACTACATCTCCCCCCGTGTATGTCGTAAAAGGGTGACTAAGGGATATGACTCCCTTCTTATATTACTAGGTGGTAGGGCTTAACCCGCCTGGGTTGGTACCACCGCATTGAATTAAAGGTTGGTCGAAACGGCTATGTAAATAGTTCGTGTTTTCCGTCCAGTTCAGTGTAGCCGGCACGACCGAAGGGAAGCACTGACGTGGCACCAAGTTTATCCGGTGTTATGGGCTGACATCACGGATGTTGTAGGTGATGTAGCCAATCGTGTCAGTTCCCATAAAAAAAATCTATGTATGTATGCCAGTATGTGTTGCAATGCCAGAGGCATTCCTGAAAAATAATAAAAACATGAGAAACATCTCAACTACTGCGACTCGCTTCGCCTCACCTCGACCACGCTGCGCTGGACAAATGCCAGCGATCTGTAGTGGAACACTGGACTCGAAAGAGGGTTTTCAGTATTGTCAAATATTAATCGGCGCCTAGTCTAGGCAGCATAGGTCTTCAGGCGAACACACGTCACTGTGTCGCCCCCTCCTCTCCCCTCACACCCCTCGCCACTCAACCATTCCCCCTCACCCCACTCACCCCACACCAACGCTCCTCGTGCACAGCTGCCCCCCTCCCCTTCCCGCAGTCGGCGCTGTCCCCAGAGATTTATTTGCAGTTGGATTTTATTGTCAAGCGCAATTTTATTACTTCTACTTTTAAAGTCGGCTCCCCGCGGCCCGGCCCGGCGGCGTGTCTGCGTGGCTTCGCTTCCGCTCTGCGGGGAGTGCTCCGATGTACCGTGTGGTTGCATCGCTCTGAAAGGATACCTGTCTATGGCTTCAGTTGGCCTCTGTTGGTCGCGGTGCGAAAGTTTCATTTCCGTTTTTTTTTTTTATGGAAACTGTCAAGGTTGGCTACATCACCTACAACATCCGTGATATCAGGACTATTCTCGCGAATAGACCTGATATTGTGATAGTGGACCGGGAGGCGAGGCGCGCAACGCTCGTCGAGATCGCCGTGCCGCACGATGGTAACCTCGTCAGTAAGGAAGCAGAGAAGATGCTGAAGTATCTGGATCTGCAGCACGAGGTTACCAAAATGTGGCCCGTCGACTCGACGATCGTTGTGCCCATAGTTGTTTCGGCGCATGGGCTGATAGCGAAGAGCCTCGACGACAACCTTGAGAGGCTCTCGCTGAGTGGTTGGGTCAAGGGCCAGATCCAGAAGTCAGGCCTGCTCGACACTGCACGCTTCGTCCGGAGGATCCTCACTTTGGGACCCGACCATCGGTAGCTTGGGTTCGCCCCGCCGCCGGTGGTGGAAACTCCATTTGTTTTTAGATTTTAAGTTTGTAAATATTATGTAAAATCAATATAAAGAAAATGTGTAAATAAAAGGCTAATAATAAGCTGCCAACGTATAACTTACGTGTGGTACGTGATTCCATGGGTTTTTTTATTTCGTTCTGGTCGATGCACTTTTTTAGGTTTCCGTAGTCAACAAGGAACCCTTATAGTTTCGCCATGTCCGTTCGTGTGTCTGTCCGCGGCTTAGCTCAGAGACCCTTAGTACTAGAAAGTTGTAAGTTGGTATGGGTAACGTATTAATACATATTAATAACGCCGACCAAGTGGTAAAATAAAAATTTTGAAATATTTTTTTTAGGGTACCTCCCTTACACGTAAAGTGTTGATGATTTTTTTTCACCTCTACCCCATCGTGTGGGATGTCGTTGGATAGGTCTTTGGAAAATATTGGGGTTTGTGACAAGCATTTTCCGATTTAGGGATCCGTTTGCGAATTATTAAGCTTTTAAGCGTTAATTTTTGTTAGAGTCAAGTTTCTCCACCCCCTTCCAGTTAAACGGTTGTTATTAGATATGTGAAAAAATTCACAGCAGTAGTATATATATTATATCGAAATTAAAAGGACAATTATCACAGCTAGGTTGACGAGTAATAGTCGACCAACTTATAAAATGTACGGACGACAGCCATAATTTCACTGTTGAAGAACTTTTTAAAATAATACAAATAATCAAATAATTTATTTTGATAGGGTTCCGCAACTACGGAACCCTACACTGCGCGTGGCCCGACACGCACTTGGCCGCTTTTGCCCTTATTTATTCTTTTGTTTTCTGATATAAGCCCCTTTCAGGTCAATTTGCCCTGATATATAATCATACATGGCATCACCCCTGTTTCCCAGTGGGGTAGGCAGAGACATTAGATCTCCAGGTGCCACGATCCTGGCTGACATACCTCTCATACTTGATGTATGCAACGCAGAGCAAGAAATGGTTGTACAGCGGTAGCCGCAGATAGCTGTCATAAATATTTTTGACTTCCAGGCCTCTGAATCGAGCATCGAGTGCAAGTGCACAAAATAAACGAAGGTTACGAATACGAACACAATTGACAATTTGGAGATCACTTTGACTGGTATTGAATCGAGATCCTCGGGCATGTTAGGGTTAGCGAAACCATAGACACTCAGAGAATAATCCTGCGAGACGCGGGGGGGACTTAGTGCGGTATTGATGTAGGTTTACTAACTGAGCAAGGGAACGTTTGACGGGTGCGAGGTGTACGCACGCACTAAGTGGGAAACAACTACGGCACAATCTGCGTTCGTTCAACAGGCCTCTCTCTCTCTCCATTAGCTTCATGTATCGCAATAAATGATAGGCTCACGACAGTACGGCCCATGCGTGCGGCCCCAGGGTGCGCTCCGGTGCAGTGAGCAATATTAATTTCTCATCCTTCACTCTGAAGCCGAGAGCAAATTAACAAAATAATATTGTTGCAGGGAGGACGGAGACGACGAGCAGACTCGGGAGGCGCTCGAGCCGCCAGCAAAGAGTGAGCGATGTAATATTTTTGATATAATAATCGTAAATGCAATTTTTTATATTTGTTTAAGTATAACTACGCGACAAAGTAACATGAGACTTTCGACACGCGCCCTCCGGCCAATGAGTAAATTGGTTGTATGCTTTGTTTGCAGGTTCCGCGCACGAGCGGCACGTGCCGCGCGCCGCGGCCGCGCTCCGTGCGCCCCTCCGCCGCGCCTGCCGAGAACAGCCCTACCGCCAGCCGCGCGGTTACGTATATGAGCCGCCTACCCGACCGTGGAGAGAGCGGCTCAGAACGAGGAAGTAGGCGCGAGTGAGGTGTGTGGAGTGGTAATGTTGTGTGTGCTGCTCCGTCCGCTGGTCCAGCGACCGAGGCCGATGCCGCCACAACCCAGACCGACTGACTGACATACCAAACTTGGCAAACTTGTAATCATTACAACATATCCTACAAAGTTATATATAATAATATTATGTATAATGCACTGACCTTTTTTGTTTCCAAATTGTGAGTTGAACTCTGCATTACACAAAAAAATAAAAAATAAATTCTGCTGAGCTTTAGTTAAAGCTTCTGCGGAATCCTGCGGTCAGCCTGTATTGTCATAATATTTTGCCAAATGTGGTGGTCGGCGTTGTATTGTAATTTACCCGAGTTCCTGCAGCACAACAGCGATCATCACGATTGCGCCGCTTGTCAGAATACAGCGTGCTGGCATGTATTTATGTAATTATGAATGTATTGATGCCGTGTGCAAGAGGGCTGACTGTGTTTGTGTGCTGCAGGCGAAGCGGCCGACGTATACGGTGACGCTCCTGAACAGGCGGGACGCGGTGGTGGCTTCGTGGGAAGCCACCACCGCGTCCCGCCTGTTCAGTGCGTGATTCTGCGGATTGCCACGCACGGCCGACGAGCACGGACAGCCACGCACCACGCATCAAGGCTCTTCCAACGGTGCGTGATTCTGCGGATCATTCATCACGCACGGTCGACGACCACGGACAGTCACGCACCGCACATGTTGCCATTCCAAAATTCAAAGTGATAGAGAAGAGTCTGTGTTTATACGGACGACCGCGGACGAGCACGCACGAGCTCGCACCGCACCTTTGAAGTTACCGACTCGTGGCGGATCTGGCGCGGCGCACCGCTACGGACGTGTCTGCGCTTTCACAGACGACACTCTTCCCATGGTGCGTCGTGCGGGCTGGTCCGCATCCGTCCGCAATATCACGCACAGAAGTGATCCGCGCGTCACCTGCATACACCTCGACTCGGAGGAGGCTGAGCTTAAACTGCGCGCGCTGCTCCCCATTCTAGCCCGAATCGAAACCACCGGCTTCAGCATCGTTGGAACTCCTTTATCTGCCATCTTTCATATTTCATAAAACTTTGTTCCTTAGTAATAAATAAGTACAAAATGTACCTACTGATATCGTACAGGGTATATCTCTAGTAGTTCTTAAGTCACCGATTTTCTCCAGTGCATCTCTCATCAAAACAAAGCATAGAAATAAGTTAACCACGGACTCTGTAGAGAAAATAATAACATAAGCAGAAGCTTTAGGTGGTGACTGTGTTAATTTTAAACCTTCTAAACAAATGATTCAGCGATTTGACAGCAAAATATATCAAAATGTCAATTAAATGATTTAAATTTTAATATAAACCTACAGGATCACGAGACGTGGCAACAAATCTGTTTGCCAACCAAACTTGGGGGAACCGGTATTCGTCTGATTGGGGACATCGCACTGCCTGCATTCATAGCATCTACATATTGTACGCGCGATCTCGTTGTTACCGTCTTGTCAAATTCCATAACCATCGGTGACATTGAGATCGCGCACATGAGTGATGCTGTGGAGACATGGCGGCTGCGCTGTCCTGAAGAACTACCGATCCGACCTAAAGCTCAAAAAGGCTGGGATATGCCATTAGCTAAGTTATCACGCAGCGTTCTCCTTCAGAATGGCACAGATACGGATCGTGCACGCATCCTGGCTGCCTCCCGGTGGGAGTCCGGCGCGTGGCTGGAAGCCTACCCGGCTCCCCAGCTGGGTACTCTTCTGGACGACACCACGTTGCGCGTCGCGTTTGGTCTCCGGGTGGGGGTTAGGATATGCGAGCCTCACGTGTGCCTGTGCGGTGCCGTTGTGGATGCGCTCGGGCACCACGGTCTTTCATGTTCCAGGAGCGCCGGAAGGTTGTCTCGCCATGCTGCGATCAACAATATCATCAAGCGCTCCCTCGCTTCCGTGAACACTCCCAGCTTACTCGAGCCACCCGGTCTATCTAGGTCGGATGGCAAAAAACCAGACGGGGTGACTCTGGTACCGTGGGAGGGAGGGAGGGCTTTGATTTGGGACGCGACATGTGCGGACACCTTCGCCCACAGTCATTTGTAAAGGCAGCCTTGCCTACAGCAAAGGCCACAGAGTTTGTGGCCTTTGCTGTAGAAACTCTTGGTTCGTGGAGTACGGACGCGGTCAGCTTCTCAAATAAACTGGGAAAGCTCCTCATTGATGCGTCCGGAGACCGTCGTGCTCGAGCTTATTTTAAACAAAAAATAAGTATTGCTATTCAGAGGGGGAACGCTGCATCCGTCATGGGGACCATGCCCTTGTTCCCCATGTCGGAATACTTTTATTTGTAAGTATTTTTATTGTTTTAGATTAGTTTAGTTTGTAGTTTTGTAAATATTTTATTCTGCAATAAAGTATATAACTATTGAAAAAAAAAAAATTTAATGATTGAAATTCATGTAAGCCTTTTATATACCTAGTGTAGTAACATTTATTCAAGTGTGGATTTATAATTTTTTTTAAATACCTACTCCTCACATCAAAAAATATCACAAATATACTATAATTTCAAAATATACCAGCAATCTAAAAATTTGAGGAAAAAATACAACCGTAGTATTGAAAATACTACATCAGCTGGCGACACTGCCGCTGACGTAGATTGTAGCGATGCGAGGGTACTTCAGCCGATGCGGGTAGGTTCGACATCTCTTGCTGGAAAAGGTCGGTGCACGCACACGTAGCTACGTGTACTTATGTACGCGCGTTATTATAAAACATACTTCTTTGGCCCCTTCTCTCCCCCTCCCCTCCTCGACCCTTAGACCCCTAGACCCCGCGACTCCTAGACCCCTCGACACCTCGATGCGCTCAAAGGCAGCACCGCACAATACCTACTTACAAATAATTTTTATGCGGTGACAATGACGGTGACGTGACGTTTTTTCTGAGTTTACTCCCCATTTTCATAAAGTTTAATTTGTTTCACAGCGTATGTACAAAAGTATACAACTTCAATTTTTTTTTTTTTTTTATGTAAACTGACACGGTTGGCTACATCACCTACAACATCCGTGATGTCAGCCCATAACACCGGGTGAACTTGGTGCCACGTCAGTGCTTCACTTCGGTCGTGCCGGCTACACTGAACTGGACGGAAAACACAAACTATTTACATAGCCGTTTCGACCGACCTTTCATTCAGTGCGGTGGTACCAACCCGGGCGGGTTAAACCCTACCACCTAGTGATATAAGAAGGGAGTCATATCCCTTAGTCGCCTTTTACGACATACACGGGGAGAGATGCAGTGGGGCTATTCTTTCAAAGTACCGGCCCCACACGGTCCAAAATATTATAATATATTAAAGTTTATATTAAAGAAATAAATAAAATAAATTCATTTATTATAGCTACTTCATAAATCCCGAAATCTAGGACGTAGTCACGCCGCGCCGGCACGACATATGCAAAGCCTGTAAATCAGTTAATTCCCACCTGCACCGCTGGTAGGTAACCTGTGAATGTGTAGAACGGTGCCACATCTATACAAGAGAATGAACCACGCTTCAAACAAATTCAAAATAGTTCATATTTTTAGGGTTCCGCATCCGCCGTACGGAACCCTATTACTAAACCTACGCCGTCTGTCTGTCTGTCTGCCTGTTTGTCTGTCCGAGGGCTGTATCTCTTGAACCGTAATAGGGAGCCTGTTGAAATGTTCACAGAATATATGTATTGTGTTATTATGGCTGATATAACAACAAGATATAAGAAAAAGTAAAAAATTCACGAGGTCCCCATACAAGAAACTAAAGAGTGTATGCGCGCCATCTACCGAAATCAGTATGAACTATTTTAACTAATCATGCATTTTAACTAATATGAAGTATTTCATAAAACACCATAGGGCGTGAGTGGCGCTGACCATGACATGGCGACACGGAACCCTCGGTGCGCAAGTTCGACACGCACTTGGCCGGTTTTTTTTATCCAGTCCAGATTAATAGCCCAATAGGAGCTAGTTAACGTGATTCCGCCCTCACCATTCCACCTCCGCACTGCGCGTACTGTGCAGGGAATGCACCCATATACAATCGATCTACCACGGATCCGCACGGACCGGTTCTGTAGGTCATTTATTCACAGAACCAGGAAAACGCGGAACGCACTCTCTGTGCCCATCTATTTCCTCCCAAGTATGGCCTTGGGTTTTTCAAAAGGGTGAAAAGGCTCCCATCAGGCAGGCATGGTATTCGCAATCCCCGTGCACAGAATGTCCATGGGCATCGTTAGACACCTACTTGTAGGTGAAACGAACGATGCCACATGTCGCGTTAACCATAAAAAAAAGTACGGTCTGGGGTTTTTCAAAAGGGCAAAGGCTCCCATCAGGCAGACATGGCATTGGCAATCCCCGTAAATTACAGAACGTCTATAGGCTTCGTTTTTTTGAATCGTGGCCTCGTTAGACAACTACGCATAGGTGTAAAGAGGTAATGATGAGCGAGATTAAATGGAAAGCGAGACGCCTTCATTAAAAAAAATACAAGAAAAGTATTTTGGCATGACACCTTGCTCCAACAGGGAGTAGGGTATGGGACCGACTAAATTAATGTAGAAAGTGAGTCAGCTATCCGTCTCAGATCGCATAAAATAAAAGATTTGCCGCGCGGCGCCGGCTTGGCATCTCCTTGTCGCGTTACATACAAATTGACATTTGGATATAGGAATTTTCATTATATTCTAGCGCCCTTTCCGTTCAACATTAAATATAGATAGATGGATAGAAAATGCTTTATTGCTCCATTAAACATATAACAGTAATAATTACATTCGAAAATTACATAAGGTGAAAAAGGAGGACTTATTCCTTATAAATATTTCTTACAGTAAACCTTTGGATGTTTCGGATTCGATTAATATAGTGGAATGTACGTAGGTAGTAGCTAAATATTATATAAAATTATTATTATAATTATATTACAGTTGAGCGTGAGAATTGAAGATAAGTTTTCTTTTAAAGTGCGATATATGGCTCGGTGCCTCCCATAAGGTATCTAACGACGCCTATGGACATTCGGTCGTATATAATAAGATTAATTATTTTTAAATACATTTAACTACATGCTATAAGTTAAATAACATCCATATGTACTTGTGTTAAAACAATAACATTACTAAATATAATGAGGTACTTAAATTTTTTATATCTGAAACTGTCATGTAGGTAAATTCCAAACACTTAAATAACAAGACAATATAACATAAGACATAACATATCATAATAACTTAAAAGAATTAACCTAATAAAAATCACGCAAGTATATAAATTAATCACCCTGATATATTATTATGAGTGACAAATTTACATATTTTATGTAAATATAATTGAATATGATATACATACATACCTCCTTGTCCATCCAGGTATGAAATAAACGTAGGGTCACTCAGTCTGGACGCTGCTCGGAGGAACTTGCTTCCCTTATTCCTTGCCATCCAACCTATCTTCGCAGCACTCGCCGCAGAGAAACTGGGCACCCTTTTGTTGTTGACATTGGGCTTTTGAGAACCCATAGGTTCTATAAATCGTCTTTGTCGCACCGCTGCTAGGGTGTGGTACTGTCTTCCGGCGAGTGTGTCAACAGGCTAGACGCCTAGCAACAGTCCGCAAATCTGCTGGCATGGCGCCTAACTGAGCGTGGTTTCGCGAGGAGAGGGGTTTTTGGCTCTTTTGACGGTACCATTGGTCCCTTGACACAGCCACCTATGTATGTTGGTATATATTATAAAAAAAATACTATGAATTGAAACGAAAACCTACCGACATAGATAGCTCTTAATCGACGATCTATTTTTTTTTTTTTGTAACGTTGCGTCCAACACGTTCTTATGAATAAATTCAGCGTAATCTTTATGATTTCCTAACATTTGCAATGAAGTTAATCAAATCGTCTTTTCCAAAAGCTGATCTTCCCTAATATAAGACCAATTTTACATATTTTATTATTATATTAAAACAGAATATGGCAGGTGAGAATATTCAGAAAGAGCGAAATTTATATTTGTATTTGATATCGCTCGTGCTGGCAACGAGTCCATCGAAATTGGATACTGTCTGCCGTCTCTGTCTTTATCAATGGTCAGGTCGTTGATGCTTCGCTTCAGGGAAAGAATGAATAGAGACAGGATTAGGTTTTTTTTATGGAATCTGACACGGTTCAGCCCATAATCCTGGGTCAAATGCTTTTGCCCCATTGGGAAACAGGCGCGACGTGATGTATTTTTTATATCTTTGTGTCCATACGAAGAACGGGAGACGTCGATGTAATAATATAAAATTCGTAGGAAACATTCAAAATAAGTACCTAATGTGTGTGGCCCGGTACTTAGGGTAAACAAATAGGCTAAGGCATAAGGACATGAGGCCTTATGAGGACATTGAGGGCTACAGGATACTAACAGATCACCTCGGCGCGATCCTTCCAGACATTTGTAGTAAGCAGGTAGAATTGTCTTGTCCTAATATTTTGAAACATTTGTATGTATATATTATCCATTATACACCAATATTTAAATTGTAATTTGTTTAAATTGATTAAATTTGTGTATTATTAATTGAATACAAATTCATTAAAATTAGATGCAATGCCGCGAGGCATCCGTTTTTATAACTAACATTATTTTGCTAAATTTGGTATTCGGTGTTGTGATGTAATTTACAAGAGTTCCTGCAGCACAACACCGATTACCTATTCTGCTTACCGCGATTGTAGGGATACAGAAAGAAAGAAAGAAAGAAAGAGAAAAAAAGATTTATTCGTCAAACATTTACAAAACAAATAAATAATCAGCTGATTCAATATTCAAGATAGCGAAGATGTTTTTCAGAGGCTCTCCTTAAAATTAAAATGAAGAACTGAAAACAAACAAAATCAAAATAGCATCGACAATATAAGAGATATTATGTATGTATGTAAGTTCAAATATGCCTCGCGCTCGCCCGGACGTTGGAACATAAATACTTCTAATACTCCGGACTCCGGAGACATTCAAGTTAGTTGAAAGCAAAGAAGAGCTTTCCCCCACACTACATTTAATTCAAAATACGAAACGGCCGACTCGACGCCGCGCCGCCGCGCGCCGCCAGCGCGCCACTCCAAACTTCCAAGTTATAACACGCTAAACTCGACGGTTACAATACATTACCCACTGTCCGAAGCCGTCACATCCTGTTCCACCGCGCCGCAGCGCCACCCCGGGGCCGGGGTGGCTTCCACCCCACGGCGACCCACACCCCCGGACCGACACTGTATCACCGAACAGACGGACGAATTTTAGCGGTGCGAATATTATAGCACGCTGTTCAAGTGTTTTGACAATAAATACTACAATGTAGTATGTTTAATGTACTAACATAAATTAAGTTGATACAAATTACGTAGGCATCACAGTTTGACAAAGACTCTTTACACCTGATACAGTTCTATAATAAGTCTTTGTAGTCAGAAATCTCAGTAAAATTGTTAATTAAAGAATGCAATATTAAAACCATACTGATAGTTCTAACAACAAAGATTTATGTAATTTGATACGTAATTTGTATAGTGTTTGTATCTACTTTAATTATGTTAGAACATTAAACATACTACAATATAGTATCATTTGTAAAAAACAAACAAAAATATATTAAAAAAATATATATTTTATTTAATCCGATATGGGTGGCTGAGTCGGAGGGGCCAAAGCGCATGTTCCGACCAGCCAATATCACCTTCGAGAAGGTAGGTGCTAGACCGGAGACTTCCCTGGATTGCTGGCTATACTGGACTAGAGGAGAACACAACCGAGGCAGCTATGCGGCCATCTTATATCCAG
Organism: Nematopogon swammerdamellus; assembly: GCA_946902875.1. Lineage (NCBI taxonomy): Eukaryota > Metazoa > Arthropoda > Insecta > Lepidoptera > Adelidae > Nematopogon > Nematopogon swammerdamellus. The sequence continues at coordinate 556,129 of OX336361.1, forward strand.
TAAGGTGATACCAACCCAGTCGGCTACAATTTGAGCCTACCACCTAGTAAGGGGCAAGGGAAGGGACCTACAGTTTTACACCGGTTCCGAACGGTGAAACAGCATGTGTAGGTATGCACGTAAATGTTTTCGTCAGAAAAAACTCATTCGTACACCGAACGGATTCGAACCTCGGACCTCTCGCATGAGAAGCCGGTGCCCGAACCACTCGGCCACCCGCCGCTGTAATAAAATTATATTTGAAGTATCAAGTTGTCAGTGGGTTAATAAAATTGAAAGTACCAATCATGCCTAGTCAAGTGTTAAATAATAATGCTATACCTATAAACATAATTAGTGAAAGTACAGTGAGTGCGTAAACATCAAGACCAAGCATTGTTATTTTTTTATGAGCACCAGTATGGATGGTTGTGCCAAGGGACCGATGGTGCAGTCGACAGTTTACAATAATGAGACCCAGACACTAAGATGCGTTTCACTCACCCCCATTGAGTGCGGCGCGGAGGGTGGCCGAGCGATCTGGACGTCGTCGTCGGCTTCACTTCCACCCTCGTCATTTTGCATGTATTTAGGAGTTTTCTGATTACGAATCAACAGTTATCGTAGATGAATAAGAATCTGTCGTCTGCTCGAACCCTTAGTGAGGGAAATGGTTCGTGTGCACGGTCGCTGTGACCCGCGGCGCGCGACCGGCGCTATTCAGTTGTACTTACTGTAACAATGGTATTCATACTATAATTTCATGCTTGTTAGTGCAGTAAAAGTCGTAGAATTTGATGGTCAACCTTTAGTAGGTATAATAAATTGTCGTACATAAATTGTCGCTCAATCCACGTGTATTCTAAGTACCCCCTTACATATTTTTTATAGCAAACGCGATATGTGTCAGCGTTTTCTTATTTTTAGTGTTCCGTATCCATGCACTAAGCCTACGCCGTCTGTTTGTCTGTCTGTCTGTCCGTCCGTCCGTCAGCGACTAGTAGTCGCTGGGGAGCGATCGCGCAGTGGTAGACTTCGGTCTACCCAACGTGTCGGGCCCGGCCACCAGGATCCATAGACCCGTATTAGCGACCCTTGTACGGGATCGCAGAGGCGTTCAGTCGTCCAAGGTGTCGGAGTTGGGTACTAGTATCCGTGACGCTTCCCTATGCAGACCACACGGTGGCTACCCTTAAAACTAGCAGTTGGCTACCCTATCCCGCAACTGGGCGGTGTAACGGGCGTCACTGTTAGAAATAATGTGTGGTAGAGAACTTGTTCTCGACGATTACTCATTAAACGTTGCAAGTCTAACATGAGTACTAAGTTGGGGGTTTCGGCCTCCTCTTAGCTCACGCTGCTGACTCCACTCAGGTCGGTGGGTCAAATGAGATACTACCCTAAACGCTGGGTTGAGTACTGCGGGGTTCCGTTAAAAGCCCCAGAATGCTTCGTGCTTCTGCACGGAACACTGGAGTTGGACTCGCAGGGGTTGTGGTTTAGCGTTGATTCCCTGGTGCTTCCGTACTTGTGTAGTTAAAGCATCAAACACGGGAATAAGTAGCGAAAGCTGCGAGTGGTGAGCCACTTAGAGCTCCGTAACCAATGTGGAGAATTGGTATACATGCGAATAATGTAGATCGGTATGTCGGTGCAACACACACTTATAACACACATGTGGAAGTGGGATGGATTTCTCACGAGCTAATGACGCTGACGTAAGTCTGTCATTCGAGACCGGTGGATCCCCGGTACACATTAGGTGGTGGTCATATGCACTTCCACGCATATACATAGCTGGTGAAAACAAAAGCAGTTAGGCTAGTACAAAACGCTGAGGCCCTGGGCACAGGTTGTGGTTGGATAGGGTGCGGACCCCAGTGGCAGTGAAGGCTTCACCCCCGGCTCTCGACCTCGGTCGGGGGCTCCTTCGGGTGAACGGGTGGTGGCTCGGATCGGCTGGGGAAAGGTCACAGCCTGTGTTTCCCATGGGATTTTTTCGGAAGAACGGATGTTCGACAGAGCAGCTATGGGGCCTCGATCTGGCATACATGATCACTGTACTCACAAGAGTGCAGGTTGTAGACGTCTGGATTTTGTAGCCGGAAGGCTGGTATCTCTGGACGTCTATAAACAAAACGTAAATCAATAAATGATAGTAAAAGGTGTCCATCCGTCCGTCCGTCCGTCCTGAGACTGTATCTTTTGAACAATAGGTAGCCGCTTGATATTTTCACAGAACATGTGCTATTATGACGAATATACCAGTATTTCCAGGTCAGTTCTAAATTACTCTAAGTTGTACCCTTAGTTGTTCTTGGGTGCAAATATATTTTTCTTTGATTGGTTATTTGAACTTATAAATTTTTTGAAGTCGTAAATTTTGACACGTTATCTTTTATACAGTCATAATTTCCTTGTATAATATTTTACGCATTGTCGACGTGTAAATGTTGGATCATAATAACGTACCATTATTTTAGGGTACAACGTACATAATTCTATCAATTTGATACTGGCAACCCTGACGGACAGTGGTCAGTCGAGCGTGAGCGGCCGAAGCGACAAGACGTCGAGTTGTGCTCCACTGCACAATTCCGAGATTACTAGTGGAATGTGTCGCGTCGCCTTGGCTTCTCATATTTTATATTGAGGGGCATATTCTTCGAGCTAGCTAGGAAGAAATGTGAAACCTTATGTGTCACGAGAAAAATTCCAGAAAATGTATTTCCAGTTACAAAATTTGGTAACACTCTGATTTGACATAAGGTTGAGGGTTTTTCATGCAGAAAAGGAATAATAGAATGGCCAATGTATGGAAAATAATACACAAAATATTAAATAATTATCATAAACATTAATATCAACTACAGTAACTAAATTTATTATTAAAAAAATATTGTTGAAAATTATGTATAGAAACCCTTTATTAAACGTATGTACTTACACTTAAAATTTAAACTACTCTGCTTACCCCGATTGCCGAGGTAAAGTCTGCGGTATATACATATATATATGTAAGAAACAAAGAAGACATACTTACCTATACTCATTAAGTTCACAAGTGCATAAATACAACAATTTCTTCCAACTAACCTCTGGGTGTTATGGAGCAAAATAAATAATATAATATGTTTATATTATGTTTATATCCCCAAAGTGACCTTTTCCACGATATGCCGCAGACCTAATAAAATAAATAGATTATTTTTTTTTTATTTTCTTTTATTGGTTCCCATTTTATTAGCAAAAAAACTGTTTGATTCCTGAACTATAAGAGAAAGTGAAAACCATCTATAATTCCGAATTAATTTTTCTACTATTTATGATATGATTTACAATTTAAGGCGATGTTGCAGGAAGGGAGACGGACGGACAGACAGACAACGGAGTCTCATCGTGAAGGTTCCTTTGTAACACTTTAATACGGAACCCTAAAAGTAAGCAAGGGTAGTGCAATATTATCGGATTATGCAGCCACCAAGTTTCCCTAGAGTAGTTTGTTATCTTATTGGCTTCGCTGTATCGAGTGGCCTACTTCTCCAGTTTCCAACTCCACCCCTATCCCAATACCCACGAGTGTATTCGAGGGAGGGGGCGATATGTTGAACAATAGGAACTTGTTTTAATCTATCACCCTGCCGCGATGCTAGTAATATGTCATCGCTTGCCAACAAGCAAGGGGAAGCTAACGCCAAACACATACACTCATAGAACTCAAAGGCATGGAAAACGCATCGGATTAATACAATCGATGATTGATACCACCTAACTGAGTAAAGGCCTCACCTAACTGAGTGAAGGCCTCACCTAACTGAGTGAAGGCCTTTTGGCTGTAGCTTTAACCGGCCTTGTTAATGGAGCGGGAGTGAGAGAAACACGTGTTTTTTTGTGTATTGTATTACAGGTTATTTGTTAGCTGTGGAATGTCGACTTTACGGTTTATTGTAACTTATAATTTATGAATTTCATTAATAAAGTGCTTTGACTTTGACTTCGAGTTTGACTTCGACTTCTATTTCGACCCTAGACACAGCCACCCATGTTTTTTTTAAATAAAAAAACCCGACCAAATGCGAGTGAGACACGCGCACCGAGGGTTCCGTACCATTATTTAATTCCGTATGGATACGGAACCATAAAAAAACCTACGCGCCACAGTCTCAAGGTCTATGAATATACGAGTATGTAGTTCGTACTTTCCGTCAAGTTCTGTGTTGCTGTCAAGACTAAAATGTAAGCACTGATATGGGAACTAGCTCACCAACGTGTGATGGGCTTTATGTCTTGACTCGGACTCTTGACCTCAAGGTGCGAGGTTCGATACCGGCCGACCAGCACTAATTATTGTATCTGAAAGAAACATTTACGTGCATACCTGTGCATGCCTCGCCGTTCGGAACCGGTGTAAAACTGTAGGTCCCTTCCCTTGCCCCTTACTAGGTGGTAGGCTCAATTTTTTACCGATTGTAGGCTTATAAATCATATTAACGCCTCGTCATCGGCAGCCTGAGCTGTGAGCAAAAAGTGACGCGAAGTCGCGGGTAAAAGCTAGAAGAGAATGTAGAAGTGTTATACTAACACAAGAGTTACTAGAATGACCGAACACACACAAGAACAAATTGGAAGCGAGAGGAAGGTGAGACAGTAAAGATACACGTAAAATAAGTTATTTGATAAATTATTGTGTGCAGCACATGATATTTTGGAAAGTCAACTATGTTGAAATGTTCGACAATGGCCGCTCTGCCCTTTCAAAATATTTACATACAATACGTCATGTGGAGGCGATAGATTGAAAAGTTATTTTGTCTTAGTGGCCTAGTGGTTGAAGTAGAGGAATCTAATCTGAAAGGATCGTGTTCGACACCGATGGGATTAAAATGACATTCAGTAATGTGTGTTTTACTTTACCTTTGTTCAGTTGGCTTGCTAGGTAAGTATGATTCCATTATGATCCAGAACGATCTATCGATACATGCACCGAACATTAAAAAATTATTTGATAGACACCAGTGACCAAAATGAGGACACACACAGTGTACAATCGCGAACCTGATTCTCAGGGTATTACAATATTGTAATTGTAATAAATGTCAGATTAAAAATCTAATGTAACAATCTGCCATGATTCTTGGCGATTTTTCTTCGTGGGCGTAGAACAATTATATTTGTGATAAGTCCGAGTGCAGTGCAGTCTTACTACCATAAGAATGCTCAATGAACAATAAACAATCAATACTCAAACCACATTTTTTTTTATGGTAACTGACACGGATGGCTACATCACCTACAACATCCGTGATGTCAGCCCATATCGGGTGAACTTGGTGCCACGTCAGTGCTTCCCTTCGGTCGTGCCGATACTTTCATTAACTCTAAAATTTTACACAAAAAGCTAGCTTAATGGCATAAATAAAGCATTTTACTTAACCTACCTAACCTAACCTTTGGGATGTGAGAATGGTACATGTAGGCGAACACAAGGGACGTGAAAAAAGTTTAAACAAAAATCTAAATATAAATAATAGAATGTTACTTATACCGCCCGGCGGCCCGCCGCCGCGCATAATTCAGTGAAAATTCGTCAGCCGCGCGGAGCATACCTACACGCGCGCCCACGCTACTGCGCGCAGCTGTAAAGCAATAATCACTTTACACTCGATCGTTTAGGTTCATTTTCGCACGCAGCGATTGGCGACGTGAAACATTAGGCTATTAAAGCCGAAGGTATGGAACTTTTTCTATGAAGAGATTTATCTGTTACGAAGTATGTAACCATTAAGTAATCTGTGCTTATACTATAAACATTGGACAGAGAAGGCAATTTTCAATGGCAATGCCAAGATGCATTCTTTACTAAGCTTAATGCTTAAACTAATTACTAAGCTAACCGCGAGCAGACAATCAGAAGATATTCTTGCAGCATGTATCCATGCAGCACGACTGCGACCTCAGAGCGTCGTCGGGGTGATGTTTAAAACGTCCTCGGGCGAGAATCGAAACCGCAAGCCTCACCAGCACACCCAGAAGCCAGAAGCCACTCGCTCCGGCCTCATTCTCAAGCCAGTGCTTCACTCACTCGTGTATTTGAAGCTGTTTCCTCTCACTATAGCACCGGCCGGGTAGCGACCACCCACAGATCGGAGAGATGATGGCTAGATGAACCATAAGGTGCGCTCTATGCGGGTCACGGTTTCGCCAAAATATCTACCATTCAACTAAAGAGTCTGTAATACCTCCACACAGCTTCGAATGATCCTGTGTTAGATCAACAATACTGCAATCAATCTGAAATAAATATTATGGAAAGTTGAGTACTAATGCTAGCTATTTATTTATTTGTATTTTTGACATTGTGTTACAATGTGGTATGAATATTTGTAATTGCCATGACTTTATACGATATATTAACAATTTCTGACAAAGGCTCTATACACCTGATTTTATTTATACTTTTACTTTTGATTTTATGTGGTCAGAATTATCAAGCTTAAATTATAGTTATTCTAGCTCTCAAACTGTATCTTAACACTGTAAGCGGTGTCTATTGTGTAGCTAGTCACAATGTATTGAGAAACCTTCGAAGTTTCTTGCCGGCTCTTCTTTGTGGGTGTAATCGAACCAGATTGTAAAAACTAAACAGGACAAATTCAAGCGTAGTGTACTACCATACGAATGATGAATAAAGAATAAAGAATATTGTGTTTGACGAAAACATAATCCCTTTTTCTAATAAACAAGTAATATATATTTTTTTGCTATCAACAAAAGCCTATTGGATGTCCCTGTGTCTTAATTTTAATTATTTTTTTATAGTTTTACATATAAAAAAATATAAAAGTTAGGCCTAAAATAGGCCCTATCCTCACTATATTTCACATTTTTATAATCAAATGTACCTATTTCATTTAAAACGAAATAACGAAAAATAAGACAACATAAGAAAAGGCTCTTGCGTCACAGGTCCGCATGGCATTCGCAATCCCCGTGCATCACAGAATTTCCACGGACATCGTAGTCACCTACTCGTAAGTGAAACGATGCCACATGTCGCGTTTTTCATAAAAAAAACATAGGGACAGATATTGATATATTTTACACACAACAATTTGTAAAATGGTAGTGCAAGATTTACGGGTTGGAAAGAGACTTCGCCTGGTGTATGAGAAAAGTGGACTACCCGGTTCTCTTAAAACTTCCGCATGTACGGAATTTTCCGCGAGCCTTCTTACCTTACTTGTTGCTTGATAGTTCTCTTGTGCTGTAATTTACCTGAGATCATTCAACACAACACCAATTACTCTGCTTACAACGATTGTCGGGCGGAATACAGCATGTCCCACACAACAAGCTGTATTCCGTGTACAGCTGTACCGTGTGGGGCCGGTACTTTAAAAGAATAGCCCCACTGCATCTCTCCCCGTGTATGTTGTAAAAGGCGACTAAGGGATATGACTCCCTTCTTATATTACTAGGGTTTAACCCGCCCGGGTTGGTACCACCGCACTGAATGAATCGAAACGGCTATGTAAATAGTTTGTGTTTTCCGTCCAGTTCAGTGTAGCAGGCACGACCGAAGGGAAGCACTGATGTGGCACCAAGTTCACCCGGTGTTATGGGCTGACATCACGGATTTTTTAGGTGAAGTAGCCAACCGCGTCTGATTACATAAAAAAAATCGTCCATGTAGGTATTTATGTAAGTTTGTTCGAATCATTTTCTCTCCTCCGCTAGCAGACTATATATGAATAGAACACCACCCAATTATTTGTTATACTGAGCTAACAGAGACGTACAATCGAAGCTGGGTATATATCCTATAAGTTCTTACCTGCCTTTGTTTCAGCCGTCAGAATCAACAAACACAGTCGCCTGAAAAAGTATGATGTTGGGAAAGTTTCCGGATTGTCGTCGAGGTAAGCCAGGAGATTTATCTTCCCTCCTCACCCGCTCCCAGTCTCCTGGGCGCGCGGACAAACTGTGCCGGCCTAGTTGTGGACGTGGCGCGTTGAATACACTGAGGATACGGCTTATTATACTCATACAGACAGTTCAATGAAAAAATAATCATTGATCGAAAAGACTTCCTGTTTTTTTTAGGTTTCCGTATCCCGTACGCAAGCCTATTACTAAGCCTACGCCGTCTGTCCGTCCGTCCGTCCGTCTGTTCGTCTGTCCGAGGGCTGTATCTCTTGAACCGTAATAGGTACCCCCGTTGAAATTTTCACAGAATACGTGTTACTATGGCGGATATAACAACAAATAAGATAAATAAGATAAAGTAAAAAATTAAGGGGGGCTCCCATACAACAAACGTCCGAAAAATCGATTAGTCACACTATTGAATAATAGATGGCGCCACAGGCTTTTATATATTGCAATGTTGAAAGACAAAATGTAGGCGGATAATAGCGGATAGATACGGAAACCTCCGTGCGCGAGTAAAACTCGCACTTAACAGGTTTTTTGGTTTATTAAGTACCATTATACGAGTACCTACCTTGCCATTTTTATATGGATTTTAGTTTCCGAATCCCGTTCGGAAACCTATCACTAAGCCTACAACATCTGTCTGTTCGTCTGCCTCTCTGTCCGTTCCTTTTTTCTTTTATTCTTTAATCATCATCATCCATAGACAGTACACTGCACTCGGATATTTTAACATTCAACATTTAGCATTTTGCCAGTTCGATTATCGCAGCAAAGAAGAACTGACAAGAAACTTCACTGAAAACTTTTATTTATGTCCACTTAGTCTACATTTACAAAGATATTTCCCACTGCCTTCACAGTAGAACGAGTCATCACTATTTATAAAAATTTATCACAAATATATAACATTTTTTATAGGATTCTATAAGATCCGCTGACTCTGCTTAACACATTGGGAACCGGAGCGGAGCGGTTCTCACTGGCGTAGAAGCGTTTTTGAAAGTGGATAATGTTTTTTATCCTTTTTCAAAAACGCTTCCAGCAGCGCCGCCGTCGTCCCCGGCAGCTCCACCGGGTGAATTCCTCCACGCGCATAGACAAGAATGTATAAAGCTCTTCGGACGTTGTTTTTCCTTCGCGGAGACAAAGTGATTGGGACTCGCACAGAATTAGCGGGGATATGATACGGAATACACTCGCGCACTCATCCCGTCTAGTGCTTAGCTTAGGTACGCATGCTACGTTGACTTATCGTCTGCCTCTCATTATATTTTTATTAACTGTACCTACATATTTATTTCCTAGCGGAAGTAGGAATAATTTGGAAAAAACAAAGTCAAAATCAAACTTTACCGTGTAAGGCCGGTACTTAAAAATAATAGTCCTACTGCATCTCTTCTCGTGCATGTCGTAAAAGGAGACTAATAAAGCATTCGAAATCGCCGTGCCGCACGATGGTAACCTCATCAGTAAGGAAGCAGAAAAGATGCTGAAGTATCTGGATCTACAGCACGAGGTTACCAAAATGTGGCCCGTCGACTCGACGATCGTTGTGCCCATACCTAGTCGTATCAGCGCATGGGCTGATAGCGAAGAGCATCGATGACCACCTTAAGAGGCTCTCGCAGAGTGGTTGGGTCAAGGGCCAGATCCAGAAGGCAGCCCTGCTCGACACTGCACGCATCGTCCGGAGGTTCTTCTCTTTGGGACCAGACCATCGCTAGCTTGGGTCCGTCCCGCCGCCGATGATGGAAACTCCATTTGTTTTATAATAATGTTATATATAATATTTGTATGTTTTAGGTATAGTTATATGTAAAATTATTGTAAATAGATTTGTAAATAAATGGATAAGATAATAAGGACAAGATGCCGTGCTGAAGGGCGACAGGCTCGACACCTCTCACGAGGCCTGTAGCAGTCGGGTATTCGTCCCTTACTTGCCGCTTCAAAGATATTTTATCCGAATACTTTGCGAAACGTGGTGGTCGGTGTTGGGCTGTAATTTACCAGAGTTCTTGCAGCAGAACACCGGATACTCTGCTTACCCCGATTGTCGGGATTCAGCGCGCGATGTTAACCAAACTGTGTTTATTAGGTAATATTATATTCTCGGACATAATAATACGAATGCATTTGAAAAAGAAAATACAATTGAATTTTCATTGCATTGCTAAAAATATTTAATAACTAGGTATTATGTTTTAACTGTGGTTTCCACCTGCAATATACATTTCATGAAATATCGTGAAATTGTAATTTATTTACTGACTGTACTACGTTATACACTACGTTACATAATGGATGATACTTTTAAAAACGGACTCTGATTTGAATCACATTACAATTTGCCTTTTTTTTATTTATACTATGTTACATTGTTACTACAGGGCAAGCCCCAAAATTTAATAGAACCTATTTCAAAGTTAGCTCAACATATCTCACCGCGTACTTTTGACAGACTTTATTAAGAGTATTATTGTATTGCAGTTGAAGACGTCTAGGTCCGGAAACATGACCTTTTTGTACAATGACATAATGTTTGATTTAAAGGTGATTATCCGCACAAACTACACGTGGAAATATACCAAGACTTGCTGCTTCATATTTTATAAGTTTAATAAATATTTTATAAGTTAGTTTTAATTAATTAGGATTTTTTTTTTTGTATTCTGTTTATAGGTATTTCTTGTAATTTTAACATAAGTATTAACCCTCCTCCGATCGTCAATCATATATCACCCATTAACCAAAGTGCTGATGTCCACCGACTGCTCTTGTGGGATATCCAGTGATCCAGATGGGCGACAGGACTGCAACATCCTGTGCATTGGTTGCAATAAATGGTTCCATGCAGTATGCGTCAACCTAACGGAGTCTGAAGTTGAGGACAGAGGTAAATCAGGTATTAATTGGTATTGTCAACTATGCTCAGTTCTTTCACAAACGTCGCAAAACAGTCAGACTCAGCTTGCAGAATGCCCACACTGCCACAGACAGGGCTTCAAAGGTGCCAGAGGTTTGCGTATCCACGTATCAAAGGCACACGCAGACAAATGTCTTGTTTTAATAAACCCACTTGAATCGGCCTCAGACGCTCCACGCACAGGTGTAGATTCATTTGATGCCTTGTTATCTAGCTGCCGACAAAATGTTAAAGTCCTAAAACGGATCCCAAAAGGCGCAAGAATTTGTGCTGCGGACAAATTGACCAATATTATAGACAAATGTATCGAATCCAACTCCATAGATGCTTGGCATAACCTGTTTCTCTATTCTTATTCCGTGCTGAGAGTCCCTTCCACAAAACATAAATCCATTTCTGTTGCCATAAAGGAAAATATTACGAACCCTCAGTTCATGAATGCTAGCTCAAACTACGTCGCAGGAACAACTAGTCTCAGTAAGAGGGTTGAAAGTAAGGTTGCAGATGGCGACATAAGAGGCGCTGTTCGTGTGCTTTCATCTAATGATGATTTTGCACCATGTGACGCGGAAACCCTTCGTGTTCTGCAGTCAAAACATCCGAAGCCTTCCAGGCCACTCCAGCTTCCGGAGCCTACTAAATCTGATGATGAACATCTCAAAGTAGAAGCACATGATGTCTTATACTGTATTAAGAACTTTCCTAATGGCTCAGCCGGAGGTTTAGATGGTATTAGACCACAACACCTGAAGGATCTTGTGTCATTTTCAGCAGGCGCTGCAGGAGGGAGATTACTCCACTCGATCACATCATTGATTAATATGATGCTTTCCGGCGGAATTAACTCACAATGTACGAAGTACATGTATGGTGCTTCACTTTGTGCTTTAAAAAAAAAAGGATGGTGGTTTGCGCCCAATCGCAGTCGGTAATGTCTTTAGACGATTCGCTTCTAAATTATCATGTCACTCTATCAGTTCTGAAACAGGCTAAAATTTTCGTCCAATTCAGTTAGGTTTTGCAACAAAAGGTGGTTGTGAAGCAGCCGTTCATGCCACCAGAAAATTCATTTCAAGCCATCATGCAGATACAACTGTATTACTAAAAATAGATTACAAAAATGCATTTAACTCAATAGAGCGAGATTGTCCACTACAGGCTATCCAGAATAAAGCCCCACTTATATATGCATACATGTGGCAATGTTATGCCACACCATCTGCGTTATTTTACGGTGATAACGTTATTTCGTCAGAGGTTGGTTGTCAACAAGGCGACCCTTTGGGTCCCGCTGGATTTAGTATGGTCATTCATCCTCTCATCGAAACATTAACAAGTGAGTTGAACGTCTGGTACCTCGACGATGGTACATTAGGAGGTGACCCGGAATCAGTACTCTCCGACTTTGAAAATCTTTTACGGGAATCAAAGAATCTTGGTCTTGAAATCAATCCCTCTAAATGTGAATTATTTTTTCATCACTCCACTAATCACAAAATAGTAAATTCATTTCGTAATCTGGCACCTGACATTAAAATTATCAACAGAAAGGATTTCACCATTCTTGGTGCACCTATTTTTAATGAAGCCACTGAATCAGAGTTGGAAAAAAAATTTACTGTTCTTAAAACTATGACTGAAAGATTGCAAACAATTCATCCGCATATTACATATTTTTTGTTAAGGAACTGCCTTTCAGTCTCTAGGATCACATACTTGTTGCGCACCACGCCTACCTGGACATATGCACTTCTTCACGATTTTGACCACATCATTCAACATTCATTAAATAACATTTTAAATATACATTTAACTAATTTCACACAAGCATCGCTTCCAATAAGTTACGGTGGTTTGGGCATTAGAAAATTGGTTGATATTTGCACACCGGCATACTTATCATCCGTTCACAGCACCCGCACTCTCTGTACAGACATTCTCGCTAAAACCAAACAGAACACCGAGGAGCCAATGATCGGTGAAACAGAGGCTTTTGAGATCTGGAAGAATTTATCCTCCTGCACCGATGCCCCCAGCGAACCTAATAGTCAGAAAATATGGGAAAAACCCATCATTGAAAAAATATTTGATTCACTGGAAAAAAAAACACCCGCAGACGAGGCGCGCCTTTTGGCGTTGCGTGAGAGAGAGTCCGGGTCCTGGTTGCATGCTATACCCTCGCCAACAACGGGCATGCTCCTGGATCCGCACTCCATCCGCATAGCCATCTCCCTGCGTCTTGGCGCTAAAACAAATGCTCTCCACAGGTGTGTATGTGGCGATACTGCTGACGAATTCGGGCACCACGGGTTATGCTGCCAGAAGAGCGCGGGTAGAATCCCACGTCACCATATGCTCAACGACATATTAAAAAGATCACTCGTATCAGCCGGCTTTCCCTCAACTCTGGAGCCAGTGGGCCTATTCCGGGACGATGGTAAGCGTCCAGATGGCATGACCATCATCCCGTGGCGTGAGGGAAAGTCACTGGTGTGGGATGCTACCTGCGCCGATACTCTGTGCAGCAGTCACGTTAAGGCATGCTCGAAGCGCGCCGGCGCAGCCGCTGAAACTGCAGCCCGCCACAAGCACACCAAATACAGTTCGGTGGCACACCAGCACATCTTCGCCGCATTTTCGGTGGAGACGATGGGGGCATGGTCTGAGGAGGCAAAGCGGCTCGCGAAAGACATCGGGATGTCCCTGTACGCTGCTTCAGGAGAACAACGTTCGCTCGAGTTCCTGAGGCAGCGTATCAGTGTGGCCATCCAGCGAGGCAACGCCGCTAGCGTCCTCGGTACAGTGCCCACATCGTCACACCTGGAGGAGGGTTATTAAGTTTTGTATTGGTTATAGGTTTATATTTTATTTTGTAGTTAAGTTTTTTAGTTTTTAGTAGTTTTTAGTTATAGTTTTTTATTTTATTTGATAGGTAGTTTAAGTTTATTTAATAATTTTAATTTATTACTGTTATAAGATGTATAATAAATCGTGTAATTGAAATAGCTTTAGGAATGAAGATCGCAAAGGTGTTACACATGTAGTATTTAAATATTTTGTGAATTTTAAATTTTCTATGTTTTGGCGATGGCCTATTTTTGCTTGAATCGAAATAGAATAATAAGAAATTTGTTTACACAATCTGACCTGTCTAAATGTATAAATATACCAAAAAGACCAATAAATAATTGAATTGAATTGAATTTGGTTGAGTGCGGCCAGCGCCCGGTGAATTGAAGTCTGGCCATAGTGGAACGTCCTCTTCTTCCCTTCTTACCTTATTAGGTGGTAGGGTTTATCCCGGCCGGATTAGTACCACCGCACTGAACGAAACGTCGCGTCGGTCGAAACGGCTATGGAAGTAAATAGTTCGCGTTTTCCGTCCATTTCAGTGTAGCCGACATGAAATAAAGGGAAACACTGAAATGTCACCTAGTTCACCCGGTGTTATTGGCTGAAATCACGGATGTTGCAGGTGATGTAGCCAACCGTGTCAGTTTCCATAAAAAATACATTGTAAGTCTCGATGGGCAGGTCTCAAACCGCAAACCGCTATCCAGACGTTACACCATATCACCTAGTTCAAGCAGCTAGTCAGTCTGCGCTTTTAATGTCCACTGCTGGACATACTCCTCTCCAATCCCTCCCTCCCGGAAGACCGGAATAGAGGTATTGTACCACCGCATACACCAATGTGTCCTACCACTATTTGTAATAATAAATCGACCTCGTGTGCCATCATCGCTCTGGTGTGGTAGCAGGAAAGGGATATCTAATATCAGCGCTATAGCGAGTGTGTTTGTTTAGGCTGGAAAAACTTATTAGCTTTGATAGTGCAATAAATAAGGGCTATGCCTCAGAATACAGTCCGGCTGAACGTATGTATGTATGTTGTGTATCTGATTGTTCTGTGTAAAGAGAAGATAAGCTTCACTCTCAATGTATGTACATACTTGAGAAGGGTATACAGTATAATATATGATTAATGAGAAAATGTTAAGTAAAAATAATAAATGCAGAGAAAATTAAGTGTTATTTTTTTTTAATGAAATGATTTATTATAAAAAAAACATGCAAAGTAGTTTGTATACATTGGATCCTGCATCTGTCATTCAGGAGCCGTTCTTCAGTAAGTCATCGTGTGTAAGACTTTTGCGCTCATCTAACCCCAATACTTATAATTTAAATATACAATGTATGTGTATGTATATATTCTTTCTTGCATACCAATTAATACAAATTAGGTACAACAGGCGAGCTTAATGCCGCGAGGCATTCTATAAATATAAAATGATAATACATCTACATACACCCATTAACTACATACACCCATTAAAAACTGATTGGAATAGGTGAATGAGTTTGCGGTATACCCGCAAACTCATTCACCTACTCCAATGTGTGCTGAGATGAGAAGTTCTTGTTACTAGGTATATAGTAGATAGAAGTGTACAATTTATTGATCTACCACCTGATAATACAGCCATCAATGGCCAGCAAGTACACTCCGCGCGCGAGCTCCGAGGAATCGGTATTTGTGGAAATTAATTTATTATAGAATTTCTATAGAATTTTTATGGAGATTCACATTTTGTGATGATTATACTATACTAGGCGAGTAATATTATACAAATGTATAATATTAAAATTCTATACAAATTCTATAATAAATTAATTTCCACAAATACCGATTCCTCGGAGCTCGCGCGCGGACTGTAGGTATGTATTTATATTTATTTGTATATTATATTCTATGTATTTAGTAATTTATTTTTAATAACACTAGCATGTACTTACATAATGTATTGTTAATATGTATTCTTATAATGATTTTATCCTCAATTCTCCCGCTCAACTCTTTTGCTACTACCTACTTACATTCCACCATATTAATCTAATCTCAAACATTCAAAGGTTGACTGTAAAAAATATCTGTAAGGGATAGGTCCGCCTTTGCACTTTGACTTTATTAGTGTTCAATGTTTCTTGGAGCAATAAAGCATTTTCTATCCATCTATCTGCAAATTATAACATGATTATGAATTAACCCCCTTCTTTTAACCAGCTCGACGCGATCGCCTCTCTAAATATGTCGACCTCTTGGGCGATAATTATTCCGACCTCGTATAGCAGTAGGCAGTAACTCGGATTAGGTGAGCTCGCGAATATAAATAAGCCATCTAACTAGTTTAATTTGACTTTCGCAAAATTTTGATGGAATGAAGCAAAATTTTCGAGGAAAATTGAATAATTCCCCGGAAGGAATACTAAATTTGTTTACGCGAAGGTTGACGATCTCTGCTTTTGTGAAAATGTCATTGGTGCTTGCCTGTTGTATGTTTATTTATTATTGCTAGGCCACGAACGAATCTGCAATTTCCGAAGGCAATTTCAAATAATGGCAAAAACTGACACGCTTGGTTGTAGGTGATGTTGACCTACAACATCAGTGATGTCAGCCCTTAAGGCCGTGACAAACGCCAACGACCTTGAGCATTCGGGAATTCTACATAATGTACCATGCGACTGCTAATTTCGCTTCGCACGTTCAAGTCACATTTAGCGTAGTTTGTCGCTATCAGCCTAAAGAGTTGATGGTTCGGGGTTCGAATCCCACTTTCGTATGTTTTTTTTTTTTGCTTTTTTATTATTTTAATTATTAAAATGATTGTGGCTTATGTAACTGATGCGTGATTCTAATTTTTTATTTTTTATTATTTTACCTAAATAACATTTTATTGTAATTTCTTCCAAATTATTTTAGTTCATGTACTTACCACTTTTTATAAACCTCTTAATAGACTATCGATGAAAACTAAAATAAAAATAGGTAGGTAGGTAATAGGTAGATAGGCATTTAGGTATGTATGGCAAATATCATAGCAACATAGGTACCGGCCGGCGCGCGCGGCGCGCGCGGCGGCAGCATGGCACGGTGCGGTGGGGTCGGTGCGGTGCGGTAACTCAGTAGCAGCGTGCCACTCACGCATGCAAGCAAGCAATAACAAGCCGCTCCTGCCCGCCGCGCCGCCGCTCCTCCGCGCCGCGCCGCGCCGCCGCGTCGTCACCGCTCCGCGCCACCACAGTGCCGCCGCCGCCGCCGCCCCCGCTCCGCAGCGCGCCGCTGTTGCTAGGCTACTTTTATTTAGGCACGGTTCTATAGTCCTTGCATCTCAAGCGCAGACAGCGTTATACCACACCCGTGACACTAGTCACATTTTCTATGAAGCGGCCGAAAATGTGTACCTACTGCTCACGTACGCGGGCGCCTTTGCGTGTATTGGTGCGACCTCGATAACTTGGGTACAGGGTTGGCACTCTTTATGAGAAGTTTGTAGTGGACAATATTATAAATTATATTTGATGTAATTTAAAAGGAAACATTTTTAATTATGACTATCTATGTATATGTACCTCTTAACATTATTGGAGGGCAAGAAAAAAAGAAAAACATCAACTTATATGCACATGTTTTATTTTTACTCGCTAACTAAACGACAATTTTGCAGTGAAAGTTTCACTAAATTTTGGAAACTTTGCAATAGGTATTCCATTTTTATTATTTTTAAGCCGAATCGTATGTGAAGCTAAAGTGAAATTTTCAATGTATACTTGCCGCCATTTTGAACTTTTTAGTTACTGGACCGATTGCTTTCAAAATTGATATCTGGGTGTCTGTGTAGGCTCTGAATACGAATCTGTAATCAAAATTAAAAAAAAGTGGCCGCCATTTTGAACTTTTTAGTTACTGGACCGATTGCTTTCAAAATTGATATCTGGGTGTCTGTGTAGGCTCTGAATACGAATCTGTAATCAAAATAAAAAAAAGTGGCCGCCATTTTGAACTTTTCAGTTACTGGACCGATTGCTTTCAAAATTGATATCTGGGTGTCTGTGTAGGCTCTGAATACGAATCTGTAATCAAAATAAAAAAAAGTGGCCGGCATTTTGAACTTTTCAGTTACTGGACCGATTGCTTTCAAAATTAATATCTGGGTGGCTGTGTAGGCTCTGAATACGAATCTGTAATCAAAATAAAAAAAAGTGGCCGCCATTTTGAACTTTTTAGTTACTGGACCGATTGCTTTCAAAATTTATATCTGGGTGTCTGTGTAGGCTCTGAATACGAATCTGTAATCAAAATAAAAAAAGTGGCCGCCATTTTAAACTTTTCAGTTACTGGACCGATTGCTTTCAAAATCGATATCTGGGTGTCTGTGTGGGCTCGGAATACGAATCTGTAGTCAAAATTAAAAAAAAGTGGCCGCCATTTTGAACTTTTTAGTTACTGGACCGATTGATTTCAAAATTGATATCTGGGTGTCTGTGTAGGCTCTGAATACGAATCTGTAGTCAAAATTTAAAAAAAGTGGCCGCCATTTTGAACTTTTCAGTTACTGGACCAATTGCTTTCAAAATCGATGTCTGGGTGTCTGTGTGTGCTCTGAATACGAATCTGTAGTCAAAATTAAGTGGCCGCCATTTTAAACTTTTTAGTTACTGGACCGATTGATTTCAAAATTGATATCTGGGTGTCTGTGTAGGCTCTGAATACGAATCTGTAGTCAAAATTTAAAAAAAGTGGCCGCCATTTTGAACTTTTCAGTTACTGGACCAATTGCTTTCAAAATCGATGTCTGGGTGTCTGTGTGTGCTCTGAATACGAATCTGTAGTCAAAATTAAGTGGCCGCCATTTTAAACTTTTTAGTTACTGGACCGATTGCTTTCAAAATAGATATCTGCGTGTCTGTGTGGGCTCTAAATATGAATCTGTAGTCAAAACTAAAAAGTGCAAGATGGCGGCAACTATTTTTAAATTTTGAAAACGGATTCGTATTCAGAGCCCATACAGATACCCAGATATCAATTTTGAAAGCAATCGGTCCAGTAACTAAAAAGTTCAAAATGGCGGCCACTTTTTTTTAATGTTCACTACAGATTCGTATTCAGAGCCCACGCAGACACCCAGATATCGATTTTGAAAGCAATCGGTCCAGTAACTAAAAAGTTCAAAATGGAGGCCGTTTTTTTTTTATTTTGACAACGGATTCGTATTCAGAGCCCACACAGACACCCAGATATTGATTTTGAAAGCAATCGGTCGAATAACTAAAAAGGTCAAAATGGCGGCAACTTTTTTTTAATTTTCACTACATATTTGTATTCAGAGTCCACACAAACACCCAGATATCGATTTTGAAATCAATCGGTCCAGTAATTAAAAAGTTCAAAATGGCGGCAACTTTTTTTAAATGTTCACTACAGATTCGTATTCAGAGCCCACACAGACACCCAGATATCGATTTTGAAAGCAATCGGTCCAGTAACTAAAAAGTTCAAAATGGCAGCCGCTTTTTTTAAATTTTGACAACGGATTCGTATTCAGAGTCCACACAGACACCCAGATATCGACTTTGAAAGCAATCGGTCCAGTAACTAAAAAGTTCAAAATGGCGGCCACTTTTTTTAAATTTTGACAACGGATTCGTATTCAGAGTCCACACAGACACCCAGATATCGACTTTGAAAGCAATCGGTCCAGTAACTAAAAAGTTCAAAATGGCGGCCACTTTTTTTAAATTTTGACAACGGATTCGTATTCAGAGCCCACACAGACACCCAGATATTGATTTTGAAAGCAATCGGTCGAATAACTAAAAAGGTCAAAATGGCGGCAACTTTTTTTAAATATTCACTACATATTTGTATTCAGAGTCCACACAAACACCCAGATATCGATTTTGAAATCAATCGGTCCAGTAATTAAAAAGTTCAAAATGGCGGCAACTTTTTTTAAATGTTCACTACAGATTCGTATTCAGAGCCCACACAGACACCCAGATATCGATTTTGAAAGCAATCGGTCCAGTAACTAAGAAGTTCAAAATGGCAGCCGCTTGTTTTAAATTTTGACAACGGATTCGTATTCAGAGTCCACACAGACACCCAGATATCGACTTTGAAAGCAATCGGTCCAGTAACTAAAAAGTTCAAAATGGCGGCCACTTTTTTAAATTTTGACAACGGATTCGTATTCAGAGTCCACACAGACACCCAGATATCGACTTTGAAAGCAATCGGTCCAGTAACTAAAAAGTTCAAAATGGCGGCCACTTTTTTTAAATTTTGACAACGGATTCGTATTCAGAGCCCACACAGACACCCAGATATCGACTTTGAAAGCAATCGGTCCAGTAACTAAAAAGTTCAAAATGGCGGCCACTTTTTTTAAATTTTGACAACGGATTCGTATTCAGAGCCCACACAGACACCCAGATATCGACTTTGAAAGCAATCGGTCCAGTAACTAAAAAGTTCAAAATGGCAGCCGCTTTTTTTAAATTTTGACAACGGATTCGTATTCAGAGCCCACACAGACACCCAGATATCGACTTTGAAAGCAATCGGTCCAGTAACTAAAAAGTTCAAAATGGCGGCCACTTTTTTTAAATTTTGACAACGGATTCGTATTCAGAGCCCACACAGACACCCAGATATCGACTTTGAAAGCAATCGGTCCAGTAACTAAAAAGTTCAAAATGGCGGCCACTTTTTTTAAATGTTCATATGATTAAGATTCGCTCCGGTGAAGGAAAACACCGTGAGGAAACCTGTGCACAGCAGTACATATAAAATTGTTGTGGACACCGCTTCCAATCCAGCTTGTCACGTGGAAATGTATAACAATTCCCTTCCATGTTCATGGGAAAGGCTTGCGCTCAGTAGTAGGACATTAAAATTGACTCAAGAAGAAGAATAAGAAACCAAATTGATATCTGATTTGTGTAACATAAATTTCATTATTTCACATAAGAATGAAAATTTCACAGTAATTTTGCAGAAAGTGCAAAATTTCACTGCAAAATTTCAAGTGAAATTTTTGTGCAAAATTGCGCCTTGCATCTCTAAGTAAGTGCGAACAAGGAGGTTTGAAGTCCACCGCGCGCGCGGGCGCGGCCGGCCCGATCGTTGTTCTGTGCTGTGAGTGCGAAAGAACCGCGCGCGTACGTGTAAGTAGCTACTACTCCCTCTCGAAGGTGCGCTCGCTCTCCTCTCGACAGTCGGTGCCAGCCTGACTAGCCGTCCGCCAGAAGTCGACCAGACAGCGCTCGCGGGCTGCGGGGCGCGGGGGGAAGCAAACTCGCTTCGAGGCGGAGCGTCGCTTCTATACGCCAGTATTATAAGTATTCTATGGTTATACCACAGTACCTATTAGTTATTCTGTGGTTATACCAACGAAAGCCATGCATATAACGCCCCGTCAAGTTACGTACCCGAGCGTATACTGATAGATACCACAGAAGAGAGATATTACTGATACGGTCGTACTGTATACTGGTACGGAAAATGACACGGTGGCAACATCACCTACAATACAACATCCGAGATGTCAGCTCGTAACAACTGGTGAAGTAGGTGCTATGTCAGTGCTTTTCTTCGGTCGTACCGGCTTCACTGAACTGGACGGAAAAAAAGAAGGGAGTCATATCCCGAAATAGTTTGTATTTTCCGTCCAGTTTAGTGTAGCCGGCACGACCAAAGGGAAGCACTGACATGGCACCTAAGTTCACCCGGTGTTATGGGCTGACATCACGGATGTTATAGGTGATATAGCAAACTGTGTCAGTTTACATAAAAAAATCCCTCAGTCGCCTTTTACGACATGCACGGGGAGAGATGCAGTGGGGCTATTATTTTAAATTACCATCCCACACGGTACAAATATACCTAACCACCTATCTTTTTTCCATTCGATCCAAACACAGAAGACAGAAATGACGACCGACACGCGGGCGCAGCAGGGCAGGAGCGAGCAAGCGAGCCCGGAACTAAAATTGTATCTAGTATTGAAGTGCCTGCTAAATTGACGAAGGCAAAAATTTTACCCTTCCGACTGAAGAATTACATCAATAATTTCATGTAGGCGTTTTTTGTTTTTTATTTTTATCTCCTTTCGTGGATAAAATAATAAAAAAAATTGAATAGAGTTTTCTCAGAGCTTTGTGACCTTTGAATCGGTGGTATTGTAAAATTGTAATAATACACACATACTCAGATTTTCAAAAATTCATGCTTTTTTTATATATTTTTAATTTTATGTTTATTACTTACTTTTACTCATTATTAAAAAAACCAGCAATGCACTTTGTTGGTAAGGAACCAAAATATAGGTTGGTATTTTTTTAATTTTCTGAATGTGTGTCAATTGGTCAGTTTTGGACCTTCTTTGTCGCACTTTTTGCATGTTTTGCGTATTTGGCGTTTGTCACCGCCTTAACCACAGAATAGAAAAGAGTACTCCGTACAGAAGCATCTCTGTACAAACACTCACAAAGAAATAGCTACTCTGCGACGACGCGATAAAGTATAAATTGACTCGCACAGAGCTGCATGCCTAACCACGATAACCACCTACATTTCGCTTCTCTTTCTGTCGCGTAACTCTATCTCGAAAGCGCGTCGTTCAGCGCGTGTAAGGGCTGTATCTTTGGCTGTCTTTTTGTGAGGAATAAAATGAAGATGATACCTACCTACCAACGATACGATATTAGCTACGGCAAATTCATGCGAACAAATTCATGCATGCGTTAGCGTAACAATTAGTTTTTCACATGGAAGCGTGCAACCTTCCAGTGATAGTTTTGTTTGATCAATAAATTTAATGATCATCTACAATGTACCTATTGTTTTATTGGTGTTTTTTATTGTATCAAACCCACATTGAGAGACAGAGAACTAATGAATGTTCTATTTCTATCCTTATACGAATTATGCCATACATACCACGCTGTTCGGCGTCATCTAACTAATGATAATGGCAATATGATAATATTATTTTAAATCTATGACCTCCTACTAATATGAATAAATAAATTACTAGAAATAAATCAAAATGCTGCACAATAATGACGTGATTTCGACATTTCTAATGATTTCGTGATTTCGAAACGAAACGTAGTAGATGCGCGCACACCGCACGCTCGCTCCGGCTGGATAGCGGCAGCCCACTGTTTACTTGTGCATTAACCGACACGCCAAGCGGTAGGCATTTAACGCGCGACTTTGAGCGAGTGACGAAGGCCTGCCTTAACACCGGGTGAACTAGGTGCCATGTCAGTGCTTCCCTTCGATAGTGCGGCTACACTGAACTGGACGAAAAACACAAACTATTTGCATAGCCGTTTCGACCGACGACGTTTCATTCAGTGCGGTGGTACTAACCCGGACGGGTTAACCCCTACCACCTAATGAGGTAAGAAGGGATCTGCCACAGTAATATGCAGAAATAGCAGTACCGTGTGGGGCCGGTACTTAAAAAGAATAGCCTCACTGCATCTCTCCCCGTGCATGTCGTAAAAGGCGACAAAGGGATAAGGACAAGATGCAGTGCTAAAGGGCGACAGGCTCGCCACCTCTCACCTTGGCATGGTACTTCCACCGAGTCATGCAGCAGGTGGGTCTTCGTGCCTTACTTGCTGCTTGATCGATTGAATCTTGTTCGAATAATTTGCGAAACGTGGTGGTCGGTGTTGTGCTGTAATTTACCAGAGTTCTTGCAGCACAACACCGATTACTCTGCTTACCCCCATTGTCGGGATTCAGCGTGTGTGATATGTATGTATGTATGTAGCTTATTAAAATAGCTGAAGGCTAAATCTGTAAAACAGATTATTCTATATCGGTAATGCTATGTAAGTGTGAGTGTTGTATTTTAAACTCATCCATCATAAAAATTTTCTGTTAAGACGAATTATGACGATAACATTGTACCGAACTTCGATCATGAACTTCGTAACAGTGTATTAGAATGAAATGTCTCGTGTCGTTGGTGGGCTGATTTTTAAATTGTATTCTTATAGGGAAACATTACCTATTCAGAGGAAAAGAAATGACATGAAACAGAAAATAAAATAAAATTAAAATAAATTCGTACTTTATTTCACATTGTATCATGGAGCTTGAAAAAAAGGCGGACTTAATGCCTAAAAGAATTATTTATAACTAATAGCTTTGATTTTTAGCGTTCCGTATCTGGTACGGGACCCTATTACTAAGCCTACGCCGCCGTCTGTCTATCTGTCTGTCCGTCCGTCTGTTCATCTGTCCGAGGGCTGATCTCTTGAAGCGTAATAGGTAGCCCGTTGAAATTTTCACAGAATATGTGTTATTATGGCCGATATAACAAGAAATAATAAAAATAAGAAAAAGTAAAAAAATTACTGGGGTTTCCATAAAATAAACTAAAAAGTATATGCGCGCGCGCCATCCACCGAAAATAGTATGAAGGATTTAAACTAATCATGAATTTCAATTAATATGAAGCATTTCATAAACACGCCATTGATTGCGTGAGTGGCGCTGACCATGACATGGCGATGCGGAACCCTCGGTGCGCGAGTTGCAGGCCGGCATCGCAAATGCAATGCCGGCCTGACAGTTGCCTATTCACGGCCCTCTCGAAGGACCCGATAGGGGAGAGCATTCGAAAGTTATGCAGTACTACTTCTCTCAAAGTTACCAACTCGGCTTTGCCGATATATCTCAATAGAGGTAGTAAAGCTTCTTTACACATTCGCCTTGTCCAATTTTTATTCGATGTTCATCGCGCCCATTTGCCTAGGTAAAGGGTCCTCCGGGCGCTGTCATCAAATTGTCGAAGGCGTTTTTCTTATCCTCGCCCCGGGGCGAGGGCGGGTGTCGGGGGAGGGCGGGGTGGGCTGTGCCGATTGACCCCTGGGGTCACGCGGGTCCCTGTCCTGGCGCCACTTTATCTTTCGCTTCCGATGTTTTGGCTTGCGGACAGGATTGTGTGCGAAGGACATATTTTGCGATTTGTTTTTACTGTCGGAACGGGCATGCTAAGTGTGTGTTTGGTATTTGTTTAAACACGTTTTGAACTTATTACAGTTTCGGACAAAGATATTAGAAGAGGCTTCGGATTACTGTTCACATAGCCGTTTCGACCGACCTTTCATTATTAGCGGTAGTATCAAACCTCCGGTTTTCGCGATGGACGAAAGAAAATTCAAATCAAATTAAAGTATTAAAACTTTAGAACATTTTTATAGATTTTCTAAGCAATCGAAAGGTTCCTCACTTAATAGTTAGGCACAACGTTATTTATTTCGTTACGTTAAGTAATTTCTTCTAGTTCTTGAGTATTTGTTTTATTCGTATATTAAATAACTTTGTCACGTATTAGGTTTAACATAATTATAAAATAATTAACTAATCTAAAAATTATATAAACTAACTTAGGAAATAAACTAACTTAAAAAATAAATTTCATTTAGTGCTTTTGTCCCCGGGATTGTGCCGAGGATGCCAGCCGCGTTACCCCTCTGAATTGCCAGGCTTATTCTTTGGCGAAAGAAGGTGAGGCAAGAGGGGTGACCTATGGCAGCAGACATCCTCGACCTTATCTCGTGGACAAAAGCTATACTAAGCTATAGCTTGAGTATTTTGAAATAATTACTAATAATTATATTTTATTTACATTTTTTTTTATGGAACCTGAAACGGTTGGCTACATCACCTACAACATCCGTGATGTCAACCCATAACACCGGGTGAACTAGGTGCCACGTCAGCGCTTCCCTTCGGTCGTGCCGGCTACACACTGAACTGGACGGAAAACACAAACTATTTACATAGCCGTTTCGACCGACCTTTCATTCAGTGCGGTGGTACCAACCCGGCCGGGTTAAACCCTACCACCTAGTAATATAAGAAGCGAGTCATATCCCTTAGTCGTCTTTTACGACATACACAGGGAGAGATGCAGTGGAGCTATTCTTTTAAAGTACCGACCACACACGGTACAATTTTATTCAAAATTAAAATTAAAAAGCCTTTGTTAATTTAATAATGACATTGAGGTAGACTGTGCTGTCAGTAGGTAGGACAGTGTACAATATTTTGTGGTAATATTTTGGGTATGCGGGTATCTTGAGTTTAAATTACTCACCTACATCTAATAACATAAAAAAAAAATTGGTTGTCTGTAAAGTCGGTTTACGGACGATAGTTTTACGTGATAACGTCATAAAGTGGTAAGACTACGCATGTCGTTTTTGTTACGTTTGTATTTCCGAAAATAATTCTTAGGGGGTTATAAAAAAAAACTAAACACCCTAAAAAAATTTAAACAGCGTAACATTGATTAAAAAAGAAAAAAAACAAACAAAATTTTGAGGGATTCGAACCCATGGTCGAAAAATACAAATCCTACACTCTTACCACTGAGCCACGAAATCACATAAACGACCAAACTAATATCGGATTCCCTTGGTTCGCTTTCGGCTTGGGCCGATTGTGCCTCTCTATCGCTTGTTACGCGCTCTCGCTTGCACACACAGGCTAAGATGGAACGTGACACTTTTTCGTGGGTGCAGCCGGTGTTCATCAATTTATAAGACGTGACGTTATCACGTCAAAAGTTTTTAGTATGGGTGGGTGGTGTGTGTTTGTGGGAGAGGATTGGGGTGCACGTGTGTGAGGGTGTGTGTGTGTGTGTGTGCGTATGATAGGATGTGAGATGTGTATGTGTCTGTGATAGTGTAGGGTGTGTTGTTTTGTGTGAATCACATAAAAATCTTTAAAATGCCTTCTGTCTCATCATAGCCTCTTTCTAATAGATAATCTTTCACCATCTTCTGCATTTGCTCTCGGTTCATTTGCTTGCTTCAGGTTGACTGGAAGAAATCACTTACAGTGATAAGTCTGCCTTGCGCACTTCTGTATTTTCTGCTTCTTTCGTGTACTATTCTTCTTTCAATTGTGTGTAAAGTAATAAAGTGTTGCTATTCTATTATTTTTTATAGATTATCTACTGACTGATGTATACCTCTTTCAAATATAGCCTAAAATAGACTTACAAAATGAAAATCACAAAAGATTACAAAATCTAATGAACCGGCATAATTTCTGTACTCATCTGAATTCTGAATATCGGTCGTGGATTAAAATTATTTCAATGACAAAAAAAATGTAAGTTAATAAAATTTTTCACACGAAATACTTTCGTGTTGCCACCTTTTTTATATTCCATCCCGGAAAATAAACGAAAAAAAAAAACGGTAATATCGTCAGAACGACACGAGCATAGACCGGGGTTAGACAGGGACGGGCGGGGGTAGGCGAGGGTAGGCGCGGGGGTAGGTGTGCGGGTGAGCGCGGGTAGGCGGAGGCACGGAAGACCCTTTTTATCAATTCGCGCTCGGTGCTCTTTTTCTGGACGATTTCGATGCAAATGACGTCTGCTCAACTTACCTATGTCACTCGCGGTTACTTCACTCCGACCAACAGCTGCGTAGCTGGTGGTTGTGCATGTATTACGTTTTTTTTCGGGTTTTTTGCCAATTTATTGGAAAAAAAAATCGCAGATCTCACGCATTACATGACCTTCGGGTACATTGACAATGACTTTTAGGGCGTATTCAAATATAAGCGTATAGCGAATCGCCGATGTGAGCGTGAAAATATCCTGGTGTTGATGAAGCGACGAACTCAACGAGCGAACGCACTCCACATTCTAACAGCGCGCACTTGTTTCCACCTCAAGCTACAATAGAAAAATAGAAAAGTTTAAAATATATATTTTGAAAGATTATGTTTAAAACTTACCCTTTTAAACCCCCTAAAACTGTAATTTTTTTTTCACAATCTGGTAGACCTCGTCGATACGCGTCATTTTACACCCTAAATATTTACGTTGCCTTAAAACTCACGACACCAGGGCAAATTCGCACTCTCGCTGGAAATCGAGGACTATACTGAAGCGATCGAAAAGACGTCATTTCATTTTCAATGTCAATATGATTTGTTCTAGCAAACATTTTACACAATTTTTGATATTATCCTACCAATTGTTGACACTATCAAGTGTACCCCAGATAGAGGGTTCACAGATTTTCTTTTAATGATTTTATTTAATGAAAATTTCATTTATTTATTGATTCACCGCCGGACTGTAGACTGTATTCAGGATAGTAAAGTATGACCAAGACGTGCTGATTATCTGAAACAAAAGTACACACAATAACATTATATTTTTTGAAAGTTCAGTATTTTATTTATTTCTATAAGAAAACATACAGCTATTCACTTAATGTTGATGTACTTTTTTAATCCTAAAGTATGACCAATTACATGTTCAGAATAAAATATTAGTTTATTTATTTATTTATTTATTTATTTATTCTAGGTACTGGACAAGTTGTGAAACAATCAGACTTTTATATACCACATTTCAAGAGCAGTCAACTTACCAATATCACAGATTACTTAATAGTTACTTCGTCCAATATTATGTACACAACCAAAGAGTTTGTATTACGTCGCTGCGCTCCTATAGCGACGTAATACAAACTCTTTGTACACAACATGCTGTGCAGTTCCAAACTAAAAATAAGAAACCGGCCAAATGCGAGTCGAAGTCGCGCATCGAGGGTTCCGTATCGCCATTCATGGTCAGCGCCACACACGCCATTTATGGCGTGTTTTATGAAATGTTTCATATATTAGTTCAAATTCATGATTAGTTAAAATGCTTCATACTGTTTTCGGTAGATGGCGCGCATTCACTTTTTAGTTTCTTGTATGGGGACTCCCGTGAATTTTGTACTTTTTATTATTTTTATATTTGTTGTTATATCGGCCATAATAAATAACACATAATATTCTGTTACAATTTCAACGGGCTGCCTATTACGGTTCAAGAGATACAGTCCTCGGACAGACAGACGGACAGACAGACAGACAGACAGACGGCGTAGGCTTAGTAATAGGGTTCCGTACGACGGATACGAAACCCTAAAATAAAAACGTTTACTTTGTCCCAACTCCCAATAAGAAACTACAAAAAACAAACTAAAAAAAAAACCTTTGTCATTTTCAAGGACAAATGTAAATTTCATTTTCAATGCGCCTGGGCGCGCTGTAAATAAAAATTAACTGACTTAGGTATTTTGTGAGGCGCCTGAATATATTATCGGCCGCCGACAGTCGAGTGTCGGTGGTGCATGCCGGTGAATTCGAACTCACTGCCTTTTCCTAATAGAGGAACGGCATGTATAGGTCGTTTGTTCTAACCTGAGGCGTACAAGTACATTCACGCATGACGGTGACTACGGTGAGCATAAAATTCTGCGAGTGTAGTAGTGCTCAGGCCATGTATTAGGTGCATGTCAAATGTATTAGAGAAATGCATTCGTGTGCGTACGTGTGTTCGCCTCAGGTTAGGCCGTCCAATATATTGGTAATCTGTGGCCGTCCATGCTATACGTACACCTACAATTTGACCACGAACCGATAAGTACATAATGTATTACGACTGTTACGTCTACTTACCTTCGAGAAGGAGCGGTACGAAATATCTGTGAACTTCATGGCCGTCAGTTTCTGAGGTCTGCGAGCTCTGAAAACATTTCACCATAACTGACAAACATATTATAGGTTTGAAATAAATTTAATGAAACAACGAGGTTTTTGGTTTTGTCAGCCTCGGTAGCTCAGTGGTGCGGTTGGTCGACTATTGTTAAGCACACCTAGGCACGGTCAGTTCTTAGATGGGTGACCGCTCGACCGTTAGAGACTGACCTTGGTTCGGATTCCACGTAAAACTGTAGGTCTCTTCCTGTGATCTCTTCTCTTCTTACCTTACTATGTGGTAGGGTTTATCCCGGCCGGGTTGGTATCACCGCACTGAGCGAAACGTCGGTCGAAACGGCTATGTAAATAGTTCGTGTTTTTCTTCCAGTTCAGTGTTGCCTACATGAAATGAAGGGAAGCAGTGACATGGCACCTAGTTATGGGCTGACATCACGGATGTTGTAGGTTATGCATGCAGTCAATCGTGTCAGTTACCATTAAAAAAAAAAGGTCCCCCACCACCCTCGCCCCCAGTCACATGGGTGGCTCGTGCAAGGAGGCTGGCTTCGCTGCAGCGAGGGCCCAAACAAATAAACACCAGAAGCAAATGAATTTGTACTACCAATTATGAAGTTTGGGGCCTTCGCGGTATAGAGACGCTTGGAGCGTGGAGCTCGGATGCTGTCAGGTTTTTCTAAGCAAATAGGAAGACAGCTTATTGAGGCATCCGGGGACCGTCGCGACGTCCGGGCCGGGACGTATCTACTTCAAGCAGCGAATTAGCATTGCCATTCAGCGGGGCAACGCAGAATCCGTCATGGGGACACTGCCGTTGAACCCCATGATGGATTAATATTTGTCTTTATAGGTTATTGTTTAATTTACGTAATATATTACATTTTGTTGAAATATTCATGTGTAATATCGAAATAAATAAATTGAAAAAAAAAGGAAAAAAAAACAAACATTATTATAGTGGGGAGTGTTCGGAGGATCTGTTTAACGCGATTCCGCCGTCCCCATTCCACCTCCGAACTACGCGTACTGGGCAGGGGATGGACCTCTGTTCAATAAACGTACCACGGATTCAACCAACCGATTCTGTAGGTATTTTATTCACAGAACCGGGAAAATGTGCCCTCCCTGCCCACCTATTTTCTCGCAAGTACAGCCTGGGGTTTTTCAAAAGGGGCGTGAAAAGGCTCCTGTCAGGCCGGCATGGCATTCGCAATCCCCGTTCATCACAGAATGTCCACGGGCATCGTTAGACACCTACTTGTAGGTGAAACGATGCCACATGTCGCGTTATCCATAAAAAATAAATAATGATAGTGCGGACTATGTATGCGCTCCAGTATTTCTTTTATCTTCTCTGGAATGCACTTCCTCCCGATGTGTTTCCTTCAGTGTATGACTTAGGATCTTTCAAGAGACGCGTAAAAAGGCATCTGTCACGCCGGCACGGCATTCGCAGCCCCCGTTCTAAATCGAATGCTTTTGGGCGTCGTCGGCTCAACAATCCATGCTGACGAAGCCAAGTGGCTAGCGTATCCATAAACAAAATGAAGTACGTCAGTCAGAAAGCGTGTATGTGTTCACTGCTGGACATACGCGTCTCCAGTTTTCGACCTTCAACACTGCTTTTCGTCCGTCGACGTACTTTTTTTTTATGGAAACTGACACGGTTGGCTACATCACCTACAACATCCGTGATGTCAGCCCATAACACCGGGTGAACTAGGTGCCATGTCAGTGCTTCCCTTCAGTCGTGCCGGCTACACTGAACTGGACGGAAAACACAAACTATTTACATAGCCGTTTCGACCGACCTTTCATTCAGTGCGGTGGTATCAACCCGGGCGGGTTGAACCCTACCACCTAGTAATATAAGAAGGGAGTCATATCCCTTAGTCGCCTTTTACGACATACACGGGGAGAGATGCAGTGGGGCTATTCTTTTAAAGTACCGGCCCCACACGGTGTTAGTTCATTTCGACATGATATCGCAATGAACTAAACTAAAATATGCTAGAAAATAAACGACTTACGTGTATACTGTATAATGCAGCTGAGTGAACTCTATAAAAAGTACAACGCACCGTTCCCTGATGAGGAGCAGAGACATCTTGGTGGTGCTGTCCAAGTTGTACCACTCGCACAGGTAAGCCGCGTGCCCCACGCCCTCACTCTGCACATATCAATACTAATAATAAATCTGTAAGGGATAGTCATGGAGTACGTTACTTTGTTTTATGAAATATTGCGTTTGTAGACTCTGTGTATGATACTAAAACTAAATAGACGATTTTTAGAAATCTTTTCTGTATGTATGTATGTATGTTCCACCATAACTCTTATAGCCATCATCCGAATTCGATGAAACTTAGTACAAGCACATTTACCTATACGAGACATAGGATAGGATTATAAATAAAATTCAGTTCCGGTTACGCTATGATGTGGCTGTCATACAAACCGAAAAGGTACGGGGACTTTCTTCTTTTTAAATCCGAATTTTACGCGAGCGAAGCCGCATGCAAAAGCTAGTAATTATATAAATACTTAAGGGGTGGTACTACGAAAAACATCACATCATATTATACCTACTAACTATAGCCATATTTCAATAGATATAACTATAATTTATATGCTTGTAGTTAGGTAAAGATTCAAGGTATAATGTGTGATAGATTATTGTAATATAATCTTGTAAATTCTCTGAAAAATAAGTGAGTGAAAAGTGGTAAAAACGTTCGAAAATGCATTTCCTATTAAAATCTACCCTCGTTACAAATACGTCCATACAAAAAACGCTCGCGCCCGGCAACGGCCCAAAATTTAGAATGTACAAAGATAGTTCAGTGAAAAACCATTTATTCTGTAACAACGACGTATCATGTTCTGTAAGCGTTTGAATGTATTTAGATGATTCTTAGTCTTATTGACTCTAAGACCAATGAACCATTTTTCGTATTAGATGCATTTATAAAAAATGGCGAGGGAAATAATAGCAAAGGCATTTTTGAACGATTTTACCACTTTTCAACCACATATTTTTAAGGGAACTCATAAGATTAAATTAAAAATAATGTATTCACATTATACCATAAATCTTTACCTAACTATAGGCCTATAAATTATAGTTAAATCACTTGAAATATGGGTATGGTTAGGGAAAACGAAATGCTTTTGACTAGTACCCCCTTAAGACGAGACGGAAGTTAACTTTCTCCATACAAAATCGTCTTTTGGGGTTTATGTTTTTACACCCCCTAAACCTTATCCGATCTAGCACTCACTTGGCACCTAGTTCACCCCAGTGTTCAATTACCGGATGTAAGCCCGGAACGCCTTGTTGAAATATTTGTATCGCCATTTCGACGGACTTTCATTCAGTGCGATGATGGTACTAATCCCTGTCGCCCAGTTAGATAACCTCGTATTAGTAAGGAACATATACCTTTACATGGGATCCATGGAAATCTACAGTTAAGATCTAAGGTTTGGACCAAATTCATGGAAATGCGTCAACGAAATTTGGAATGAGAATGAAAGTGGTGCACGCTAACGGAGAATTTGAACCCCCAACCTTCCTTCCGCCTACATATCAAAGCTCTTGGCTACAAGTTTAGATATCTTCGAAGCTAACGCAGTGACCTGACTGTGAAGTACGAAAGAAGGCATAAGGAATATTTATTCTTCTTTTACTTCGAGGAAAAATGAATAGAGACGGGGTTGGGATATCTAATTCGTCGCATGAAAGCGCATGGCGTGTCAGAATTGGTTGAGAATAAATCTTGGAGCATAAAAAACGGTGGTAAAGAGTGACGGCGGTCAATCTTGGTGATTACAACGAACGATCAGCCAGCAGGCATAAAGAATCACAACAACGACGGTGATCACAGTGATGATGATGAAAGCGCTAACCTCAGTTATGAGCAGGTCTCCGAACATGCTGAGGAGGAGAATCTGCACGAGCGATGACGCCAGGAACAGCAAGAACGACGGCAATTTCGCCAGGTCCCCCGCCTGTTGGTAACACGGTGGTGACAGTTCAGATAATTCTTAAATAAAAAAATAAATTAAAAACAGTTGTGTCGAGGCGGCGAGGTGGTGTCGTAGGACACCCGATCGAAACAAAGTTCTTTCGCTTTGTATTTAAATTTAATTTATAAATTTTCACTTTGTCACGAATTGCTCTTTTTGATGAATTTATCTTCAATTCTCACGCTCAACTCTTTTGCTACTACCTACTTATATTCCACTATATTATCGAATCTCAAACATACAAAGCTTGACTGTAAGAAATCTCTGTTGATCTGTGAAAGATCGCCTTTGCACCTTATGTAAATTTTATAATTACTTGTTACTGTTTATTGTTTACAGGAGCAATGAAGCATTTTCTATCTATTTCTATCTATCTGCTGTATCTGTCATCATGAATTTTGCAGTATACAGTCTTTGGATTATGAGTAAAGATAATTAGAGATGGTGGACACATGCGTATTTAAGTAGTGAGTGGAAAACATTTTTGTAAGATAGACTAAGTGCACATTGGAAAAAAAATTCCAGTGAAGATTCTTAGAGTTTCTTCTTGAAGATATGGCCAGTTTTTCTTCGCTGTGATAATCGAACTGACAGAATGTTACAATGTTCATATTACAAATCTGACGCAGATAAATAAACAAAAATCAATAAACAGCAATTGAAATCCAAATCCAATTTAAATTTGTTATAGGATAGCGCTGCAGCACCATCTATGTGATATTCCTTTCAACTTATACAATGGTTCGACTTTCAAAGACACTCATAGATGGCGCTGGGCAGCGCAGCTCCAATGAAGACCTTACAACTTCAGCAACTTCCATTCATACTTTCGTGTCGTTTCTCCCCATCCCAAACATGCATTGAAAAGCTCCGCTTCAAAAAACGTAGCATCAACGCAATTTTCACAAAATTAAAATCTACCGGGTGTCAGCAATACGACTAGTCCGACTCCAATTGTATTCAGAATAAAAGTGAGAATTTATATTTCTCTCTTCGTTGTATAAAAGTATGTGAGGTTTTTTGTTATTTAGGATTTTTAAATATTTTGATAATTTTTTATTTTTTGGGTTTTTTTGTTTTTTGAGTTTTTTTGAGTTTCTTAAGTTTATTAGAGTTTTTTTTTATTATTTTATTTTTATAATATATTTTAAGTACAGTTTAGTAACTCACAACGATGTTGAAGCCCAGCGTGCAGATCTCTATGGAGCTCGCCACAAAGTTCAGCAGAAGCGAGGGAGAGAAGATATCCTCCAGTTCTTGAGAGAGCCTGCAAATATATTAGTTTACTCATCATACACGTTCGACCTAGTATCTACTACACTTTACTTTCTTACTCTTTATTCTGAGTTCTTTCCCGCTCCATATCAATTATGTAATATTACTCTAAGTATTTGCTTTGATTTGAAAAAGTAGGTAAATTGATGAAATTAATGAAAATAATCGTCCCACTGCATTTAATTTTCTCCCTGTGAATGTCGTGAAAGGCGATTAAGTGGTAAAAACAATATGCCGTGCTAAAGGGCGACAGGCTTGCCACGACTCACGCCGCACGTACGTACCTTCCACCAACCAATGTAGCAGGTAAGCTTGCTGCTTGATAGTTATCTTGTCCTAATACTTTGCTAAACCTGGTGGTCACTGTTGTGCTCTAATTTATCTGAGTCATACATATCACACACGCTGAATCCCGACAATCGGGGTAAGCAGAGTAATGAGTGTAGTGCTGCAAGAACTCTGGTAAATTACAGCACAACACCGACCACCACGTTTCGCAAATTATTCGAACAAGATTCAATCGATCAAGCAGCAAGTAAGGCACGATGACCCACCTGCTGCATGACTCGGTGGAAGTACCGTGCCAAGGTGAGAGGTGGCGAGCCTGTCGCCCTTTAGCACGGCATCTTGTCCTTATCCCTTAGTCGCCTTTTACGACATGCACGGGGAGAGATGCAGTGAGGCTATTCTTTTTAAGTACCGGCCACACACGGTCTGATCTGAGTCCTTTCAGCAAAACACCAATTACTCTGCCTATTCTTGGAATATAGCTTGTGTGGTATGCATGTTTATGTATATGTCGTATCTATACTAGCTTATATTTCAAAATATCGGTACAGAGATGATCACGTACTTACTCAATCAGATACTGATGCCTCCGCACGATATCCACCAGCTGGTGCGAGTTATCCGGCGTGATTTTGGTCAGCTTGTGCGCCAACACCATAAAGTTGACGCAGATGTGTGTTACCAGCACACAGTAAAGTGTATCCACTGCCACCACGTACATCACTGTAGTCACAGCTGCATTTTTAAAAGACATGAGAACATGAATGGGCAATGTAACAAATCGCCCTTTTATCAATTTGATAACCTCAAAGTTAGTTGGTATTATATTTGAGTAATTTCTGATCTTCAGTCAGCGTCTAAGCGTCTACTGCTGGACGTAATATTCAATTATTTTGTTATGTGATGTCACATACGGCTTCGTTTCACCTGCAAACGATGCCCATTGACATTCGGGGCATTGAATTCACGGGGATTTGCAAATACCATGCCGACCTGACAGGAGTCTTTTCACGCCCCTTTTGAAAATCTCCAGGCAGTTCTTCCGGCCTTCATCGGTACGAAACCACTGCCTTCCGCCAACGTACTTCATGTAGTCGTCCCACCTGGCGGGTGATCTCCCACGCTTCCTTGTCCTGTCCACTGCCGTCAACTATTAGAAAGAACTGACTGAAATTATTACAACACTGTTCCTAGTTTCATCCAAGGAACCGTGCCACTAGTTTAAGCTTTTTATGTAAAACAACATGGGTTGCTGTGCCGGGGGAACAATCTGGTTCAGTCGACAGAGTCAAAAACACATTTGGCGAAACCTCGCTCAGAGATAAAAACGCCAGCAGATTTGCGGACTATTCCTAGGCTGTCTAGCCCGTTCATACGACATTTCAAGATACCCTGGTTAGAGGATAAAGCTATTTCGTTTACGTGAATTTTACTTTACGTGACAAACTGTACTCTACCGTGAAGGAAAGTTATGAGCTAAAAAAATACGAATTCTAGTAGACGGCACTTTTAGAACAGTCCACTGGCATGATATTATGTTCAAGCGGGAACCGGTTACTGAAATGATTTCATAAGTCTAGAAGCTTGAACTTCTAAGCATAGAGATCTTGAGCCAATGTAACTTACCAGCAATACTGGAATGAATATAGACGACCAGAAATGGAATCCAAGTATCCCAGGCAAAAGGCAATAGGACGTCCCATGGCAGCATGAACGTCAACTCGCCACGAGTACACCATTTGAACGCCATAAGCACCACAGGAATAAAAATGTACACCCATGTCAACATCTGATTCAGTATGAAGACATACTTCACCAGAGATTTTACGAAGTTCAACATCTTTTTGACTTCGTCGATTTCCAAATCTTCAATCAAAATTTCATCATAAAGCTCCTTTAGGGATTTCAGTACAGTTACAATTTTCTTTCTGTTCAGAAACATAGAAAAAATCTTGCACAGGCAAAGGGTTCCGAGGCTAATGCAAGGAATCAGAGCTGTCAATTCCAAGAAATGATCAGCTTCCATTTTACTGAAGACGAAAAGAACTTCTTCAAGCACCATTAGCATGAGATTAATGAAGTAAAATACGAAGCGAACAGTAACAGGACCACCATTTTCGATCGGAAGGCCTACAAGCCACATATTTATGCTTGTAGGCTGGAGTAATTCCTCAAACGATGGTAACATTCTTGCCAGATTGAGTCAAGTTTGTAACTGCGGGAAATTTGACAAATGTGCATGCTTTTGTTTGAACAATTATATTAATTACAATTTCAAGGTTTTCTTATGGATATTTATAAAGAGTAGCTCGCACCCTCATAAGTTGATATGTGAGTGCGAGCGATGAACGTTTCACTAGAGGTAGTTATTTTTCACAATAACCAGGTCTGATAATTAATTTAGAATTTATGGAAATATTACAGGGTAACTAAATTATAAAAATAATCTTAAAATTTTAAAACTAAAAACTGTTTTAACTAAAATTTTCGGACGACACTTCGTCCAAAGCGTCATGAACAGAATTCGTACCGACCACGCTGGCCCCCTTCCCTCTTTGAACGTCCAGGCCAGTGCGTTGGATATAGACATATCTCATCTGCTGGTGCCAGTTTTAATTTTTTTTTCAAGTGCATCTTTGCCCAAAATTTTGGCAAACAGCTTTGCGTTCGGCGACGACACTGAGGGTATCAACGTCAAAGCCCAGAAACTCAATGAGGTAATTCATATTGGCGTATTTAGTGTGCTTAGCCTGCTTTGCTTTCAAGGTGTATGTATATTTGTCTTACTGTACAGCATCAGCGACGGCGAATAAACTTCTAGAAGTTTCGAGAGAAGTTTGTGTTTTTTATTTTCTTTATATTTTTTTCTACATTACCTACTACACCCACGATGTCATTCATAAATAACTCATAACCTTTTCTGCTTTGCCATAAACTACATTAAATTGTAGCCAAAGACTGCTCAATATACATATCTACCTGTTTGCGAAGTCTCTTTTATCGTAGAAAGCATTGATTGAAGTTGTTTTCTTTCATCTATGTTAATCCCTAGTATTAATAATTTCAAATTGGTGTCTGTCTTTCTGTCTGTTTGTTACTCATAAACGCGTCATCTAAGTAACTTCTGGGGCTGAAGTGTAAGGGTGTTGCTGTGACAAGTTCGAGCGCAGTCTAACTGCCATATGAATGATCAATAAACAATACAATAGGCAGAAAATTATATAAATAAATCACGAAAATATTAAGATTTTAGGGTTCCGTATGCATATGGAAACCTATTACTAAGCCTATGCCGTCTGTCTGTCTGTCCGAAATTTTCACAGAATATGTGTCATTGTTGTTGGCACATCCATCAGCCATGATTTTTTTCTTACTGTAAATAAAAATTCTGCTGATTTTGATAATTCAAATTGTTTATATGCATAAACTCAAATTTTACTAATAACATGACTGAACCCTATGTTCTTTGTTTTGTATTTTATTATCTTTTTTTATGGGTAAGTATATCTTGACTTAATATTTTTAATTTTTTGCTTAGATATAGTTTGTTATATTTAACATACTGAAAACTTAGTATGTGAGTTATATCTTTAAAAAAAGCTCTGTAAGATTTCTTGCCCGGTTCTTCCTTATAGATTGCATTGCTGAACGGAACATGGCAAAAAAATTATGATAACTCAAACTAAATATTAATATATATCTCAATGAAATATTGTTAATGTTGTGTGTTCTTTAAGGCAAAATAAATATCTGAATCTGAATCTGAATCTGAATCATAAATGTTCCAAAAAATAATAAAAAAAAAAATATTATATAAAAATTATCATACAAGAAACGTGCGTGGAATCTATTACCGAATAAAAGATGGCGAAACAGGTATTTATATTTTGCATTATAGAAAATCAACTTAAAGGCGAATAATTAATATGGTTTTTTGACAGGTATGGTAATAGTGGATCTACGGAACCCTCGTAGAGTAAAACTCGAACTTGAACGATTTTTAATATCATCAGTACTACGACCATACAAAATGTACTGAACACTTCTCTGCCCAAAGCATAGACAACAAAATTCTAGAACAAAAAGTGTTTCAATCAGTACATCACCAAGCGCACAGCACGTTATGAATAAATCGTATCCAGAACGTAATATCACAATAATACCCCGCACTGTATACTGTGAATAAAATACCTACGTGAATATAATGTTGTCATTTGTGGTAAAAATAGTTGTATTTGCTTCGTTATTTTTGATAACTCAATTACAAGCGAGCGAAGCCGCGGGAAAAAGCAAGAACCTAACTCTAATTACCTCTCAATAAACTATAGCAAAAGCTAGTACTTAACGCTAATTACTCTTAATAAACTCTTTGATAGTAAATAGTAAGTAATCGCACTTATTGTAATTAGAGGAAAGGCTGTTTTTGAACAACTTATTAATCCAACGCCCGTTCACCCCTTAGAAATCTAGCCAGCTGTCATCTAAAATTATTGTCCAACGGTAATAATAAAGAAGGTCCTTTAGTTTAAATTCGAGGAATGAAATCGTATAGACATTAATGGTGTTCACTGATAAGTTAGAAGTGATTTTCAAACCCATAGTAAATGAGGCATTGTCGTTTGCTTTAAGAAGAGACATATTCCATACAAAATCGTCTTTCGGCATTTATGTTTTCTAGCCCCTAAACCTTAACCCATTTTTACAATTTATTTATTTCTTGTCTTGTCTTCAGGACAGTCCAATCTACGTTCCTGGTTGTTTTTGTTTAGATGAAATATAGAACACCGGAGCTAAAAATTTATATTTCGACCGAAACAATTGGAAATTTGTATTTTTTGATGTCATGAAGTTCAATAAGCTTTATTGAGTCATCACTTGAGATATTAAAAAAAAATAAAAAAGAAAGGAAAGTAATTTTGACTGACTTTGTTACAACATAAAGAGAATAGTAAAAATCTGATTTTACAATTAACAAAAAACAAAAGACGATTTTTTATGGAGAAAGTTAACTTCCGTCTCGTCTTAAGAGCAGACAGAGCAGCAGTCACGTGACAAGATGTTAGGTATTTGGCTGTCTCTCTTTGCCACGCGCACTCCCGTTACCAGTGCAAGAGAGACAGCTGCACGCTCTCAGCTAATATACCTACAAATTACGTCAAAATTGTCTTTCGGGGCTTATGTTTTCCCGACCCCTAAACCTTATAAGATTTTTACAATTCTTTTTGTTTTGTTTGTTTTAATAAGGACAGTCCAGTCTACGTATCTATCATTTGAATTTTTTTATATCCAAAGTAATGATTCACTAAATCTCAATGAACTTTGTGACATCAAAATGAGAAAAAATATTTTTTTTTCTTAAAAAAATCATTTTTAATTCAAGCGTCGTATATTTAAACTAAACAAAAAACATGACTGGCCATGTCCTTATTATAACAAAAAATAATTACAAAAATCGGTCAAGGTTTAGGGGCTGGGAAAACATAAGCCCATGAAAGACGATTTTGTATGAAGAAAAATAGTCACGCGACTAAACTCTGTCTACTCTTAACACCGAGCACGCTTAAGCGCTTCGTATGAACATAGAAACTGTAAAATCTACGCGTGCGCGAAAAATCGATCGTTAGAATGCAATCTTATCTCAAACCACTTCCCAAAGTGGACGGCGGAATAAACTGGCAAAGCAAATGATAAATCTCACAATAAACAATTCTAGGCCGTGGAACCTACAGAGAGCATTAAAACAATCGCCCCGCATTTATATAAACGTTGACGTCCAAACGAGTGGAAGGAAAGGGCTGGAGACATCGGTTGAAGCAAACTAATGAATAAGTCGAAACTGGGAGAAGGGACGAGAGGTCAAGTACGCATTTTGTTGCTGAGTATAGGCTTGTACCACATAATATGTTGGTAGGTACGTCTTAATATCGCGTTGTATGGCTTATAGTGTACAAGGGGTGAAAATTATTAAATAATATCATCAATACTAATAATAAATCTGTAAGGGATGTACATAATTTGATTACTTGTACTTTGTTTTATGAAATACTGCGTTTGTAGACTCTATGTATGATACTAAAACTGAATTGGCGATTTTTAGAAATATTTTCTGCATGTATGTATGTTCCTCCATAACTCTTAAACCGATCAACTGAATTCGATGAAAGTTAGTACAACCACATTTAAATATACGTGACACAGGGCAGGCTGCTATTCTGCTAAATAAAATTTCAATTCCGGTCACGCTATATGTGGCTCTCATTCTTCTTTTTAAATACGAATTTTACGCGAGCGAAGCCGCGGGCAAAAACTAGTAATAATAATATAATATTATATTATATCCAATATTTATGTAATATTTAAACTTAATATGTAAACCTAATATTTATGTAAGTATGTATAAGTATTCTAAAGAGTTGTATAAAAGGCTCACAGAAGGAAAAATTGTCTTTTGAATTATGCTCGTCTTCTGAACTAGACCTCTCGATAAACAGTCGCGGAAGCGTGAGCCTGTACACGCCCCGGCGTAATATTTCGAGTGGGGTAACTAAGTAGGATGACGCCGGGTGACGGGGGCGGTGGCGGCGGGCGGGGGCGGAAGGCTCCGGCGGGAGTATTATCGCATTCCATTACGTCGTTATTAAAAAGCTTCGCAAGTGCTCTCTCCCTCCACTCTCTACTGCTACAGTTACTTGCACAAATCGTGACCCCACTTGATTGTTTCATGAATATTGAACAGTTAAAAGGTAGGTATTGTATAATGAGGCGTTTGATTGACGATGCCAGGGACCTATTTTCGGGGTCGATATTGAGGGTATTTTATTTCGGAAATGTTTTTGAAAATAAGTTTTATAACAATATATTTTTTATTTATTTATTTCTTTAGACACACATTATTTTTAACATATGCTCTGCATCGTGGCTCTGCAATAGAAAGATCTGTCTCGCAGAGGCAGTTGTGGACAGTATTAGGTAGAAATATATTGTGCGCTTATTCTAATATAATAATTTAATAAATTATTATTTTGTTTGGATGTTTTGTTGTCGTCGAAATTTGGTGTCATGCAAATGTCTGCATTAATTCGTTTCGGTTACAGTGAACTGAATAAAAAACTAAACTATTTTTCTAAGCTGTTTCCATTCTGCCGTGGTGGCAGCACTGAACTGGATGCAATGCATGAACAATTTTTCATATTACTTTCATAGCATTTAGTGAGTGCTGAAATATATTCAGACGTTGATATACATGTACAGTTTTAAATTTGAAATAAATTAACCATGGAGTAACTCGTGTTGCTCACTGAATTGCGCACATATAACTCAATTCGCCGACGCACCACAAAATAGTCGGTATTGAACACCGGATGGCATCGCTCAAGTGGCAGTGGCATGGGCATGGGCTGACTTGACTACTATAATTGTTACAGGTTAAAGGTTACTCCTTATCAATGAGAGAACAGAGTGCGGAAGGGAAGAGCTCGAACCAGGTGGGACGACCACGGTAAGAACATTGGACGCAAGCATTGGTTCCGTGCCGCTGAAGGCCGGGAAGACTGGAGGAAAATTGGGGAGGCGTGTAACCAGCAGTAAACGCATACACGCTGACTTACTGATACATATATAACTCAGAATGGGAAAGAAAGCGGTGTACATCGACTGTTATTTTACGTCTAGTAAACGAGGCCCAATAACTTGTGCCCGCAGTGTATTTGAGACAACTGGAGGTATCGTTCGAAAATTGCTTCATTCGAGATTTTTTATTTAAATCGACTCAGCGAAACATCGCACCGCTCTCTCACTCGGCTCAATTCATAGGAGAAATTATTTTAATATTATTCATTCATATTTCAGTGGTGCAAACGAGTGAAAACTTTATGGTTTTATTTCGCTCTTTTTCTGTCTCGATTTTTTTTAAAATCCGGAATGGGTGAGTGAGTCAGAGGGCCCAGAGCGCATGCACCTACATCTGCAAGAAGGTGGCATACCGGAGACTTACCTGTGCATTGCTGGCTATACTACAGTAGAACGCAGTCGAGGCTGCTATCCGGCCATCTTACGTCTAGTACGGTGGTACGAACCCAGTAGACTAAAATTCAGTTCGCAATTCAGTATATAGTATATCAAACTAGCTTTGCCCGCGTCTTCGCCCGCGTGGACTTATCACGACACCATCTACTGGGTCCAATTGTATTTTCAAACTATCTAGGAACCCACTCAAATATACACACAAAATTTCATCCAAATCGGTCCAGCCGTTTAGGCGGAGTTAGGTGACAAACACACTTACCCTTCTCTTATTCTCTGCCATCCGTCCTATCTCCGCATGACTGGTCGCAGAGAGACTCAGCCACTTTTGTTGTTGACATTGGGAATTTGAGAACCCATCGGTTCTCTAAATCGTTTCTTTGTTGCACCACTAGAGAGTGGAACTGTCTTCCGGCGAGTGTGTTTCCTGAATCCTTTAAGCTGGGTGTCTTCAGCTTAGCAACAGTCCGCAAATCTGCTGGCATGGCACCTAACTGAGCGTGGTTTCGCGAGGAGAGGTGATTTTGGCTCTGACGACAGCACAATTGGTCTCTCGGCACAGCCACCTATGCTGGTTTACATAAAAAAACGTACAGAAGAATTATTATAAGGATTAAAATATATCAAACAAAATAATGGTTTTACATGTTATATTATTACTCGTTTAGGCTTTTTCTGCTGTTAAAAAAATTCGTAATATTTTCGGTTACGCGGTATATTACAAAAGCGACTTACATTCCTCGACGTTTCTTACTCTTACCTCGCTCTGGCTGGTGACATCATCAGGACTCGCGGAACTGCGACGACTTGGAGGACACCAGACACGTCGTCCAGTCCGAATGTCAACTGCCGGTCGCCGCTGACGTAGATTGTAGCGATGAACGGCGAACGGGTACTTCGGCCGATGCGGGTAGGTTAGAAATCTCTTGCTGGAAAAGGTCAGTGCACACGTAGCTCACTGTTTCTATGACTGCCAGAGCTTGATGCTGGTTACCAACCGAGCCGATTTTTACTTTTTACTTTTGATTTGTGCCACAGATTGCTGACTTAAGGAGCTCGTTGTTCTTCATCGCCCTGAAGTGTTACGACACCCTTCTCTGAACACTCCGCTTCGTATGTCTGATGTAGCACCTCCCATAGCTATATGGTATTTTGTATACCCCTGGAGCCTGCACAGATCTTGTGTGCTCTGTTTACTAGAGAGGTACTCACTGATGGTAACTGTACTGGATCGTAACTGATCTGTGGAATACCACAGTTCATTGATTCCTATAATATATTGACAAACTGATTTGTGGATCGGTAGCCTATAGCGATCGTCATACGCAGACGACGTTTGCTGAGTGCAAATCCCGCCGGTGGAATGTCAGAATCACAGGAGAGGCTATCAAAAGAGTTTCACAAGGCACACGCCTGCGAAATTTACTGATAAGGAAATATTCACGGCACACAGGCATACGAACACGCCTCCGCGGTAAGAGCACGCACACCAGACACGGGTAAGGGAAGAAATCGGCCGTGTCACACCTCACACGGAGACAACACGAAGACAGACGTTAGGCGGCAGCATCCTACTGCACACCGGCCGTCTATATCCGAAGAAGAAGCCGAGTTCTCGCTACACGAGCGCATGCGAGGAGGTGGAGCAGGACGTGGGGCCTCGGCCCCGCCGGTACATATTCCAAACCCAAGCCACCCGTGGCCCGCTCACTTCGCCTAGTTCAGTGCAGGTACCACATAGTTGTGCTCTCGCTTGTTTCTGCTTGCCGTATTTTCGCCTCATCACTCATGCCTAATGTTGCTGAGTCAGAGGGGCCAGAGCACAAATGCTGCGACCAGCCAACATCCGAG
The DNA here is from genome assembly GCA_946902875.1 of Nematopogon swammerdamellus. Taxonomy (NCBI): domain Eukaryota; kingdom Metazoa; phylum Arthropoda; class Insecta; order Lepidoptera; family Adelidae; genus Nematopogon; species Nematopogon swammerdamellus. The sequence continues at coordinate 600,825 of OX336361.1, forward strand.
AAGGTAGGCGCCATACCGGGGACACCCTTTGGATTGCTGGCTACAGGACTAGAGGAGAGAGAACACGGCCGAGGCTGCTATGCGGCCGTCTTACCTCCAATACGATGTTACCAACCCAGTCGGCTACAATTTCAGAACACCACCCAGCAAGGGGCAAGGTAAGGGACCTACACTTTTACACCAGTTCCGAACGGTGAAACGGCAGGTGTATGCACGTAAATTTCTTAAAAACACTCATTGATATCGCCGTTCGCCGATTCGAACCTCGGGCCTCTCGCAGGAGAAGCAGGCCCAGACCACTCGGCCATCTGCCACTTCGTCGCCATCCTCAGATGTCATGCTCGTCGCCAGACAAATATGTGGGCACAGCAAGACAAAACAACGTTTACTCCTCATAGCGTTTATTAGCGGCTACGTAAATAGTTCGTGTTTTCAGTCCAGTTCAGTGTAGCCAACATGAAATTAAGGGAAGCACTGAAATCGCACCTAGCTCACCCGGTGTTATAGGCTTACATCACGGATGTTGTAGGTGATGTAGCCAACCGTGTCAGTTTCCATTAAAAAAAGGTGACATTACCAACCTATCAAACAAAGCCTGTTTTTGAGGCTTAAGAGGTTTTCGCTCGGCAGAATCAAGTTTCTCAGGAAGTTGTTACCTATAGTAGAGTAGTGGGGGTGGGGGCTGGCTCCTCCGCTGCAACCAGATAGCTGGCTGGCAGCTTTGCTACTCTATATTGTGCAGACGCGCCATTCCAAGTACGCAACTAGTACGCAACACTTTGTACATCTTTATAGGTTGTTTGACATTGTCTTCGGCCTCGTAGTTACTTACTTTCTTCGAGAAGGTTTATGGTCTTCCTGAACGCAGCTCGGCTTTCGGCCTCGCCCTCTGTTACTTACTTTCTTCAAAAAGGTTATCGCCTTCCTGAACGCAGCTCGGCCTTCGGCCTCTTCCTCATTTGATTGTTTTACATTTCAGGTTCAGTAGCCAGCGATCCTGCCCTACTTTAAGTGGACCCTGGCGGTGGGCCTGGTCAACAATTAATTTGAAGTCGCTCAGCGAGCTATGGAAAGAGCAATGCTCGGCATTTCTTTGATCTATATTGTAACAAATGACGAAATACGACAAAGAACTAAGATAGACAACATTGATCAAGCTGAAGTGGCAGTGGGCTGGGCACATCTATCGCAGACCCGACAACCACTAAGGTAGACGAGTGCTCGAATGGAGGCCACGTACAATCAAACGTAACGTGGGAAGCCTCCTGGGCTAGGTGGACAGACGACCTAAAAGAGGTAGTCGGGAGCGGACGAATGAGAAGAGCTGAAGACCGCGTGTGATGGTCTGCCTCGCGAGAGGCTATGCCCAACAGTGGATCGATACCATGTGGTTTCATTCTGTTTGTTTCAACGGTTAATTTTAACATTTTTCCCTACCATGAACGTCTGAACACGTGTTCAGACGTTCATGGTAGGGTTCAACCCGCTCGGTTGGTACCACCGCACTGAATGAAACGGCGGTCGAAAGGGCTATGTAAATAGTTTGTGTTTTCCGTTCAATTCAGTGTAGCCGGCACGACCGAAGGGAAGCACTGACATGGCACCTAGTTCACCTGGTGTTATGGGTTGACATCACGTATGTAGCCAACCGTGTCAGTTTCCATAAAAAAAACACATTGTAAATTGTTATTTAAATAAATAATGTTGAACGTTGAACAATCTGTAGCGGTGCGCAGGTTGGAATAGTCTCGCCGCTCAGCAATAAATCTGAAATTTCAGCTCAAACTTCCGAAGCGCCTTGTTTATCTCGCTTACCAACACTTTATCCAACTCCCACTACATCTATTACTACAACACTACTACCATGCACGTATATAAAGGGGGGAGGGGGTTTAAACCCCCTCCGGGTTTAAACCCCCATCGAGAACCTATTTAGACTACAACTGGCGGAATTTTCGATATGTCCTAGCGTAGGTTACCTACATATGGATGAAATTATACAATAAACAACATTAATGTGTATGATAAAATATTGTAAAAATAATTAATCTGGGACCGTTAAGTCATTGTCCGTGTGACAGAAGCCGCGTGTGGTGTATCCCGCTGCTGAATGGCGAAACAGACCCTCAGTTACTTACTTTCTTCGAGGAGGTTGAAGGTCTTTCTGAACGCAGCTCGGCCTTCCGTCTCGCCCTCTGTCAGTTACTTACTTTCATCAAGAAGGTTTATAGTCTTCCTGAACGCAGCTCGGCCTTCAGCCTCGCCCTCAATTACTTAATTTCTTCGAGAAGGTTTATAGTCTTCCTGAACGCAGCTCGGTCTTCGGCCTCGCCCTTAGTTACTTACTTTCTTCGAGAAGGTTTATGGTCTTCCTGAACGCAGCTCGGCTTTCGGCCTCGCCCTCTGTTACTTACTTTCTTCAAAAAGGTTATCGTCTTCCTGAACGCAGCTCGGCCTTCGGCCTCTTCCTCAGTTACTTACTTTCTTCGAGAAGGTTTATTGTCTTCCAGAATGCAGCTCAGCCTGAAGCCTCGCCGTTAGTTATTTACTTTAGTTGAGAAGGTTTATCGTTTACGATCGGCCTTAGTTACTGACTTTCTTCCTTTGAAATACGAATTTGACGCGAGCGAAGCCGCGGGCAAAAGCTAGTACTAATAATAAATCTGTAGAGGATGGCCATGGAGTAAGTTACTTTGTTTTATGAGATATTGCGTTTGTAAACTATGTATAACACTATGCGTTTGTAGACGTAGAATATTGTATAATACGACGATTCTTATTAGAAATATTTTCTGTGTGTATGTATGTTCCTCCATAACTCTTAAACCGATCATCCGAATTCCCCATACAGCAGCACAAGCTACACAGCCAACACAGTGTGAGACAGTGGACGCTGATATCTTTATAATTTTCCCTCGTCTTAGGTATTATCACAAGAGCGAGGCAATATTAAATTCGTTGTTGCCACAATGTCACCATTGTGAAAGTATAAAAATCTAAACGATTCCTTTTGGCATCGCAATAGTCGGGTAAAGTTACTCTAAGGCTGCGTTACGAATTTATTTCCTTAATGTAATACGGGCTTAAGAGTATACTGGTAGTGGTCCAGAAGCAATAGATTTGTAGCAGAATGAGTCGTAATCCCTACCGAGGCTCACCCGAGCCGCTTACCGGATATTCCTTTCAGAATTATTATCGCTGTGTGATCAGCCCTTTCGGAAGGGATTTGATCCTTACCGTATTTTTTTGTTGACGTTACACTTCGTGACGTAATTCCTCTTAAGAGCTTATCTTAATATGAATCGCATTTTATTACCTATCGATGTTGTTTATACGGGGTGAGGCGACATGGATGGACCCTTCTATATCAAAGATAATATCTTATACTATATCAATAATAATCAATACTAATAATAAATCTGTAAGGGATGGTCATGGAGTAAGTTACTTTGTTTTAGGAAATATTGAGTTTGTAGCCTCTATGTATGATACTAAAGCTAAATTGACGATTTTTAGAAATCTTTTCTGTATGTATGTATGTATGTATGTATGTATGTTCCTCCATAACTCTTAAAGCCATAATCCGAATTTGATGAAACTTAGTACAAACCCATTTTACTATACGGGACACAGGATAGGCTTACTAAAATTCACTTCCGGCTACGCTAAGATGTGGCTCCCATACAAATCGAATTGTTCCAAGCGCCGAAATAATGGGCGGCGCGGCGCGGCGGGGGTTAGTAGCGCGTCTCGCGGAGACTGGCAGCCCGGCGGCGGCGAAGGCGCGGGAAGCGGCGCGGGGTGCGGTCTATTCGGTGGTCTGGCGGAGCGCGGTGTGTGTGTGTATGCATTGTCTCGGCAGAGTTTCTTATATTTTAATTCGATTCATAATATTATGTAGGTTAACTTCGTTAGGTATCTATTTGATTAATTTTAGGTGCAAACCTATGTAAAAGTGTTATTGCGAGTCGATGTTAGCGGATATTTATTTAACTGAAGTTCCTATTTGATTTAAGTTAATTGATCGTATGTTTATTATATTGCACGTAGTGTAGTATGCGCGGTATATTAGCGAAGAGATTCTTATTTTTACCCGATTACGGCGAAGCGAAAAGGAGAGTTATGTTTTTGACCGGTATGTATGTATGTATGTATGTTCAACTGTTCCCTCATAAT